>CM033715.1:40385670-41585670 GCA_019671005.1 Hibiscus mutabilis | reverse complement strand
AAAACTTTCAATCAGGTAGTTTTTAAATATATATTTTTATAAATTTTAATTAATTAAAATATTTAAATAAATTATAGTCAAAATTGAAAAAATTTGACCAGAAAAATGTCAAATGTGACAATTTTAGTAGGACAGGGAAGTAATATTATATTAAATATTTATATTTTAATATAGTATGTAACATTACATTAATTCTACAATATATATAAAAGCACGAATTCAGAGAAAATTTTAAATTAAAAAATATCTTTTATTTTTATTCTTTGATTAATGGACATTTATTTTTTTAAAAATATAAATAAAAATTCATTTGAGATGAAAACTTGAATAAACAGTATCTTTAAAAGCTAATTCTTTTATAAATAAACTTTTTATATAAAATTAATTGATTAACATCAATAATTTTATGTGTTAATTTTTTTTTTAATAACGTGTATAATTAATTGATTTTTATATAATATATATATATATATAATGTACATTCGTTTTTAATAAAATATTCTCAACTACATATAATAAAAAAGAATTACAATATTTTATGTTAAAAATTCGTTTAAGATGTTAATATAATAATTAGACATATATACGTGAATAAAAACTCTTAAAGCATCAGCTCAAAAACCCTAATGCAAGACCCTCTTGAAAACCCGAAAAACCCGCGCCTACCTAAAAAGCCACGCCGGTCTGATAAACAACCTCGGACGACCCCCTTCACTCTCCTCCCCTGACCGCCACCATGGACTATGATTCGTCCACCTAGCCTCAAGCCTCCTATAAGGACACGATTACCAGATCTGTCAATGTTTCTCTTGAGGAGGACCTGTTCCCCATAGATGACGATGATATAGATCTTCTTGAGGTAGATATTCAACTCAGTGAGATCAATGACATTCCATCTGTGGTTTTCACAGATCGCATTCAATCCCTCGCACTAAAAAGTATGGATCTAACCTTGGCTATCAAAGTTCTTAGTCGACGCATCGGGTATAATGCCCTACATAACCGCAACTACTCCATATGGAAGCCTACACATCCAATAAAACTAATGATATAGAAAACGACTACTTCCTAGTCAAGTTTTCTGCACGGAGTGATTATCTCAAGGTTCTCACGGAGGGCTCCTAAACAATCTTTGGCCACTACCACACTGTTGAACCCTGGCGACAGATTTCAGCCCTCTCCAGAGTTACCCTAGCCGAATCATGGCATGGGTTAGATTACCTGGCCTCTCGAGTACTTGCTACAAACGTTGCATACTAGAAGCTATTGGATCTCGAATCGGGTTTGTTGTCAAATTGACTTCCAAACTGATAATGGTAGACGAGGACGCTTCGCTCGTATGGCAATAAATATTAACTTGCGTAGCCCCCTTGTCTACAATATTATGGTGAATGGTAGACTTCAGTTGATTGAATATGAGGCCTTGCCCGTAGTTTGCTACAGATGTGGCATTTATGGACACACGTAGGAGCTATGCTTGAAACTGAATGCTACTACCACTACTTCTGAACCTACGCAACATGAATCCTCCCCCCTCCAGCCCCAGCTATGTCTGTTGAATCCTATGGGCTAGGGATGATGGTTGAAAGACGACTGAGATGCTCGGCCAATTCAACATCTACAAAAGTGAAAACTAACTCAGGTATTACCATCAAATCATCATGTTTCAATCCGATTTATAATACCGATGAAGAGGTAATTGAAACTCCTGTTGAAGCCCCTCTTGATCCATCTATTCCCTCTCGTCCATCCTTACTGTACAACATTCTATTGATGACAACCGCCTATCCCACATGATGCCATAGTCCCATCTACAAGGGTCACTGGCAAAGCCCCCAATTGCCAATTTCACCCACAAGCAAACCTCTAGTGCCAAGACAGTCTATGAAGAGGTCATCACCCTCGGCCTCGACCATGCTTACTGTCAGCCCTATTGAAACTACTCATCATGCTGATGGTCGATCAGTAATGGTTGAATGATTTCCTCTCCGACTCCTCCATCCTTATGATGTATCCAAAAATAATTGTTTGGAATGCACAGGGTTGTGGTAGTAGTATGTTTCTTCGCTTTGCACGCCAATACTTGCGTGATCACCGGCCTGATATCTTTGTTTTTGTTGAAATTCGTATTAGTGGTACCTCGTCGTCTAATAAAATTACATCTCTCTGCTTCTCCAATTCTTTTCAGGTTGAGGCAGCTAGATTGTTTGGTGATATATGGGTTTGTTCGACTATTAACAACTTATGGAAGTCTTTTCCTACTGCTTTTGTGCCACCAGATTTTTTTAGTCTTTCCCTTCATGACTAGCTTATCCGAGGGATATCAAACATCCGAATTTGCGGTTTATATGCTGGCCCCTAGAACATTATTTTCTCCTCCTTAGTTTGGAAAATTTGGAAATGACGCAATGATGTTGTCTTCCAAAATATTGTGTTGGACCATGCTGCCCTGCTACACACTAGTATTCACTGGGCATCTCTTTATATCGCACCACGCGTGCAAGACCTTAATACTATAAGTGGAAACATGATATTAAGCAATGGAAGCCTCCTCCTCCACGTTGGGTATGCATAAACACAGATGGCGTTGTTTCCATCCCTTCCGGTTGCAGTTCTGCAGGGGGCATCTGTAGGGACTGACGGCAATTTCATCTTCACCTTCTCGAAATATTTCGGGAGAACCTCAGTGTTGCAGGTTGAGCTTTGGGGAGTCTTGGAAGGGCTGGGATAAAGGCTTTGAACGCATCATCTTGCATTCTGATAACGTCGATGTAACACAGGTTCTGTTTTCGTCGTCTTGTACAAGTCCCCATGGTCTTGTTCGCTCCATTTCGTCGCTTCTTGATAGGGCCTGGTTGGTTGATATTCATCATGTTTGGCATGAGGCAAATATGGCCACTGATTTCTTGGCAAAGTTAGATACCCCTGCTGATGGTTCCCTATTATTGCTCGATGCTCGTTCGGCTGGGATCCTTAGCATTTTACACCTGGACATACACGGCCCCCTTTTATTAATAGGAGAGATCTCTGATGTACTGGTCGTTAGCCTCATTACCATCCCAAAAAGAACTCTTAAAGCACACAATAACAAAATTATAATAATATTATCACTCACATTCCCATTTAATATTGCAATGTATCTGACATACGTCAGGTTAGATATAACATGTGTGTAAAAACCTTGTGTCGGACTCTCCATAGTTGAAGGCGAATGTATCAAATGGTTGAAGCTTTATGACATCAGCGTGGTAGGTTGTACTGGTCTCTGTGGTGCTCATGAGGATGAGCCAAAAGGGTCACCTCCTCCCAGATTATATGTGGTCTGATGACGCTGCGTCAAAGGGCATTTTTACTTCGGCCAATGAATACCTTTTGCTCGATTGACATCATCAACTATGTGCGGCTTCTTGTATTCCATGAACCATGTCATGTAATTATCAGGAATTGTCCTATTTAGACTAATGATGAATTCACAATTAGGTAGCCTTACGTTTCTCTCCCCAGTGTTATCCTAGTGTTGTGCCTACTGGACCAATCAACCTTCATCTTCCCCTGTCTAGTGAATTTATGCAACTCATCGAGATTTTCAACAGGTCTTAGAATCTATGGGACACATCCAAACTGCCACATCATACGATCGACCGGGTGCCACTCAACTATAGCATAGTTGATAAGCAAGACAATCACGTTCCATATGTTTTGACTCTGGTAAATAACGTCTCGGATGCATGCCTTCATATCATGTTTATTATACGATAACCATTCGAAGTGTACAACAAAATTAATTTTTATTACTATCTTTGTCATGTATTGTTAAACTAATGTTTTGATATAACAAATTATGTGAAAAATATTTTGAACTTGATTGAAGATTTCAAAAATAATTTAAAGTCCAACAAACTTGAAAAATATGTTTCAAAGTTTTTAAAACCCCAAAAATATATGTTATTGCTTTTTTATATATCAAATAGTTTTAGTTGATTAAAATATTTTAAAGTGTTAAAAAATATTTTTTTAAAGCTTTTAAAACATGAAAACACTATTTGCCATTGTTCATGCACAGGTATTGTTCATGATCAGTAAGTACCAATACCACTATTTACGGTACCAATACTGAGTTGCCAAAAACTTGAATTTGAGCTTGTAACAACTATATTTTGAAGGAATATCGATACCCATACTTAAGTATCGGTACCACTAAGTTTAGGGGTCTAAAACGTCACGAAAATTCATCTCTAAACGACTACAATTCATACCCAACAGCTATAAACATCTACATACTCATTACTCCTTATAAACACACATCAAGGACATTTCAAGAAGTAAGATATAAACATCCAAGCCGAAAGATCAAGAGAAAAGAGCTTCAAGACTTTATTTTTTTCATTTTCTCTTGTACATTTTGTAGAGAGCTTCATTGTAAATCTTTAGTGTTCATCTTTTGAGAGCCTAATTGTGGAAACACATTTTCCTTGTGAGGTTTTTTCTTGCTTTCTAAATTTGTAGTTCTCTTAGAGAGAGTATAACTCAAAGTTTTGGGGTATAAACTTTGAATAAAATGATTCACAAGATTTTAGGGTATACATCTTGGTGAATTGGGTAAGGTTACTCTTTGTCCCTAAAAGAAAGACAAATTAATGAATTTTTGGCAAATCCTTAGTGCGGATAGCTAAGATTGTGGAGGTAGACTTGGTTTAGAAGTTGAACAACTATAAATTGTTGCAGAAACTTTTTATCTTTCGGTTGCTTCCACCACAATATCTTGTTTGCCAATTCAACAACTTCTTGGCATTTTCCGGTTGATCGATTCAAGTCCAACATGCATTTTATACTTACTTTAATAGGAACCTATTAAAACCACTTACCCCTGTTCACAATTTTTGCTCAATCAACAATCTAATATCCCAAATGTTACATCCCTAAAACCAGCCTAGTCAGAATTTGGTACCAATGACCAGAAATTTTGAATCTGATGTGCAAAATGTTGTAATAGTTAACCTTTGTACCCTTCCTTTATAATGAAATCACATCTTGGTCCCATTTGAATAGTTTAAGTCTTCCTTGTATGAAATTCAAAGCCGAATTGCAAACTCTGAGCTAGGCGTACCGATATGGTCAAGCTAATATCGATACGGTCTAACTGCCAATAACTAACTTACCTATTTTAGTGAGGGCGTATTGATACGGTCATGAGTGTATCGATACGGGTCCCCTGTTCTGAATTTGTTCGAAGCCAATTGAGACGGAATTAAAACAAAGTACTTACTCATCTCCTTGCTTGGCCTGGCCCAAGTGAAAGTCATCATAAAAGATGACCATTGAAGTCAATAGCCAACTTGAAAAGCTAGTGACCATTAGGTTTAGGAAAACCCTTGGATAGAGGAAATGTTTCTATTGGTTGAAGGATAGGTGAGCCATGGTTAGGATGGCCCCGAAATAATAGAAGCATTCTCATCAGCTTCACAATCAAGGATGATAAAGTCTGTAAGGAAGACAAACATATCTACCTTGACTGAGACATCTTCAATTCTGCCTTCAGGTCAGATTTGAGATCGACTGAACAATTGATGGATCATCGATGTGGTCCTTGCTTTTCCCATCCCTAGTTGTTTAAACATAGATTTTGGCATTAAATTAACACTTGCATCGAGATCACAGAAAGCACAACCAAAATCATTATGGCCTATTGAGCATGGGATAGTAAGACTGCCGGGGTCCTTCATCTTGTGTGGTAAATCACTTAGCTCAGCCACACATTCGCTCGCAGTAAGAACATTTTCAACTTCTCCCGCCATACTTTTCTTTATCACGATCTCCTTCAAAAACTTAGCACATATCGGCATCTAATCAATGGTTTCGAGGAGTGGGACATTGGCGTACAACTGTTCGAGCATATCTAGGAACTTCTAATACTGGACATCCTGCTTTAGAGCTTTTAATCACTGTAGGAATGGAGGTGGTGGTGTAACACCCCATCCCCGGGTTAGCCATAACCCGGTTCAAGAGTGTTACCAAAGCGAGTGCAAAGCAAGAGATAGGTTGCTTCTCGAACAAGTAACCTCGATATACATGACTTGTGACGCAAGTAACCTAAACACAACCATACAAGACATACAAGTAGTCCACATTAAACAAAACCAACATACATAGCATGTTAATTTAGGTACTAATTTGTTCCATTTCATACTTATATCCTAAGTTACCATTATCATATTACCATTCCATTCAATTCATATACATAATTCAAACAACAATCACAAGTGTGGCATACTTCACAATAGGTTACTATTAGACATGATTCAACTCTCATTCTTACTACAAATTCATGTACCCTATTCGAATGATACAAGGTGATCACTTAGTACATTTCATTTGTTTCCTTTTTCAAACAAGTCATAATATTTCATGGCATACTTGTCTAGTACATTGTTAATGCATGCTTAAACATACCTTAGCTCCAATCCAAGCATTGTCGAATCATACCAATAGCCACAAGAATGAATGCATGATCATACAACATTGGTCTATTGTTCGAATGAAAAAAGGATTCAACAATTATTGTATAATTTTCACAATTTGCGCAACATCTACTTATATATATACATATCAACATGGTTCATATACATAGCTTAAGTCATCAAAGTTGGTTACATGATAGGCCCAACAAAACATTACATATACTAGTCTTAAACACACCACAAAATGCATGACCAAGGCTACCTATTACAAGTTCTAGTGCCACCAAACTAGGAGTATACAAAGAGTATGAAATCATACTTTCAAGCTTGCTTCAAAACATTGCTTCGAGATCAAGATATCCTTTTGAAAGTGTCTTTAATATGTTATGGGAAGAATGAAGTGTAGAGTGGTAAGTACAAGTTATGTACTTAGTGAGGTAACACTAAGTCTAGCCAATTTCCAAGCATACATATCCTAGTTTACATGTATTTCAAAGCATCAAGATCATTACTACATGACATGTTCTATTCGAATGAATAGGGTAAACATTGGCAAACTTCACATATCACACTTTCAACATTGTAACATCCATCATATATCCATAACATACTATTCGAATATCTTGCTTAGAAGACAAACAACCATATACACCAAGTACCAAATATGCATTTCTACACAACAAGCATCAATCATGCATAACTTTCATGTGAAGTAACTAGTTATACAATCATTCATGCTTTATCTTCCAAGGTAAGGATGTTCATTCAAGAAACTTACAAAACAAGCAATGTTCACATCACACATCCAAGGCAACAATGTTCAATTCAAGTTTTAGTTCATCTTATAACACCCTTGGTATTTAGTTCAATAGATAATCAAATCCTCAACAAAATGCACCGAAGTGCCAAAATGCACCGAAATACCAAAATGCACCGTAGTGCCAAAATGCACCGTCATGCCAATATGCATTGTAGTGCCAAAATGAGCTCAAGATTCTAAGGCATGCCCTCCTATCTATCCAAACTAGAAACCAAGGTTGTTGATTATCCATTTCATTCAAGCTTTGTACAATTCATTATCCAATACAAGATTATGCCATTCAAAGGCCAAGCCCTTAGGCTTATGGAGTCTTAACTCCCAAGGCAAATCTATCCATGCCATTCGAATGGCATAAATACAAGGTGGTACCATTGTTCATTTCATTTTAAACCCGCCATGTATATCAATCACAAACACATGCATATGTATGCAATGTGCGTACCTTATTCTCCAAGCAAGCATGCCATTTCTTACCTTTGGCATAAGCAATGCAACATGCCAAGCATTTCATTTCATTTGCTTAATACTCAGGTAAACAAATAGATCATGGCATCAAACAAGTTCTCATACATGTTATTCTTACCTTAATTAGCCAAATATGTATTAGGTCATATTACATGGCAATGACATTGAATTAAGACAGTAACAAGGTTGGTTAGGACCTAAGTCCCAACCCTAAGGGTAGTTACACTCACAATACTCGTAGCTAATCAATTGTCTTGTATCCAAATCCCTTTTCCTCTTGCTTTGGGATGTCCACTCTTTTCTTCATCTTCAACAACTTGCTGCCCTTGGTCTAGCAAGCATAACACATACAATTCATCAAAACAAGCACATAATGTTATACATGTATAGTAGCAATGTTACCACATTTGTACCTAACATTTAGCTACTGTTTTTATGCTTTATTTTAAGAATTTCTTACTAGTTCCTCTAAATTGTTATTACCTCATTTTAGGGCATAACCGGACAAATTACAATGTCCCAAAACTGTTTTGGAAACAGTTTGCTTCTAGGTGCAAAAACAGTCCCAAACTGCCCAGGACACTGCTGCCTGGCAGTTTGCACACTGTCCCTTTAAATGATCATATCTTTTAATTCGTACGTCGGAATTTCGATTAATTTACATCCTTGGAAAGAAAACAAAATTTTATTTAAGACCATAATAGACTTACATTTTATTTCTTATCCAATTAATACAGTTTATTGTTCAAAGACAGGGCATTTACACTACCTGGACAGTTTTCACTGTCCAGCTATTTCTATTTACATTTTCCAGCATAGGACCCAGTTTTCAGTTATGTTTTCACCTAATGAAAGTAAACATACTAAGGATAATGTCACTAAAATTTAAGCCCTGAGTTTGATCTATGCGAATTTTGGTGAATTTTCAAAGCAACTGCCCAGAACAGAGCAATTTTGGGCAGATTGCACCTATTCACATTTTAATTTGTTAAATTCGTTTTAACCAATGTTTTGGACCTAGAATTCATTTCATATGAAATCCTAAACATGTTAAGTCAATGTTAATTCATTTTTCAAGGTGGCCAAAACAGAGTAAGTTGGTTAAATTGCTTAATTTTGCATGTCTACTCAATATGTTCTTACTAAAACAGTTTTCTAAGCTATATAACTTTGTTCATACCTTTATCTTTCATTTCCAGCATTGGTTACTAACAATTTAGCTTGTTTAACACCTTAATTACATTATCTAATCATGATCATGTTCAATTCATTAATCCCATAGCTCAATTACATGTTCTAACAATTCAATTCCTACAACAACATCTCATTTCAATTTTCCAGCAACCTAGCTTTGTTTCACTATCACATACACATAATTTCCAGCATAATACCTAGTGTTAATTCTCCAAATTTGCATGATTCTACAAAAATTCAATCATCTAACAACATATTCAATATTTAATTTCATCTAAAATCATCAAAACAGCCCAAGTCAACAAGTATATTTGCCTATTCGATTAAACAAGAGTAGAATCATACTTACTTTGCCTCTAGCTTTAATTTCCTTACAAAATCCTATACATGCAAGCTTAATTTCCCTTCATCAATGGCTGATTTCTCAACCCTCTCTCCCAAATTTTCTCTTCACATCGGCAATAGTAGAATGAAGAAGATGATGACTATGCTTAATCCAAGTTATTGGATTTGTGAAATGTCCAATATGTCCCTTAATTAATCCTTAACTTAATCAAGGGCATTAGGGGAAGCAAGGAATTTAGCATGCAATCATCATCTTTCTCCTTTAATTCAATTTAGTCACTTTAAATTGATCACTTATTTCATTTAGTCTTTCAATTAGATCCTTGACTAATCAATTTAGCTTAAATTCTAGGTTCAATTAAGCTATCAACTTATGCAATTGGTTTCAATACTTCTAGGCTAGGATTTAGGGTGTTACAATCCCCCCTTAAATTAAATTTGTCCTCGAATTTACCTGAATTGAACAAGTGAGGATATTGCTTCCTCGTGACTTCTTCAGATTCCAGGAAGCTTCTTCAAGGATGTGTGAAGGATCAGATCGATACCTTCTGAGCATTGAAACATGGAAGACATTGTGTATTCTATCGAAGTGTCTAGAAAGAGCTAGTCGATAGGCCACTGGACCAATTCTTTCAACAACTTCAAATGGTCCAATGTATCGAGACTGAGCTTCCCTTTTCTTCCAAATCTGAGCACTTTCTTCCAAGGTGAGACTTTTAAGAAGACTTTGTCTCCAATAGCATACTGGATGTCTCTCCTTTTCAAGTCAGCATACGCTTTTTGTCTATCGAAAGATGCCTTCAACCGATCATGAATGATCTTGATTTGTTCTTCGATTTCTCGAAGCAATTGAGGTCCTAGAATCTTGTTCTCTCCCAGTTCGGTCCAGCATAGAGGAGTTCTACATCTTTTACCATATAGAGCTTCAAATGGTTCCATTTGAATAGAAGATTGATAGCTATTGTTGTAGGCAAACTCTACAAGAGGTAGGGATTTCTCCCAATTCTTCCCGAAATCGATAACACAAGCTCGTAGCATATCTTCTAGCACTTGAATGATTCTCTCAGATTGGCTATCCGATTGAGGATGAAAGGTCGTACTAAAATGTACTTTAGCTCCTAGAGCTTTCTACAGAGAATTCCATAATCGAGAAGCAAATCGAGGGTCACAATCGGAGATGATTGCTTTAGGTACACCGTGTAACCGAATCACTTTACGGATGTACAACTCGGCAAGGGTTTCCAAGCTCATGTTCATACGAACAGGGATGAAGTGAGTAGATTTAGTGAATCTATCAACAATCACTCATACATCATCATTCTTTCTTGGAGTAGAAGGAAGACCAGTGACAAAGTCCATAGTAATTCGATCCCACTTCCATTGGGGAAGTTCAATAGGTTGGAGCAGTCCAGTAGGGACTTGATGCTCAGCTTTAACTCTTTGACACGTTAAGCACTTGGATACGAAGTCATTGATTGCAGATTTCATGCCTGACCACCAGTATAGTGGCGTTAGGTCCTTATACATCTTAATCGATCTAGGGTGGATCGAGAAAGAAGTTTGATGTGCTTCTTGTAACATTTCCCACTTTAATTGTTCGTTGTTAGGAATACAGACTCTATCCTTGAAATAGAGAAGTCCATTTGACTTGAGGGAGAAGTCGGAGCTAGACTCAGAAGTAAGCTTTGACATGATCTTCTGAAGATCTAGATCAACTTGTTGAAGTTCTTTGATCCTCGAGACTAGATTGGATTGAACTTGAAGTTTAGACAAAAATTTCTGGCACTTGGATAGTCGGAAATGAGGATTGATAGTCGTAGTAGCTACGAAAGAATTAACAAGGTCATTAGAATGATTTTCAATAGATTTCTTGCAATACAAGGCACTGTTAGAAAATTGTTTCTTGAAGAACAAGGCATTATTCGAATGCTTTCTTACAAGCTAAGAAAGACTTAATTTCAATGGTTACATGTATTTTAGGCTCAATTCTTATTCGAATGGGTTACTTGTAACATAAGAAGGTTTAATTCGAATAGTTACTTATCAAAAAAGAAGGATACAAAATTGAATCAATTCACTTAGAATTTTGGATTTAGGAGTTACCCGAGTATGGTCTGCGAGTAAGGGCAGCAGCAACTATGTTTGCTTTCCCGGATGGTAGTCGATAACCAAGTCGTAATCCTTAAGTAATTCGAGCCATCTCATTTGCCTCAGATTCAAGTCCTTCTGAGTTAGGAGGTATTTGAGACTTTTGTGATCGGTAAATAGATTGCATTTCTCTCTGTATAGATAGTGTCTCCATATCTTGAGAGCAAATACGATAGTTTCTAGTTCCAGATCGTCAGTTTGATAATTAGACTCAGGTGGCTTCAATTGCCTTGAAGCATAAGCAATTACGTTTCCATCTTGCATCAGGACACAACTGAGTCCTAGATGAGAAGCATCACTGTAAACAGTGAATTATTTGCCTGATTCTGGTTGGATGAGTACCGGGGCATGAGTCAGAGCTTGCTTAAGTTGATCAAAGCTTCGTTGTTGGTTCTCCAACCAAACGAAAGGTGTATTTTGCGGGTAAGATTAGTATGGCTTGCATAAATGGAGGAAAAACCCTTAACAAACCTTTTGTAATTCCCGGCTAAACCGAGAAAGCTTCAAAACTTGCTTACATTCTTCGGAGGTCTCTAATTTATAATAGACTAAATCTTGCTTGGATCGACTTTGATTCCTTCAGTCGAAAGAATGCTGTGAATACACATTCTGCTTAGGGCCATGATGCTTCCCTTTCTTATACGGTTTAGGAGGACAAGAGTCATCTTAGAATCTTTTATCTAAATTACCTGACCCACCGGTCCTCTAGGCTTTCTGATTTTCTTCAGTTGCTTTGACACTGTTTACAAGATCCTAGAAATCGGTGATGCCCAATGCTGTAAACATAGGGTGTAGCTCGACACTAAGCCCATCAATAAATATTATGCACTTCTCTTCCTCCTTGATATATTCAGCTCCATATTTGTAGTACTTGTAGAAATCGTAGATGTACTGCTCAAGGGTCATCCATCTTGCTTGAGATAGAGGAAGATATTGTGCCTCTCCGCGAGATAGAACACGCTAATGTACTTCTTTTGGAATTCTCATAGAAAGAATTCCCATGTCACGGCTTCTTCGGGGAACGTTAGAATTGTAGTCAACCACCAGTGAAGTGCCTCGTCTGCAAGCAGCTCAAGGTCACATTCCATCTTGTGCTTATATGAACACTACAACTACTTATTCAAAATTCTTAGTGTGCTATCTAACTAGTATTCAGAAATTTTGAGATCATCATCATTTCGACCGGTAAAAGTGTAGGCCTAGTGCTGAGATAGTTTATCAATATGGGCTCGAGCGTAAGGGATAGCAGTTATAGAAGGTTGTGCAGTCTGCTCAGCTTTCATTGAAGTCATAAATTGTTTAAACATGTCTGCCATGTTCCGATAGCATTCAACTTGAGCAGTTTGTACCTTTGACTCGATGTTTGGTGCCGAAGGGTTCTACGGGTTTGGAGGGTCTCCCCTTTATTTCCTTGTAATGAGTTGAGGAGCTGGTGACGTGCTCATCTATGTGAGCTTCATTAGAGTCAGACATATCTTTAGTATAAAGAAAAGAGATCAGGTAAGTCGGCAAGTCACACTATACACAATAAATAACTCCTAGGTGGCATATGCAATGCAATGACAGTACAATAGACTTCAATTTAGTCCTAGAATCGACTAAACTCTAGCTCTTATACCACAAATGTAACATCCTTTCCCTGCCTAGTAGGGAACCGGGTTAGAGTATGCTACCATTGAACGAAATAATAAACGATACAATGTTTTTGAACAATATTTAGTAAATCAATAATGATACTATGTTTGTCAATATCATAATACATTATTATGGCTGTACAATAAGGATAATAAATAGATTTAGAACTATGAATATCGCTTTATGACCAATTTTAAACTTTTACCAGTTTTAGAGACTAATATGTAATTTTAGTAATTGAGAGGTCCTTTCTAGGAATCAAACTTACCAATATGAAATTCAACCTATAAAATAGTGAGCATATAAATTTTCATCCCAACCAGAGGTCTTTTACCTAGTCAATTAAGCCATTTAATAAATAGTGACCCTTTCGTAATTTACCAAACTTATTCCCATAGCTTTTAACAGATTTACTTGTATCAATATCGATACTCGAGGAGGACGTACCGAAATGTCTATTTCATAATCGTTAAAATGGTTAAAGGTTGGTGGACCTATACCGATATAGGGTTAGTCTATATCAGTACACACCTATCCGTACAGAAACACACCTATCTGTACAGGTACACTTGGTTCTATAATGACATTTTTTGGTTTGGTTTTAATGCTTTTTGATCGGTCAAACAATGTCCAAATATTATGGAATTTTACATGCAAGTTATTAAAGCCATAATATACTATCATGCAAAATTTCATAGCTATATGAATCCATTTACTAGGATTTTACCTTTTTAGACCAAATATGCATATTTTGCCAATTTTTAGGCATTTTAAAAGGTCATTTTGAACCCTGGTCTATTTCAGGGAATATTTAACCTTAAAACATACTATGCCATACGCAACATACATGTACAAAAATAACCAAAAGTGACTAAAACAACTTATATCCCACCATCCTAGAAGTTTATAGGGACGATATACATTACTTCAAAAGCGTGTTAACTCGCCAAAACCTTTGGTTACCCTGATCTCAAGCAAAAACCTTCTTTAACCTGTAATGTATGAAATAAAATGCATTAGGCAAACTTTTCCTAGTGAGGTAGTCTTATACAATGACAATAACAATAATATGCATTCCAAATCATGTTTTAACGATGACAATACTATGGATCACGTTCAATGGAAAATATATCATCTATCAACAATATTCCTTGGATCGAATCAAGATAGTGGATACGCAAATTCCTATTCCTCGCAAAATTAATGAATGGTCTAGTCCATCTACCTCGCCATTTGACCAATAACACAAATATCCCTCTACCTCACCACAATAAAGGCCGTAGCCCAAAGACTGTAGTCTACCCATACCAATTAGCTCATGAATTCTATGACATGCCAATTGTATGCAATGTCCTTTCGAATCCAAGGTTCGATAAGAATAATAATAGTAATATCAGTGACAATGGCAATATTTCAATAGCGATAACAATATCAATACCGGTGTTCAATGGCAATGGCAATATCATTATCAATGGCTATAACAATACCTTTATCAATGTCCAATGTCTATGACAATGACACTATCAATATCCAATGGTCAATATTTCAATATTCCAATGTTTCGATGATGACAATGACAGTAACGATGATGCTATGTTCAATAGTTCAATGCAATAACTTACCGATGCTTACCAATAAAGCCTCTAATGAGGTTCAATGCAATAACCCTTTGACAAAATTTTAGCTATGCAAGAATCGATATCAATGGACCGAGAAAGGCACCTAGCCTTTTCCCAAGACTCCGACTACACTCACCTAGCTATCCGAACCTCCTACGGCTCTCGGATTACAACTCCTTAGTTCCTATCCTTCGGTGGAGATGGTAACTTTTCATTCTCCAACTCTTGAGCTAGATAGAAACAATAGAAAATAGTTACAATTAATATAACGATATCAAAATCAATATCTATGCTTGAAATAGCCATTAGCTATTAAACTTCCACAGATTTTAGCTTAGGACACATGGGTCTAAATTAAAGTTTCATGAAATTTATCTTTAAATTAATCAACAATTATCCATGAAATCAAACAATTGTTTAGGGTTTTATCTTACCAAACAATGGTTATTCGATGGAATCAGGAAATCAAAGAAAGATCAAGCTTTAGGTCAAGCTTCAATGGTGGTGATAGCTTGTGAGCTTAAGAAAGATAACAATTGTGATGCTTGGTTCTTTGAAAAGATGAGGTAAGTGAATAAAGGTTCGGTGGTTGTTTTTGTTTTCCATAAAGGATGCTTAAAAGACTTTGATATCTTTCCTTCAAAGCAACCGAGCTTTCCTTCACTTGAAGGAAACCTTTTATTATTATTATTATTATTATTATTATTATTATTATTCCTTTCTCCCTTATCCTTTATCCTTTCAACGACCAACTTTAAGACATCAACTAATAGCCTCCCAAATTGTCATATTTTTCCTACTTTTAGAGACCACCCCATGTGAAGATGAAGAAAGTGTAACTCCCTCGACCCGGCCTAGTTGCAAGACCGAACTGAGTGAGCTACATTAGGTTTATTGAAGTAAACTGGAAAGATTAACTCAAATTACGACCTTTTTTCCTTTTATCTTATCTAAATACATCACATTAACCTATGGTCTGCATACTGGCAGCGGGTGAAAACTTAACTCAATCATGTGTGGAATCGACATCTAATTGTTCGCAATTGTAAATAGGGACCAAATTACAATTATGATAAATTGGGAGAACTTGAACCATTTTAATGTTACCAACCTTAAGTTAATCATATTTCATGCTTACATGTTGAAAATCATCTCAAAACGATCATCCAAACTCAACTAATTGCATACATAACAATCAGGGACTAAAACATAAGAAAATAGAACTTCAAAACATTTCATTAGCTAACATAACTGTTATCCGTATCGGTACATGAAGGGGTGTATCGGTACAATTTTGTTATTTCAAAATCCCAAATTTCCAATAGCTCAAAACCATATCAATATGCCTACGTGTATCAGTACGTCTTGCCTAAAAATACTACCCCGTATCGAAACACTCACTTGCGTACCAAAACCCATGCTTGATTTTGCCTGAACATGTACCGAAACGCTTGCCCGTGTACCAAAATAGAGTCTCTGAAATGGCTTACCCATACCGGTACGAGGACACACGTACTGATATGCCTGGACCTATAATGTTCACTTTAGCTACTTTAACATGCTTTTGAAGATACAAAAACACTCTAACATGCTTCTAACACATACTCAATACATTCAAGGATCGATCCTCAATGAAACAATATAGAAACATCATCATTTCATAGCATCAAGCTTCAAAATGTAAACTAGAGGCATGCTTCCTAGAAATCAAGCCAAGCAAAGCATGAATCTTCAATCCAAGCAAATATCAAACCATAAAGGCCAATTACAAACCAATAACAACAAACAACAATGCTTAACTAGGGAGTTTAACAATCATCTCCCAAAACACAACGGCTAACCCCATTGCCTTTATTACTTATAGTCTATCATTGAAACATACTTTCAAAATACTGAAGTCTTTGGTTCCACTTGCTTCCTCGCTACCTTCAACTCTAATTATCTACATTGATAGACAAAAAGAGCATAAGCACACAAGGCTTAGTGAGGAGTGCTCTAAAACAACACACAATCAATGCATTTAAGACCATTTTCCAAAACCACATTGAAATCACCATTTTGATCAATGTTTAAATCATCATTTAAACCATCATGCCTTGAAAACCATGCACTTATCACTTTCCTAAACCATCATATTAAACCATATGCAACATGTATCATTAACCAACAACAAATCCCATTGCTAAACCTCAATTTAATCCTTCCCATGCATAATAACTCATATGCAAAGCTTAAAGAGTAAACATGTATAAATCTCATTATACTTCAACATGATACATCAACAATTATATTGGCTTTCAAGTGATCATTAACCAAGTTCCATTTCCAAAATAGTTCATTGGATACACGGATTCAACAAGTGTTTTCTCAACACTTCAAACCATCTCAACTGGAATAGCGATACAATCACAATCGCGGTACAATTACAACCTACGGGGACATCAACCCCAATCATTGGTTAGACGCTTAACCCACTAACGGGAGTTTTGGGTACCATAAACCCCTCAACCGTTAGGGTCCTTGGATGGAGTATTCGGTACACTGTATAAATCCCTCAACATCCAAGGTGACTTTTTATAGTGCACTATCAATCCTATGGTCGGCCAACTATATTCGATAACATTTTAAACCACATACTTGCCAATATAATTCATTATTAACCATGTATCTCATTGTTTTTATATGCATTAAACCAAACCATTTCCAAAGCAACAAACCATGCTTTAA
The DNA here is from genome assembly GCA_019671005.1 of Hibiscus mutabilis. Lineage (NCBI taxonomy): Eukaryota > Viridiplantae > Streptophyta > Magnoliopsida > Malvales > Malvaceae > Hibiscus > Hibiscus mutabilis. The sequence goes on along the minus strand of CM033715.1, from coordinate 41,568,259 downwards.
AACAAGTATTTCCACATACTTACAAGGATCACTTACCACGTGATCCTTCCACATTTCATAATCAAAAATAGTAATAAACATACATTAAAACATGCTTAAACAGTAGGTACCATGTAATTCAAAACAAGTGCATAAAACCATTTCTTAAAAGCACGACCGAGAGAGAAACCACTTTATACTTACTTTCGAGTTTAAACCAGTGTTTCAAGATAAGTTTAAACTCCCATAAACCACCTTTAAACCATTTCAAAGCTAAAATCCACGTTCTCACGAAACCTCAATTCGCCGATGCGAATTCAAGAATTTGAAGCCTCCAAAGCATCACCGATAGCTTTAGGATCAACCTCCCGTGTTTTAACCACACAACAATAGAGGATCAATGCATCATAATACATTAAAAACTCCATCAAAACAATTCCTCAATATTTCTTTGCTAAAAGCTATCAAACGCCAATCGAAAACATCCGAAAACACTGTCAATTACCCTCCAGACTTAACCCAGCCAAAACGAACACTTAAATCTATCAATTAACATCAATTAACATCTAAGATTCATCCAATATCATCCTTATATCTCCAGCAACCATAAACCACCACAACTCCTAAAAAACACATAACTATCAACCTAGAAAATTAGAGATTCATGTAGCTTTGGGATTCCAATGTTAAAATCAATCTATTAACATTATAAAACATCAAAATCTTGATTAAACCAATCAAGAACCCAGCAAAATAGATCCAATTTGAAAATCATATAAACGCATTAATTAAACCTTGATTTAATCATATTCCTCAATTAAATCATAAAATCTCAATAGAAAACATATTTAAAGAGTCAAGAACTTAGGAATTTCAATAAAGAACCTTTCATTAGAGGAGAAGAATGAACCTTACCTCCAATGAGTGAGTTTCTCCTTAATTGGATTTTTTCTCTTGAAAAACAAAGAGATGCAATAAGATTTCTAAAAAACAAAGTTGAAGAATCATTTAGGAAATAAAAGATTTAAGAAATCTAGATCATCATCTCAATTTTCTAATGAAAAAGCAAGTGTTTGGTTGAGGAGAAGTGGAGAGAAAATTTTGAGAAAATGAAGTTACGTCAAATTGACTTTTAGAAAATAACCAACTTCATTAATTAAATTCCTTTTAATTTCATTAATTAAAACTCATTTAAAATTATCCTAATTAAGAGAAAACTCATATGAGACCAATTGGTACAATAGCTCCTTAAAGATTCAAAGTTTTGACTCTTTTACAAAACAGCCACCAAAATAGTTTTGAGTTTTTACATTTTAGTCACTGGTCCAAAAAGCCACATTTCCAAAACTCATTTTTCCAAAATTAGTTGACCAACTATATTCATATATTAAATAATTATTTTTAACCATTTTTCCATATTTTTAACTTAGTCAAAAATATTTATTCCTGAATCTGACTCGAATCTCTAACCTAGTCCACCGAACCATCTAACCTTTCCGGCTAACACCTAGGCCCAAAATCTGGGTGTTACAGAAAGCAATTAGGCGAGTCATCCCCAAAATGGAAAAATTTCAAGGGTAGTTCCTTTAATTTCCAAGCTTTGCATTGTCCCCAAACTTTCAATTTTCACAATTTAGGCATTAATAGAATTTTCAATGTATTCAATGAGGTCCTTAATCAATAGTTTGAATCAATTAGAGTCCAATATCAAAGTCAATGCAATATTTTGACCTTTTTGGTATAGGGTTTCTGATCATTGGAATCCAATTCCGACTATACCGTTTTTGGAGGTGTTACAAGCACCCCACAAATGCCCGATATCGGTACCTTTAATTTTTTGTGGAATGTTGGCATTTTGAGAATAATAATTTGAATTTAATTTAATCATTAATTATTAACTGGTTTTATGTTCCAAATGGAAATATTCCTTTTATATGGAAATATATTTTTGATTCGAATATAAATTGGAAGCACCCTTATACGCCCAGTGTACCTCTATTCATATTCAAAAAATATATCTCGAATATAAAAGGTTTTATATGCATGATTAATTGTGATCTTATTCATTTTAAGTACTAATCTAAAATGGCTCTAATTAAATTTGTGTATTTATTAGATCAATAAAAAAATATTTAATTTCAAAGCTTACTTGAGACAACACCCAATTACTTGGGCACCATAGATATTTAAACTCAAAATCACATATAATATTCTCCTATTATTTAATTAAACTAATTATTAAAGTTCTAGTCTTAATCAAGGCTCTAATTATTAATATAAATTATTTGTCAATTTCTAGGGTTTTAATGAATATTGAGTGTTCTACTTAAAAGCCCATTTTGAACAACACCCCATTACATTGAGACACCATTCAAATTTGAATTTCAAAGTTTCCCACTAAATACACATTAATTTTCTATAATTGTCTACCTAATCAAATTATTAATAACCTAATAAAGAATGTAAAAAGACTAAAGCTTTATTAAACTAAGTATCTTAGTTGTCTAGTAATTATACTATATGCACTAATTAAAACATGCATCATTCATGTATAATTTAATTGCAATTAAATTTAATTATTTAAAAACAAAAAAGGATTAAATTAAAAGGTATTGAAAATTAAATTGAATTTTATTCAATTAGGGACTCAATTGAAATACAAATAGAATTGGAGGCTAAAAAAAGAAAAAAATGTATAGAAACGCGATGGTCTAATACCCAACCCGTTACAAGTTTGCGGATCCAAAGGACCCTGCACCAAAATGGTGTCATTTTAAATAGCCATCTCTCTCACTAAACTCTCTCAACACAAATTCATAAGGCTCAATTCAGGCCAAAACTCGGCCTTTATCTCATTTCTCTCCCTCTCTCCTAATTTATTAAGCCCTCTCTCTCACTAAGCTCTCTCAACACAAACCACTCCTACCCAGATATCCCAAGAAAAAAATGATCAAAACCCCTTTAAATCGTTTGGTGTTCATAATAGTTCGTCAGGAACTTGATGAACACCATGAACTCCAACAGTCCTCTACCATCTATTTCATCGCTAGATCCTCAACCACCGAACTTCGATCACCTCCGACTAGTTCGCCACCCGCCGGAGTCGACTCCCAATCGTCGCAAGGTGATTTTCAACCGTCGAATCTCCACCGCACTAAAACCCTAAAATTCCACAAATCTCTATTTTTAGCCTAAAATCCCTAAAACTAACCAACCCGATAGGATCTCCCCCTTCACCCAACCTAGATCTATCATCCCGGCCCATTTTCAACTTCGACCAATATCCTAAACACTCTGACGACTGAAAGATAAGCTTTAGCCACATTTCCCTTTTATTATTTATTTATTTTTTATGTTTATTTAGTTTTGAATCTAATGTTTTTGTATTTTTGTTGCAGGAAATGAAAAAATGGAGGAGAACTACCTTCTGGTGGTGTGAGATGAATTTCGGTGACGGTACAGTAGCTCTGGTCTTCTTCTCAGGTGATATGTTCAGCTTTTCGATGACCTATCGGCTTCCAAGTAACTCTCTCTCCTCTCTTTTTTAATTTCAAATTAATTCCAAAATTATTGCATAATAGTTACGCACTTACTCTCTCTCTTCACTATTTATAGCAGGTATGGAGTGTGACATCATGCTGAGGTTATATGGGTGACATCAACAGTCATCTGTGTAAAAACAAACATATATCCGTGTAAATTGAATGGTGGTTTTGGGCGGGAAACTTGGGTTATCTGAATTTTATTTGTTTGTTGGGTTGGTTTGGGTTGTAAAGGAGTTGTATTATGTTGAGGATTGGGCTTTTTGTATTATAATTGGGCTTCCAAATGTAAAATAGACATTATTGAAAGGATTTTGGATTTATTTATTTTTATTGAATACTTTGGACTATTTATCTATTATATTATATTTATATATGTATAAACCTGGGTAAATTTTGGATTACAACTGTCCCTATTTGCTAATTGTTGTGAAATGAGAATTGGGCAAAGACTGGAAAGGCACAAAATTTCCCAAATTATCTATTCGTCATCTGAGCTGCAAGTTCTTCTCATTATGAATTCCCACTCATTCATTTAGAAAGTTTGAACAAGTTCTTCTCATTATGAACTTCCCAATACTTCTGCCAAGGCTGAACTGAAGTATGAACTAGTTCTTATCATTATGAACTACTCATTCTTCTAAAATACTATTCCACGAGCTCTTCTCATTAGGAAATCCTAGCATTTCTAGAAAACACGAACAAGTTCTTCTCATTTTGAACCTCTTCATCTTTCCCTTAAACACTCTTTATTTCCCTCCTAAGAAATCTTAAACAAGTTCTTCTCATTACGAACTCCCAATCTTTCTGCAAAGGCCAACCGCAAAGTCTGAACTAGTTATTCTCATTATCAACTCATTCATTCCTCTTAACAATATTGTCCCACCTCTCTGCAATGGTGTCGAACAATCAAGCTCTTCTCATTAGAAACTCCTCACTCTTCTTGAAAACACAAATCCACCTTTATATAAAGGCATCAAATATGCAAGTTCTTCTCATTAGGAACTTCTCATTATTCAAAAGGTGAACCCTTTTCATTATGAGTACTTCATTCTTTGTTAGACGAGTTCTTCTCATTATGAACTCTATACTCTTTGTTGGGCGAGTTCTTCTTATTATGAACTCTGCATTCTTTGTTGGGAGAACTCTTCTCACTAGGAGCTCTATATTCTTTTCTAGGCGAACTCTTCTCATTAAGAGTCATGTATTCTTTCCTGGGCAAGTTCTTCTCATTATGAACTCTTCATTCTTTGTTGGTCGAACTCTTCTCATTAGGAGCTATGTGTTCTTTTAAAGATTCTTGTCAAAACAAAATAAAAATGCTTTAATGAGGGTTAATATGATCCTAGTTTACCAAATATCTACGTATGATGCATGAATCGTAGCACACTAGGACCCATCAGACAGCTCCTACTTCCTCAAAGAATAATCTATTCTTTTTGCTATGCTTCTCCACTGATTCTCAGCTTGCATTGGTACTCCATCTCATATTCAAGGTCAACCCTCGAAACACACTTTCTACATTTCCAAATTTTTGCTCTAAAGTGCTTTTTTAGGTTTTCACTTTAGATTGCTTTTCTCAAGGTGCATTTTCAATTTTTCACCTCGATTTTTCTCTTATTCTTCTTTTTTCATTTTTTTCTTTTTTGTGCCCTTTCAGGATTTCAACTTTCTTTCAATTCATTTTTTCCTTTTCTTTCTTAATTCCTTTTTCTTTTCTTTCCAACTTGTTAGGGTACTATTTAACTCAAGTGCCTCAATATTCTTTCATTTCCATGTTTCTTCTAGCCCAATGTACGGCTTCATCTTCTCTTTATACAGTCTTCATCAATAATCACGAGTGTTAAAGCTCACCTGCATCTTTCAAAAATATATTAATACCAAGAAATCATCCATTTAAATGAATTTATACTAAACTATTTGCATGATGCTTTAAAATAAAAAGAAGGTTCGAAAGAGAATCCAAGAATTTCATTAAGGTTTATGAAAATACAATGGAATTCAAAAAGTCATGGCAAACTAAAATAATAAAATCAAGAAACAAAGTCATATGCCCTGGGCATCCATAGCATGAAGGATTCAGTAACCCCATCTACCGAATTTAGTTCCGAGCTTGAGCCTTTGTCCAACATACTTCGAACGTTGTGAAGATGTGATATCCCTCCCCAAATACTAGGTTTCCGAGAAGTTTTAATTGTTAGATGCCGATTCAAAACATATATGAGCCGCCCTTTGCTGGTTTTTAACCCAGATCCTCATTTAGTTTCAATATGCTCTTTTCGTGTTTTCATCTTGAACCCCCATTTTCTTTTTATTTTTCATTTCATTTTTATACCTATGGTGCCCTTTTGGGTTTTCACCATTGATATTTTATTTTGTGAAATGCCCTTTTGGGCTTTCACTCTGCTTTTTCTTTTCTTTTTTTATTCTTTAGACGTAACATCTTTTAACTGAATCTGAGTTCACTGGCTTGTGCAACTCCCCACCTTCCATTTCAATTAAAATCAGCGCTCCTCCGGAGAAAGCCTTTTTGACAAGATAAGGCCCCTCCCAGTTATCCATCCATTTCCCACAAAAATCTTGGTGAATCGACAAGATCCTTTTAAGCATGAGATCTTCCTCTTATAATTCTCTGGGTCAAACATTCTTATCATAAGCTTCCATCATTCTTTTCTAGTACATTTGGCTATGACAAATATCATTTAGCCTCTTTTCCTCAATAAGATTCAACTGATCGAATTGAGCCTATACCCCCTATGTTTCATCCAGTTTCACTTCAGACAATATTCAAAGAGACGAAATCTCAACTTCAATTGGTAACACTGCCTCTGTTCCATAAACCAAAGAATATGGTGTTGCCTCAGTAGAAGTTCGCACTGAAGTTCAATATGCAAATAGAGCAAAATGTAGTTTCTCATGGCAATCCCTGCATGTATCTTTCGTCTTTGATATGATCTTCTTGATGTTCTTGTCCGTTGCTTCCACTGCCCCATTCATCTTAGGGAGGTAAGTCACAGAATTATGGTGCATTATTTTGAACTGCTCGCACACTTCTTCTATTATCTTGTTGTTGAGGTTAATGGCATTGGTAGTAACGATTCTTTCTAGCAGGCCATATCGACAAATAATTTCCTTCTTCAAGAACATGCAAACTGTATATCTTGTAATATTGGCATAAGAAGCTGCTTCCACCCATTTGATAAAGTAATCAATGACCATAAGGATGAATCAATGTCCATTGCAGGATTTCGAATGAATCTGTCCAATGATATCCATACCCCATACAACAAAAAGCCATCGTGCATTCATTGTATGAAGAGGTACAAGCATAGAGTTGATCTTGTTAGCATATATTTGACATTTGTGACATTTCTTGGCGTAATCAATACAGTCTCCTTCCAGAGTTGACCAGTAATATCCATATCTCATAATCTTCTTGGCCATTGAGAAGCCATTATCATGTTTTCCACATATCCCATCATGCACTTCTACCAAGATATTTCTAGCTTTATGGGCATTAACGCTTCTTAACAATATCTGATCTTGTCTACTTTTATACAGGATTTCACCATCCAACACATATCTTGTTGCCACTCTTCTAATGGTTCTCTTGTCATTATCATTTGTTTCTTTAGGATAAATCGGAAACTTGATATATATATATATTACAGGATATTAAAGTACCACGAGTTTTTATCTGCCTCTTCTTCTATGTTGTAGACATGAGCATAGGTTACATAGCTCTACATTCGGATTGCCATCATATCATCTAGTTTATTTGCTAGAAATACCAAAGCCAATGTAGCTAAGGCATCAACCATCTGATTATCTTCTTTGGGGGTAGGTGAAAGTAATTTCTTCAAATCCTTTCATCAATTCAAGGATTAGCTTTTGATACTCAATCAACTTTACATATTTTGTTTCCATTCTCTAAGGATTTGGAAAATGACCAATGTTGAATCCTTATATACTTTCAAAATTTCAATCCTTTTTTTTAATGGCAGCTTGTAGCCCTATGAGACAAGCTTCATATTCTGCCATGTTATTGGTACAAAAAAATTCCAATTTGCTCGTGAAAGGATAATACACATTATTTGGGGGAGATCAACACTACTCTAATTCCACATCCCAAGGCGTTGGATGCCCTGTCGAAATATAATTTTAGAGTTTCATTTTTTGAAGTTTCATTTTCTTTTATGGAGATGTACATCACATCTTCATCTGGGAAATCAAAATTCAGGGGCTCATAATCACCTGAAGCGCGACTTGCCAAGAAATCCGCTATATCACTCCTCTTTATTGCCTTCTGCCTCACATACACAATATCAAACTCTAACAACAACATTTGCCAACGAGCCATTCTACCAGTCAACGCTGGTGCTTCCATCAAAAACTTAATGGATCAAGCTTGGATATCAACCAAGTAGTCAAGTATAACATGTACTGTCTAAGTCTACGGGTTACCCAAACCAGAGCACAATATAACTTTTGAATTGGCGGTACCGTACTTCACACTTTATAAACTTCTTTCTCAAGTCGTAAATGGCATTTTCTTTCTTTCTGAAATCATCTTGTTGCCCTAGTACACACCCCCATTGAATTTTCATAGACCGTCAAATAAAGAATTAATGGTCTATCTAGCACTGGTGCTACTAGAATTGGAGCATTTTTTAGATATTTCTTGATCTTGTCTAGTGTCCCTTAGCATTCCTCGTCCCATACTCATGGGTTATTCTTTCGATGCAGTTTAACTATTTGATCACATTTATCGGTCAACTGAGAAATGAACCAAGAAATATAATTCAATATCCCCAATAAGCCTTGAACTTCTTTTTGTGTAAAAGGAGGTGGAAGATTCTAGATAGCTTTCACTTTTTCTGGTTCAATTTCAATTCCCCTTCTGCAAACTACAAAGCCTAGGAGTTTTCCAGATCTAACTCCGAAAGTGCATTTACTCAGATTGAGTTTCAACTGATACTTCCTCAATCTTTAGAACAACTTTCCTCAAGTTTTGAATATGCTCCTCTTCAGTCTGGGGTTTGGCAATCAAATCATCCACGTAGACTTCAATTTCTTTGTGCATCATGTCGAGGAAAAGGGTCACCATTGCTCTCTGGTACGTTGCCCCTGCATTATTTAGTCTAAAAGGCATCACCATCTAGCAAAACGTGCCCCACAAGGTCATGAATGTCGTATTTTCCATATCTTCTAGATTCATCTTGATCTGATTGTACCCTGAGAAGACATCCATGAAAGAGAACAATGAATGTCCTAATGTATTGTCATCTAGAATATCTATGTAGGGAAAAGGAAATTTATCCTTCATACTTGCTCTGTTGAGATCTCTATTGTAACGCCCCGATTTTGTACTAAGGAGTTTCTAGGCTGATGAGATGGTCTGGTGGACCAGGATTAGAGATTCGAGTCGGATTCAGGATAAAAATTGGAATAAATATTTTCATGTGAGAAAATATTTGGGAAAAATATTCTAAAATCATTATTTAACATATAGATATTTTTGGTAAAGTCAATTTTGGAAAATATGATTTGGAAATTGGACATTTTGGCTAGTGACCAAAATGTAAAGAATGAAAATTATTTTAGTGACTATTTTTGGAAAATGATCAAATCTTAGAATCCTTAAGGAGCTATTTCACGTAATTTTTTTAATCTGATTTTTCTCTCAATTTCATTATTTTAAATGAGTTTTAATTAAGGAATTAAAGGGGATTTAACTAAGGAAGCTAGATAATTCCTAAAAACACTTTTGACGTGACTCTTTTCTCTCAAAGGTTCTTCAGCCAAACACTTTCTTTTGCATCAAAGATTTGAGGCAAGGTTCTTGATTTCTACTGGATTCTTCAATCTTGTTTTCTAAAATCTCATTGCATTTCCTTGTTTTTCAAGAGTAAACATCCAATTGAGAGGAAATTCACTCATTAGAGGTAAGGTTTGTTCTTTTAATCTAATTAATGGTTCTTTATTGAAATTCCCATGTATTTGATCTTTTTTTATGTTTTCAATGAGTTTTAATGATTTAATTATGAAAATTGGTTAAATCAAGGTTTAATTGATGAGATTAAGTGACTTTCGTTTTGGATCTATTTTGATGAGTTCTTGATTAATTCTAATCATAACTTTGATGTCTTATAATGTTGATAAGTTGGTTTTAACATTGGAATCCCGAAACTAAGTGAATCTCTAATTTATTCGGTTGCTAATGTTGTGTTTTTGGGAGTTATGAATGTTTAATGATTTCTGGAGGTATATGGATGATGTTAGGTTGTTTTTGGATGTTAATTTATGATAATTGAAGGTTTAAACCTTTAGGTTTTGGCTGGGTTGGGTTTGGAAGATGTTTGATGTCGTTTTCGGTCAATGTAGAGGAGTTTGGTTAGAGTTATCGTGGATTAGTGTTGCTGAGTCTTTGAATGCAATTAGATGCATTGAATCCCCTATTTTTATGTGGTTAAATCAGGGGTGATTGATCTTCAAGCTTGTGGCACCATTTGGAAGCTTTGGAGGAGTAGTTCACATCGACGGATGAAGCTTCGCGTAGTCGGTCAGTGAGACCGTGGATTGCAGCTTTGAAATGGGTTAAAAGTTATTTTGGGAGTTTAAATTAAGCTTGAAACACTAGTTTAAACTCGGAAGTAAGTATGATGAGATTTCTCCCTTGGTCGTGTTTTGGCAAAATTGATTGTATGCACTTGTTTTTGAATTACATGGTACCTATTGTTTAAGCATGTTTTAAGTATGTTTTATACTATTTTGACCATATATTGATGATGGATGCATTGGGAAATGATCCATGTAAGTATGAGAAATACTTGTAAATGCATGGTATAATGCATTAGAAATGGTTTTCATGTTGCATATGAAAATAGAGGTACATTGTTAATAATGAATTATATTGGCAAGTGATGTGGTTTAAAATGTTATCGGATATAGTTGGCTGGCCATAGGATTGATAGTGTACTATAAATAAGTCACCTCGGGTGTTGAGGGTTTATGTGCACCAAATACTCCACCATGAGTACCCTAATGGTCGAGGGCTTATATGGTATCGAAGACTCCTGTTAGTGGATTACACATATAATCAATGATTGTGTTATGATGGTACCCGGTTGTGATCGTACCTTAATTCCGGTTGAGATTGTTTGAAGTGTTGAGAGGACACTTGTTGAATCCCTATATCCGATATAATATTTTGTAAAGTGGAACTTGGTTTATGATCACTTGAAAGCCAATATAATTGAAAATGTATCTTGTTGATGGATATTATTGTATAATGTATGTTTATAAATGTTTACCCTTTAATACTTGCATATGGTTTGTTATTCATGGGAAAGCTTAAATTGAGAGATTGCAAATAGAGATTTTACTGTGGATCAGTGATATATGTTGCATATGGTTTAATATGCATGTTTTTGGAAATGTTAATTGCATGGCTTGAAAGGCATGAGTTTTGAAAGTTGTTTTGAATGATGAATTCATTGTGAGCTAGAAACCAATTTTAAATGCATTGATGGTGTTGTGTTTTAAGCATTCCTCACAAAGCCTAGTGAGCTTGCGCTCTCTTTGTCCATCAATGCAGAGAATTAAGGGTTGGAGGTAATGAGCAAGCGAGGGGAAATCCAAGGACTTGAGCTACTTGAAAGTATAGTTTTTGAACTAGACTTGAGTAATAAAGGCAATGGGGTTCGTTGTTGCTTGAGAGGGTTATTTACTAAACTCCCTATATGTGCAAGTTTATTTTGTTGTTGTGGAGATGTATGGGGCTTTATATGGTTGCTTTTGATATATATTTACATTTCGTGTGTTGGTTAGATTGGTTTTTAGGATGCATGCCTCTAGACTTGAGATTGAAGTGTGTTTCTATGATTTGATCATGTTTCTTTGTTTTACTGGAATTGTTTGATCCTTAGATTAGTGGTATACATGTTTATGACTTGTTAAAGCATGTTTGAATCCATAATTGTATGAAAAACTAGCGAAATTGGACATTTTGGGTTAGGGCGTACCGATACACGGGGACCCGTATTAGTACGGGTAGGCTAGAAATTGGCCTGGGATCCACACACGAGTGGCTGTATCGGTATGAACTTTAACTACTAGAATTCATGATTTTGTGATTGAGTCTGCGTACTGATACTCCTTGCTCCTGTACTAGTATGACTTTGTATAATAAAGTCCCATATCGGTACGGGTGTCCGCGTAATGACACAGGCAAATGCTAATTCAGTTAAAATGCTTAGAAGGTTTCTGATTCTTTCATTTTTGGTCCCTGTTATGCGTGAAAGCAATTGTATGACTTCGAATGATCGTTTTGAGCTAAAAATTGGCAAGCAAGCATGTAACCTGGTTAATTGAGGATTTGTAACCGAAATATTAATTAAGTCCTTGTAATTTTCTAGATTTACAATTTGGTCCCTAAATTGCAAATTCACTTAATTAGATGTCGAGCTGACGCACAATTTAGTTGAGATTTCATCTACTGCTGGCATGCTCACCTTAGGTTGTAATGTTGCATCTAGAGAAGATAAAAAGAAAAAATGGACGTAAGTTTAGTTAACTGTTTCAGGTTTTGTTTTGGCAAAACTCAATGTAGCTCACTCGGTTTGGTCTAGCGTCTATGCTGGGTCGTGGGGGTTACATTTGATGGTTTCATAGCCAGGTTTGTGATAATTGGGATGATGTTATGATTGTTGGAATGTTATTATTGATTGTTCATTGGTGTTTGTCGTGCATGGTGATTGTTTATATATATGTTGATTGTTATATGCCATGTTGGGGGATATTTTGAGGGACACAATACCTTATTACTATTGTCTGGAATGTTTTGATATGAAATGGAAGTCTTGGATCATCTTGAAGCTGACTTAACTGTTTTTGTTTTGGTGTAATGATCATGCCTTAGATATTAATACAATGGGACCGAAGAGAGAATTAAGGTCTGGCGCGAATGCTATTGTTGTGGGATAAGAGAATAAGGAGAATGTTATACGTCCTTGAGGTTTGCCACCCCCTTCGCCTAATCCACCTGTAGGAGTGGAACAAGTACCACCTACACTAGCTAGGCAAGTGTTGGGTGATATGGCGCCTTTGATAAAGGCGATGACTAGGTATTTTCAAGCTGTTGTTATGGGAGTGCATGTGCCTGTACCAGTTGTTGGGCAGATAGGGTTACCGTTAGAGCGTCTGCATAGCTTAGGAGGAGTTGAGTTTAGAGGGTTGGTACCCGAGGTGTCCGAGAAGTGGATAGCTAGTACTGATCAGATTTTGGTACAAATGGGGTGCAATGATGCTCACAAGCTGGGATGTGTTGTATCTCTGTTGCAAGGAGATATGTATAGTTGGTGGACTACCACGACCGCGAGCATGGAACCCGATGATGTGACCTGGGAGTTCTTTCGAGCTGCCTTCAAGAAGAAGTATTTGGGAGTTAGATACTTGGATGAGAAGAAGCGCAAGTTCATGGCTTTGGTTTAAGGGCAGTATGTCTGTAGCTATGTATGAGGTACAATTTGTGCGGTTGAGCCAGTATGCTCTTGAACTGGTACCAGATGAGAGGCATCGCTAGGACTGATTTTATTATGGATTGGTATAGGATGTTAAGACCTATATGTTGGCTTCTGATTCCACTTATTTTGACGTGTCGGTTACATGGGTGAAGGACATTGAGCAGAACCTAGGTTTGTCAGCTCGTGTGAGAGGTTTTGGCTCTAGCAAGAGAGTCACTAATTCTTGTTTTGGTGGTGGTCAGTCTAAGAAGCATCGTGATAGAAGGTATTACCCTAATCTGAGGTGAGGTAGAGGTGGTACTGGATGGGGATTGTAGGGTCAGGGTACCCAGGCTAGAGCAACACATAATGCATGTTGGGTTTGTTGATCGCATGATCACATAAGGCGAGACTGTCCACGTTTGGCTCGTGAGGGACAAGCTCCTGCGACTGTTGTTGCTAAATCTTATTGCAATTATGGATCAATCGATCATTTGAGAAGTGATTGCTCGTTGTTGGTGGGTGGTGAACAGGCCAGGGCACCTACGGTTGCACCATAGAGAGGTCATGGTCATGGCCGAGGACAGTTTCAGCAAAGGGATGAGGGTCCGAGGATGGTGGCTCATACCGTTTCAATTCAGCCAGAGAGTGGTGGTTCTGCGAGGGTGTATGCACATCAGGAGGGATGCAATGACACTGACTTGATTACAAGTACATTTACATTGCAATCTTTGTCGTTGTTTTCTTTGGTTGATTCTGGTTCTATGCATTCATATATCTTGCGTGAGCATGCACATTTGCTTAATATACCTGTAGAAGTGTTAGATATGGGTATCCAAGTAACTAGTTCTTTCAAAGAGACGGTTGTTACGATAAGGTTCTTTAGGATATGCCCTTTGACGGTTCAAGGACATATGTTTGCGGTTGATTTGATGGAGTTGCTGTTTCACAATTTTGATGTAATCTTGGGCATGGAATGGTTGTTTGAGCATAGAGCTGTTGTTGATTTTGAAACCAAGTGAGTTTCCTTGAAACTAGCTGATGATTACGAAGTGGTGGTTGTGGGTGAGAATGTTAAGGTCTTGTCTAATGTTGTTTCGGCTCTAGAAGTGAGTCCGTTGATAGATTCTAGTTGTCAGGCATTTTTAACCTATGTTATGAATTCAAGATCAAAGGAGGTGCATGTTCTGAACATTCGTATAGTATGTGAGTTTTTGGGTATTTTTTCGGAGGAGTTGAACCATATAGGGAAGTAGAGTTTGGCATTGAGTTATATGCAAATAAATCTCTGGTGTCTATTGATCCTTATCTTATGGAACTGAAGGAGTTGAAGAAGTTAAATACACAACTTTAAGAGTTGCTTAATTGAGGGTTTATTAGGCCTAGTGTTTCACCATAGGGTACGCTGGTGTTGTTTGTGAAAAAAAAGGATGGCACGATACGGATGTGCATTGATTATCGGTAACTGAACAAGTTGACGATTAAGAATAAGTATCTTTTGTCAAGGATTGATGATTTGTTTGATCAGTTTAGGGGTGATTCGATTTTTTCTAAGATTGATTTGAGGTCTTGGTATTATCAGTTGACGGTAAAGGATGTGGATGTGCCTAAGACTGTCTTTCGTAAGAGGTACGAGCATTATGAGTTTTCGGTGATACCGTTTAGCTTGAACTAATGCACCTGTTGCATTCATGGATATGATGAATCAAGTATTCCATGAATTTTTGGTCCGTATTTGTTTTTATTGATTATATTCTTGTGTATTCTCATTCTGAGGAGGATCATGATAGACACTTACGGATTGTGCTTCAGGCATTGTTGGATAATCAGTTGTATGCCAAGCTAAGTAAGTGTGAGCTTTGGCTTAGGGAGGTTGTCTTTCTTGGGCATGTTGTGTCAGCTAAAAGAATTTAGGTTGATCCACACAAGATTGAGGCGCTGATAGGTTGAAAGCCACCCAAGTCCGTATCGGAGGTTCGTAGTTTCCTTGGGTTAGCCAGTTATTACCGTTGGTTTGTTGATTGTTTTTCAAAGATTGCTACTCCTTTAACCAAGTTATTGTAGAAGAACGTCCATTTTGAGTTGACGAAGGATAGACATCGGGCTTTTGAAAAGTTAAAGGAGGCTTTGACGCGAGCTCCAATCTTGATTCAACCTGAGTCAGGTAAGGAGTTTGGTGTTTATAGCGATGCGTCATATGTAGGCTTGGGTTGTGTGTTGATGCAAGGATGAAAAGTTGTGGCTTATGCATCTAGATAGTTGAAGGTGCACGAGCACAATTATCCTACGCATGATCTTGAGCTTGGCACGGTTGTGTTTGCATTGAAGATTTGGAGGCACTATCTCTATGGTGAATAAGAGTTTGAAATACTTGATGACGCAAAAGGATTTGAATCTTAGGCAAAGTAGATGGTTGGATTTGCTTAAGGACTATGATTTAACGATTAAGTATTATTTGGGAAAAGCTAATGTTGTGGCTGATGCCTTGAGTAGGAAGGTTGTGGTGGAGTTGAGGGCGATGTTTGCACGGTTAGGTGTGAAGCGGGATGGGGGCTTATTGGCTGAGTTGCAAGTAAAGCCATCTTTGTCACAGTTGACTAAGGATAAGCAGCCTTTAGATGAGGAATTGGTACCTCATGTTAAGGATATCATGGATGGAAATCTGACAGATTTTCACTTTAATGATGATGGGGTGTTGTGTTTCAAAGATCGGATGGTGGTGCCTAATGATGATGAGTTGAGGCATATCAGTTTGATCAAAGCGCATATGAGTCCTTTTGCTATGCATCCTAGAAGTACTAAGATGTATCGAGGCTTGAAAGAAGAGTACTATTTGGTTGGTTTGAAGAAAGATGTGGCTGATTTTGTTGCTAGATGTATGACATGTCAGCGTGTCAAGGCTGAGCATCAGTTTCCTTTTGGGTTGTTGCAAACGTTGAGGATACCGGAATGGAAGTGGGAGAGAATCACCATGGATTTTGTGTCCAGGCTTCCTTTGATGCCTACTAAAAAGGATTCTATTTGGGTGATTATTAATCGGTTTACGAAGTGTGCACATTTTGTGCCATTGCATACAACGTATACCTTGGATAAGTTGGCAGAGTTGTATATTGTTGAGATTATGTGTTTGCACAGGGTGCCTAAGTCCATAGTTTTGGATAGGGATACACGGTTTACAGTGAATTTTTTGGACTGTTTACATCAGGCTCTGGGTACAAGGCTGAGTTTCAGTACTTCATATCACCCTCAAACGAATGGTCAGTCTGAGTGTGTGATTCAAGTCTTGGAGGATATGTTGAGATTTTGTATCATTGAGTTCCAAGGAAATTTGGAGAAACATTTGCCTTTGGTGGAGTTTTCTTATAACAATAGTTATCAGGCTAGTATACAAAATGGCGCCGTATGTGGCCTTGTATGGTAGGAAGTGTTGTACGCCTTTGTGTTGGGTTGGGGAAAAGCATGTTTCTATGCTAGATGTGTTAAAAGACAAAAATAAGAAAGTGAAGCTTATTTGTGATCGCTTAAAAGTGGCCTCGGGTCGACAAAAATCCAATGCAGATTTGAAGCGTAGGGAGATTGAGTATGTTGTTGGTGATCGAGTGTTCTTGAAGGTATCACCTTTGAAGAAGTTGATGCGATTCAGACGTAAGGGTAAGCTCAGTTCGTGGTTTATTGGACCGTATGAGGTTGTGGAGCATGTAGGTCTTGTAGCGTATCGTTTGAGATTGCCTCATGAGTTGGAGAAGATTCATAATGTGTTTCATGTGTCAATGTTGCGGAGGTATCAGTCGGATCCATCGCATGTTATGCCAGTGGAGGACATTGAGTTACAGCCAGATTTGTCTTATGATGAGGAACCTGTAGAGTCCTTGATTCTAAATGTAAAGTTCTTCATGGTAAAACGATCAAACTTGTGAAGGTGTTTTGGCGACACCGCCGAGTTGAGGAGGCCACGCGGGAGAGTAAGGCAGACATGACGAAACAATTTCTGCACTTGTTTCCTTCACGTAATTTCAAGGACAAAATTTTCTAAGTGGATGAGAGTTGCAACGCCTCGATTTTAGGCTTAGGAGTTTCTAGGCTGATGAGATGATCCAATGGACCGAGATTAGAGATTCTAGTCGGATTCGAGATAAAAATTAGAATAAATATTTTCATGTGAGAAAATATTTGGGAAAAATATTCTAAAATCATTATGTAATATATAGATGTTTTTGGTAAAGTCAATTTTGGAAAATGGGATTTGGAAATTGGTCATTTTGGCAAGTGACCAAAATGTAAAGAATGAAAACTATTTTAGTGATTGTTTTGAAAAAGGGTCAAATCTTAAAATCCTTAAGGAGCTACTTTACCTAATGTTTTCAATCTGATTTTTATATCAATTTGATTATTTTAAATGAGTTTTAGTTAAGGAATTAAAGGGGATTTAATTAAGGAAGCTAGTTATTTCCTAAAAACACTTTTGACGTAACTATTTTCTCTAAAACTTTTCTCTCAAAGTTTCTTCAGCCAAACACTTTCTTTTGCATCAAATATTTGAGGTAAGGTTCTTGATTTCTTAAACTGTTGATTTCTAATGGATTCTTCAATCTTGTTTTCCAAAATCTCATTGTCTTTCTTTGTTTTCAAGAGTAAACATCAATTGCGAGGAAATTCACTCATTAGATGTAAGGTTTGTTCTCCTCATCTAATGAATGGTTCTCTATAGAAATTCCCAAGTATTTGTTCCTTGTTTAATGTTTTCTAATGAGTTTTAATGATTTAATTATGGAAATTGGTTAAATCAAGGTTTAATTGATGAGATTAAGTGATTTTCGTTTTGGATCTATTTTGATGAGTTATTGATTGGTTGTAATCATAATTTTGATGTTTTATAATGTTGATCAGTTGGTTTTAACATTGGAATTATGAAACTAAGTGAATCTCTAATTTATTCGGTTTCTAGTGTTGTGTTTTTGGCGAGTTATGGATGTTTAATGAATGTTGGAGGTATAAGGATGATGTTAGGTTGTTTTTGGATGTTAATTGAAGATAATTGATGGTTTAAACCTTTAGGTTTTGGTTGGGTTGAGTTTGGAAGATGTTTGATGTTGTTTTCGGTTGTTGTGGAGGAGCTTTGGTTAGAGTTATCATGGATTAGTGTTGCTTAGTCTTTGAATGCAATTAGATGCATTGAATCCCCTGTTTTTCTATGGTTAAATTAGGGGTGATTGATCCTTAAGCTTGTGGCACTATTTTGGAAGCTTTGGAGGAGTAGTTCGCAACGACGGACGAAGCTTTACGTAGTCGGTGAACGAGAACGTGGATTTCAGCTTTGAAATGGGTTAAAAGATATTTTGGGATTTTAAATTAAGCTTTGACTGGTTTAAACTCGGAAGTCAGTATGATGAGATTTCTCCCTCGGTCGTGTTTTGGCGAAATTGATTTTATGCACTTGTTTTTGAATTACATGGTGCCTACTATTTAAGCATGTGTTAAGTATGTTTTATACTATTTTTCATCATATATTGATGATGGATGCATTAAAAATGATCCATGTAAGTATGATAAGTACTTGTAAATGTATGATTTAATGCATTGGAAATTGTTTTGATGTTACATATAAAAACAATGAGGTACATGGTTAATAATGAATTATATTGGCAAGTGATGTGGTTTAAAATGTTATTGGATATAGGTGGCCTGCCATAGGATTGATAGTGCACTATAAATAAGTCACCTCTGGTGTTGAGAGGTTTATGTGTACCGAATACTCCACCACGTGTACCCTAATGGTCAAGGGGTTATATGGTACCAAAGACTCTCATTAGTGGATTATACATCTAACTGATGATTCGGTTATGATGGTACCCAGTTGTGATTGTACCTTAATTTCGGTTGAGATTGTATGAAGTGTTGAGAGGACACTTGTTGAATCCGTGTATCCGATGTAATATTTTGTAAAGTAGAACTTGGTCAATGATCACTTGAAAGCCAATTTAATTGATAATGTATCATGTTGATGGATATTATTGTATAATGTTGGTTTATACATGTTTACTCTTTAAGCCTTGCATATGGGTTGATATGTATGGGAAAGCTTAAATTGAGGGATTGCAAATGAGGATTTTGATGTGGATCCATGATACATGTCGCATATGGTTTAATATGCATGTTTTTGGAAATGTTAAGTGCATGATTTGAAAGGCATGATGTTCTGAAAGTTGTTTTGATTGATGAATTCATTGTGAGTTGGGAACTGGTTTAAATACATTGATGGTGTTGTGTTTTGAGGACTCATCACTAAGCATAGTGTGCTTACGCTCTCTTTGTCCATCAATGCAAAGAATTAAGGGTTGGAAGTAGCGAGCAAGCGAGGGGAAATCCAAGGACTTGAGCTACTTGTACGTATGGTTTTGGAACTAGACTAGTAGTAATAAAGGCAATGGGGTTTATTGTTGTTTGAGAGGGTTATTTACTAAACTCCATATATGTGCAAGCTTATTTTGTTTTTGTGGAGATGTATGGGACTTTATATAGTTTCTTTTGATATGGATTTACATTTCATGCGTTGGTTGGATTGGTTTTTTGGATGCATGCCTCTAGACTTGAGATTAAAGAGTGTTGATATGATTTGATCATGTTTCTTTGTTTTACTAGCACGGTTTGATCCTTAGATTAGTGGTATACATGTTTATGACTTGTTAAAGCATGTTCAAATCCATAATTGTATGAAAAACAAGCAAAATTAGACATTTTGGGCCAGGGCGTACCGTTACGCGGGGACCCGTATCGATAAGGGTAGGCTAGAAATTGGCATGGGATCGGTACATAGGATGTCGTATTGGTATGAGCTTTAGCTACTAGAATTCAAGATTTTGTGATGAGCCTGTGTAATGATACACCTTACTCCTGTATCGGTACAACTTTGTATAATGAAGCCTAGTATTAGTACGTGTGCCCGCGTACCGATTCGGGCAGACGTTAATTCAGTTAAAATGCTTTTGAAGGTTTCTGGTTCTTTTATTTTTGTCCATGTTATGCGTGAATGCAATTGTATGACTTTGAATGATCGTTTTGAGCTAAATATTGGCAAGCAAGCATGTAACCTGATTAATTGAGGATTGGTAACCCAAATATTAATTAAGTCCTCATAGTTTTTGAGATTTGCAATTTGGTCCCTAAATTACAAATTTAGTTAGTTGGATGTCAATTCAATGCCTAATTTAGTTGCGATTTCACCCGCTGCTGGCATGCTCACCTTAGGTTGTTATATTGCATCTAGATAAGATAAAAATAAAAAATGGACCTAAGTTTAGTTAACTGTTTCGGGTTTTGTTTCGGCAAAACCCAATGTAGCTCGCTTAGTTCAGTTTGTCGTCTAGGCCGGGTCGCGGGGGTTATATCTATAATCCAAACACATAGGTACTTTGCCATATTTCTTCAGCATTGGGACTATATTGGCTACCTATTTTGGATATTTAGCCACTTGAAGAAACCCTGCCTCAATATATTTTTGTACCTCTTATTTGATTTTCATTACAATATTCGGTCTCAATCTACTGAGCTTCTAATGAATCGGTTTATGTTCTAACCTTATAGGTAGCTTGTGTACCACTATATCCGTATCCAATCCTAGCATATCTTGATAAGAGCAGGCGAAGACATTTTTAAACTCTCATAATAAATTAATCAACAATTGTCTTATTTTTGGCGAGAAAGCGGTACCAATCTTTACCTCTATTTTGACTTCATCTGTGCCCATATTCAAATTGTTTATCTCTTCTTTGTGAGGTAAGATCTATTTGTCTTCTTTCTCTAGCAACCTCAGTAATTCGTTAGGGATTTCACATTTTGCCTCATCCTCACACTCATTGACTTCCATTAGACATACGAGCAGCTCGAAATCTATTTCAAGATTAGGTATAGAATCATTCATGCAATTATTAATTGGGGACTTGCAAAGAAAATAATGCATATTTGGACTAGAATGTAAAAAAACAAGAAACATGTTTTCCATTTGCGAATCAAAAATTAAAGCAACTTTATTAAAGTAAACATGTATAATAGCCCTTTTACAGAAGATCCCTTGTACTCGCGGGCAAAAGTACAAGGTGGTTCTTGGCATTACTCTGTTTACGTTTTAAACACTCTAGTTATTGAGTGCTTCACTAGGAAAGCAGGAACAAAATCCTTCTAGAAACTTCCTGGGCAAGGATCCCTCAAATATGACATTAACATAGAGCCCTTCTATGATCTCGACGAAGATCTCCTCTTCATGCAACTTTTCGGTCTCCCTGATATCCTTCTCCAGTTGCTTTTCCTTGTTCTCAAACCCACGTGAGTTTAAATGTCCGTTAAGTCAGGAAAGTCATAGGCTCAAAAGAAGTATCAACCACCAAAAATAGAGCTCTCCTTCTTTCTTCCCTTTTTTCAAATCTTTTTGCCTCTGTATAATGTTAGGTTTAAAGTTGAGTCCAAATCGATCTTTCTTCTCATTTACATGCTTTGGATACAGACAACCCTGGAGATGTTTCCCAAAACCTTTTCCAGTCTTTGTTCTCTTCCAAGGGTCTCGTGGACAGTTATCTCCGTGCAATCAGATAACCTCAATCGAGGTATCTTCTTCCCTTCAGCGATGAAAGTAGCGTTTATGAACTCAAGGGCTCTGAAAAAACATTCAAGAGCATTCTCATCAGCTTCAATGTATGGGGCATCTGTGGACACAAAGGCAATGATGTCTTCCTCTACCCCTATACTGACCAGCTCCCCATCTATCACGAATTTTAGCTTCTAATGCAAAAATGACGGCACTGTGCCAGCATAATGGATCAAGGCCTTCCCAACAAACAATCATAGGTGGGCTTTATGTCCATGACCACAAAATCGATGGTATATATTGCAGGTTCAATCAACAATAGCACTTCGATCTTCCCTAATACATCCTAGGTTTTACCATCAAACGCTCTTACAGTATTCTTGTAGGTCTTCATGTGGGAACTATCAATGGGTGGCCTCTACAAGGTTACAATCGGAAGGACATTCAAAGCTGACTCGTTATCAATTAACACTCCCGGGAAAACATGCCCCTTACAATGGCTTGTGATGTTTAGTACCTTAAATAATCCCATTTTTTCGTCTGGAATCTCATCATCAGTGAATGTAATGTAGTTATCAGCAGTTATACGATTCATAATTTTATCCAACTTGTGTACCGATATGTCATTTGGGACAAATGTCTAATTCAACACCTTTATCAAGGCATTTCGGTGCCCTTCCGAACTCAACAATAATTCAAGAACAGAAATCTTGGCTTGTTGCCCCTTCAACTGCTCAGCTATATTATACTCAACATTCTTCAAAAACTTTATGAACTCTTAAGCATGTACTTTTGTGACCGATTCATTTATTTTTGGGTGGGCTCTTCCCCAAAAATTCTTTCTAGCACAACAACTGCCTTCATGTTTGCTTTCTCAACCTCTTTAGATTTTTCAGGTGAGTAACATCTACCACTCCTAGTAATGTGTCTAACCTCATTCACTAGACCAGTTTCAGGTTTTTCATCTACCTTCTCTTCTTGGATTGGTTTTATTTCATCCAGCGACTCTACCTCCTCTTGTAGATTTATTTACTCCAACACAAATAAGTTAGTAGCATAGCTCTAAGGAACCTTACGGGTGTCCTTGAAAGGGAATGGTGCTGGAGGAAAAATCACAATCTTGGGAGTCATCATTGGCCTTCCTTCATTAGATGAGCTTCCAACCCTCAATTTGGCAGAAATAATCAATAACCTGCTCACCCCATTCTTAATTCTAGAGCTTTCAAAGGTGCACACCTCTACCTCTTTTCTTTCTCGTGTCTTTTCAAAGAATTTAGTTTCCTTATTATTCATTATTCTTTGAACCAAACTCCTAAATTCGAAACAATGTTGAATCTCATGTCCATCCTCCTGATGATATTCATAGATATCTCTGTCTTTTTTTTCTTTCTCAACCTTCATGTCCATCTGTATCATTCCAACATTATATAACCATTTGAATACCCACTTCAAGGGAGATCTGATTTCTGATACATCGACCTTTACTCGTTTGGCCTCATCTTCTTCCTCTATAGCAATTAATCCTCGATCTTCGTGATTGGGCAATGGATTAGCCGCTATATTGGGTTCATCAAATTTTAACAGCCTAGTATTTATCAAATTCTAGACCACCTTCTGGAATGCAGTACAATTCTCAATTGTATGCCCAGGGATCCCAACATGATATTCATAGTGAGCTTTCACATGATACCACGGAGGGCATGGAGGTTGGAGAGGAGTAAGATAGTAGGTTTGGACCAAATCTACCTCAAAAAGCTATGGATACAGTTCATCATATGACACTGGTAAAGATGTGAAATTCATCTTCTTATTATCCCTTCTCGAGCGTCAAGACTCTCTCCTATTTGAATTTTGTGAACTCCCTACTTCAACACTAGGTGGTGTGATTGTAACATTCTTCTGAGCCTCATAAGCACTTGTATTGTTCACTTTCTTATCCTTTCTCTTGAAATTCTTATAATAATTATCTCCTCTATCAATCCTTCCACTCTTGATTTCTGCCTTTACCAGCTCACCAGTCATCACCATGTCAACAAAATTCTGGGTGGCATTACTTATCAAGCAATCAATGTGCGGTTCCCTCAAAGTATGTACAAACATGTGGGTGATTTCATTTTCCATTAGTGGTGGTTGCACCTATGCTGCAACATCTCTCCATCTCTGAGCATATTGACGAAGACTTTCATTGAATTTCTGTTCCATCCCTTACAACATGTAATACCCTAAATCTTAGCTTAAAAGTATACCTCAACTTGATGAAGAACTCTTGAAATCTATTTCATATCCTTTAAATTAAATAAGTGGAATTAGGATCAATTTGAACAAAAATTAAAGCTATAAGGCTTCAAAAGAATGATTGGAGTGTGAACATGCAAAACTCTAGAGTTTGCATGTGAATTTAATTAAAGTAATGGACCAGGACACATGTTCTCTTTTGATGAAAACATGTGCCTTTGAGTGATGACTCGCGTCTTAGAGGGGAGAAAGATGAACAAAATGTGTCATCTTCTTCACCTAATTTGACCGAAAAAATTGAGAGAGAAAGATGGAGAAAAGCTTCCTATGATACCTTCAATCCATTTCATTTTTTTGAATATTTGATCAAATTAGAATAGGAAAAAGGTAAATTTCTTGATTCCTTCTTTGATTAAGCTAACTTTGTATGATAGATCGTGTGAAATTTTATTGTTTTGGAATGGTTGAGTTCTAGGAGCTTTCGATTGAGCTTGAATCAATAATTGGTGATTCCTTGAATTGTATTATACTATTTGGATTGTTATGATATGCGTACTAGTAAGATTGATTTGATAATATGTTAATGGGATTATCTTGACTTGTAAAAAAACATATTTGGACTGATTTTGATGAGATAAAATAAGCACATGAAGTTGCCCTATTTTTTATCTAGAAAATAAGGAAACTGTTTTGTTAAGGTACACATATATATATATATATATATATATATATTTGGGCTGTTTTGTAAGTATAGTTAAAGTTGTTTAATACTTGATTGAAAGATTATCTTAACAAGCAATAATGGATGAGTGTAGTTGGAGAAAATCTATTTTAAGGGGTTTTTTTATGAACCGAACATGGGAGGGTTGTTTTGCTACCTTTAAGGACAGTTTTATAGGCTTAGGGGCTGTCTTAAAATGATCTAATGAATTTAAGAATGATCATGGAAGTAAAATGTATATACAAGAGTTATAAGGACTGTTTTGCATTCATAGAAGTATGATGAAAGTTGTTTTTAATAATTTTAGACTGTAAACATGCTTGTACAAATAAAGGACTATTTTTGGGGTAATTGATGACACTAGGGACTGTTTTGAATCTATTAAAATGTATTGGACTAGTTTGGGAGTGTTTAAATAAAAATAAAAGAAGGTGTGTATGTTTTGCTTGAGATTTATGTAATGAATTGATAAGAATACGAAATGAACATATATGCATACCTTAGGGGTTGTTATGTGAGTTACATCTAAATGTTCATTATTTTGGTTGGTGTTCCTAAAGAAGACATATCTAAATGATTTATGAGCATAAAGAATCATTAGGGGATTGGCTTGATGTATGGAAATGTATGCTTAAGCATAATTGGATTGATTAGTTGGATATTGTATGTGTGCTTGAGTTAAATGGTTAACTAGTTGAACGAGTAATAAATCTGGTTCTAATGCATTATTATATTGTTGCTATAAATAGATAAAAAAAGGGTTGATCAAGTTGGTGAAACGCTGAAGGGAATTGTAATACGAGAGCATGAATAGCTTGGAGTAACTTGTGAGTGTAGTTTAAAGTCTCGGGATGGGCTAATAACCCTCTCGAGCATTGCTTACTAGTCTTGATTGCTTAAAATTGTTAAACTATGCTATGAAGAAGAATGCTTGTATACAAGGTAAGTAATTGTGTTCGTAAGCATGGTCTTTTAAAGAATTCTATGTTTAGTAAATTATGAAAAGCATGTTAAATTCAAAAGCCTTATATGAATAAAAATACTTGATTTGTGTAATGGAATATAAACCCTTGTTCATACTACATTTTACATTTGTAATTGATCTTGATAACAAAGGAAGTTGTAAATGCAACTTGATGATAGAAACTTTGGCTATAAGGCCATTCAAACAAGAGAATGAGACATTGAGATTCACTTGAGGTGAATATGTGTACCCGAAATGAAAAAGGATTAAGAGATATTGATATGATACTATCATGGGGAGCTAGGCTCACCTTGATAATGAAAGATGTTATAAGTTAAAGCCTAGGTCTTGAGTCAGTCTTAGGTATAATTGGCATGCCATAGAGTCTATAGAGCTCAATGTTGGGATGGACTACGGTCTGGGACAGTGGTCCCTATTTGGTGACAGTAAGAGGGATGTGCGTGTGGTCACTTGGCGATAGTAGGAGGGATTGACCGGTACTGAGAGTACCATTTTCTTTTATGGGCGACAGTTGGTTGGGGTTTCGTGTACCTAGACTGTAGATTCAATTTCCAAGGCTATGTTGTTAATTAAGCATAAATGTTTAAGCTATAATAAGTGAGATTTATGGTAAATTACTTGTTAAGAAATGTGTATTCTTGAATCTTATCAATCCTTAGAAAAAGATGTATTCTAAATGTATGTTTGCATCATAATGATATTGAAGATGATATATATGTACTCAAGCATGTAAACCATTTATGTTTAATTGATGCTATTCGAATGGTTTGCTTGTGAAGTAGTTTTCTTATGTGATGTTAAACTTGATGGGAGATACTTACCTTGGGACCTTTATTTAGTTTAAATTGGAACTTTTTGAATCGATTCCTTAGTAAAAGAAACCTTGTTATTGTATACTTTAATCTACCTCACTAAGCTTATGCTTATAAGTTCTTTCACTACTTTTAAGGTTAGTTTGTTTTGATAGTGTATCTCTCAAGGAGCTTAATCGAATGTCAAGTTCACCAGAAGAGTACGTGTTGTTATTTTGTATTAACTCCTAGGATGGTGGCACTTTGGTTTCTATTTTGTACATGTTTGTGATCTTATTCTAGTTTGGTTTGTATATCCTAAATTTGGACTATGTTTGTAAGTATATATATGTATGGATTTCGATGGGTTGGTGCTTGATGGCTATGGTTGAAATGTTTAAATATGCTATAGGTTGATAGCTACTTGAAATAAATTCTTGGATTATGGTTTCTTGGCGTATTAAAGGTTGTTTACTTGTTGGATTTGTAGATTAGTGTAATGTAAATTCATGTGAATTGATAAGCATGGTATTCTAGAATGGTATTGAAGTGAACCTTTGGTTAGATATGTCTAAAATGCTTAAGTTGATCTTAGCTTAACAATCGGAACTTTAAGCTTGTATCATATGTTAAAATTCTCAATATAGTCGAATAATTGTTGGTGTAATAAGATATCCCTGTATAATATTAATTTTATAATAAGTTGTAAATCATGTTAGACTTATACTTATAGTTCGAAAGAATAAGTGCTTCTAGTCAATTGGTTTTTGCTTGATCGAATGGTATCTTGAGTGTTAAGAAACTTTCTTATTATAGTTTCCTTATTAATAACTTGTACTCCAAGTTAGACCCCTAAACTATTCGATCCTTTGCTTATTTTGCAAATTAGACCTATAGGTGATCATGAGCTAAACTGTAAAGCATGATAGCCTTAAAATCTTGTTTCGATTACTCATAATGTCTAAAGTTTGATGTCCCTTGCATGGTTTCAATGGAATCTTAAGACTCTAGTAGATTGTTTTAGCCTCGTTCGTGTATTAACATGAGCTTCATGTTATTTGTTTGTTGGCATACAATACTCTAGACTCTATATACTTTTAAACCGGGTATAGGGTGTTTCACAACATGACATGATTAGGGATCATTTAAGTCACGTGCTTATATTGTTCCACAAAGGCTCCAAAAAGGTCCTTCCATGACCTAATGTTTACCCTACTCAGCTGGGTATACCAACGTGCCGTTGAGCCCGTCAAGCTGTCTTGGAAATAGTGAATCAAAAACTTTTCATCCTTCAAAAAGGCAGTCATCGTGCGACAGTACATAGTAAGATGTATCAAGGGACAAGTTATCCCATCATATTCCTCGAAATCTGGCACCATAAACTTCGGTGGAAGGACCAAGTCGGATACCAAGCTCAAATCAGCTACACTGGATCCACGTTCATTTACTTTCTACATTTCTAGCAGCATATCTTCCAAACCCTTACAACGTTCCTCAAATTTCATTTCTATCTTAGCATAAACTTTCTCAATCTCATTGATAGTGTCCAGGTCTGGACTTCATTCCCGTTGTTACTCTTAGAGTTTGCTCCTATATCGTCTGAATGACTAGCAATTGCTCCAGCTAGATTAATCTAGACCTTTTTCACAATAGGTGGTCCCTCAGGTTGAATCCTTACGTGAGATGTAGTATATGCTTGCTCATCCATATCTTTTGAAGTTCCATCTTATACCTTGCCCTTGCCTAATTCCTTGGGTCCCAGCAAAGTATTCAGCTGACTGATAATCTCCCCTTATGCTCGGGCAATATGATCTTTCATGTTCTATTCAACGCAGTCAAATTTGTTCTACACCTCAAAGAGATCATTTTCCAAACTAGTGATCCTATATTCCACAACTATGGTCATGGAGCGTAAATGTGTCTCTTATGAATACATAATGTTTGCAAATCAAGAGTCACACACTGCCATAAAACCTTTCTTTATTAATTTCATTATATTTTACCAAGTAAATGTAATTTGCAAATTCATGAATGCATGGATGCAAGAGGTATCGATTTCAAGAATTAATCTTTAGAAAAACATTCATTATCCAAAAGGTCAAATACAAGAAACACGCAATCTCAATTACAGAAAATAGCTAGCTCTAGCTCCTAAGTTGATAACTTCGTTCAACATCTGAGTTAGTGCATGTCCTAGCTCAATGTCGATGTCGGGGCGTTATAGCAGGCTCACTGCTTCATTGGACAATATTTGTACATACTGAGCAATTCCCTTCACTTGGTTTCTGAAGTTAACCATTTTGTTTCTCTATCGTTTGGATAGTGTGGATAGCTGCTCCAAGCTTGCTTTTCAGTGCCTTGTCCCCCCTTTGTAGTGCCCCTTTGAAACTTGGAATCTAATCTCTCAAATGTTGTAGGACACTTTCCAATTTTCCACTTTCTTTTTTAGCTCTTCATTTTCTTGCTGAAGACCGGCCTTGCCCTCATTATAATATCCTTCAATAACCATTTCAATCTGTGAAACTTGAGATGTCAATTCTGAGTTCAAGGCTTGTTCTTCCTCTATTTTTTGTTTCATTCGGTTGTTTGAATCTTTTAGCTCTTAAATCTTCTTCCTCATTGTTCTCTTAGTGTCTTCACACATATTCTTGAAGTTGCTTGCATCCTTCGTAGCTCCATCTAACTGTTTAGACAAATCATCGACCATTTTACTTAAACTACCTTTTTGCGATTTCTTGCAAGCAGTGTGGGTCTTCTTCAAGTCTTCTAGTTCTTGTCTGATCTACTTGTTCTGCTCTTGGAGAGCCTTTTCATGTCATTTCTAAACATCCATATCAGACTTTGCGATTTTAAATTTGTTCTTGAGGTCACTAATTCTTCTCATATCCCTTCAAATCCATCTCATGATCAAGCTTCAACTTATCTAGTGTTGACGGAGCACTCTTTACATGTTCTTCGGTTGATCGATCATTATCTTCATTTTTCTTAGGAACGTTGTGGTTAACATTTCGAGCTTTCTAGTCCGTGTAACCCGAAATGATTTTTAACTCGTCATCTGTTTTATGTGCAAACTCAAACTGTGCCAGAATAAACTATCTCGATGCTAATTGTCTGGATACCATTAGAGGGAAATAAGATGTTCCTCCACAAATTCTCGGTAATAGGACCCCGTCCTTGTCTCCACATCGGTACAAGTAACTATTCTTCCTTAACTAGGGGGCCTTCCAAATGATATCAATTTCTTTCATGTCCTTAAAGCACCTAGTCCACTATTTTTCTAACATTTTCTCAATCGAGCACTTTGCAAGATGTTCATTCAACGAAGAATAAGTACTGAAAAATCTATGAACTCTATGAGGCATGGCCCACCTATGTCCTCAAAACCAAGCGGTCAACAATCTGAATGTCTCTGTCAGAATTGCTGGTACCGGTTTACCACATTTTCCAAGCGTTCAAATAACATTAGTGTAGATGGATCTATGTAGTCTAAGGTCTTCGGGGAAAAAAACTAGTATGTAGATGCACAAGGCATATAAGCTTTTCTTCCTTATCAAGTCTTCACTCATTAGAATCAATCTCTAGATAATTCTACAGTTTATACGCTCATTGTCTTCAATCTGATCGTCATTACCCTTTTCAGATATCTTTCCATTAAAAAAAGTCTCTTTCATTCATGTGACAGTCTTTAACTTTTTCGTGAAACTCGAATTGTTATTGGGCCTTGTATAGACATTGTCTTTTTGGATCCTAGAGCAGTGTAGCAAAGCCTCGTACTCTTGTATTATTGCTTTCATATCCATACTCCCAAAAGTAAAACAATTATATGTTGGGTTCTAGAATTGGGTCAAGGACCTAAACAATTCTAGGTCCACTTGGATATCTAATAATAACGTTATATCCCTAAATTCTTGCTGGAAATGACTCTTCATGTCTGTGTCCCATTATTCACATATCACTTTTAATTCTGGAAGAATATCATTCTATTTAGAATTTATCCAAGTGTAATTTTTCATTCGTGACACGTGGTCCCCTTGAATATTGTCTCCTTTCTTGTACTGAGTCTCCTCTGACCAGGTCCATACTGACGTATTACCTTCTCATTGTTTATCAGATCCTTCAGCCATTATGAACACTTCTCTACTTAACTGGCTCCCGAATCGATACCTCTAATGAATGCAACATCATGCCATGTGTGTAAATATATTATATAAACAACAAAAAACATGACATGAAAATGTGTCAGTATAGTGAAATAATATTGTAATAAAAAAGTTGATAAAAAAACAGTTCATATCGATCAAAGTAAATAATCAGAGAAACGTATTTAAAACAACACCACTCTAACAGAAGTCTGTAGAATTATAAGGTTCCTGCCTGGCTCTAGTGGGTTAGGCTCTTAGTATAATGCAATTTTGTTTTAGACTCTACGTACTCAAACTGTCGTTACTATCTACTACGACAGCAAGACATTGATTCAGGAGTATACATTCCCTTATAGTGAAGACATAACCCCACAGTTTATAAGGTTAGTATACAGGAAGAAAGACAAAATTCTCGCACGAAGGTGGCGAACATCGCGTAGGGTCATGTCTCGCTCTCACTGAAAGGAGAAAGCCTGGGCAGAAGGCTTATGCTTGAATGACACTTTTATCGCACAAATAAAAGCATATTTCCATTCTTCCTACCAACCCGTACAATAATTATTGAAGAAATTAAATTCAAATTACCATTCTTAAATTCCAAAAATGCCGTACAAAATTTATTTGGCCTGACTCACGAATTGATCCCCAGCGGAGTCGCCAAGCTGTCGAAACCATTTTTAAACCGATAAAAATAGCTTGGAAGATTAATTTTTGAAATTAGGGTTTTTCTTTTTTAATTCACTTTTAAAAATATTTGGAGCCGCCACCAGTCATTTTGGTAAACTGGACACCATAAAAATAACCAGAGATTTACTCTTTTTAAAATTAGGGTTCAAGATTATATTACGTGTAGGGAAGGATTAACACCCCCAGAAACGCTCGATATGGTACCTTTAATTTTGTGTGGCATGTTGGGTATTTTGAGAACAAAATTTTGAATTTAATTTAATCATTAATGGTTAACTGAGTTTATGTTCTAAATGGAAATATTCGTTTTATATAGAAATATATTTTTGATTTGACTATAAATTGGAAACACCCCCATATGCTCAGGGTACCTATATTCATATTCCAAAAATATATCTCTCATATAAAATGTTTTATATGCATGATTAATTATGATCTTATTCATTTTAAGTGTTAATCTAAAATGGTTATAATTAAATTTGTGTATTTATTAAATATATAAATATTATTTAATTTTAAAGTTCACATGAGACAACACCCTATTACTTGAGCACCATCCATGTTTAAACCCAAAAATTATATATCATATTCCTCTATTGTTTAGTTAAACTAATTATTTAAGATATAGTCTTAATCAAGGCTCTAATTATTAATCTAAATTATTTGTCAATTTCTAGAGTTTTAATGAATACAGAGTATTATGCCTAAAAGCTCATTTTGAACAACACTCCATTACATTGGGACATCATTCAAATTTGAACTTCAAAGTTTCCCAATTAATACACATTAATTTTCTATAATTGTCTACCTAATCAAATTATTAATAACATAATAAAGAACCTAAAAGGCTAAAGCTTTATTAAACTAATTAAATTAAACTAAATATCTTAGTTGTCTAGAAATTATACTATACACTAATTAAAACATGCATCATTCATGTATAATTTAATTGCTATTAAATTTAAAAATTTAAAAACAAAGACTAAATTAAAAGGAATTAAAAGTTATACTAAATATTAAGCCCAACCCATTCCAAGTTCGCAGATCCAGAGAACTTGGTACCAAAATGGTGTCTTTCCAAATAGCCTATATAAGGCTCAATTCAGGCCAAAATTCGGCATTTATCTCATTTCGCGCGCTCTCCCTCCTAAACTAATAAGCCTTCACTCACTAAACGCTCTCAACACAAACTGCTCCTACTCATAAATCTGAAAAATAAGATCAAAACCCCTTAAAATTGTTTGGTGTTCATCACAGTTCGTCATGAGCTTGAGGAACACCATGAACTCTGGCAGTCCTCTGCCATCTATTCCGCCGCTAGATCTTCAACCACCGAACTCTGATCACCTTTGGCCAGTTTGTTGGTCGTTGCAAGGTGATTTTCGATCGTTGTATCTCTATTGCACCAAAACCCTAAAACTTCAAAAATCTCTATTTTTGAGCCTAAAATATCTAAAATAACCGGTTTGGTAAGATTTCCCTCTTCACCTAGCCTAGATCTACCCTCCCGACCCATTTTCAACTCCGACTAGTATCCCAAACACTCTGATGACCGAAAGATAAGCTCCGACCAGTATCCTAAATCTAATATTTTTTTGTATTTTTTGCAAGAAATGAAAAAAATGGAGCAAAACTACTTTTCGGTGACGTGAGATGTGTTTCGATGACTGTATAGTAGTTTTGATGTTTTTTAGTGATCTCCCCAGCTTTTCGATGACCTCTCGACTTCCAGGTAACCCTCTTTCCTCTATTTTTTAATTCTAAAATAATTCCAAAATTATTGCGCAATAATTACTCTCTTTCTTCACTATTTACAACGGGCAGTGGAGTGTGACATCATGTTAACTTCACATGGGTGACATTAGGCGCCAACTGTGTATAAACAAACACAGATCCACGTGAAATGGATTTTGGATTTATTTATTTTTATTGAATACTTTGGAGTATTTATTTATTATATAATATTTATATATGTATAAACTCGGCTAAAATTCGAGTATTACAAGTTTGAGTTATTTCGAGTTTCAGATCAAATTCTGGTCAGCATGTTTGGGTTAATATCAGATCTTGTGTCAAGTTTGTTAGATCTACCTCTTATATAGATATTTTTTATATTAATCCTCATAATGGATAAATGTAACTATTTATTGGCATCTCAATGTTATTACCTAGAACAAAGGATTAAATTTAGTTGTTTCTTGTCTATTTTTTGTTTTCTTGCTTCGGGTCTCTTTTTGACCCCGGCTGTTTAGCTGGGGGTTTTCTTTTTCGCCTCTTCTCATGAGTTTTAATAGAAGGAGAAAGAAAAATAAAACATGAAATTTATATTATTTGAATAGGTCAAATTAGATATATGTAATTAGGGTAACTACAATGGAGGTCACTCAATCATAGGTAAGGTTACATTTGGGTCACCCAATTATTAAAAGTTACAGTTGGTGACGCCACTAATAGATATTTTGTTATGAATAGAAATCTTATGCCACTTTTTGTGTCCATTTCTATGTCCCATACAAAAAAAACTAGGTTTAAGATTAGATTTTGGGGTTAGGGGTTAGGAAATTATTGGTATGTTGTATTCTTAGGGTTTAGGTATATGATTTACAATTTAGGATTAGGATTTAAAAGTTAATTGTTTAGTGTTGAGACATATAAAGGACACCGTAAAGTGACATGATTTTTGTCTTGCTGTTATTACTTAGTTTAGGTGCCCAAATCAATAACAATAGAGATTACGTTGGATTATACACAAAAGGCATGATGTTAAATACAAAAATGGAAAAGAAAATTTGGGAATATATTGTACTAATAGTTGCCATTGTTATGGGACTGAAATCATACCACTTATTTTCTTACATAAACAATGAAAGGTAATTTAGGATTCAGTTAAGATAAGCTTTTTCTTTCATAAATTTGTCGAGCAACATTCCACTAAACATTTAGCCACTCGAAAATGGAACTCATGATCAAACTTCGATGATCACCAATGTTTTACACACTTGCATGTCTATCAGAATCTACAGTCGTCTCTGTTTGAAGGGTTGGTTGGTTTCTCTTGGACTTCTTAATCTCACCATAGAAGTAAGAAAGAAAGACACAAAGTGAGAGTGCAAGTGCCAACCCTTCTCGGCGTGGAAACTTTCTTTGTAGAAAATGACAGCCAAAACTCTTAGTTATGGGTAATAAAACAACAATTATAATGCCAGATAGCAAAGACAAGGCGCAAAAGATTACTCCTATGGCTCCCAAGAAGAAACATTGCCATATTATTGCACTACAAATCACAATAATGTAATAATTTGTTTCCCCGAGCTTGTATTCCCTTGCTTCTCTTGGAATTACCTATAGAATAGAACTATATGATAGTAGATTTGAAGTTTCATTTGATGAAAATGGAATATGCTTAAGCCGGCAAGAGTTTAAGATAGAATGAGACAAGAAAAATTAACCTTGAAATCTTCGTTAATCAGCATGCCAATGGTATGATCACTTGAAAGACAATATAATTGTTAATGTATCATGTTGATGGATTATGTTGTATAATGTTGATTTATACATGTTTACTCTTTATGCCTTGCATATGGGTTGTTATACATAAGAAAGCTTAAATTGAGGGATTGAAAATGGGGATTTTTTCATTGATCCAAGATACATGTTGCATATGCATGTTTTTGGAAATGATAAGTGCATGATTTGTAAGGCATGATGTTTTGAAAGATGTTTTGAATGATGAATTCATTGTGAGTTGGAAACCAGTTTTAAATGCATTGACGGTGTTTTATTTTGAGCACTCCTCACTAAGCCTAGTGTGTTTACGCTCTCTTTGTCCAACAATAAAGAGAATTAAGGGCAGAGGCAGCAAGCAAGTGAAGGGAAATCCAAGGACTTGAACAATTTGAAAGTATGGCTTTTGAACTAGACTATTAGTAATAAAGGCAATGGGGTCCATTGTTGTGTGAGAGGGTTATTTGCTAAACTCCCGATTTGTGCAAGTTTATATTGTTGTTGTGGAGTTGTATGATGCTTTATATTGCTATTTTTGTTGCAGATTTACGTTTCGTGCATTGGATGGATTGGTTTTTAGGAATCATGCCTCTAGACCTATGATTGAAGTATGTTGCTATGGTTTGATCATGTTTCTTTGATATTATGGCATGGTTTGGGGAGGCCATATAGGGCCTTGTATCGGTATGGGTAAGCTAGAAAAAGGCCTAAGGATCGGTACACGATAGGCTGTATCGGTAGGGGCATAAGGTTTTTACAAAGGGTACCGATACGAATTCAAGTGCATCGGTACGAGTTTTAACTATTGGAATTCATGGTTTAGCAAATGGCGCGTGCGTACCGATACACCTAGGACCTGTACCAGTATGAACCTATTGTAATGAAGCCTCATATCGGTATACGTGCCCGCGTATCGATACCAATTTTCGTTATTTTAGTTAAAGTGATTCTTGAGGTTTCTAATTCTTCCATTTTGGTTCATGTTATTTGTGAATGCAATTGTATGCTTTTGAATGATCAATTTGAGCTAAATTTTGGGAAGCAAGCATGTAATTTGATTAATTAAGGATTGGTAACTTAAATTTTAACTAAGTCCTCGTAACTTTTCAGATTTGCAATTTGGTCCCTAAATTACAAATATGCGCAATTGGATATCAATTCGACGCCCGATTCTGAAGAGATTTCACCCGCTGCCAACATGCACACCTTAAAACATAATGTTGCATCTAGACAAGATAAAAGCAAAAAAATAGACCTAAGTTTAGTTAATCGTTTCGGGTTTGTTTCGGCAAACCCAATGTAGCTCACTTAATTTGGTCGGGCGTCTAAGCTGGGTCGAGGGGGTTACACCAGTTGCAAAATTATATGGTTTTTGGGTTGGGCTTGAGGCCCAATTGTGACATCCAAGTCGAGGGTGTTTCAATAATAGTATCAAAGCTTAGGTTTAGTCGGTTCTAGGTAACCTGTGGTGGTATATGTAACACCCTTCCCAGTCTAGTAGGGAACCGAGTCGGTGTATGTTACCAATGATCAAAATAGTAAACGGTACCTTAATAAAATCAATTTTGGTGAATCGATGACTTTGTTAATACATGGGGACAGTAATTAAATTTGATACTATGATTGAAGCTTTAGGACCAATTTTAAACTTTTACAAGTTTTAGGGACTAAACTATAAATTGCAATAATTAAAGGATCCTTTTTAGAAATTAAACCTACCAATAATAAGTTCAACCTAAAAACAATAAGCATATAAACTTTCATTCCAATTAGAGGTCATTTACCTAGTCAATTAAATAAATTATTAGCGAGTGACCATTCTATAATTTCTTAAAACTGGGTTCAATGGTTTTTAACTGACTTACCTGTATCGATACTGGTACTCAAAGTGACCGTATCGGTACGCATGTGTCATGACTGGTAATATCGTTAAGATTGGTAACCCGTAACTGTACGGGTCTATCTGTATCGGTATGCGGAGACCATTTTAAAGATCTAACAATTCCAGTAACGAATTCTTGTACCAGTACAGCCTTAGTCGTATCTGTATCGGTATGATGAGACAGGTATCCGTATGCCATGGAGCCGTAATGAAACCTTTTTACTAACCAAATTCTAGTGTTGAATTTCACTACCAATATGCCCATAGCAGTACCGGTACACTTGTACGCCTATGACCAATAATGCATACTCGTATCGATACGCCATCACCCGTATCAGTACGCCATGCACTGTAATGTCATTTTTAGTCTGGTATTTGTGCAATTTGACTGATCAAATGATGTCCAAGTTCTATAAAATTTTACATGCAAGTTTATATGACCATAATATACTATCATGTCAAATATCATAGCCATATGAATCTATTTACTAGGATTTTACCTTTTTAGTCCTAATATGCATATTTTACCAGTTTTAGCCAAATTCAAAACCTCATTTTAAGCCTTTAAAGCTTATACATACCATATGCAACATATACACAACAAAATGACTAAAAGGGACTAGTTTAACTACTTTGCCACTATACTAGGAGTTTGTAAGGTCAGTAAACATTACTCTATGATTGTTGTGACTTGCCAAAAACCTTTAACTTCCCTGATCTTGCAATTGTAGCTTCTTCAACCTGAAATGCATGAGGTGAAATTCATTAGGCAAACTTTTCCTAGTGAGGTAGTCATAAACAATGTTAAATACAATAATATGCAAATCAATTCATGCTTCAACAATGACAATGCTGTGAATCATGTTCAAAATCATATTTAACATGTATCAACAATATTCCTTGGCTTGAATCAAGATAATGGAAACAAAAATTCCTATGCCTCACCAAATCAATGAATGGTATAGTCCTTCCACCTCACCAATTGACCAATAACACAAACACCCCTCTACCTCACTATAATAAAGGTCATAGCCCAAGGACCGTAGTCCACCCGTACCAATAAGCTCATAAATTCTATGGCATGCCAATTGTATAAAATGTCCTTTCGAATCCAAGGTTCGGTAACAAT
This sequence comes from Hibiscus mutabilis, assembly GCA_019671005.1. Lineage (NCBI taxonomy): Eukaryota > Viridiplantae > Streptophyta > Magnoliopsida > Malvales > Malvaceae > Hibiscus > Hibiscus mutabilis. Next base: position 41,530,581 of record CM033715.1, on the reverse strand, counting down.
AACAATAACGGTGACAATAACAATTTTGATATCAATGGCAATGTTTCAATAGCAATGACAATGACAATACTGGTGTTTAATGGTAATGGAAATATCAATATCAATGACTATACAATACCTATATCATTGTCCAATGTATATGACAATGACACTATCAATATCCAATGGTCAATACTCCTATATTCCAATGTTTCGATGATGACAATGACAATAACGATGATGCCATGTTCAATATTTTGATACAATAACTTACTGATGCCTACCAATAAAGCTCCAACGAGGTTCAATACGATAACCCTTTGATAAAATGTTAGCTATGCAATAATCGATATTAATGGAACTGGGAAAGGTACCTAGCCTATTCCCGAAACTTAGACAACACTCACCTAGCTTCCTGAAGCTCTTAGAGCTCTTAGACGATGACTCCCTTGTTCCTATCTTTTGGCGGAGATGGTGGTTCTTCTTTCTCCGACTCTTGAGCTAGGTGAACACAAAAGGAAGTGTTATAATCAACACAACAATATCGAAATTAGTATTAAGACTTAAAATAGCTATTTGCTACTAAGTCTTCCAAGGATTTGAGGTTAGGAGACATGGGTCTAGCTATTATGTTCAATAGCTTCAACTTGTAATTAAACATAAATTATCTATGGAATCAATCAATCGTTTGGGGGCTTTAGCTTACCAAATCGATGGCTACACGATGAAATCAATGAACCAAAAAAACCTTGAGCTTTGAATTAGCAACAATAGAGGTGCTAGCTTAAGTGGGGAGGTGCTTGCTTGCACAAGGAAGAAGATGGAGATGATGGTTTTGCTGTAAGTGGAGAATAAAGGGAAAGTGATTAAAATCCTTAATTTTAAATTCCTATACAATAGCCGAAGGTTTCCTCCCAATAAAGGAAAGGTAATTTAAAATTCCTTCATTCACATCATCGTCACGTGAATGGTGGCAAGCTAGGAGGTGATTCATCTCAAAAATGGGGAAATTACGAGGATGGTCCCTCATCTTTCTATATTTTTTACTTTTATTCTCAAAGTTTCAATTCTCACAATTTAGTCACTAAGTAACTTTCAATAAGTTCAATAAAATCATTAATCATAAAATTGACTCAATTAGAGTCTAATATCAATGTAATTGACCTTATGATCAAAGACAATGCAATATTTTGACCTTTTTGGTGTACAATTTTCGATTGCCAGACCCCAATTTCGACTAGACCAATTTTTAAGGTGTTAAAATTCTCCCCCTTAAGAAAAAATCGTCCTCGAATTTTACTTAAACTGAAGAGATAAGAGTACAGCTTCTTCATTGTCTCCTCTAGTTCCCACGTAGCTTCTACAATGGTATTGCTCTAGAGCACTTTGACCAGTGGAACCGATTTGTTGCGAAGCTTCTTAACTTCTTTTGCATGAATCCGAACCGGTTTCTCCTCATAGGTCAAATTAGGTTGAACCTCTATAGACTATGGCTCCATAATGTGCGAAGGGTCAGAGCGGTACGTTCAAAGTATTGATACATGGAATACATCATGGATTTTTCTCATTTCTGAGGGTAACGATAATCGGTAAGCCACAGGGCCAACTTTCTCAACAACTTTAAAAGGTCCAATAAATCAAGGACTTAACTTCCCCTTTTTGCCAAACCTTAGAACTTTCTTCCACGGTGAAACCTTGAGGAAGGCTCTTTCACCAACCTCATATTTTATATCCCTTCGCTTAAGATGAGCATAGGGCTTCTATCAGTCGAAGGCAACTTTCAAGCGGTCATGGATGATGGTAACCCGTTCTTCGGTTTCCTGAAGTAAGTCAGGGCCCAACATCTTGCCTTCGCCAAGTTCAGACTGACACAATGGAGTTCTGTAGCATTTGCCATACAACGCCTCATATGGGGCCATTTTAATGGAAGATTGATAACTATTGTTGTAGGCAAACTCAATGAGAGGTAGAAATTCTCCCAAGATCCTCTGAAGTCAATGATGCATGCATGTAGCATGTCTTCCAAAATCTGAATTACCCTTTTGATTGGCCGTCAGACTGAGGGTGAAAAGCAGTACTAAGATTGACTCTAGTACCCAAAGCTCCTTCCAATGATCTCCAAAAATCGAGAAGCAAACCATGGATCTCGATCGGAGATAATAGATTTTGGTACTCTATGGAGTTGAATAACTTCCTTGATATACAAGTCAGCTAATTTAGGAAGACCATAGTCCATTCTAATCGGTAAAAAGTGTGCTAACATGGTAAGACTGTCCAAAATGACCCAGATAGCATCGTGTTTAGTGGGAGTTAAAGGAAACCACTGACTACGTCCATAGTGACCCTCTCCCACTTCCACTACGGTAGTTCAATAGGTTGCAGCAAATCAGTAGGGGCACTGTGTTCAGCCTTAAAATGCTGGTACATAAGACACTTGGACACGAAATTGACTATAGCTTGTTTCATGCCCGACCACCAGTAAAGCTCCCAGAGATCCTTGTAGATCTTTACACAACCTAAGTGAACAGAAAAAGAACTCAAATGAGCTTTTTTGAAATATATCGGTGCAAAGAGATTCATCATTGGGCACACAGACTCGATCACAGAAACATAATACTTCTTCAAAAGTCTGGATTGAAGTTCAGGGTCTTGACTTTGTAATACTTTGATCTTCGATACAATAGTAGACTGAACCTAAAGTTCAGCTAGGAGACAATGGTACTTTCAAAGTCGAAAGTGAGCATTAATAGCTCGAAGTACATGTAAAGGTTTACGGATGAACGCATCAACAACAACGTTGGCCTTGCCTGGATGATAATCAATGACAAGATCATAGTCTTTGAGGAGTTTCATCTATCTCCACTGCTGAAGATTCCACTCTTTTTGTGTCAACAAATATTTGAGGCTCTTATGATCAGTGAAAAGATAGTATTTCTCTCCGTAGAGATAATGCCTCTAAATCTTCAATGTAAAGAAAACTGCAGCCAATTCCACGTCATGAGTAAGGTAGTTTATCTCATGTGGCTTAAGCTATCTCGATGCATATGCAATGACCTTTCCTTCTTGCATCAATACACATCCTAGCCCAAGATGTGAAGCATCTCTGTAAACTGTATAGTCTTTCCTAGAGTCAGGTTGGGTTAGGACTGGTGCGTGAGTTAAGACTTGTTTCAACTGATCGAAGCTTCTTTGTTGTTCCTCAGTCCAAACAAACAGAGTTTCTTTCCTCAATAGCTTAGTTAAGGGGGCTACTATCATAGAAAATCCCTTAACGAATCTTCTATAATAACCAGCAAGACCAAGTAAGCTTCTTACTTCACCAATGTTCTTCGGTGGGTTCCAATCAAGAATGGCTTGGATTTTTTTGGATCTACTTGGATTTCTGAAGGTGATACAATGTGCCCAGGGAAGGCAACTTCAATGAGCCAAAATTTACACTTAGAAAATTTAGCGTACAATTGTTTTTCCCAAAGAGTCTGAAACACAAAACGAAGATGGTCTCAATGCTCAGTAGCATTTTTTGAATAGATCAAGATATCATTAATGAATACCACCACGAACTTGTCTAGATAGGGTCTGAAAACCTGATTCATTAAATCCATAAAGGCTGCCGGTGTATTGGTTAGCCCAAAGGGCATTACCAAGAATTCATAATGCACGTATCTTCTACGAAAAGTAGTTTTGGGTACATCACATTATTTAATTCTTGTTTGATAATATCCAGACCTTAAGTCGGTCTTGTAAAACACAGAGACATTCTTAAGCTGATCGATTAGGTCATCGATTCTTGACAATGGGTACTTTTTCTTGATGGTTACTTGTTCAACTACTGGTAATCAATACACAATCTTATAGAACCATCTTTCTTCTTAACGAAGAGAACCAATGCTCCCCAAGGTGAGGAACTCGGTTTGAATGAAGCCTTTATTCAAAAGGTCTTAAATTTGAGCCTTCAACTCTTTAAGCTTGGCTGCAGCCATGCGATAAGGTGCAATGGAAACTAGGGTTGTTCCAGGTTGCACATTAATGCCAAATTTCACTTCACATATTGGAGGTAAGCCCAGAAGTTCAGCAGGGAAAACGTCAAAAAATTCACCCACGATGTCAATGTCTTTGTAACGCCCCGATTTTGGGCCTAGAAGTTAGTCGGGTTAAGCTAGATGGCTCGTTGAGTTGGTTTCGATAATTTATGCTAGTTTCAGGATTAATTTGGTATAAATAGTTTTTGAGTAAAATTAAATATGGGAAAATGTTTTAAAATCCTTATTTATTATATAAATGATTTTAGTGGAATCAATTTTGGAAAATATATTTTGGAAGGTTGACATTTTGGGACTAGTGACCAAAATGTAAAATACATAAAACTATTTTTAGTGACAAAATTGTAAGAGATCAAGGCTTAAAATCTTTAGGGAGCTTTACCAAGAGTCTAATTAAGACTTTTCCTTTTTATTGGCTGGTTTTAAATGGTTTTAATAAATAAATAATTGGAGGGAATTAATTAACCAATTTTTTTCTCAAAATACATTCCACATAACTACTTTCTTTTCTAATTTACTTTCTCTCAAATTCTCTTCAGCCAAACAACCATTTCTCTTCAAAGATTTAAGGTAAATATCTGATTTGATTTGTCTTTTTGATCCTAAATGATTCTTTAATGTTTTCTTAACAAAACCTTGTTGTTTAAACCTTGTTTTCTCATGTAAATCTTTGCAATTTAAGGAAAAGTCAGCATTAGAGGTAAGGTTTCATTCTTCTCCTCTAATGACATGTTCTTTATTGAAATTCCCAAGTTCTCAGTCTCTTATGATGGTTTTCTAATGGGTTTTGATAATATGTTTATGGAAAATTGGTTTAAATGAGGTTTACTAGCTTAAATCAATGGATCTTTTGCTTCTAATTGGTTTTGATGGGTTTATAATGAGATAATATGATGAATATGATGATTTGAGATGTTGATTAAAGTGATTTTGATAATAGAATCCTGGAACTAGCTAAGTTGTTAGGTTTGGTTGTTGATATCTTTGGGTTGGTGGCTTGTTATGGGGATAATTGATTGCTAATGATTCTTTCATGTTAAGAAGATGTTTTTGGATGTAAATTGATGTTGTTTAAGTGTAAATATTACTGGGGTAATAGATGAAGATGTATTAGAAAGGTTTCATTGACGTTTTCGGTTGTTTTTGTTAGGAAAAAGCTTGGTTGTTAAAGGAGGAAAGTGTTGTTGTGTGTCGTAGCGGATTTTGATGCAAAAGAACGCATTAATCCTTTGTTTTTTTTTTTGGTTAGAAGGAGGGGATGGTGGTTTGATAGTTTTGAAAGGTGTTGTGGAGGATTCGGAAGCTTGATTTCACCTCGGCAAGCCAAGCAAGGTGTAATTGGTGAGTGGTACTGGTTTATAGCTTTTCAAAGGTTTGAAGGAAATATTTTGGGGGTTTAGATTAAGCTTGAAATACTAATCTAAGCCTGGAAGTAAGTATGAAATGTTTCACTCTCGGTTCTCATCTTTTCCCATGGTTTTAATTGTTCATGCTCATGTTTTGGAGGTTGTATTCGTTATCTACTGTTATGCATGTTTTATGAATTGATAAATTATTCATGTTATCCCATGAGATTGATTTATGGTTTTCAAGAGGTTGCATCTTGATGAGAAACTGTTATGCATTGATTTGTGATTTAAAATGGGATATGCTATGGTTTAAGTTGATGCATTGGAATATAGTAGGTTAACATGGTTTTAAAATATATATTGGCAAGTGATGATGCTTATTATAATCGGATATAATTGGTCGACAAATAGGATAAGAGTGCACTACAAAAATGTAGCAAAATTTGTATGTGTGTGTGTCATTCGACTCCATATTAGCGTAGTAACTATTGTGTTGAGAGTAATTGAAGTGTATTATGGTGAGAGCAGCAAGCACCACGGGATCTAAGTTATGGTGAGTGTAGCAAGCACCATAAGATCCGACTTATGGAGAGAGCATCAAGCTCCATAAGTATTGGTGGAGAGAGCAGCAAGCTCTATCAATAGTATTCGCATATTCGATGTGTTTATTATGGAGAGTGCAACAAGCTCCATGTCTATAGGGATGGCGAAGCAACCATTCGGGTCACTTGAATGCCAGTATATGAGTTTACATGTATCATGGTTTTGAAATGAAATTGTATATGAGATTTATACATGAGACTATATCTTGAGATATGTTTTGAATGCCCAAGGATGTGAAGCTTTCATTGAGATTTGCTTTGGTTTAAGGCATGAAATTTCATCGTACATGTGTAAAGAGTTTAATGGTTTTGCTTTAATGGGTTTTAAAGCATGAGATTTGTTAAGAGCATGATGGGGAAATGGTTTGATAAGAAAATGGTTTTCAATAGTGCATTGTTATGGTTTTGTTTTGAGCATCCCTCACTAAGCTTATAGCTTACGCTCTCTTTTCTTAACAATGCAGAAAAGTATTTTGTTCGGGCAGCAAGGAAGTAAGAGAAATGGTTCATTTGACGCTCTAAGCTCAAGTATGGTTTTAACATTTCAATAGTAATGGGGTTGGCAATGGGTAGGTACCTTGATGTTCTGGGAGTGTATGTTTGATGAAACTCCCTGGTTTGGCAATTTGTTTTGCCTTACTGAGATTGTAAATGGCCTAAAATGTTTGGCTTATGCTTTGCTATGATTTGTGGTCTTTGGTTTGGTGTGGTTTTAGGAAGCACGCCTATAGATTTCCCTTTTAAGCATGTGATCATGGTATGATGATGTTTCTGTTGTTAATGGCTGAGGATCGATCCCTAAATATGTTGCCTATGTGTTAGAAGCATGCCTAGGGGTTTATAATTGGTTTACGAATTGTTCATCGAGCAAAAGTGACATTTTGTGCCTAGGCGTATCGATACGCGGGCTACCGTATCAATACAGTTAAGGTAAAAAAGGCTAGGCGTATCAATATAGTATGTACCATATCGATACAGTGAAAGAAGAAACTGGGTAAGCGTATCGATACTCGGGACTATATCGATACGGTTTTTAGCTACTGGAATTTGGGTTTTGAAATTAAAAAGGATCGTATCGATATTGTGCTTGGGCGTATCAATACCCTGTTAGTTAAAGTGGTTAATTGACATCTTCTAAAGTTCTGAATCTTTGCGTTTTAGTCTTTGATTATTTTGTATGTGCAAATCAAAGAGTTTGCATGGCTGAAATGAGTTGAAAATTTATTTGGTGGATCGAAACCTGACTAATTAAAAGATGGTAACTTCAATTTTTAGTTAAGTCCCTGTTTAATTATAGTTTTACAAAATGGTCCCTAAATGCTATTTGGGGCAATCAGATGTCGATTTGATGCCCGATCGAGTTGGGATTTTGTCTGTTTCTTTCTCTCACGCTTAGGTTAACTATGTTGCATCTAGAAAAGATAAAAATAAAAAGAGGTTTATTGAAGTGAAACTTTCAGGTTTTACTCCAATATTCCCCGTGTGACTCTCTCGATTTGGTCTTGCGATTAAACCAGGTCAATGGGGATACATTTGTTGGTATTAGAGCCAGGTTTACAAAAAATTGGGAGGTAAGATGGTTGAATTCTTGATGTTTGATATGTACAGTGTTTGGTAACATGTTGGTTGTTATGTTATATGATGATTTGGGGTTAAATATTGGGGTATCCATTGCCACTATTACTATTGGTGTAAAGAGAATTGTTTTAAAAAGATTTGAGCGACTTAGACCCTTGCTTCTTATTGGCCTAACTATTTTTAATGTTGCATTTTACATGCTAGAGATTCATTTTGTTTTCATATGGGACTAATACGAGAGCAAAGGACGAATGTGCGTAATGTGGTGGAAGAATAGCATAATGAGGATATATCGCCTCCTCCTCCTCCAGGTGGTGATGGAGTCAGAGCAGGAGTTGGTGCAAGAGGCGTTGGACCTCTGAGAGCTCAAGGTCATGCTGTGGGAGACATGACACTATTGATTCAGGCCATTGTCAGAGTTTTTCAGGCTGTAGTGGCAGGTATGCATGCAGTTGTGCCACAACCTACGGCTAATCCTGGTTTGCCTTTGGAGCGCTTACGTAGTTTGGGAGGTACCGAGTTTAGAGGTTTGTCTCTGGAGGGTTATGAGGCATGGTTTGAGAGTACCCCGAGGATTCTTGGACAGATGGAGTGCACGGATGTGCGTAAGCTGGGTTGTATATATTTTTTCTCTAAGGTGATGCTTACTCGTGGTGGAGTACCACTATCGTAGGGATGGAACCTGCAGATGTTACGTGGGAGTTTTTTGAAGCTGCTTTCTAAATGAAGTATTTGGGTACTCGCTATCAAGATGAGAAGAATCGAGAGCTCATGGCCTTAGTACAAGGAAATATGTCAGTTTCAGAGTATGAAGTTAAGTTTGTCAGGTTGAGCCAGTATGCCCCTAAACTGGTTCCCGATGAACAGAAAAGATGTGATCGCTTCCGATATGCTTTGGTGAAGAAAGTGAAGACTTATAAGCTAGCTTCTGAGTACTCGTATTTTGATGTCTTGGTCACTCGTGCCAAGGACATTGAACAGAGTTTGGGCTTGTCCTCCCCAGGGAATTCTAGTTTTGGAAAGAGAGTTGCTGAGTTTGGTGGTGGTAAAGATCTTAGTAATAGGCAGTGGGATAGGAGGTTCCTTCTGGATCAGAGGCGTGATGGTGGTGGTAACATGGGCCAAGGTTAGCTGGGTCAGTATGCAGGGGTTCGTACACCTGAATATGGTCGTTGTGGTAGGTGACATCCTGTAGAGTGTTGGGGTAATTCTAGAGGTTGTTAGGATTATGGTTTGTAAGGTCATATGAGGCGTGATTGTCCCCAGTTAGCTGACAGGCATCGGTGCATGCTGTTGAGCCTCAGAGGGGTCGTGGGTGTGGCTAAGGTAATTTTCAGCGTAGAGATGATGGTTATTTTCAGCGTAGGGATGATGGTCTGAGGAATGTGGCTCATGTTGTGGTGGTTCAGCCTGAGGGCGGTGGACCAGCTAGGGTGTATGCACACCACGAGGGAAGGAATGACACGAATGTGATCGCAGGTACCTTTACTCTGCAATCCTTATCATTACTTTCTTTGATTGGTTCTGGTTCCAGACATTCATACATCTTGCACGAGCATGCACAGTTGCTTGATGTACCGGTTGAGTATTTGGATGTGGGTATGCAAGTGACCAGTTCTTTTGGTGAGACAGTTGTGGTTAGGAAGTTGTTTAGGAGATGTCCATTGATGGTTCAAGGATATGTGTTTGCTATTGATATGATAGAGTTGCCTTTCTATGGTTTTGATGTCAATCTTGGGATGGATTGGTTGTCTGAGCATAAGGCTGTGGTAGATTGTGAAAGCAAGTGTGTTTCATTGAAGCTTACCGATGATTATGAAGTTGTGGTAGTGGGTGAGAATGTTAAGTTCTTATCCAATGTTGTTTCAGCGATGGAGGCGCAAAGGTTGATGAAAGGAGGATGTCAGACATGCTTGGCGTATGTCATGAATCCAAATATGAAGAAGGTACATCCTCGAGATATCCGAATAGTTTGTCATTATCCGGGAGTGTTTCCAAAAGAGTTGCCTGGTTTGCCACCGAATAGGGAGGTAGTGTTTTATATCGAGACGTAAATGGATACAAATCTGGTGTTCATTGCCCCGTATCGCATGGCACCTAAGGAGTTAAAAGAGTTGAAGACGCAACTTCAAGAGTTGCTAGACCATGGGTTCATTCGGCCTAGTTTGTCATCTTGGGGAGCTTCGATGTTGTTTGTGAATAAGGAAGATGGCAATATGAGAATGTGCATCGATTATCGGTAACTGAATAAGTTGACGATAAAGAACAAGTATCCCTTACTGCGAATTAATGATCTATTTGATTAGTTTCGTGGTGCTACAGTGTTTTCCAAGATAGATTTTAGATCGGGATACTACCAGTTGAAAATGAAGGATAAAGATGTGCCAAAGATAGCATTTTGCACCCGTTACAGACATTATGAATTCTTAGTGATGCTGTTTGGGTTGACGAATGCACCTGCAGCTTTCATGGATATGATGAATAGGGTGTTCCATGAATACCTAGATCAGTTTTTGATGGTGTTTATTGATGACATCTTTGTGTACTCTCGTACCAAGAAAGATCACGATAAACATTTGCGGATTGTTTTGCAGACCTTGTTGGACAATCAGCTTTATGCGAAGTTAAGTAAATGTGAGTTTTGGATAAAAGAGGTGGTGTTTCTTGGTCATGTTGTGTCGACTGAAGGAATTCATATGGATCCTCAAAAAATTGAAGCGGTTGTAAGTTGGAAACAACCTAAGTCGGTGTCGGAGGTTCGTAGTTTCTTGGGTTTAGTGGGTTATTATTGTCGCTTTGTGGATGATTTCTCTAAATTGCTGCCCCATTAACCAAGTTGTTGCAAAAGGATGTTAAGTTTGAGTGGACAGAGACAAGGCAGCAAGCTTTTGAGAAGCTGAAGAAAGCTTTGACACAAGCCCCAATCTTGATTCAGCCCGAATTAGAAAAGAGTTTGTGATTTATTGCAATGCATCCTATGTGGGGTTAGGTTTTTTGTTGATGTAGGATGGTAGGGTGGTGGCTTATGCATCAAGACAGTTAAAGGTGCATGAGCGCAACTATCCCATTCATGATATTGAGTTGGTTGTGGTGGTGTTTGCGTTGAAGATATGGCGACATTACCTATATGGTGAGAAGTGTGTGGTGTATACGGATCATAAAAGCTTGAGGTATTTGATGTCACAGAAGAAGTTGAATCTTAGGCAACGAAGATGGTTGGAGCTGCTTAAGGATTATGATCTATCGATTGAGTATCATCCGGGTAAGGCCAATGTGGTGGTTGATGCTTTGAGTAGGAAGATGGCTGTGGAGTTGAGGATCATATTTGCGCAATTGAGTGTATCGCGTGATGGTGGGTTAGTGGCTGAGTTGCAAGTGAAACCTTCCTTGATTCAATTGATCAAGGAGAAACAGTTGCACGATGATTCGTTGGTACCACATGTTTCGGATATTGAGGAATTTGAGTTGAATCCAGATTTGACTTATGATGAGGAACCAGTCAAAATCTTGGATATGGACAGAAACGTGATTCGTGGGAAGGCCATTGAGTTGGTCAAAGTGTTATGGAGACACCAAGGTGTCGAGGAAGCTACGTGGGAGAGGAAGGATGACATGAAGAAGAAGTTTCCTTACCTTTTTCCATCAGGTAAATTTTGGGGACGAAATTTCTTAAGTAGGAGAGAGTTGTAACGCCCCAATTTTGGGCCTAGAAGTTGGCCGGGTTAGGCTAGATGGCTCGTTGAGTTGGTTCCGACAATTTAGGCAAGTTTCGGGATTAATTTGGTATAAATAGTTTTTAAGGAAAATTAAATATGGGAAAATGTTTTAAAATCCTTATTTATTATATAAGTGATTTTAGTGGAATAAATTTTGGAAGGTTGACATTTTGGGACTAGGGACCAAAATGTAAAATACATAAAACTGTTTTTAGTGACAAAATTGTAAGAGATCAAGGCTTAGAATCTTTAGGGAGCTTTGACCAAGAGTCTAATTAAGACTTTTCCTTTTTATTGGCTAGTTTAAAATGGCTTTAATAAATAAATAATTGGAGGGAATTAATTAACCAATTTGTTTTCTCAAAATACATTTCACGTAACTACTTTCTTTTCTCATTTACTTTCTCTCAAATTCTCTCCAGCCAAACAACCATTTTTTCTTCAAATATTTAAGGTAAATATCTAATTTGATTTGTCTTTTTGATCCTAAATGATTCTTTAATGTTTTCTTAACAAAACCTTGTTGTTTAAACCTTGTTTTCTCATGTAAATCTTTGCAATTGAAGGAAAAGTCAGCATTAGAGGTAAGGTTTCGTTCTTCTCCTCTAATGACATGTTCTTTATTGAAATTCCCAAGTTCTTGGTCTCTTATGATGGTTTTCTAATGGGTTTTGGTAATATGTTTATGGAAAATTAGTTTAAAGGAGGTTTACTTGCTTAAATCAATGGATCTTTGCTTTTGATTGGTTTTGTTGGGTTTATAATGAGATAATATGATGATTATGATGATTTGAGATGTTGATTTAAGTGGTTTTGATAATAGAATCCTGGAACTAGGTGAGTTGTTAGGTTTGGTTGTTGATATCTTTGGGTTGGTGGCTTGTTATGGGGATAATTGATTGCTGATGGTTCTTTAATGTTAAGCCGATGTTTTCGATTGTTTTTGTTAGGCTAAAGCTTGATTGTTGAGGGAGGAAAGTGTTTTTGTGTGTTGCTAGGGATTTTGATGCAAAAGAACGCATTAATCCTCTATTTTGTTTTGGTTAGAAGCAGGGGATGATGATCTGATAGTTTCAGAATATGTTACGGAGGATTCGGAAGCTTGATTTTGCCTCGACAAGCCAAGCGAGGTGTAATTGGTGAGTGGTACTGGTTTACAGCTTTTCAAAGGTTTGAAGGGAATATTTTTGTGGTTTAGATTAAGCTTGAAATGCTAATCTAAGCTCGAAAGTAAGTATGAAATGTTTCGCTCTCGGTTCTCGTCTTTTCCCATGGTTTTAATTGTTTATGTTCATTTTTTGGAAGTTGGATTTGTTACCTACTGTTATGCATGTTTTATGAATTGAGAAATGATTCATGTTATCCCATGAGATTGATTTATGGTTTTCAAGAGGTTGCATCTTGATGAGAAAATGCTATGCATTGATTTATGATTTAGAATGGGATATGCTATGGTTTATGTTGATGCATTGGAAAACAGTAGGTTAACATGGTTTTAAAGTATATATTGGCAAGTGATGATGCTTATTATAATCATATATAATTGGTCGACTAATAGGATGAGAGTGCACTATAAAAATGTAGCAAAATTCGCATGTGCGTGAGTCCTTCGGCTCTACATTAGCGTAGCAACTATTGTGTTGAGGGTAACCAAAGTGTATTGTGGTGAGAGCAGCAAGCACCACAGGATCTAAGTCATGGTGAGTGCAGCAAGCACCATGAGATCTACCTTATGGAGAAAGCAGCAAGCTCTATAAGTATTGGTGGAGAGTGGAGCAAGCTCTATAAGTATTGGTGGAGAGAGTAGCAAGCTCCATCAATGAGTATCCGCATATCCAATTTGTTTATTATGGAGAGTGCAGCAATCTCCATGTGCATATGGATGATGAAGCAACCATCAGGGTCACTTGAATGTCAATATATGAGTTTACATGTATCATGGTTTTGAAATGAAATTGTATATGAGATTTATACATGAGACTATATCTTGAGATATGTTTTGAATGCCTAAGCATTTGAAGCTTGCATTGAGATTTGCTTTGGTTTAAGGCATGAAATTTCATGGTACATGTGTAAAGAGTTTAATGGTTTTGCTTTAATGGGTTTTAAAGCATGAGATTTGTTAAGAGCATGATGGGGAAATGGTTTGATAAGAAAATGGTTTTCAATAGTGCATTGTTATGGTTTTGTTTTGAGCATCCCTCGCTAAGCTTATAGCTTACGCTCTCTTTTCTTAACAATGTAGAAAAGTAGTTTGTTTGGGCAGCAAGGAAGCAAGAGAAATGGTTCATTCGACGCTCTAAGCTCAAGTATGTTTTTAACATTTCAATAGTAATGGGGTTGGCAATGGGTACCTTGATGTTTTGGGAGTGTATGTTTGATGAAACTCCCTGGTTTGGCAAGTTTGTTTTTCCTTATTGAAATTGTAAATGGCCTATTATGTTTGGTTTATGCTTTGCTATGATTTGTGGTCTTTGGTTTGATGTGGTTTTAGGAAGCACGCCTATAGATTTCCCTTTTGAGCATGTGATCATGGTATGATGATGTTTCTGTTGTTAATGGCTGAGGATCGATTCCTAAATATGTTGCATGTGTGTTAGAAGCATGCATAAGGATTTATAATTGGTTTACGGATTGTTCATAGAGCAAAAAGTGACATCTTGTGCCTAGGCATATCGATACGCGGTCTACCGTATCGATACAGTTACGCTGAAAAAGGCTAGGCATATCAATACAGTAGGTACCGTATCGATACGATGAAAGAAGAAACTGGCTAAGCGTATCGATACTCGGGACCATATCGATACGGTGTTGAGCTACTGGAATTTGGGTTTTGAAATTACAAAGGACCGCATTGATACTGTTCTTGGGCATATCGATACCCTGTTAGTTAAAATGGTTAATTGGCATCTTCTAAAGTTCTGAATCCTTACGTTTTAGTCCTTGATTATTTTGTATATGCAAATCAAAGAGTTTGGATGGCTGAAATGAGTTGAAAATTTATGTGCTGGATCGAAACCTGACTAATTAAAAGTTGGTAACTTCAATTTCGAGTTAAGTCCCTATTTAATGATAGTTTTACAAAATGGTCCCTAAACGCTATTAAAGGCAATCGGATGTCGATTTGACGCCCGATCGAGTTGGGATTTTGTTTGCTGCTTTCTCTCATGCTTAGGTTAACTATGTTGCATCTAGAAAAGATAAAAAGAAAAAAAGGTTGTTTATTGAAGTGAAACTTTCAGGTTTTACTCCAATATTCCCCGTGTGACTCGCTTGATGTGGTCTTGCGATTAGACCAGGTGTAGGGGGTTACAGTCTTGCAATCAAGGTTCATCCTTAGCTTCCGATGTCAAGGCATACAATGAAGGATTCCTCAATTTCATAAGGGTGATAATCTCCTTGCCAAGACCTCAGAGATATAGCTTTTTCTTATAATAATCCACCAAAGCTTGTTGTTCACTAAGCCAACCCAATCCCAGTATAATATCGAGCTCGTGAAACAAAAGTGCCAATAGATTGGCCGGAATTGGAATCCCTTGAATCATTAAGGTACAATTCTTGTATACGAGACTTATGATGACACAATCACCTACTGGATTAGTTACGATGATCAAAATAGTATGATTAGAGGAGTGATTATCATGGTTCATCAATGTTGTATTTCTAGGGTACTTGCGATATTATTTGAATCACCCTCCTTTGGCAATAGGTATACGCAGTTATCACAATTCCTGACCCAAACCCTCGGTACTACAAGCCTTTCTAATAATAGTCTAAGACATAGTCCGTAACCTTGCAACATTGTAGAAGGGAAAATACTATGAATACTTTTTGTTTAGGACTATATTGCTCCCTTTCGATATGGTAGTGGAAGACGAGAATTATCTCAGACATTTGTCATGTTTTGAGGGTCCTTTAACCCTTAAAACTCTTCTATGTAAATTTCGTAGCATGGTCAAATAGGATGACTCGATAATCCAATATCGAGGCTCGGTATAGCCTTGCGATGATTCGATGGTAGCAAATGCAATGATTTTACAACCGATACCTAATAAGTTCAGTGTTATCATTTACCCTATCGGTCCATTATTAGGCAGACTAGGCAATAAGGGTTTAATATGTTGAAATTATAGCCACAGAGGATGGTACAACCTTTTCAGGCTTTGGTGAAGCTAATGATTGTTCATATATTTTAGTTGTGTCTTTAGTAATTCTTTAAGCTCAGCAATCTACCTTGATAATGCAAGCCTTAATGAATCTTATCAAGAGTCTTATAGACTTAAAGGGTCCCCCATTATCTCCTCGCCATGAGTCGAGGAGCCGGTGATAGGCTCATCTATATGAGCTTTGTTAGAGTTAGACATATTTATGATATAAAGAAAAGAGATCAGGTTAGTCGGTAAGTCACAATACACACAATAAATAACTCATAGATGGCATATGCAATGCAACAACAATAAAATAGAGTTTGGTTTAGTCCTAGAATCAACTAAACTCTAGCTCTGATACTACAAATGTAACACCCCCTTCTTGGTCTGGTAGGGAACTGGGTCGGAGTATGTTACCGATGATCAAAATAGTAAATGATACCTTAATTTAATCAATGTTCGGTGAATCGATGACTTTGTTAATACATGGGGACAATAATTCAATTTGGTACTACGATCGACGCTTTAAGACCAATTTTAAACTTTTACAAGTTTTAGGGACTAAACTGTAAACCTAAAAACAATAAGCATATACACTTTCATTACAATTAGAGGCCGTTCACCTAGTAAATTAAACAAATTATTAGCGAGTGACCATTCTGTAATTTTTCAAAATTGGGTTCAATGGTTTTTAACTAACTTACCTATATCGGTAAAGGTACTCGAAGAGACCGTACCGGTACGCCTGTGTCATGACTGGTAATATTGTTAAGATTGGTAAACCCGTATTGGTACAGGTTCATCCGTATTGGTACGCGGAGACCATTTTCAATATCTAACAATTCCAGTAACGAATTCTTGTACCGGTACAGCCTTAGCTATATCAGTACGAGGAGACATGTATCGATACGCCATGGAGTCGTACCAAAACCATTTTATAAACCAAATAATAGTGTTGAATTTTCGTGCCGATAGCCTATAGCAGTATTGATATGCATGTACGCCTATGACCGATGATGCATACTCGTATCGATACGCCATCACTCGTATCGATACACCCTGCACTATAATATCACTTTTAGTCTGGTATTTTTGCAATTTGACTGATCAAACAATTTCGAAGTTCTATGAAATTTTACAACCAAGTTTTCAACACCATAATTTACTGTCATGCCAAATATCATAGCCATATGAATCCATTTACTAGGATTTTACCTTTTTAGTCTTAATATGAATATTTTAACACTTTTAGCCAAATTCAAACCTCATTTTAAGCCTTTAACGCTTGTACATACCATATGCAACATATACCCAACAAAATCACTAAAAGGGACTAGTTTAACTACTTTGCCACCATACTAGGAGTTTGTAAGGTTAGTAAACATTACTCTATGATTGTTATGACTTGCCAAAAACCTTCAACTTCCTTAATCTCGCAATTATAGCTTCTTTAACCTAAAATGCATGAGGTGAAATGCATTAGACAAACTTTGCTTCAACAATGACAATGTTGTGAATCATTTTCATACTTCAACAATGACAATGCTATGAATCATGTTCAAAATCAAGTCATGCTTCAATAATGACAATGCTGTGAATCATGTTCAAGATCATATTTAACATGTATCAACAATATTCCTTGGCTCAAATTATGATAGTGGATATACGAATTCCTACGCCTCACCAAATCAATGAATGGTCTAGTCCCTCCACCTTTCCAATTGACCAATAACACAAACATCCCTTTGCCTCACCACAATAAAGGTTGTAGCCCAAGGACCGTAGTCCACTAGTACTAATGAGCTCATGAATTCTATGGCATGCTAATTGTATCTAATGTCCTTTCGAATCCAAGGTTCAGTAACAATAATAATAACAATAATGGTGACAATGACAATGTTGATATCAATGGTGATAACAATATCAATGGCAATGTTTCAACAACAATGACAATAACAATACCAGTGTTCAATGGCAATATCAATGACTATACAATACATATATCAATTTCTAATGTATATGACAATGACACTATCAATATCCAATGGTCAATAATCCTATATTCCAATGTTTTGAGGATGACAATAACGATGATGCCATGTTCAATATTTTGATACAATAACTTACTGATGTTTACCAATAAAGCCTACAATGAGGTTTAATACGATAACCCTATGACAAAATGTTAGCTATGCAATAATCGATATTAATGGAACCGGTAAAGGTACCTAGCCTATTCCCAAAACTCTGACCACACTCACCTAGCTTTTTGAAGCTGTTACGGCTCTCGGACGACGACTCCCTTGTTCCTATCTTTTGGTGGAGATAAAGATGATGGTTTCAGTGGAAGTGGAGAATAAAGGGAAAGTGATTAAAAACCTTAATTTTAAATTCCTATGGAATAGCCGAAGGTTTCCTCCTAATGAAGGAAAGGTAATTTAAAATTCCTTCATTTACATCATCTTCACGTGAATGGTGGCAAGCTAGGAGGTGATTTATCTCAAAAATAGGTAAATTACAAGGATGGTCCCTCATCTTTCTATAATTTCCACTTTTGTCCCCAAACTTTTTATTCTCACAATTTAGTCACTAAGTAACTTTCAATAAATTCAATAAGATACTTAATCATAAAATTGACCCAATTAGAGTCTAATAACAATGCAATTGACCACATGATCAGAGACAATGCAATATTTGGACCTTTTTGGTGTAGGGTTCTTGATCGCTGAAACCCAATTATGACTAGACCAGTTTTTAGGGTGTTATAGTATAGGTGTTTTAGTACGGTGTCTAGTGAATACAAGCCCTTAAATTAAGTTTGTACTCTTTTAGACTGGGATCCTGATGGTGCATCCAATGTTGTGATGTCTAGATGGTTATGATGTGGCCGAGAGGGCCAAGTTAAGTGTTTTGTTGCTCATAGGAGCGATTCTGGGGGTGGGGTCACCCCGGATAGTTGAGATGCGAGTTAGATGAATGATACCAAAGTCGAGGATGTGTCCTCTTCCCGCTGCCTAAATGGTTTTTTTGTGTGTGTTGCAGTCGCTCCGAAGTCTTTAGATACGTTGTGAGAGTTTGTGGCAAAGAATCTTCATCATTATACATGAATAACGTTTATGAAGCAAGTATGGATAAATTGCTTGCGAAATCGATCAATGGAAGCACGTTGGGTGAATGACTATTTTTTTGTGTAAAAAGAATCGTGTTGATACTTGTGAAGTATCATCACCTCCTCAAGGGCATTCCTCTAAGATAGTGGAATAGGGATCCACTAGCTCATTAGAGTGTTGATGAAGTTAGACGTTCTATAGGTTTGAGAGAGCTACCTTCTTGGGAGTTGTTGCACCTTGGAAATTGCTTTGTTAATTAAGCACGATGCTAGCTGGTAATGTCGAGAATTGTGCTCTAATCTTGGTAATGAGATGTTGAATCGTTGCTCTTTCTACCATGATTTTTGTAGTGGTTGTTTAGATAATGACACGAAGGGGTTGTGGGAATTGTTTGACCATTTGGTAGATGCCAACTGTGTAGTTCAATGCTCAAGAGCTTTCAAACTGTCAGAGTGTTGTTGATGCTTCTTGGAGGAGGAGTTAGGGCTTTCTCCCTATCAAGAACATGAGTAGATGTTGAGGTAAGGTCGAGTTGGACGACGGTGCCCATCGCCTTTGTTAGAGGATACCAACCTAGTTAAGAGGGTTAGAGATTCAGTTATGAAAGTGCAACTCGAATGAGGTTTCTTTTGTCTAAGTGTTTCGCCCAAGGAAGAATCGGGGTTTGTTCTCTAGTAAGGAATTGGTTCATTGAGGTGATGCTTAAACCGTTGATAGCTTGTTAAGTGATAGTGGTAGACCATTACTTGTCTCATAAGGTGGAACACTCGTTTAACTGATTGTGAAGTGCCTGTGTGTTTTCTAGGATTGGTTTGAGAATAAGATGGTTATGGTTAAATTGTTAGAGGCTAGTAGTTTCAAAATGAATTTTGGAATGAAGAATTCTCTTTTTAGGGCGTGTCATAGTAACGTTTGATGTATGTAGTAACGTTGAGGTGTTTTAGCTACGATAAGGTGGGGGCCATCATGTTGTCTCTTGAATGTAAGTTAATGCTTTGCGTGACACGTGTAAATGTATACGAATATGGAAATATGAGCGTTGATGAGATAATGACCTTGTGCATGGGAAAAGTTAGTTATCGCGCAATCAGCTAAGGAATCGTGGGTTGAGACTTCATAAATGTTTTTGTTTGAATCACATTTTCCTTGAGGCAAGCTGAGGAACATTGGTGGAGATCTGAGCTACATGAGATCGTTTTGTTGTGATAGTGGTGCTGACTTGATTAAAGTCGAGTAAGGAATTTGAGATTTGGACAATGACGTGAGTCAGAGTAAGTAATAGTTGTTGACCATGTGTGATTGATCACTACCTAAGTAAAATGAACTTGATAAATGATGGATTGTACGGGGTTAGTTCAGGTTAGGGTATCATGTTGCCAATATGGGGTGATCAAGGATCGCAAGTGATGGTCATGTAAGAAAGTACCAATGCTAGCTCCATGCAGTACCGGTACTTGATTCATTTGGTGCATGTACTGATCAGTCAGTATCGGTACCCACGTATTTTGATTAAGCACCGAGTTAAGGATTGGGCAACTTTGGAAGCCGTAAGAAGTAGCATCTGATTGTAATTAAAAGGATACAATGTTGTGCTTGAGTTTAGGTCCGATGGTTTTTTATAGACTTTGAGATCTTGTTGTGGGTACTTAAGAGAAAAATGTATCAAGGCAAGAGATTCCTCCTATATAGTACAGTGGTCAGTATATGGTGAATTTTGAGAGCGACAGTTAAACAAATCCTTCGTTGCGTGTTTTGAGAGACAGTGTGGAATTGTGTGTTTGAGATTGTGATAAGTGTTTGACTTGCCATCGGTTGGGAGTCAAACATTGAATTTCTCAAAGTTGTTGTGATGCTTCGATATTCATCAGTGAGAGTTAAATAGATGATCGTGGATCTTGTAAAGGAATTGTGAGTGCATAGTTTTGTTAGGATTACATTGAGCAATGATATAGCCCTTTCTAGGTATCAATTGATATTTTCGGTAGAAGTGAGATCCAAATAGGAAGTCTGCTTGGTGTGTTTGCGGGTTTGGTTATATGACACTACAGTGTGTACATGTTGCCTCTTAACACGAGATTCGAGGTTTATGATGGAACCTTATCCCTTGGTGGGATCCCATGCAATGATAGATCCATGTAAGGGTATAGATGACGTTTTTTCCATACACAATATAGTTTTGAGTGCAAGACTCTTGCGTGAACCGAGTTATTAGGAGTTGCATTAATTACTGTTTTGATGTTAAAACGCACCGAGATCTAAGGTCAGTCTTGAGACACGTGTAGATGTTTTTTACTTTTAGAAGTCTTACACCGAAAAAATAATAATAATTGTAAGGGATGCCATTAGAGTTAGAGTCACCTTTAGAAAGTCACCATGAGAAGAATTGTTTCATTTTGGTTACAACGGTTGTGTAACCTCATGTTCTTTTGGATCGTGTGGTTTTGTGAAAAGATTTTGTTGTGCAACAATCTTTTGTGTTCTACAACATAAGTTAAGTTTCTTCAATGACGTATTCATGCGATAGTTTTGTCGGGTACCCCGGGGTTTTGCTTGTCATCTATAATGTACAGAAAAAACAATGATAATTGTAAGGGATGCCATCAGAGTTATAGTCACCTTTAGAGAGTCACCATGAGAAGAATTGTTCCATTTTGGTTACAACGGTTGTGTAACCTCCTGTTCTTTTGGATCGTGTGATTTTGTGAAAAGATTTTGTTGTGCAACAATCTTTTGTGTTCTACAGCATAAGTTAAGTTTCTTCGATGACGTATTCGTGTGATGATTTTGTCGGGTACCCCTAGGTTTTGCTTGTCATTTGTAATGTACCGAGCGAAGATGAATTCCTGCTAAGAGAAAGAATCAGTTGAGGTTATGTTTATATCGTTAGAAAACAGGGGTTATAATTGACAAGTGTCATGAGAGAGATTAGAGTAGCGCAAGGGGAAATCTTTGAGAATGTCGAAGAGTTATAAGAGTTTGAGCATCGTCTTTGATTTTAGAATACAAATTTCGAGGATGAAATTCTTTTTAAGTAGGGGAGAGTTGTTACAACCCGATTTTTTGGCTTAGTACTCAAGTCTTGGTTCCAGATGTTGGATATTTAAAGTGGGCATAAAAGAATAAAATATTTATTTTGGAAAGGTTATTGAAAGAGAGTGAGAGGGAGGAGGGGAAATTATATTTTCCTCTCTCTCTTCATTTTTCATTTTCTCTTTCTTTTATATTTTCTCTCATTTTCTCATCTTCCTCCATCAAGTTTCCATGTCTGATCTATCGTCGTCGGGGTGTCCGTGTTCAACACCTCATATGTCATTTTGTTCACCTTGTTGAGACTAGTCGGTCGGTGGTCATGGTGTCACCGTCGAAGCCACCGTCGAAGGGGTGAAAGAGTTAAAGTTTCAAGTTTTCAAGATGGAGGGGTTTGAGTGTTCAAAACCAAAATCCAAGGCCACCATTGTAACCAGCGTAGCCGAAAATGCAAGACTCGAGCTCGCCGTCCGATTCTCACCATTGAAAGCTGACGTACGCGTCGCCGTCTGTGTTTGGGCGTGCTCCAATAGTGGTTAGAGCTATCCAGCCAGCTGGGCCAAGCCGCTAGGCCAGCCTCCAAGCCAGCTTGCTAAGTTGAGCCTGAGCTTGCCTGCTAGCCGTCGCGCCGCCGTTGACCGTTGCCACCATCGTTGACCAGCATTAACTTTTCCAGGGGTCCCTACCCAAGGTTTCTTGACGTTCTAAGTCCGTTAGCGTTGTCTGTTTTTCCAAATTCGAACTCGATAAGCTATTTTTATGCGTTTGAACTTGTGGATTAATTAGTGAAAGGGTTAAGTAATAATTGCGGTATTCATATATTTATAAGGATTGTTCGGGCTCGAATACTGGATCAAGAGGAGCGTTTGAGACTTGATAAATACGCATGAACATCATAAATTTGATTGCTTTGTGTCCTAGTGTCTGCAAAATAGGTTGTTGATAAATACGCAAGTTTGTATACCGATAGTATAAGACTCGATATTAGTGTGAGACATGATGATGTTGTGAATATGATGAGATTTTATGGACACTTTAGAGACCGTGTAGGGTCGCTAAAGATGCTCGTGTAATTACTTGATGATTTCTTGATTGATTGATAATCATGATGCCTTGTATGCTTGTTCGAATAGATTTACGTGATTGATGGGAACTATGCTTAAGGGATAAATACTCAACTAAATGATTATGAAGCCAGTAATTAATATAAATTGATGGAATGTGTTAGTGAACAAACCCTATTGACTTTTATAAGCTTTATGATTCGAATAAGTGTTGTAATATTGTAATGCAAGGAAATAGTACAAACCCATGAATACGGTGTCGGTACGATCTTGGGCTATATTGGTACGTGATTGGGGACCGTATCGGTACAATCGACCCATACCGGTACTTGTGGAAATTAAGGTTTCCAACAAGCTAAATTTTGTTCATGCATGTCATCTTATTTCTTTTGTTTATATTTGTTTTCATGCATTGCAGACAATGCACACCTTTGGTTTGGGGGGGTGTTGCCTCGCATCTTTTTCCATGTCATACATTCATGTTTATATTTCTATTTGCATTTTGTTTCCATATAGATTAGGTATAACCATGCATACAAAACCACTAAACCTTTTTTTTGTTATCTCAATTAAATTTGAAATAATGCCAACACTTTTCTAGCATAGTTGGAATTTGTCTTAGTATACTCTATCCGATGATGAAATGGAAATCCTTAGTTTTCATGTGCCGGCAGGTTGGTAATGCCAGGTCTGCTTGGCAATTGATCTCTAGTTTAGGAAACTGAAGTCTCACTTAACACGTAGTATGCATCTAGTTCCTAACAAACTTAAATTCTTGAAAATAATATCAGAATAAAAAAATAAAAAATATATGATGATGCCAAGGTAAAAGAAAATAATAAGGCAACAATGTTTTGTCAAGGCAAGAAAAAATCTAAAACTCTCTTCTGCCATAGAGATAATAAGTCGCTTAGGGCTTCGTGGTTTACTCCCTCTTAGTTCGCAAGTCAAAAACTTTAGGGTATGATTTGAAGAGTAAATCCTAGTAATGTCTGGACTAACGTGGGGGTTTGTGGTATGCTCCCTCTTATTTCTCACGCCAAACAGTATTGCAAAGCAAGCTTGAAAATATTGCCAACAAAAACCCTTGGGGAATAAAATGAGAAAATAATTCTAAGTTTGGGTAGTAGATTTGACTAATGGAGTTAAAGGATAATTAATGCATATTGCCTGCACTTCGTGCACATTTTATGACCTTAGACTAGTGTTATATTATTGTATTTGAATTTGCTTATCTGCTTAGCATGGTTGCACTGGGATATCTGAAGATAGAACTAAGGTCAGATCTGCTTACTAGCATTTGTTGACATTCAGAACAATTTTGTCTATGTACTCGTTTTATTTTCTTTGCATTACTTCAGGACAAGCAATGAGCTAGGTTTGGGGGAGTGTTAACTCCTAGAAAGTACTGATTTTTATGCATATTTCACAACGCTTTTGCTTGTCTTTAGGTATATATGTTTGCATTTAGTTGTTAAAATCATGCATTTGCATAAGGAGTTAGGGAGTTGTTCTTTTGCCAGCGTGAAGGGTTGTTTTGTTGGCCTTGATGTAGGTTAGGAACAGAGTAGGCTTGGCAGAGCAACGTAGAAGCATGAAGCAGGAAAAGTAGAAGAGAATTGTTTAGTCGCAGTTGGCAAATATGGACCTGTGATTGCCAAGCTTGGTTGGCTAAGAATGGATGTCTGATGCCCAATCAAAGTAGTCGTTGAACCCAGTACACATCATCCCTAAAATTCAAAAGAAGATAAGAGGATAACGCGCTTTATCCTAAGTGCATAATCAAATTTCAAATTCAAACCCACTCTAGGGTTTTCCATGTGTGCCTATTTAAAGGAAGTGGTCGATCAAATTGAAGGAGAGCACCATGGTGAAAGAGGGAGCTAGTGGCTGTGTGGTTTGATAATCTTAGACCGAGAGCTCTGGTGCATCGAAGAGATGCATTAATGGACCTCCTCTTGCCCTTCTCTTAGTTTTATTTTTATTTAAGTGATGATGTTGAGATGCGATGATATTTTGTGGTTGGATCACCCAACCATGAACTAAGCTTTTATAGTTGGTTGGGGATGTTTGCGATTTATGCTCAACTTATGTTTGATTTTTGATAATTTCAATGCTTTTGCGTTATTTTCTATATGGCTATCACTTTTTTTCCAAAATTCTTTGCCATACGACAATTAGAATTGTTTGCCTATTACGCCTTAATATCTTAATAGACGTGGGGGTGATGATCAGTTGCCAGGTACTAAGGAGAGAAGCTTCGACAGAAGTTGTTCAAGTAGATGAGCTTACTTTGAAAGTTAATCTATCTCTTAGGAGTATAGATTGAAACTTAATCAAATAAATTAATGAAAAGCATCACTATAGACATATAGGGGCTTTAACATGGTTAAATTAGGGTATTGCCATCGATAGAGGCAATGCCACTCTTAAAATCTGCTCGGCAACAAATCTAAGGCAGGGCATTATTAAAAGCTACCATAGCTAACGTAAAATACAGGCATCCCTTGCCAACGCTCATCACCTATTTGATTACTTCTTTTTGTCAATCTATTTTCACTTTCACTGCATTTCTTTAGTTATTATCTAAAACAAAAATTCCAATCAATCCAAACATTCTTGATTCCTTTAACAAGTAAACCACTAAACAATTAAATTCTTGGTCAATCCTTGTGGATTCGATACTCAGCTTACTATTGTATTACTTGCTGACCGTGTATACTTGCATGCAATAGACTCACTATTGGCATTATTTATTACATATTCGCATTGCATTTTCAATCTTTTGTCAAGCGTTAGCAAAGTCGACATGTTTTTGGCATCGTTGCTGAGGATTGCAATAGGATTTATTGTTTTGTTTTACTTTATTCATTTGTTTTGTTTGGTGTCTGACTAGGAAGCACCCTACGACGAAAGATTGGCCATACGACCTTGAGATTGAACGGATTTTGCAAAGGTTGAAACAAAACTTAGAGCGATGGCTTAGAATGGAAATGGTGGAGGAGATGGTGTCATGAACAACAAAGAGAATCCAGCAATGCACAATGGGATACCACTAGCTCCTGTTGTTGTTTTTGACAATGCCATAGAGAGACCTACTAGAGAACACTTGGCACCAAATCTGGACAATTTGATGCCATGCCTAGTTGGTCCCGAGGTAAATAAAGCTAATTTTAAACTTAAACCGATAATGATTTAGACTCTTTTGAATGTAGTACAATTTGATGGATCACCTACTGGAGACCCAAGGCAGCACTTGAAGTAATTCATGGAAGTTCGCCAACTATTTTAGCAACCTGGAGTGTCTGAAGATATAGTAAAGCTAAAATCATTCACATTTTCCCTAAGAGAGAGCAAAATTGTGGCTAAGTTCTTTGCCACCTGGTTCACTCACTATATCGGCAGATTTATGCCAAAAGTTCCTTTTGCGATTCCAGCCATAGAAACGTAATGTCAAGCTAAGGAATAAGATCACTGCATTTAGGCAAGCTGATGACGAGACCTTATTCCTAGGAGAGATTCAAGGGCCTGTTGAAGAGGTGCCCTATCATGGATTCCCTAATTGGACCCAAATAGAAACCTTTTACAATAGACTCAATGCCCATGCTAGGATTGTTGTTGATGCTTCGACAAATGGGTCACTATTAGACAAGAATTATACAGAGGCAATTGACATCCATGAAAGGATTATCGCCAATGATTTTCAATAACCTACTGCCAGGCTAGGGACACGGACAAAAACTGTTGG
The DNA here is from genome assembly GCA_019671005.1 of Hibiscus mutabilis. Lineage (NCBI taxonomy): Eukaryota > Viridiplantae > Streptophyta > Magnoliopsida > Malvales > Malvaceae > Hibiscus > Hibiscus mutabilis. Next base: position 41,504,220 of record CM033715.1, on the reverse strand, counting down.
GAAATTGAAGCTTGATGCATTAACATCCATCAATGCTCAGATTTCCAATCTCACTAGCATTGTGAAAGCTTTGCAAAAGAGAAATGAATCCCAAGGAGTCAAGGAATTGGACCCATTTTGCACTATTTGTGGAGAGGACCATCATGTGGATGAATGCCCATCCAATCTTGAATCGGTAAATTTTGTTGGTAATTTTAATCAAAATTTTAACCCACATTCCAATAATTATAATGCAGGTTGGAAGCAGCATCCCATCTTTGCGTGGGCAAATCAAGGTGGTCACCAATACAATGTCTAACGGTAGAACAACAATGCACTGTCAGGTTTCAACCAGAATACAATGCCACAAAGAGCTCAGAACAATTTCCAATAGGGGAAAAGATCCAATCAGGGGAACTCTTTAACTAATTACATGGAGTGAAATGATGCAATCGTTTAGAGTTTAGCAGCATCCATAAGAGACTTGGAGGTTCAACTAGGACATACTGCCAATGCACTCAGCAATCGGCCCCAATGAGCTTTGACAAGCGATACGAAAGATGCTCGACATAAGGGCAATGAGCAATGCAAAGCAGTAACTCTTCGGAGTGGAAAACAATGTGAGACTGAGACGCCTGTCAAGCAACCAATTAATTGCCAAGCCGAGAAGCTGATGCCAGCAGATGAACCCAAAGAAGTAGAAACAAAAACTGAAGATGCCAGACCACTATCTGATGCCAAACAGTAATCTGATACCAGCACCACCTTGGCAAAGCCAGTGGATCCAACATTTGCCTATCCACCACCACCTTTCTCACAAAGACTCAAGAAACATAAGTAAGACCAACAATTTAAGCGATTCTTGAAAGTTCTTAAGCAGTCGCAAATCAACATACCATTGGTAGAAGCTCTCGAGCAAATACCCAACTATGTCGAATTCATGAAGGACATTTTGTCCAAAAAGGGGAAATTGGGTGATTTTAAGACCGTATCTCTTACTAAGGGATGCAGTGCAATGATCCTTAATCAATTGACACCAAAGCTGAAAGATTCGAGAAGTTTCACTATTCCCTGTACCATTGGCAATAGATTTATGGGTAAGGCACTGTGCGACTTGGGGGGGCAGCACCAATTTGATACCAGTGTCAATTTTTAGAAAGCTTGGAATTAAAGCAAGACCTACTATGGTAACACTTCAGCTGGCAGACTGACCCTTTACGAACCTTAAGGGTAAGATTAAGGATGTGTTGGTAAAGGTAGAAAAAATATATTTACAGGTGATTTTATCATTTTAGATTATGAGGCAGATGTTAATGTCCCAATTATATTAGGCAGACCATTCCTTTCCACAGGTAGGGCCTTAATTGATGTTCACAAAGGTGAACTTACAATGTGCATGAATGATCAACTTGTCACATTTAATTTGCTTCAAGCTCTTAAATACGCAGATGAAAATGAGGAATGCCAAGCTAACAAGATGATGGAGTTCATTTTCACTATAGACGTGACATAGACTTGCCAAGACCCAGATGACGATGCTAGAGACTGGATGGGGAAGCTGAGATGAATGAAGAACCTGAAGGGCCAATCTTAGAGACTGAAGTTTTGAGTTATTTTGGATAGCTAGAGCCACTAGAGTTGGCTGGTAGAGAATTCAAGGCACCTAAACCATCAATTGAGGAGCCGCCAGAATTGCAGCTAAAACCATTGCCAGACCACCTTAAGTATGCTTATTTAGGTAATAACTCAACTTTGCCAGTGATCATTGCTGCTGATCTCACTAATGATCAGGAGGAAAGATTATTGGAAATATTAAGCAATTATAAGCAAGCTTTGGGATGGACCTTGGCTGATATCTGAGGGATAAGCCCAACTATTTGCATGCATAAAATCATTTTGGAGGAGTACCCTGGCAAAACGATTGAAAGCCAGAGAAGACTAAACCCGAGCATGAAAGAGGTAGTAAAGAAAGAAATCATAAAATGGCTGGATGTCGGGATAGTTTATCCCATTTTTGATAGCCCGTGGATCAGCCCGGTGCAATACATGCCAAAGAAAGGTGGCATAACCGTGGTACAAAATAGCAAGAATAAGTTGATTCCCTCCAGGACTGTCACAGGTTAGAGAGTGTGCATGGATTATAGGAGGCTAAACAATGCCACAAGGAAGGACTACTTTCCCTTGCCTTTCTTCGATCAGATGTTGAACAAGTTGGTAGGTAAGGCATTCTATTACTTCCTAGATGGCTACTCGGGCTACAACCAGATTGCCATTGCTCTAAAAATCAGGAGAAAACCACGTTCACTTGTCTATATGGGACATTCACTTTTAGAATAAAGTCATTTGGATTGGGTAACGCTATAGCAATGTTTCAATGTTGCATGATGTCTATTTTTTCTGACATGATCGAAAACAACCTAGAAGTGTTCATGGATGACTTCTCGATGTTTGGAAAAACATTCAAGGAATTCCTTTAGAGTTTGGAACTTGTTTTGCGGAGATGTATTGAGATTAACCTGGTCCTAAATTAGGAAAAATGCCACTTCATGGTGAACGAGGGCATAGTTCTCAGACACAAAGTGGCCAAGAGAGGACTAGGAGTTGACAAAGCAAAAGTTGAGGTAATCAAACAATTGTCACCTCCTACAAGTGTAAAAGGTATCATGAGATTTTTGGGACATATAGGTTTTTATCGTCATTTTGTTAAAGGTTTCTCAAAAATTTCTAAACATTTATGCTTGCTTTTGGAACAAAATATTGCTTTTGCATTTGATGATGTTTGTTTAAAAGCATTTTAGGAACTTAAAGAAAGGTTGATTAATGCCCCTATAGTTGTGGCACCAGATTGGAATGAGTCATTCGAGCTCAAGTGCAATGCTAGGGACTATATCGTTGGAGTAGTGCCGGGACAGAGGCATGGCAAAGTTTTCTATTCCATCTACTATGCCATCCGCACGCTAAACGGAACCTAGCTAAACTACACCATAACCGAGAAAAAAATTATTGTTGCCTTTGCATTCGACAAGTTTAGATCTTACTTGGTAGGTAGCAAAGTTGTGGTGTACACAGACCATTCAGCATTAAAATATATCTTGGCAAAGAAGGATGCCAAGCTTAGACTAATCTAATGGATGTTCTTGCTGCAAGAATACAGTCTCGAGATTCGAGACAAGAAGGGGAGTAAGAACTTGGAAGCTAACAATTTATCACGATTAGAGCATCACCTTGAGGATGGTAAGACCACTGCCATAAGGGATAAATTCCGTGATGAGTACTTACTTGCAGTCAGTTCTATGCCATGGTACGCTGACATAGTCAAATACATGGTAAGCAATATTTTGCCACCGGATTTGGCAAGCAATACCAGGAAACAATTCCTGTGAGATGTTCGACAATATTATTGGGACGAGCCAATTTTGTTTAAGTAGTGTGTTGATCAAGTGATACGTCGGTGTGTGCCAGAAGATGAACATCGCAACATATTACAATTATGTCATGCAGCACCATATGAAGGCCATTTTGTTGGGATGAAAACTGCGGCCAAAGTGCTGCAGTCAGGATTCTTTTGGCCCACACTGTACAAAAATGCCCATAATTTTGCCAAGGCATGTGATCGATGCCAGTGGACGGGTAACATCTCTAGTAGACATCAATCACCACTCCAAAATATTATGCTAATAGAACTGTTTGACGTATGGGGAGTATACTTCATGGGTCTCTTTCCCCCATCATTTAGTAACATATATATCCTTGTGGCCATTGATTATGTTTCAAAGTGGGTTGAAGTTGCTGCCTTGCAAACAAACGATGCCAAGATTGTTGCCAAGTTCCTGTATAAGCATATTTTTACTCGATTCGGTGCCTCCAGAGCTATTATACATGATGAAGATACATATTTTAAATTTAATTTAATTTCTAAAGCTCTGTGTAGGTATGGAATCCAGCAACGAATTGCCACAACCTACCATCCCCAAACGAATAGCCAAGTAGAGATTTCCAACAAAGAGATTAAGAAAATTTTGGGAAAATGTGAACCCAACGAGGAAATACTAGTCCTTAAAACTACATCACTCCCTTTGGGCTTATAGAACAGCTTTTAAGACTCCTTTGGGAACCACTCCATACAAACTCATTTTTGGGAAAGCATGCCCCTTGCTAGTGGAGTTGGAACATCGAGCTTATTAGGCAACCAAAAAGCTCAATATGGAATGGAGGGCTGCCGGTGAGAAGAGACTATTAGATCTGAATGAGTTAGAGGAATTTTGAGCTCAAGCCTATGAGAATGCCAATTTGTATAAAGTGAAGACAAAAAGGTGGCATGATAACAGAATCTTGCCAAGGTAATTTGAAGTTGGTCAAAGAGTTTTGTTATTTAACTCTAGGTTAAAGCTATTTCCTGAGAAGCGTAAGTCCAGATGGTCGAGACCCTTCTAAGTTGTCAACCATATGCTCATGGAGCAGTTGACATCAAGGATTTGAAGATTGGAACAACTTTTATGGTAAACAGCCAAAGGTTGAAACATTATCTTGAAGGTAATCAAAAGAATTCCAAGGAGATTGTTCTCTTGGCAGAACTTCAGTGAACTCCCCCATCATTGTTTTATGTATGTACATAGTAGGTTAGATGTTTTTCTTTGATTTCTCAGTTTTTGATTCATTTGCTATTTTTTTTCTTTTGTTGCTTTGAAAGGTTTGCTTTAAATGAGTGTAGGTACAAGATATATTGTCAGGCAGTATGCCAAGATGAGGGTTGGCACGTGGAATCCAACATTGCACAATTGGACTTGTGTGTGTTAGGCCCAAGAAGAGAAATTTTGGGCTAAGAGCGGGATTAAAACCCTAGTCACCTAGGGTAAAACTTGAAATTCAATTTTTTTACCATATTACTTTATCCTATTTCGGGTTCTGTCTCTTCACCTTCATCCTTTAATCCATCATTATTATTTTTCCCTAAATACGTCACTTCCTCATCATTATACCCATTTAATCACCCAACTTAAGCATCTCCATTAAAACACTCAACTGTTTCTTTTTCCCTTTACTTAAACCCCAACCTTTCCCTTAGCTAAATCTTTACACTCTTTCTCTTCATCTTCTTCGGCAAAAAAGAAAGAATCCACGTTTTTTCCCTAAACTTCTTCTGATTTCTCTAAAAGTTTTTCCATGGAATTTTCTTCAACACCTTTCAAGATCTTCTTTAATGAAAAAAATTGCAAGAAGCATGAGGAAAACTTCACAACAAGAACGTTTTGCTAAGAGAAAATTTTTGAGTTCAAGAATGAACCTAATTTGGGTTATTCGTCGGAGTTCATAACAGTGATCAAAAAGTAGAAATGGGAGTTGTTTTGCTAACAAATGAGGGATGTCTATTCCAATATTGTCTAAGAATTTTATGTTCATCTCACAACCAAAGACTCACCTTTCTTGATGGTATAAGGTAAGTACATACGATTTGATGAAGATTATATTAATGAAATGTTTAATTTGGATAGTGCAAAGGAAAATCACTCTGAATTTGTGGATTCTTTGGAAGATGCTAAGAGAAAGATGTTGTTGAAGGATCTATGCGAACCTGGCACCAAGTGGAATGCATCATCAAAGGGCCATAGGACGGTGAAGCGGTTGGCACTGAAGCCACATCCAAAGGGGTGGAACCAGCTCTTAAAGGCAAATTTGATGCCAATCACCCATAATGAGACTATCTCGAAGGAGAGGATGGCCTTGCTGCATTCGATCATCATGGGTCGCAAGATCAACGTCAATCATATCATTATTGATGAAACTTATAAGTGCACCGGTAAGGGAAGTGGAAGTTTGTTTTTCCCTTTATTAATCTCTAATATTTGCATGAAGCACAGTGTGCCAAGGCTTGATCCGGAAAAAGTCCAAGAAAGAAAGGGAACAACTATCACTCCTGCCTTATGGAGGTAACTCATTGCTAAGAAGAAGGGCAAAGAAAAGGCTGCAGAGCCAGTGTCCAAGGCTAAGGTGCCCAAGACAGAACTTGTGACTCATATGCTAGCTGATTTATTGGCAATGCTTTCTCAAATCTACCAACACCAGGAGCTCATCCTTCAAGAGCTGGAGAAAGTAAAAGAGCAGAACACCAAGCTCTGACATTATACTAATGCCTGGGATTACGCCCTCAAGAAAACTCTTGAGGGAATATCCGCATACACTTTGCAAGCATTCCCTGAGTTCCCCACTGACCTCTTTGTCAATGATGATGTGCCTCTAGTCCTAATTCTGTCCATAATCCAACGTAGTCCAATGCCACTATCCCAGTGTCCCCTGTCTAAGTTGAGTCCACAAGAATAGACACGTTGCCCAAATCAGAAGAAGAAGGAATCCAAGCCAAAGTTGTCGTAACACCTGTTGCACGTGCCTCATCTATTGGCACTGAAGCTCATGCCGCCTCTAAGCCAGTATAGATTGTCAAGGAAGTCATATGTGATATTGGAGCTTCCATAGCCGCATCAAAGCCCAAGATGAAGGGAAGGAAACGAATGGCTCATGATCGTGGGAGCGTTGTCAAGAGAAAGACTCGTGTATCATGCCCATAAAACTCTAAAGGGGAGTCTTCTTCCCCTTAAACTCCTTATATTCATTTTGTTCATTTGTTCATGCATGTCATCTTATTTCTTTTGTTTATATTTGTTTTCATGCATTGAGGACAATACACACCTTTGGTTTGGGGTGTGGTTGCCTCACATCTTTTGTCATGCCATGCGTTCATGTTTATATTTCTGTTTACATTTTGTTTGCATTATGTTGTCATATAGATTAGGTATAGCCATGCATACCAAACAACTAAATTTTTTTTTGTTGCCTCGGTAAAATTTGGGATAATGACAACACTTTGCTAGCATAGTTGGAGTTTATCTTAGTATACTATGTCTGATGATGAAATGGAAATCCTTAGTTTGCATGTGTCGGCGGGTTAATAATGTCAGGTCTGCTTGGCAAATGATCCCTAGTTTAAGAAACTGAAGTCTCACATAACACGTAGTATGCATCTAGTTCCTAACAAACTTAGAATTCTTGAAACTAAGCTCAGATTAAAAAAATAAAATATATATATGATGACGCCAGGGTAAAAGAAAATTATAAGGCAACAATGTTTTGCCAGGGCAAGAAAAAATGTAGAACTCTCATATGCCTTAGAGATAATAAGTCACTTGGGGCTTCGTGGTTTGCTCCCTCTTAGTTCTCAAGTCAAAAACATTAGGGTATGAGTTGAAGAGTAAACCCTAGTAATGTCTAGACTAAGGTTGGGTTTTGTGCTATGCTCACTCATATTTCTCACGCCAAATAGTATTACAAAGCAAGCTTGGAAATATTGCCAACAAAAACCATTAGTGAATAAAATGAGAAAATAATTCTAAGTTTGGGTAGTAGATTTGACTATGAGAGTTAAAGGATAATTGATGCGTAGTGCCTGCACTTCGTGCAAACTTTATGACCCTAGACTAGTGTTATATTGCTGCACTTGAATTTGCTTATATGCTTGGCATGGTTGCACTAGGATATCTTAGGACAGAACTAAGGTCATATATGCTTACTAGCATTTGCTGACATTCAGAACAATTTTGTCGAGGTAATCATTTTATTTTCCTTGCATTACTTGAGGACAAGCAATGAGCTAGGTTTGGGGGAGTCTTAACTCCTAGAAAGTACTAATTTTTATGCATATTTCAACACGTTTTTGCTTGTCTTTTGGTATATATGTTTGTGTTTAGTTGTTAAAATCATACATTTGCATAAGGAGTTAGGGAGTTGTTCTTTTGCCAGCGTGAATGGTTGTTTTGTTGGCATTGATGCAGGTTAGAAGCAGAGCAGGATTGGCAGAGCAACGTAGAAGCAAGAAGCCGAAAAAATAGAAGAGAATTGTCGAGTCATAGTTGGAAAAGATAGACCAGTGATTGCCAAGCTCGGTTGCAAAGAATAGATGTTCGGTGCCCTGTCAAAGTAGTCGTTGAACCCAATACACGCTAGCCTTAAAATTCAAAAGAAGATAAGAGGATAACACGCTTTATCCTAAGTGCGAAATCAAATTTCAAATTCAAACCCACTGTAGGGTTTTCCATGTGTGCGTATTTAAAGGAAGAGATCGATCAACTTGAGGGAGAGCACCGTGGTGAAAGTGGAAACTAGAGGTTGTGTGGTTTGACCATCTTAGACCGAGAGCTGTAGAGTATTGAAGGGCTGCATCGATGGACCTCCTTCTTTTCCTTTCTCTTAGTTTTATTTTTATTTAAGTGATGGTGTTGAGATACGATGATATTTTAAGGATGGATCCCCCAACCATAAAGTAAGCTTTTACAATTGGTTGGGGATGTTTGCGATTTACGCTCAACTTATATTTGGTTTTTAATAATTTGAATGTGTTGGCATTATTTTCTATTTGGCTAGCACTTCTTTTTCCTAAATTCTTTGTCACATGACAGCTGGCATTGTTTGCCTATTATGCCTTAATATCTTAACAGACTTGAGGGGCGACGATCAGTTGCCAGGTACTAAGGAGAGAAGCTTTGACAGAAGTTGTTCGAGTAGATGAGCTTACTTCGGAAATGAATCTACCCCTTACGAGTACAGATTGAAACTTAATCAAGTTAATTAATGAAAAGCTTTATTATAGACATATAGGAGTTTTAACATGGTTAACTTAGGGTATTTCCATCGACAAAGGCAATGTCACTCTTAAAATCTGCTGACAATAAATCCAAGGCAAGACATTATTAACAGTTGGCATAGCTAACGTAAAATCTAGGCATCCCTTTCCAATGCTCATCACCTATTTGATTACTTCTTTTTGCCAGACTATTTTCACTTTCACTACATTTCCTTAGTTATTATCTAAAACAGAAATTCCAAACATTCTTGATTCCTTTAACAAGTAAACCACTAAACAATTAAATATTTGGTCAATCCCTGTGGATACGATACTCAGCTTATTGCTATATTACTTGCTGACCGTGTATACTTACACGTAATAGACCCACTCTTGGCATTATTTCTTACATATTCACACTACATTTTCAATCTTTTGCCAAACGTTAGCAAAGTCGACATGTGATTTGGACACTTGGTTGATTGAGTCCCCTTTGATTGATGGGATCTGGATACCTAGTGTGAGAAAGAGCTTATTGCAACACCATGTTTAGAGATGCCAGATGTACGTTCTCGGTGCTGTATGACACCGGGCCTCATTCAATGATACTTGACGAGAGCTATCGAGTATGGGTGCACATTCTTGAGGCTGTATACTCCAAGTTTATGGTATGACTTGTGTGCTTGTGCTCGAATGATCTGGTGAGATTCCGAGTATGGTTGGGCCTTGTGTGCCATGTATGATGTGTTACTGATGAGAGCATGTGTTCAGGTGACTAGAGGTAGCGCCACATATTTATTTATCTATTCTTATTGCTCATACTAGTTTGCATGCTTATGTTTATGATTAACATGAAGTATAGTATAGTACAAGTTTATTTATCATTGTTTTCGTGCGTAGGTTGATCGTGGGATCGAGGAGCACTATCAGTTTGGGATTCTAGTCGGTAGTGATTTATAGAGTACGGCACTTGGGTTTAGTGGGCTATGTATTCATAAGACCTTACATGGTCGAGTCTGTAATTCTTACTTTTGAAATTGTATTAATAAAGTCGAATATTTAAATGTTTAAATTAAAGTAGAGCTCCTTTATAACGATTTAAACTATTTATCTATGTTTTCCACTATTGGATTCTAAATCTTTTGGAAATAACTTGTTTAGGCTAAACCCAGTTGCAAAATTTTATGGTTTTTGGGTTGGACTTGAGGCCCTATTGTGACATCTGGGTCGAGGGTGTCATATTCTCTCTTCCACTTTTCCTCTCTACCAAGCAACGCTTAAGAGTACTTTTCAAGTGATGAGAATAGGACACATCCTCAAATTCCGCATCTTTCGATAATCCATTTTTTAATGTCCGGGACAATCTCGCACCTAGAATCATTATCTTAAGAAGTTTGACTCTCTTCTCAGCATTCGCGACCACAGTTGTAACTAGGGGTGATAACAAACCTGACCTGCTTGTGAGCTACTCGGGCTCAGCTCGGTCAAAGCTTAGCTCGAGTAAGCTCGACTCGTGCTCGGGCTCGGCTCGATACCTTAACAAGCCGACCTAACCCGACCCAAGCTTAGCTTGAAAAGCTCGTGAATAGGCTCGGAATAATTATATATATTGTATATATATATATATATGCTATATATACACTAAAAGTAATCTGTTTAGCAAAAAAAGCAATAAAACAAATTAGGGAATATCCACTAAAAGCAAATTAACTAAAATAAATTAGGCATTTCCTTAGTTGTTGTTTGATTTTGTATTTTATTTGATTATGTGTTTGTATTGTAAGAATATTTCTTGGTTATTTGGATTAATCTAATTTTTGGGCACTTTTTCCCCTTTTCTCGACATTGAATTTCGTTTCAGTGTTGGTTATAAAATGGACCTTTAATGATGCCCCATCTTTTATAAAAAAAAAACTATAGAAAATTATCCATTTTGAGCCGAGTTGAGCCCAATAATATTGTTTCTGAGCTAAGCTCGAGCCTAACGTTTTGAGGTCGACGCTCGAGTAGAGCCCAATAACACCGTTTTCGAGCTGAGTCAAGCCTGGCCAGGCTCGGGCTCAGCTCAGCTCGTTATCACCCCTAGTTGTAGCTATGTTAAAGTCCCAACCGGTGATTAACAAGAATACATGGCTCACCATCAAGATTTCAGTCTTAGAAGAGTACAAACTTAAACTCAACGGCTCATATTCACTAGACATTTATCCATAACTCATAACCACCCCGAGGAATTCCTAGAACCGACTAAACCTAGGCTCTGATACCACTAAATTTAACATCCTAAACTCGAATGTCATATTTAGGCCTCAAGCCCAACCCATAACCATAAAATTACGACCTAGTTTAGCCCAAAAAGAATCATTTCCAAAATATCATCAAGTTCAATTTGAAAACATAGACGAGTATTTAAAAATGTTTACAAGGGGCTTGAATTAATTTAAAATAACAATATTTGACTCAAATGCTTCAAATCCAAAATACGAGTTGCAAATACAAATAATAAGGTCCTACAAATACATAGCCCAAAGATCTAAGTATTGTACTCTGATGAGACAAGGCGTTGGAATCCTACTTTAATAGTGCTCCTCTAATCAAAGTGCCAAACCTACTCACCTACAAACAGAAACAACGATTTCGAACGCTGAGCATATAAAGCTCAGTGATACACTTCTAATCTACTATATTTCATGCAAATCATAAACATAAGCATGTAGTTAGAGATGATGAAATGGAAATAAAACAACATATGGCGCTACATCTAGTCGTGTAAGATTATGCTTAATCAGCAAAGTGTAACATGAAATAACCAAACAATCATATGTAATCATACCACAAACCTAGAGAGAGGCTTAGAGTCACATAGCCACGAGAACATACAATCTAGGTGAGGGTCTGTGTCACATAACCTCGGGAACATACACTCATACTCAGAATTCCCCCATCGAGTATCTCCTAATGAGGTCTAGTGTCACATAGCCTCAGAAATGTACATTCAGTGTCCTCTTACCATGGTGTTGCAACATGCTTTCTAGGTATCTGGATTCAATCAATCAAGGTGACTCTAGCAAGCAAGTATTCACATGGCACACATCATCATCATGATTTCAAGCGATCCTACAGTTACTAAAAATTAACAAGTCACCTGTCAAAGTTACCAAATTCTTGCATATTATACTCTTATATATGAGTGAAATCTCAGTTTCTGAGTTATCTAGGTTGTCCTACATCATAAAAGGGTGTTAAACCATATCATGCAATTTTTCAACACCTTGAACTCATTTTCACTTTTCTTGGGCAGATTGTCTAGTGGGTATTGATACTCGACTTTGAGTATCGGTATAGTACCTTGGGTACGCGTATCGATACGAAATTCCTTTACTAGAATGGTTGAAGGGAAGATTACTCGATATCGTATTCGAGCACGTGCATCGGTACGACACCTTGGGTACCGATACGCTCCGTATGTACTGATACCAAAATTGCTTATGGGAATTTTCATAGGCCTTCGCGTACCGATACGATTCAAACCATATTGATACGACTTGAATAGCATGCTGGTCTAGGTTGAACACCATACCGCTACTCTAGTCACAATTTATCATTGTTCTTCATTTTGGATAAGGGGTACCGGTACAGACTCCCCATGTACTAATATTGAAGCCAACAAAAAGGCTTCCTAAGGCTCGAGAATCATCCCCAAACCCCTAAAACTCACATAAAAGGTACCAAAACAATCTTACATGTTATGAGAGTTGTCTATGGTGGTTTGCTATCAATTTTTACACATTAATAACATAGAGGTACAGGGTATGAATACCCCTCCACCCTTTTGAGCAATTTCATTTTTAATGGCTAATGATCAAAATAGGAAAAAAATGTAACATTAGTGACAAATTTGATAAAAAAAATCAGTAACCAAAATAAAAAAGTGAGAATAGTTTAATAATCAATGAAGTTGTTTATCCTAAAAAACAATACATGAACTACTGACATTGAGAGAAAAAATAACGTGAAAAGTAAAAAAAATACACATCAACATTGTTTTTGATTTTTTAACCGCTGGTGATTAAAAATATAAAAAAAAAACATAATACTCCGTAATGTTCCGGAATAGATAATTTGGTGACCAACATATAATAAATAATTTAATAACCAAGGGTATTGTTTACCCTACAAATAACTGTACCTATTAAAAAATTCATTTTAACAAATATCCACCCTAAATTTGGAAGCATCTGGAAAGCGGGCTAAGTCACGACTCTGGAGGAACCGCACCTTCACCTAACCATCTGGTCCGCTTCAGTAAAAGAACCACCATACTAAAGCAATGGCATTTTTGAGGTCGCTGACCCCAGCCACTGCCATTGTCGCCGCCTCCGCTCTGCCCGCAGCTCTCTCCTTCTCTTCCTCTTCCTCCTCTCGCAAATCCCCTCTTTTCCCCAATACCAAAAGCCTCCCTTTCCTCTCTTCACCACCCAATCGCTTAGGTCTTACAAGGAACTTCACCACTGCTCCCACTGCTCTTAACATGGATTCTCCCCCATCTTATCACAACCCATCCCAGGTTTGCTATCGAATTTCCAATTTTGATCACTGCCCATTTATTTTCACGTCAAATCATTTATTTTTAACTATGTTTGATCCTTCCCAACTTGAATTTGCAGGAAAGCAGGTTCTTGCCTGACCTTCTTGTAAGTTAACATCTTGATTATTCTAATTCAATTACAAAGCTTATTCTTCTATAAATTGAGTTTTCCCCCTTTTTCTTTTACATGAATTGGATTCTTATTGTTGATTAATCCTTATATTTTGTTGATATGCTAAAAATTTTGGGTATTTTATTCTGGTATCAGACTGAGTATATGGTGGATATGAAGTGCAACGGTTGTGTTAATGCGGTCAAGAATAAGTTACAAACAATTGATGGTAAGGCAACAGTAATAATTTTGTGCATGATTTATCTTTTTAGGCTTTTAAGGGATAATTCTTTGAATGTTCTCTCATTTGGGGTTTATTTTTGTTCATAAATACAAAGGAGTCAAGAGTGTGGAAGTGGACTTGAGCAATCAAGTGGTGAGAATACTTGGTTCTTCGCCTGTGAAAACCATGACTGAAGCATTCGAGCAGATTGGTCGAAAAGCTAGATTAATAGGCCAAGGCATGCCAGAAGGTTTGTCGAATCTAACTTGCTTTTATGTTGGGTATATTAACTTCTATATTTGTTGCTTGCCCATATTTATGCATGCTGGTAGCAGACAGATAGGAGAATCGTAGTTTTCATTAGAATTTCATAATTTATGTAGCAGTCTGTCCATTGGTTTACTATATTATTCCACAAAAGGATGCTGAGCTATGCTAAAAAATAATAAAATTTATGCTCAGTTTAGCTTCTTGATGGAGCTCCCTGAAATTTAGAATGTTCTGTTAAACGCTATAATTATTTGTAGGAGTAAAAAAATGGTACCATTTCTGAATAAATTGACCAAAAGCTGCCTCTTATCTATTATTTGGCAATCAGTTCTGTTAGAGCTTTCAATGAATAAATAATAAGGAATTAGTATTTACTTAAAGATTTTAAAGAGGCTTCTTTGAAGCACATTTCTGAGCATGCTATTCATGCCATGGAATAAATTCTCCACCTCTTTTAAGCAGATAAAACAGCAATTTCTTAAATTATTACCCTTATCCTTTTGCAGACTTTTTAGTTTCTGCAGCTGTTGTTGAGTTCAAAGGCCCAGAAATTTTTGGTGTAGTTCGATTGGCTCAAGTGAGTATGGAACTTGCTAGGATTGAAGCCAATTTTAGTGGTTTGTCACCAGGAAAACACGGTTGGGCAATTAATGAATTCGGTGATCTAACAAAAGGTGCTGCAAGTACAGGGAAAGTGTTTAATCCACCAGATGGAGGAACTGCTAAAGAGGTTTCTTTTTTCCAACTTTCTACAATCCTGGATTTTATATTTCTGTTTCTTACCTCAACCATCATGTGTCCTCATAGGCTCTCCCCTTTTTTTTGGACAAGTTAGGTTCTCCTTTTTCATGTGTTGTTTATATATCACTTTCATATTCCCTCTTTACGCATCGGTGTAATTTCATTTAGTAACTAAAGTGCGAGTATGATATTCGAAGTACTACATACCTTCGTTAAAGATGTCCCTTACTGGTTGATGGACCTCTCTGTGCTATCTGATCCGGCCAAATAAAAGAAGGGCATGGTGCACTGCTGCCTTAAAATTATTTCCATATGATTTACTACTATGTTGCAAATTTGTTACATCCATAAATTTATAATTTCCGTAACTGAAAATATGTTTAATAAACCCAAGTGATCTTATATTGTCCTGCAGACTTTAATGAGAAACTGAATATAATAGGCAAAGTTGTGGAAGATTATTCTTTGCTGTAATGGAGTTGGTACTCATATTTAACCAATCTTTATAGCTTTCCCTCAACTGTTATGTGCATATGGACATCTTGACTGGACCCTTTCAGATTGTGTTTTCTCTTGAAGGATTTTCCATTATATATGGAATGTTTTCTGTTGTGCTTCATATTTGTTCAATTATAAGCCAGCATCTCGATATCCATTCCTTCATACCATCATGTTTGCGTTTCACTCCTTACACTTGTCTTTGCTTTACAGCCAATTGGCAACCTGGGAACTCTAGATGTGGATGAGAATGGTGAGGCTTTTTACACTGGTGTCAAACAGCAGCTCAGAGTTGCTGATCTCATTGGGCAATCCATAGCCGTGTATGAGACTGAAGATAGATCGGATCCGGGTCTGACAGCTGCAGTGATTGCCCGAAGTGCTGGGGTTGGGGAAAACTACAAGAAGATATGTGCATGTGATGGCACCACCATCTGGGAAGCTACTGACAAAGATTTTGTCATTAGTAAGGTCTGAGGATTTATGGAAATTAGTTATATGTACTTGTAGCTACATTTGTATCCTTGCTACCGCATTCTTATTTACATAGTTTCTTGTCGTCTTAATGAGTTATAGGAATGATCTGAGAAGCAGAGGTGAAACTCTTTCCAATAAAACTAATGAGCACTAAGCTTAAATTACAAATGGCTGTCACGTTTTGGTTGTTGACGAAATGAAGCTTTGTTTAAACTTCAAACGGCAAATATTAGCTCCCTATGGCATGGTTCCTGTGAATAGATATGCATATGGTTTTTTCTTGATTGACGAACCTTGTATTACCCAAAATGCTTGAAAACTTCCGTGTCTAAGCTCTCTGGTGTTCTTCTGCCTTCAAGGTTCCAGTCAAATGAACTACTAAGTCCAATCTAACATTAAGTACAGGGAAAGTATTCAATCCGGGTTATTGAGATATTCCGCCATTGCCCTTTCCAAATTCTCGGCATTGAAGGGACCATAAAACTACATTAGTTGTTTGGTCAAGTTTCAAAGTCATGATGTCCACATAAATCGTGGCAAGGGACCAATGGGGCTCATCACCAAGCTGAAAGAGGTTCTCGGAGTTGAGAATTTCAGGTGGACCAGGCGCAAGCTAGTCGGTTCTTCCCAAGTTCCTTCCGAAGGCTTTAGACAAGACCAAGAACAAAACAAGGCACACTAACCAAATGCTTGTCCTCACAGACGACGCAATTACTTCTAATGTTTTATGGATTAATTGCATCTGGTTCTGTTATACTTGTCCACACCGTTTTCGTTCGGGTGTAAATAGATTGGACCTTCAAAGGCTTGTCAAAAGGTTAGATTCTTTATCGAATATCGATCCAATTTGATTATCTTTTGATCTGATTCGATTATTTATTGATTCGATTTAATTTTTATTTTTGGATTAGATGTCTGAGTCGGTTTTTATTTTTCAGATCAGATACAGATCATAAAGTTTCAAATTATCCAAAAATTTGAAATATACTAAAATTTAAAATTTATGGATATTGATTTTGTTAATTTAACAATTTGATACTTGTTATATTCGAAAATTTGAAATTTTCATAGATGCACATCTTGTTATATTTGACAATTTATTGCTTATTATATTCTAAATTCAAAATTTTCATAGATACGACCATCAAATTCTAAAAAAAAAATTAAACCAAATTATATATTCGAATATTCAAATATTCAATTTTTCGAATCAGATACGGATATCCAAAAATATCGGACATCTAAATTGATCCGATATCTGAAATGCACACCACTAGTTAAAACTACCAAAACAATAAAATTATAATAATAATATAAAAATAAAAACAAATAGATATAAACGGGTTATGCCTAGTGAGCCCAAACATTGGACTATTGCGGCTGTAAAAATGAGAACCCAAAAGATGTACCCAATGGACTAGGCGTAAAGCCCAATTCTGCTGGAGAGGTACTCGGCTCGGCGCTTCTACGGGCTCCTGTTGCTGTCAGCTCCGATCTGGTGGAAGTGGTGGCGGGCGGTCGAGTTTGTGCTTTCTCTCGGGTTATCGAAGGTGGTCATCAAAGGTGACTCCATGAATGAATGCAATAAATATATTACGCTACCACAATCTAGAAAGTTGGACCACACCTATCACCTAGCCAAAATCTTTCTTTAAATTGTGTGTACCATAATGGATTCTCACGATCTTTTGATGTAAAAGCTACAGTGTTCTGATATATGTATGAAGAGGCTGGATTGCAAGTTTAAAATTTTAATCGATTTATTTTGATTTTTTAATTAGGATTTGGGCATATTTTGACCACGTAGTCTTCTTTTGATTTGTGAGTCTGTCTTTTTTAACTTTTTAACGCATATTAAAATGCATTAATCTGACATCGGAAACTCAAGATACGACTATTTTAACAAATACAATATAATTATAAAATTTCATACGAGTATAATACGAGATTTTCAAATAATTAAGAAATTTTAATATTTTTATTGATTCTTTGTAATTTAAGTCAGCTTACGAGTTTTCACGATATATTTTAAAAGATTTAGAATTATGTTTATCATTTAATTAATTTTATTCAGAGATTTAGATAAATTATGATTTATTTTATTTTATTAGTTTTATGAGTAGTTTAGTTCAAATACAATTTATTTTATTTTATTAGTTTTACAGTTTAATTCAGATATAATTCTTTATATTTTTTTTGTTTTAAGATTTTACTAGCCTATAACTAGACTATCTCTTTATAAACAATATACTTCTTTTTTATTAATAATATTAAAATTATCTCTTAGTGATTTGTAGCAAGATTTGTTTATCTTGAATTTTTTTAGAAATTGTTTTAATAATATTTTTTGAAGATCTTTAAATATTATTTTTACACTCCTTCCTTAGTTAATTGCATTTAAGAAGTGTCCTTCAACAACCATAACAAACCAATTTCGTTATTCGCCTTCACCAAGAGGTTTTTATGCTACGGTACTCTATCGCGTTCCAAAGCAGATCTAAATTTCTTTATTCATCTTCACTTATTTAGATAATAACAACAAGCAAATGAACAAAACACTATCAAATAAAACGTGGGATAACTCTTAATCGTTGAGCTTTCTGTAAAAAAAAGGCCGTAGGCATCATCCATGCTCAAATTTTCAGGTGTAACTCCATTTCAAGCTCCCAATCAAACGAGTGAATAAGGCTACCCAACACTAAGAGCAACATCCTTATGACCAATGGCAATCCAGGGCAAATTCGTCGCCCACCCCCAAATGGAATGAGTCCAAAGTCCCTTCCTTTAACATCCATTTCTGATCCTATGAACCTCTCTGGACAAAACATGTCAGGCTCCTCCCAGCAATTGGGATCTCTGCCTATAGCCCATGCATTGATCAACACTCGTGCACCCTTTGGAACAACGAAATTATGAATCTGGATATCTTCTTCGGCTTTTCGGGGGAGTAACAAAGGAACTGGAGGGTGCAATCTCAATGTTTCATTGACAATTGCTTGCAGATAAGGTAAACAAGCAACGTCGGATTCATCCACCATCTTCCCTTGGCCAATTTTTTGTTCCAGTTCTCTTCGGGCATCCAGTAAAGTTTTCGGGTTAGTAATTCTGCCATTGCCCATTCCAAAGTACTAGTTGTTGTCTCCGTTCCCGCTGTGAACAAATCCTGTTTCACAACTAATTCTTACCAAGTTATGTACTTGAAACTTCAATAGTAAGGGATAAATAATTAAGAGGCTTAAAAGAGACAAAATTAGTTCAAAATTGAAATGTTTGATCCACTTTCTATCAACCTCTTGGTTGTCATCTTCACTGATTCGGAGAAGAGTATCCAAGAGATCATTAGTTGATATATAACCATTTATCTTTCTCAACTCTAACCGCGTATCGATCAGTTTATCGAAAAGATTCATCAACTTTCCAAAATGAATCGTCATCCGACGCCTTATGCCTTGCAAGTCGAGATTACCATGAAGTGCAGGGAAATAATCACCAAAATTGGGTTTTCCCAACTCTTCCATGATACCCTTTATAACTCCTCCGAATTCCACAGCAGTATCAGAAGAGTCGGCTAAATCAACGGAGAAAACAGTATTGGACATAAGATTAATCGCGGTTTTTAAAACTGTTGTGCTTATGTCAATCGCTTCTCCGATGCGGGAACTATCACAAACATCAGCAAGGAGTTGTTCTACTTTGCTGATCCGCAAGTACAGATTAGCGTCAAGTTTGTGAGCAGCGAAAATGTGCAAATTGCGTATTTTCCTAAGATTTCTCCATCTGGTTGAGACAGGCATCCAAGACAATCCGTTCATGGTGTTGAAGGGCACGCAGGACATCAGGAATGGTTCGGTTACAAGATATGGCGTCATGCATTTGGAGGATTTCTTTGGCCATGGTTGCAGACGAGATTACTATAGTCGTTGTTTGGCCAAGTTTCAAGGTCATAATGTCCCCATGGATCTTGGCAAGTTTGGCAAGGTCCTTATGGGGCTTATCACCAAGCTGGAACAGGTTCCCGAATATCGGAATGGTAGGCGGACCAGGCGGAAGCTTGTCTGTTCTTCCCAATCTCCTTCGGAAGGCTTGAAATAAGACAGGGAACAAAACAAACAGAACAAAGCACAGCAGCCAACTCAAGAAAGCCATCTTCATTGCTTGTCCTTACCAACGATACATCTTTTTATTGTGGACCATCCTCGTATATGCGAAGTCATTTTATTCTATAACACTGCATCAGCCCTTGAACACTAGTAACCGAGCGAGTCCAGCCTATGGTTGTACTTCTAACTGCAATAATGGTGGTAATAAACGACAAAAGATAAGAAAAATGTTCAAATAATTATTTTTTACACAAAATAATTGTCCATTCACATACGACTAACCAAGTTTTTTAATTAACAATAGTTTCTTACGGCACCTGCTTTGTAGAACACAAAAGTCGAGGGTAAAGGCAGTTTAAGGTTAAGAATTTATCATTTGTATTTTATAAGGTAAAATGTAGTCTTGTGTAAAATTAATTTTACACAGTTTGTGTTTCAAAGTTTTACCCTTATTTTAATGCATTTATATTTTTAATATGATAAAACTTTGATACACAAGCTGTGTAAAACTAATTTTACTCAAGCTTGTGTTTTTACCTTATAAAATACAAATTCTAAATTCCTAACCCTAATACCCTAAAACCTAAACCATAAACCTAAACCTAAATTTTAAGCACTAACCTTAAATTCTAAACCCTGCAACTTAAACCCCTAAACTTTTAACCCTAAACTAAACTCCTAACCCCTGAATTTAAAAAGCACGAGTAAACGTTTATTTACACAAACTGTATATCAAACTTTTTTTACTTTTTAATAGCCATCGATTTTGACTTATTTATTGTTAATTAAATAAGTTGTCGTAGAGATTAATAGTAAGATCAACTCTTTCAACTTAAATTTTTTTTACGATAACATTAAAGAATTTAATGTCTCATTTGGTTAGACCAACCGTTAATTGGTTATTGTGTTTATATTTTATTAAATTAAAAATTTAAAAATATTTAACTTAATTCAATCCAATCTCACAAACATATTATAATTATATATGTGAAATCATATTAAATATTTAAGATTATATTAAATTCATTAAGCGAATCTAAACTCACGAACATAATTTAATTGAATTGATATAATTTTACATTATAATTTCACATAATTCAAATGAAAATATATTAAAAAATCAAAATTTTAAAAATATCAATTCATTTGAATTATGTTCGTGAGTTTGACTTCGCTAAATGAATTTAATATAATTTTAAATTTTTAATATAATTTCACACATATATAGTAATTTAATGAAATTTTTAATAAATATTGAAATTATTAATTAATTTAAAAATCAATTCAACAATTATATATGTGAAATTATAAAAATAAATGTGGAAAAGAAAAATATATTAAATTTAGTTTAAAAATACAAAAATCTTAAAACTATTTTTATTTTAAATCGTGCACTAACTATAATTTAAAATATATACAAAATGTTCTTAATTTTAATTTAATCTCCAACATAGACAACCAACTATGACAATATTAAATATTTGTATTTTATATTTTAAAATTGTGCTGGGCTTAGTGGTATAACTACGCTTTTAAACAAAACATGCCCGAGTTCAATTCCCCCTAAAGCCAATTTACTTTTATTTTCTTTCTCCAATTAGATGGTGACACGCGCCAAATTGATAGAATTTGTAAATAGCGGGAGCCAAATGTATAATTATACAAAAATTAGTTAACTGCCATGTAACGACCCAAATTTCGGATTAGTGAATCAAGCCTTGGATTCGGGTTTGGACCTTTAAGACTAAGGATTTAAAATTTAAAGAATTCAATTTTTAGAAGCTAAATTAAATGGAAATGGGGAGTGAGGTGAATAAGATTTAAGTTGTGGATCAAAAGTAAAAATAAGGGGAAAGATAAAAGAGTTAGTTGGCAATTGCCAACTTGTTTTTAAAAGACATTAATTTTGAAATAAAGTGGTTGGTAGGTGAGGGTAAATGTTGGAAAGAATATTATGATTTTAAGTCGTGTTTTTAAATCAAGCATCAGATTTCAGAAATGAAACTCGTAAGAGATTCAAATTTATGGTTTTTAAATCATATCATTGTGTTCATGGGATGGGAATATGTGATCGGAAAAAAGTGAGGGAAACCTCCACTCTGTATGATGTTGGATAGTTGGGTGTTGAGTATGCATCGAACACCATATCATTATGATTTGGATTTATCGAATTTAATGTGTTTACAAGAGACTTATCAGAAAAATAAAATATTTTTTTGTTTGTGTTTGTTTACACTTTAGAGACACACTAAGCTCTTTAGCTTACACCAAAATGGTCATTCTTCTAGATATTCTAAACTCTCTTAGACGAATTGGTACATGGAGCATCTCACTTTTATTCATATATTTTTATCATTTAGCACGAACTCTCCTTCAATTATTTCAGACTGTTGTTTTGACAATATTTTTGAGATATTTATGTAATTCGGACATTGAGACTATTTATAACTTGGGATTTATTGGATGCATGCATTTATGAGGTTATTTTTGGATATTTAATCGAACTATCGGAACAATATTTATACGACTACGTTTTATACTAAATGAGATTTTATTAAGTTTGGTTACTTTTAATATTTATTTTGTATTTTAAAATATTTAAATCTAATATCAATTTCTTGAAGGGAAAGTTTTCAAATGCGACTTCCTAGATCGAACCCATTTTTTGGGTTGAGTTTAGGCGGTTACAAATCCTCCCAATCACTTCATATGGTCCAATAAATCTTGGACTAAGCTTACCCTTACGTCTAAATCTCAAAATATTCTTCCACGGAGAAGCTTTAAGAAATACTTGATCACCCATATAATACTCGATTTCTTGTCATTTCAAATATGCATACGACTTCTATCTATCTGAAACTGACTTAAAACAATTACAAATATGTTTGACCTTCTCTTCAATTTCTTGTAACAACTCCAGTCTAACCACATGTTATTCACCCGCTTCTGCCCTACAAAGTGGTGCCCTATACATTCGACCATACAAGGCCTCAAATGGTGCTACCTGAATACATGAATGAAGACTATTATTATAAGAAAACTCCACAAGAGGTAAATACCACTTCTACGAACCTTCAAACTCAACGATACAACCATGAAACATTTGCTCAAGCATCCGAATCACCCGTTACGATTGACCATCAATATGAGGGTGCTAAGTCATACTAACATTAAGCCTTGTACCCAAAGTTTCTTGCAACCTCTTAACAAATCGATTCAAAATCACTATATAAACACTAGAAACAAAGTCTATCAAAATCTTTCATCATTTATAATTCAAAATCTGACATGACTGTAACAAACCAGAAGGAAAGCGATATTCAGCTTTTACATGTCGACAAACCATAGACATTGATACAAATTCGGTAATATCCTTCCTCAACCTAGGCCAATGATGAACTTCCCTAAGATTCGACATGTCATAATATTACCGAGGCACATAACAAAAGAACTGATATGTGTCTCGTTCAAGATAGTACGTCTCAAATCATCTACAAATATATTAACCTTATCAAGATGATACTCAATAATCAAATCATAATCCTTTAACAACTCAACTCATCGCTTTTGCTTCAATTCAACTCTTTTTTGCAATAAAAGATACTTAAACTTTTTTGATCCGTGTAATCTATATATTTTCCCCATTTAGATAATGCCACTGAATCTTTAAAACAAAACCCACACCCGCCAACTCAAAATCCTAGACCGGATAATTGTGCTTATACGTCTTCAATTGCCTCGATGCATAAGATACATCATTCCTTCCTACATCAAATACATTGTAACGCCCCAGTTTTGGGCCTAGAGGTTTATAGGCTGATTAGATGGTCCGGTGGATTGGGTTAGAGATTCGAGTCGAATTCAAGATTTAAAAATTAGATTAAATATTTTTGAGTGAGAAAATATTTGGAAACATATCTAAAAATCATTATTTAATATATAGATATTTCTGGTCAAGTTAATTTTGAAAAACAAAATTTGGAAGTGTGACATTTTGGCTAGTGACCAAAATGTAAAGATTGTAAAATTGTTTTTAGTGACTATTTTGTAAAGGGTCAAAACTTTGAATCTTTAAGGAGCTATTTTCCTAAATTCTAATATCATACTTTTCTCCTTAATTAGCTATTTTAAAAGATTTGGGAAGAGTATAAATAGATTTTGGAAATTAATTTTATAATTAATTTCCTAAGTAAACTTTATGTAACTAACTCTTCTCTAATAGATTTTCTCTCAAATTCTCTTCATCCAAACACTTTTCTCTTCTTCAAAATATTCAGGTAACTTCTTGATTTCTTCAATCTTTTAATGTAAAATGAGTTCTTAATTGTTTCCTCTCAAAACCTTATTGTTTTAATCTTGTTTTCTCATGTAAATCAATACAATTAAGGAGAAAAGTCAACATTAGAGGTAAGCTTCGTCCTTCTCCTCTAATTTATGGTTATTTATTGAAATTCCCAAGTTATTGATCCTTTAAAAATGTTTCTAATGAGTTTTAATGATTTAATTATGGAAATTGGTTAAATCAAGGTTTAATTGATGAGATTAAGCGATTTTCGTTTCGGATCTATTTTGATGAATTCTTGATTGATTATAATCATGATTTTGATGTTTTTATAATGTTGATAAGTTGGCTTTAACATTGGAATCCAAAATTATGTGAACCTCTAATTTGTTAGGTTGCTAGTGTTGTGCTTTTGGTAAATTATGGGTGCTTAATGAATGCTGGAAGTATGAGAATGATGTTAGGTTGTTTCTGAATGTTAGTTGAAGGTAATTGATGGATTAAACCTTTAGGTTTTGGTTGGATTAAGTTTGGAAGATGTTTGATGTTGATTTCGATAGTTTTGGAAGGGTTTCGGCTAGAGTTTGTAGATGATTGTTGGGGATTGATGTTGCTGGATTCATGAATGCATTTTGATGCATTGGATCCTCTGTTTTTGTGTGGTGAAATCATGGGAGTTTGATCCTCAAGCTTGAAGATGTTGCCAATCCAAAGAGATTCACGGGGAAAATGGGCACCAAACTGGAAGGGGCCATACGTTGTATCAAAGGCCTTTGATGGAGGGGCGTTAATTCTAGCTGAAATGGATAGAGACGAGCTCAAAAATTCGGTGAATTCTGATTCAGTCAAGAAATACTATGCATGAAAAGAAAGGATAAAATGAAAAAAAGGAAAAAGAAAAAAAGAAAAAGAAAAAGGAACCTAAAGTGAAAACCTGCAAAGGGCACTTTAGGTCAAAAAAAGGCCAAACAAAAGGGAGGGTTCAAGATGAAAACCCGCAAAGGGCGTCTTGAAGCCAAAAGAGGATTCAAGTTGAAAACCCGCAAAGGGCAGCTCGAATTTTTGCAATTAAGCAAGCAACAAGGGACTTCCATAGAGGCTTGGCATTTCAGAAAGAATTTTATATCTTCATCTGTCGTCGTGGTGGATGAAATATTCTTGACAAAGGCAGCACCCGAGGTCGTTTCAAAGAAATTCGGACCTTTGATATCTAGATACTTGTCTTTTTAACCTTTCTGCTTTATACCTTTCTTTCATGTTTGCCACAAGACTAATAAAACTTTTTTCTCAACCTTTTCCTTGCGTTTCCTTTTCCCCCTAATAAACGTCTTTTATTGGGATAAGAACTGTTCGGTTAAGCATCATTAAAATACGCAAGAGATTTTTGTGCATTACTCTAGAAATGGTCTGAGAATGCAGGGACTATGACACAGTTTATTACTTAGCTTTGAATATTTGGCATGTTACAATTAATGGCAATTGGTACCTAGTTCAAATAACAATAAACGGGGAATGAAAGGATTGAAAGCACCAACATCACTCGAGGTGGTGATTTTCTGATAAGAGGATCCTCAAAGAGGCCTTGTGGTGAACAAGATTGCTTGAAAGGCCTTTCGCCCAATAATGACGTGTCAAATACAATGATAGTTGAATTTGTGAAAATATGGGACTTCAACATATAAAGATTAGATGCATTCCATGAAGCAGAGAGGTACAAAGGAATACCGAAGTAGAGACGACTAAAGAAGCATGTCCTTTCTACCAGAAACGTAAGATCACCGGATTGAGCGGGCAAAGATCAAATGTTTTCCATGAAGCAAAGAGATACAAAGAATAAGAATGATAAAATAGAGACAATGGAGATGGCCACTAGTCTGAATTAACAAGTTAAAAGGGACTATAAAACTTAGCATGCATTCATGTTTTAGACATCCCTAGGGGGCAAGCACAACATAATTGCATCATGAATCGATTCCTTTTACAGGTACACAAAAGCTTTTTCAGCAAAGAAATCTGCTTATCTATTCCAGCACAAGGAGAATAGAACCCGTCTATCCGTTCAGGCATTTGGAGAATGGAATCTGCTTATCTACTCAAGCACAAGGAGAATAGAACATGCCTATCCGTTCTGGCATTTGGAGAGTGGAATCTGCTTATCTATTCGAGCACAAGGAGAATAAAACTCGTCTATCCTTTCAGGCATAAGGAGATTGGATCCCGCCTATCAATTCAGGCATTTGGAGAATAGAACCCGCCCAACCATTTGGGCATCAAGAGAATGGAACCGAGCAGTAAATCAGTGATTGGTGAAAATCAAGTGCCTCTTTTTCTTTCCTTTATCCCTGTTTCGCCGAAATAAGCAAAAAAGGGGCAGTTGTTGTCACTTGATTTTCACCCGAATTATTTATTTATTTATTTATTTTATAATATAATACTTATAAATAAAAATCCATTTATAAATAAAAAGGTCCATTTGTTAAACCTCACCTTAGAAATAGTAGATGATGTATTTTAAAAGCCCCAAAAGTAAACCAATCGAGCCCAACTAATCCTTTTTATCCTTTTATGTGCTAGTTTAACAGGGGTCATCCGATATAGGGTAAACAGATCAATGGTCCATATTCAAGCAAAAAAAAGAAAAATAGGGGGAAAGGGGAGCCATCCGAGCTTGGGTTTGGCTCTCCCAAACCCCCTGCCCATTCGAAGCAGTGGCAGTCGTTGCCCTTCCTCGCCATGAACGACGCCACGGCAACCGCCGCCGGTAATTCCAGGAGGTCCGCCACACTCTTGCCGTTCCACTACCGCTATCTTCGTCCATTGCTAACGCCGTTTACCTGCAAAATAAGGGAGAAAAAGAGTCAAACCCTAGCTCAAAATTAGGAGAAATTATCCCAAATTCATTCGAATCTGAGCCAAATCGGATGAAATCAGAGCTGATAGAGATAATCAAGCAATCAAGAGTTATTTTAGGGCTGATTACGAACTAAAATTGGGGATTTTTGTCTCCTGAATTTCCTTATAATTTAAGGTTTTGAAACCCTATAAAAACCCTCATTCCTCATTGTGAAAGACACCAAGAAAAAATCTGAAAAATGATAGAAAAATCCAAAAAAGCAAGTGTAACCAACAATATTTTTTGGTTCGAATTTGTGGAATACGAAGCAAGCAATTCGTCTCCTTCTCGGTATATTTTTTTCTCTTTTTATTTTTGAATTATTTGTTTATTTGATTGTTGTTCTTGCATTGTTTGTCTAAAGGAAGTAATGGTCTTTAACTTGGATTTTTGTTCGAATTAAAATTTGATTTTTGGGTGTTTTCTGGAGCTATTTTGTTGAAAAATAATAAAAAGAGGAACCACCGCTGATAAGTGGCGACCGGCGCCGATGGTTAGCGGCCGACACGGTGATCCTTCTCCTTGTTCTTTATTTTTTGTTCTTATCAATAACATTTTCGGTTATCAAAGAAGGTTTGTTTGATCCATTTAATCCTAAAAGAAGAAAGGATTGAGTTTGTAGAAAAAATGGCTTTTATACTTAAAACCTTTTGGGCCAATTTCTTTCATTAAAACCACTTTTTCAAACCTTCTTTAAATTTGAAAATTAATTTTTAAAAATTTCATAAAATAGTCATCAAATTTTCACAACCTTGTCTTTTTTAACCTTTGGTCATTCTTGTTTTTTTGAAAAAGAGAAAAAGAGAGAATTTTCATTCCAAATAATAAAGCAAGTTTTATTTAAAAAAATACAAGGAAATACTTTAAATCATAAAAAGAAAATGAATTTTTTGAAACACAAGAAATAAAAGTTCTAAAACAAAACAAAAATATAAAAAAGGGGTTTTAAAACATAAAAAAACATGAAAAATGTTTTAGGCTTTGTAAATATTGTTTCCTTGTCTTTTCGGTTTAGAATTAAGTTGGCCTTAGGAATAGGTTCTTCAAAAATTAGATAGAGCTTTTCTTTATATTAAATTCCTTACAAAAATAAGACATGCTTAATAAAACTCAAACCCCTAAATAGTAAAAAATCCTTAGACTACTCTAGGCTTAATAAATGTTAATTTAGAACAAATAAAATTTTCAACGCACTTAACATTTCTTTGCGTGTTTGTTAAAAACCGAAACTAATCAATGTGGTGTCTTACCAAACGGAAATGGCAGGTTAGTGCTAGGAGTGTTGGCGGTGTTTGGAGTTCACTTTCTGGGCGATAAGGTCGATAAAATAGACTTATATTTATTAAACAGATGAATAAATTAAAACCGTTGTGAACTTGCCATATCCAATTTTCAAAAAATGCTTTTCAAAATCAATTAGGTACCAATTTTTGGGTGTTGTGAGGTGCTAACCTTCCCGCACGTTGTTTTCACGAGCTAAAAATATTATTTTGATAAATAAAATATTTTATTAAAATAACCTCATTTTAAAAAGTGATCCAATCACACTTTCTCCAAAAAGATTTGTGGCAACTCCGTGTTTTCTTAAGTTTTCCAAATGTCGAGCTCGAAACGGTTGTGACACTTGTAGAAAAAAAAGGTATGCCTAGGATGATTGGTACATTTACATCAGCTTCATAATCCAATATGATAAAATCGACAAGAAAAATAAATTTGTCTACCTTTACCAGCACACCCTCAATCTTACCTTTGGGATATGCGTATGATCAATCTGCCAGCTGAATTGTTATCGTTGTCGACCTTGCTTCAATGCCAAGTTCCTTGAAATAGACAACGACATCAAGTTAATACTGGCACCTAAATCGCATAATGCCTTTCCAACAAATTTATTGCCAATGGTATAAGGAATAGTAAAACTCCTTGGATCTTTCAGCTTTTATGGTAAACGGTTGCGAATCATGGCACTGCATCCTTCTGTAAGGGCTACTATCTCAAAATCTCCCAACTTTCGTTTTTTGGTTAGGATGTCTTTTCATGAACTTCACATAGTTAGCCATCTGCTCAAGATCTTCCACTAGGGGAAAGTTGATTTGCAACTACTTAAGCACTTCTAAGAAATGCTTAAATTGCTGATCTTGCTTGTGTTTTTGAAGGCGAGACAGGAAAGATGGTGGCGGATAAACTACTGCTGGCTTTGCAAAGAAGTGGTAGCATTAGATTTCTGCCTGGCATCGTTCTCCTGCTCGGCATCAGCTTGTGCTCTAGTGTCTGTAGACAGATTAGAATCTGAATATGGTCTAGCATCGTTTACTCCATGTTCTGCTTCATTGGCATCCTTTGCTGCATTGTTCTGTTAGTTTGGCATTGAACTGATGGCTTGACATCCATCTCTGCTTCACATTTCTTTCCACTCTGAAGAGTTACTTCTTTGCATTGCTCATTGCCTTTACGTATAGCATCTTTAGTTTCACATGGCAAACTTCCCTGAGGCTGATTGCTAAGAGCATTGGCAATATGTCCGAGTTGAACCTCCAAGTTACGCATTGATGCTACCAAACTCTGAACATTGGCATCATTTCTCTCCATATAATCAGTAAGAGAGTTCCCTTGGTTTTGTCCTTGCTGGAAATTATTCTGGGCTCTTGCTGGCATTACATTCTGAAAGAATGCTGGCATTGCATTATTATTTTGCCTTCGGTTATTCTGCCGCTGAGCAATGTTGTTCTGTTGCTGAGCATTGTACTGATTGCTTCCTTGATTTCCCCAAGCCAAATTAGGGTGTTGTCACCAACCTGCATTATAAGTGGTGGAATTAGAATTGTAATTTCATTACAATTGCCAACATAATTTACTAACTAAGGGTTGGCAGGGCAATCTTCCAAACAATGATTTTCTCAACAGATTGTGCAAAATGGATCTAACATTTGAACTTCTTGGGACTCTTTGTTCTTTTGCAAAGACTTCACCATGTTGGTGAGATTTGCAATTTCAGCTTGAAGGGATGTCAGCTCATCCACTTTCAATATTCCACTGGTTTTGGTTCCAATCCTAAGTCTAGCAACAGGTTACTCAAAATCATTGATTGATATTCTCTCAAGAATTTCTACAGCCTCTGAGTATTTCTTATCGAGCAATGAACCGGCTACTGAAGCATCAACAATAGTACGTGTTTGTGCATTCAACCCATTATTGAAGGTTTGTATTTGGGTCTAGTTTGGAAATTCATGCATAGGACACCTTCTCAGCAAGTCTTTAAATATCTCCCAGGCATCAAATAATGTTTCATCATCAACTTGCATGAATGTAATGATCTCACCCCTCAACTTGGCAGTAAGTGTAGGCGGCTGAAATCTTATCAAGAACTTTTGGCATAAACCTGCCCATGAGTTTACCGAACCTGGTGGCAAAGAATTAATCCATGTCTTGGCTCTATCTCTCAAGGAAAATGGGAATAGCCTCAATTTCACAATATCATTAGGCACTCCAACTTGTTGGAATAATTGGCAAATCTCCATGAACTGTTTCAAATGTTGTCTTGGGTCTCTAGTGAGTGCTCCATCAAATTGACCTATATTTAAAAGAGTAGAAATCATCATCGGCTTAAGTTCAAAATTGACAACATTTACCTTTGTGCCAATGAATCCTGGCATCAAATTGTCAATATTGGGTGTCGAATGTTCTCTAATAGGTCTCTCCTCTTCATTTGGGGCAACATGTGGTGCTGGCAAGGATTGCCTTGGAATTTAATTGTTCAATTGCTACTTGCCTTTGGGGTGAAAAATGATTGTTTTGGAAAGTCAAATTAAAAGAAAAGAAAATATAACAGCGTTGGCAAGGAGAGCTTGAAAAAATGGGTGATGAGCGTTGGCAAGGAATGCATGGTTTTCACGTTGTTTATGCCATGCTGGCCTTTAATAATGTCATGCTTTGGCAATGTTTTATTGAGCAGATTCAAAACATGGTCATTTCCTCCATCGATAGTAACGCCTTTAAATTAATCATGTAAAAACCCCTATATGTCTATAGTGCATGTTTTCCATTAATTAATTTAGTTTAGTTCCGATCTTTACTCTCTAAGGGGTAGACTCACTCCCGAAGTAAGTTCATCTACTTGAACATCTTCTGTCGAAGCTTTTCACCTTCGAATTCAGCAAGTAATCGTCGCCTCCCAAGTCAGTTATGATATTGAGTTGCAATAAGCAAGCTACGCCAGCCGTCGCTTGGCATAGAAGTTTTGGAAAAAGTAAAGACATTGCCAAATGAATAAAACTTTATGCCGAAGCATTCCTAATTAATAAAAGAAAGCGAAACAAACAACGTTTCATCCATCCACCCCTCACCAACTATTAAATCAGTTCATGATAAGGGGGTTAACAACAAAATAAACTTCATCGTTTGCAAACATCATCTTCAAAATAAAAATAAACTGAAGGAAAAAAGGGAAGAAAAGGGTCGGTCAATTCAGCCTCTCTTGCTCTAGCCCTCCTCGGTGTAGCTACTCCAGCCGGTGGTAGGAGTGATCGAAGATGATCCTAAGCTAGCTTGCTTCAAGTGCATGACACCCTTCATGCTTGGAAATGATCTCTTTATATAGATGAGTGAGGAGAAAACCCTAGGAGAAATTCAAATTTTAAATTTCAGCTAAGGCTCCTAGATAAATGCTTGATCTCTTTATCAGCTTATCACCGAGTAGGGCTGACATACGATGGTTTAGAGCTGATATTATCAGTCACTGCTATGATACCAAAGATCGTGGCAGAAAACTCCTGCCGACTAGCCGCTCCTGATTTTTCGAATTTGGTCCATTCGTATGTTTTTCAGAACCTTATCATTTCCTATTTTTTCGGGTTGTCCATCATTGTCAAGGTGCTTGGCATACAACTGCTGGTCAATCTGCATTGCACTGCTAGTTGCGCCTCAACAACCTTCCATGGCATTGTGACTTTTGCTTTCCCTTATTCCTTTGCCACGCCATTTGGAATAGAACCTGCGCCAAAAATAATAAAAACCCTTCAAACCGTAAAAGGGCATCTACTAAACTCCTTTTTATGCAAAATGCATGAAACTAATACTAAATGCAAACATGCGTACTCGAAAACTAGCAAAAAGCATTGTAAAATAGATGTAAATGTAGTACTTTTGAGGAGTTATCAGGTACCGAAAACTTCCATTAGTGGATTATTCGTGTAACCAATGAGATGGGTTGTAAGAGTACCTGGTTGTAAGCGTACCGTGAATTCTGGTTGGGATGGCATGAAATGCTGAGAGGACACTTGTTGAATCTGTGTATCCGATGTAATATTTTGGAAAGTGGAACTTGGTTTATGATCACTTGAAAGTCAATATAGTTGTTAATGTATCATGTTGATGGATGTTGATGTATAATGTTGGTTTTTACATGTTTACTCTTTAAGCTTTGCATATGGATTGTTATGCATGGGAAAGCTTAAATTGAGGGTTAGCAATGAGATTTGTTGTTGATCCATGATACATGTAGCATATGGTTTAATATGCTAGTTTTTGAAAGTGTTAAGTGCATGGTTTTCGAGGCTTGATGTTTAATAAAAGGACTGAAATGATGATTTTAATGTGGTTATGAAAAAAATGGTTTTAAAATGCGTTGATGGTGTGTTGTTTGAGCACTCCTCACTAATCCTTGTGTGCTTACGCTCTATTTGTCCATCAATGTAGAGTATTAAAGGCTGGAGGCAGCGAGCAAGTGAGGGGAAATCCAAGGACCTTAACTATTGAATGTATGGTTTCGATCTAGAGTAGTAGTAATAAAGGCTATGGGGTTCATTATGTTTTCGGAAGGGTTTATGCTAAACTGGCTGTTAAGCAAGTTTATATTGTTGTTGTGGGTTTGTAAATGACCTTTTATGGTTGTTATTGCTTTGGATTATGCTTTGGTTGTTGGATGGCTTGATTCTAGGGATGCATGCCTCTAGACTTTCCTTTAAGCATGATGCCATGTCTTGATGATGTTTATGTGGTATTAAGGTAGGGTTTGATCCTTAGTAGTGTTTCGTAAATGTTTGAGGCATGTTAGAGTGTGTCTAAATCCATGGAAGTGTGAAAAACTGGCCAAATTGGATATTATAGGTCTAGGTGTACCAAATATGTGGGGCTCTGTATTGGTACAACCTAGTGTATTTTGACAAAAAACGTATCAATACGTGAAGAGCTGTATCGATACGGTTTTGAGCTACTAGAATATGGTTTTTTTATTGTAGCCCGCGTACCGATATGCCTTGGAACCGTATCGGTATGTCTAGCCGTTATGGTGGTTATGGATTGTTTTATGTTTTGAGATTCTTCCGTTTTGGTCCCTAGTTCGCACGTATGTAATTACATGAGTTTGGGTCATCGTTTTGAGCTGAAAATTGACCAGTAAGCATGTAACCTGACTAATTAATGATTGTTAACTTTAAAATAGGATAAGTCACTATAATTTTCCAAAATTGTAATTTAGTCCCTAAATTGCAATTGCGAGCAATTGGATATTGTTTCGATGCTCGATTAAGTTGAGTTTTCACCCGCTGCCAGCATGCTCACCTTAGGTCATAATATTGCATCTAGATAAGATAAATGAAAAAATGGGTGTAATTCGTGTTAAATCTCATCGGGTTTGTTTCGGTAAATCCATTGTAGCTCGCTTGGTTCGGTCTGGCGTCTAGGCCAGGTCGAGGGGGTTACATACATCCAAGCCAAAAATATGACGCATCAATATACACCATATACTCATTTCTTGATTAGAATTGAATCAAAATTGGAGCTTGCATCAAACCGTCTTTAACCTCACAAAACTTCTTTGGTGTTCCTCGACCCAGTTATAAGGAAAACTCTTTTGCAATAATTGTTAAGGTGCAACAATCTTGGAAAATCTTTCAATGCAATGTTAATAATAACCAGTCAAACCTTGAAAACTATGAACTCTCGTCGCCATCTTTGATTTCTTCCATCCTAGTATAACTCTAATTTTTGTGGAACAGCCTTGACACCTCCACCAAAGTTACTCAACACAAGAAAATTCCTTCAATAAGCCAAAATTATACTCACTACACTGCTCATACCACTACATCACTCAAAGTTCCCAAAAAAATCATTCATATGTGTGAACATATGAGTGCATGTATGTTTACATGTCCTTATATATGTATGTGCATATGAATTTAAGCATGCATAAATGTATACACATGTTCATATATGTATGGATGTATGTAGACATATATGTATGTATGCATGATCGTTCAGTCCACACCTATCAATGACATTTCACCACCCAACCTCAATATTCTCACCCAATCACCAAACTATACTTCATCATGCTAAGACAAAACTCACATTTGTCCAGCTTAACAACTAACTGCTTGTATTCCAGAACTTATAGAACAATTTTCAATTTTCAGTCATGATATCCTCCTCGGTACTATAATAGGCGAGAATGTCATCAATAACCTCAACTACATATAGATTCAAGTATTCATAGAATACTCACCTCATCATAACCTCGAATTCAAAAATAACATTTGTCAAACCAAACGATATGACTATGAACTCGTAACGACCATAACGATCCTAAATATAGTTCTCAACACATCAGAATCTTTCACCTTCAACTGATAATATCCCGGATATAAATCGATCTTTGAAAATACAATCACACCACAAAAATGAGTCAAATAATCCATCTACCCATAGCCAAGGATACTTATTCCTAATTGTCAGTTTATACAACTACCGAACATCAATACACTTCCTCTAAAAACCATCATTCCTCTTAACGAGCAACACCTACACTCTCCAAGATGAAACACTCAGTCGAATAAGTCTAAAATCCAACAACTCTAGAACTATGTAACCCCCATAACCCGACCTAGAAGGATAAACCTAAATTATGATAATTACATTAATTCACCGAAGAAAATCCTAATAAATCAAACTAAAATTTGCAAAAAATTAAAATCTTTGAGCATTTAAACAAAACTAGAGGCATCATGCAACCCTAGAACATTTGAACAAGCAGCGAAACAAATCTCATTCAATTCAGAACCATAGATCATAGTTAATTGCAAATTCTAGATAAATAGGGACGAAAATGTGAATATACAAAAATACAGAGATCTACTATAAATTAAAGTTAACATTATGAAATTAAATCCATTCCAAGCATACATGTAAAATTTCAGCTCAAAAGGACTTCAAAATCTCATTTAATTGATGTTAGAAGGTCTTGAGACCATTTTACAAGTTTTCAAACTATTTTTCATTAAAACAGACAGGTCCTTAAGGATTTTACGAAAGGTTTCGAAACTTGTATCAATCGTTTCAGCATTCTTTCTCCAAAAACCAAAAATTTGGCCAAGATAGGGCATTGGTTTTGAAACCAGGCCCATAGTTTCGAAACTTCAACAAGTTTTAATACCTGCTCTAGAGCTGCAAAAATCTACAGATTTTTAACACTTTAAAAACCTTAAAACCATAAGCAAATGAACTATTCATGCTTCTAATTAATTACAAGCAAATCATACATATGAAAACACACTTGTATACCAAATTTCAGCATCAATATATCACTACATCAAAATGTCAACCTAAAGGTCAAACATTCATAATAAATACAATATGAAGAACTCAAAGGGTCAATTTATGCATATTAGGTCTTTTACCTTTTTGGACAAGTCACAAATGGCCTATTACACATTTCAAACATGTTCAAACCATGGCTACATCAAGATAACATCATTTGACCTCCAAACTCAAAATTCAACTAACACCAACCACTTAAGCATTTCAACATGAATATCATCAAAAATCAAAAGCAAGAATCCACAACATCAAATCATTTCAAAACATTCTAAAACATAGAAAATCATCACATAAACTCATCTTACAAATCTCCAAGTAAGTGGTCCACATTGCCTTATTACAAATACTAAAGGAAAATAGTTCCAAATCATACTCAAATGTTTCGATTTGCCTTGTGGGTGACCCTTTGTAACACCCCTTTCCTGTATCCATCACTAAATACGAGTCAGAGGTATCACAAAAAATTCGTAAAACCCCCTACATTTGTAATTCGATAAATCTTTGTTTCTTTAAAAATATTACAATGTATTTCGTTTTTACTTAAAAATCTAGCTATTCACATGAAATTTAAAAAATAATATTTTTTATCTTCAAATCGAGTTTATTTTCAAGTAGCAACGTATTAATTTAATTTGTCTTGATATAATTAATAAAACTGCCTGATTTAAAATTCATCCAAATACCAAATAAAATACAAATTCTATCAGAGCAGACATATCCTTTTAATATACATGCCAACAAGTAAATATCAAACATTATCAAAAGATATCTTACTGGTACTGATGTACCTGTTATTAATTGATGATGTCCATATATGCTCCTCACTCCAACCATTTCTTCTTTCCTACATGTAAAATAGTTACACGCTAAGTATTTACTTAGTGAGGCAATAATTTAAATTCAAGTGCAATACTCATAATATCAATATTAATGATTAACAGTGCATATGATCACTTTACCATTACATGCTTGTTAACATAAATAAAATATGTATATCAAGTGATAAGATTAGATCTTACAAATATCGTTGCCATTTCCATCCGTAAGCTTTCAATGCTTACCAATATCTTTTTCCATTTCTATCTACAAGCTTTCAAGCTTATCTTCCTATTTCTTTTTAATTCTTTTCAATTTATTTAGCCCAAGTTATCGAATTTAAGAGATTCTATGTACACGAGTCATCCCCCCATAACCAACCTTTCTTGAGTATGTATATTATTTGCACCGTAGTGCTTAGCACCCTAAGTGCTTCCGTATACCCAAACCTTGCATGAGTATACCCTCATTGAGTATTAATAAAATTGCACCATAGTGCTTAACACCCTAAGTGTTTCCGTATACCCAAACCTTGCATGAGTATACCCTCAATGAGTATTTATGAATATTGCACCGAAGTGCTTAGAATATTTATACAGTTGTTCATGACTCTATGGCTAGACAACTATACCTTTGAACCTCTATATCATACATTGGGCTTTATTTCATCATTTAGACATCAATGGCAACATATATCAACATTTAACAGTTCATAACCAAAATAAAATTCATATTATACCATCATCAATAACTAGTGATCAATGCATTTATTTTCAACCTTTGACATATTTAAAATATGTCAAATATATGATCAATGACATAATTATTATGACAATATATAAACCAGGTAGACCCATCGCAAGTCCTACCGGCGATGTATGAGACATCCATGTATAATGTTATGTATGCATTGCACTCACCTGGGCCATGTATTAGAATGCCTCACTAAGTCCTCTTTGATCCTTTCCTTCATTGTACCTCGAACCTCCCTTGATTCGAACTTAACTTCATAATTCAAATAAGTAAAATAATTGTTAGATCCCAATCTAACAATATTTTAGACATATTGTCCAATATAATCATTTGAGCACAAAATCTCCAAACATTTTCTTTTCTTCCTTGTATTGTTCAAAAACTCATTATGGTCCTTAGTGAGCAATTTGAACTTCCATTAACCCTTTTCAAGCCTACTAATCAACCTCGGATACAAAGTGTATCAATTCTCATTTTCTGGCAGTTTGCAGTACCTCCAAAGAAATATTTCTATAAAATAATCTCCAACTCGAAATTCGATTTCATTTGCTCTGATAGAAACTAGATTCAATAAGCTTTTCAACCATATAAATTAATAGCCCAAATTCAACTTGTACAATTTATGGAGAATTTTCAAAGTCAATTTCCAGTATTGAATTTCGGAACAGCCTGCTATACTGTTTTATGACCTTTTACCACTTAAAAATTCATATCTTTTTACTCGGAACTCGAAATCAGTTTCTTTTTGTTGGAAACGAAACTAGACGAACAAATCATTACATCGGTATAAAATTCACCTTCTAACCATTTTTGTATAATTTATGGTGAATTTTCAAAGTTACTACCATAAACCAGTTTTCCTACACAGCTTCCATAAACAACGTCAACTTCTATTCTAACTTCTCCTTATTTCTCTACTTTTCAATTTAGTCCAATCACTAGCTTTAAACCACCAACTCATCACATTCTTCCCCAAATAATTATTCACAATAATTCTCCCTAATTTTCCTTATTTACCGAAATAGTCACTAAATGCGAAGATAAGGATTCAAGCTTCTTAACTTTGCAATTTAGTCCTCAATTCAACATTACTACCTTAATTCCATCATTACAACTAATAATCAGATTTAACCCCCATACAAAACTTCAATTTCGATTTGGTCACTTAACTTTGACAAATTGTCAAAATTGTCACTAATTCAATTCAACCTCAATTTGGCATTCTAACTTCATTTTCTTATCTCTAACATCATTATTAGACAAATACACTCCAAATTCTAAAAATTCAGATTTGGTTCTTCAACTTTTCAAGTTGCCGAAACGGTCCCTACACAATTTAGCTTAGGGTTTTGCTTCTAAACAACAATTCAAGCTTACTAGATCATTATTTCAACATCACAAACCCTAAATTAAACTTGAATCCATAAAACCTAATCATTGTCATAATAATCAAAACATGTAAAACTTAAATCCCAACTCAATATCATGATTTTAACATCATACTAGCTTGATTTCAACTTAAATTCAATCATGGAATCATAAAATCTCAAAATCCCCAATTTGATCCATAAACCCTAATTTCTTTCTCATGTAAATTCTCATCAATCAAGCATGGATTCCATGAATTATTGATATCAAAAGATAGGGCTTGAAGAGTATAACAACTTTGTAGTTGAAGAGATTACCTGAAAACCGAGTTTCGGGGCTTGAATCGAGCTTGGAAGTTTTTTTCTCTTTCTTTCCCTAGACCTCACATTTTTTGCTGGAAAAGATGAACATCTTGTTAATCTTTTTACCATTACTTTACACATATACAATTTTGCCCTTTTTATCCAATGGTTGAGATTGATTTTATCATCAATCAAAGTCCAAGATTTAATTTTCCATTTTATCTTTCCAAAATTGTCCTTATAACTTTTTAAATATTTCAAAATTGCCATTGGGGCCAAATGACCAATTTGCCCTCTAACTAGTCTTTATTTACTAGTTTGTTTCCAAATTGCCATTCCATTACAATCTAACTAAATCTAGTAAGAATTCAACCAACCATAGTAAAATGTTCATAAAATAACATTTTATGACTTTTCCATAGCTTTTGGATAAGTCTAAAAAATTTCCATTCGATCCAATATACCGATAAATAATCCTTTACTCAAAAATTAACTGTAGGGTTCATCTTGAATCAAACTAAAAATATTTCCAACACTTGGAAATGACTTTTATAATCTTTCTCTATCATATGGAAAAATTTCAAAATTTTCCAGTTCGATATGGGTATACGAATTCCACTTAAACTTTAACTCTAATTTTCCCAATAATCGAAGTATCAAATCGAACCAATAATTCCGCATTCGATTCACACCCTTAGGTGATCTGTTTATATATGAAATAAAAACCCTCAACTTTTGGGAAATTACAACTTTAGTCCCTAAACTTTTCCAAAGTTTATACTTTAGCCATAAAATTTTCAAAATTTACATTTTGGTCACTACCATTTTAAACTTCAATTCCCATTCCAATTTTCCTTGGAATTCAACCAAACTTTAAGAATACCTTATTCAATTCACTATCTATCACATGCGACCTTTAAACCTTAGAAATTTCCTTTCCAAAACCCATAATTTTGGAAAATGCATCTTTAAAACAAGTAAAATAACATATAAACCACTTGAGAAATGAATGAAAGAAGTGAAATGTTTGCCACTTGAGAAAATAAAGGAAATGCATCTTTAAAACAAGTAAAATAACATAGAAGCCCTTACAAAAGATCCCTTACCCCCATGACAAGATTTCATTGCTCGAGTAATTCAGGTTGTGGGTGCTCACCATATTCGCCTAACATCTCATCGAGCGTTCCTCTTTTGATGGCTGCTAGTATCAACTCTCCACTCGTGACCATGCGTTCAACGATCTCAGTGACATGGTTTAACATACGGTCATAGAAAGGACCATTTAAAGTCTCCACAAATATTGGAGTAATCTCATTTCCCAATAGTGGTGGTTGAACCTGGGCAGCTACGTCTCAACATCTCAGTGCATATTGGTGAAAGCTTTCATTGCCCATTTCCTCCATTCCTTGCAACATGTGTCGGTTTGGGATGATATCAATATCGTGCTTATATTGTTCGATGAAAGCACATACTAGATACATCCATGTCTTTACATTGGCTCAGCTCAGTTGAGTGTACCAACAGGCGGTAGACCCAGCCAAGCTTTCTTGAAAACAGTGTATAAGAAACTTCTCGTTGTCAAGGTAATAGGACATCTTCCTACAGTAGATTGGCAGATGTGCCGAAGGGCAAGTAGTTCCTTTGTATTTCTCAAAATCTGGTGTCTTGAACTTGGGGGAACAACTAGATTTGTCACCAAGCTGAGGTCTCTTGTGTCTATGTCGCGGAGAATGCTGACTCTTTGTAGGGCTTTGACAATTCTTTCCAGTTTGTCTCAACAATATTCTAATTTCTTATCTTCCTTGATCTTGTCGCCCATCTCATCAATGTTTGGAACTTCAATGTATTGATCTTCGCCTCGACTCACCCCAGACTCCACCAAAGCATTGGTTGAGGTTCCTGGAAGATGAATTTGAACATTTCTTTTGAGTTCCCCATGATTCAATTCTTGCGGTGGCATTGTTGCATTCACGTTCTTAAGGATTTTAACTGCTTTAGGGTTTTTGAAACCCAGCATGGCTGGTATCTAGAGCATAATGTTCTCGTGGTCCTTGGTGATTTCATCTTGCAAATCCTTTTCAATCTTCTCGAGCTGGTCCATAACGCCTTTCAAGCTGGCTTCTACTGCTGTCATTCTATTTTCCATGTTCATTTTCGAGTTTGGGAGCGAGTATCGTACGGGTGCATCTTGTAACACTCGTCTTGCTCTTGTATTCCTTCAATGGATCCATAGGTATCAAATTTGAACTACAGAGCATGGCATTTATTTTCAAAGGGTGTTGGTCATTCACTTCAATTGTTGTTATATTCTGAGTCGCTATACCAAATTCGAAAAAAATTGCAGAGATCAAGGTTTTTTCACCAGGAAACAAACAAATGATCTTTAGTGAGCTTGGATCACAAACATCAACTCTCGTGATAGGTGGAAAGCGTCTACTAAATCAGTCTTTGAAGTAGAAAAGTTAGCAATGGCCCATCTTCTAATTCTAGCTGACATCACCAGTTTCTTGCTTTTTGAAATTCCATTACTCATTCCTTGGAATGGAATCTACGTTGTTACTCGCCCATGACTTTGTAAAATATCCTTCAACTTGGATGACCGCAAGTCTGGTCCCATTATACATACATTCTTCTCTGTGACTTCTACCTTGAACTTTCAACCAGGGATGCTCTTTGCAGGGTGGTTAGAGCTTTCGTACAGCGTTGCCAAGATAACCAAAAGCATAGATCAACGGGGCATTTTATCTTGTATAGCAAATAGCCATATGTATGTTGTGGTCATATATGGTCATCTCCACTTTCTTCGTTTTTTCATTCTCATTTTTGTTCTGCTCACTCAATCCAGTGATCTTATACTCCTGGTTGCTAGGCCTAATTCTTAAGCGCTTCTCTAGCCTTGATCTAAGGAGTGGGGTCTCCAGCATTTTGATTGGCAAGCCACTACAAACCAGGTTGAGCTATCGTTGTAGTTGACACATCGATTTTGAGTGGAAGGCCTCCTTTAATGGCTCGAATGAAAGCATCTACCTCTTCCAATTGTTCTAACTTTTTTGTGGAAGAAAGATTGGCGAAACACCTTCAACGTGAGTTCTTAGATTTATGTTTCTAGAGCATTTTGTATTGTTTGCAA
Organism: Hibiscus mutabilis; assembly: GCA_019671005.1. Classification (NCBI taxonomy): domain Eukaryota; kingdom Viridiplantae; phylum Streptophyta; class Magnoliopsida; order Malvales; family Malvaceae; genus Hibiscus; species Hibiscus mutabilis. The sequence goes on along the minus strand of CM033715.1, from coordinate 41,462,491 downwards.
GGGAATCTTCGTAGCAAGGCTCATCTCCACCTTGACCATATTTGATTGATATCAACGTTTCAATTTCTTCTTTTCATGTTCATCGGGGTGGCCATCATCATCAGGGCTTGCACAACCATTGATTCTGTTTGTCGTACTTCTTAAGTTCTAGGGCATTGAGTTTTGGAGGAATTATCGAGCCAGGTACTAGGTCAGACCTTTCGTCTGGATTGGAAACTTCAAATTCTGGACTCCACCAAAATATGGATTTGAAATATTCCCTTTGATGGGCCTTTGAGTGAAAATAAGCTACTCCGAGTTTGGTGTCAACAACCTTACTCACCATAGCTACTATCTGGGTTTAGTGTCTTGCTAAGCTTGTGCAATTTCATCTCTCAAATCTTTCTTTATCTTCAATGGCCATGATTCTTGTTCATGCGCGAGTACATAGTTTTTCTACTTAAGCTTAGTCCACGGATCTTTCCATAATTGCTCTGAATGTGATGCAAATGGAATTGATGATGTGTGTGATGTATTGATGCAAGATTATTGATATTTCGAAAGCACGTTTCATTGATCATGAAGTTTGTGTACAAAGACGTCATTCTTCTTTCTTTTCTTGATGTGCTTTGGTGCCAATTGATCAAACTCTCCAACTGGAGCAGCCTCTCTCTAAACACGACCAAGGAACTGCTAACCTACTAGTACTGGTTGACTACCTCCTAGGAAGTCTAACATTTGTTGTGTGTCTTCCCCGACAAGAAGGAATCTCAACCTCAGATCTCTAGCCTAATTCTTCATCTCACGAGCCTTGGAAACCGCCTTCCAGATTTGACACCTTAAATGATCGGTATAGAGCTGCCGACCCAAGCACGCAACATCCACAACCCACTTTGTTTCGGTCTACTGAATCTTTTCATAGTCCCAATCATCAATAAAAGTACATATATGGTCTTTATGTACTTGCAGCTTCTTCAAATCCTTAACACCATAGCGAAGTAGTTCAGCCTCGACTTCTTTGCCTTTTCTTCTCTCAATTTCCCTTGAAGTTCCTGGTTCTAGTCACGGTATTTTCTGAGGCTATGACGTACCTCCGAATATTGCCCTTACAAATGTTGCTTTTCTTTGGCAAGTAGATATGCCTTTTCTTTTTTCTTTTGGGCCTCGCGTTTCCAAACTTTTAGTTATTTCATCATTTCCTCAAGCTGTACCTTTTCTTCCATCGAGGCCTTGGAACTACTAGCACATGCCCCTTGATTTTTTCAAGCGGTTGTTTTCTTGGGTCAATTCTTGCACATTTTTTAGGTAAAGCTCATGATTTGACAGCAAGGTTTTCACCTTCTTTTGATAACCCTCCCTCTGGATTTGTTCTGCGAGGAGCTTGCCTTCAAGTTCAGTCACTCTTCCCCACAGCTTCTCTTTCTCCCTCTCATAGTCTTGTTTATAGATTTCTGGCTCGGTTAGCACAATGCTGGGCTGAGGATTACCCGATGCTGTAATACCCCTTTCTCGTATTCATAGTTGAATACGAGTCAGAGATATCACAAAACATTTGTAAAACCCTCTACATTTGTAACTCGGTAAAAATTTTGATTCTTCTAAAAATATTACAATAAATTTAGTTTCTATTTACAAATGTAATTAATCGCGTATAGTTTAAACATACTATTTTAATCTTCAAATCAAGTTTGATTTCAGGAAGCAACTTATTAATTTAATTTGACTTTATCTAATTAATGAAACTGCCAAAAAATTGCCTGACTCAAAATTCATCCAGATACCACATAAAATACAAATTCTATTAGAGCTGGCATATCATTTTAATATACATGCCAACTAGTAAATATCAAACAGTGTCAAAAGATATCTTACTGATATTGATGTACCTGTTATTGATTGATGATGTCCGTTTATGCTCCTTACTCCAACCATTTCTTCTTTCCTACGTGTAAAACAGTTACACGCTAAGTATTTACTTAGTGAGGCAATAATTCGAATTCAAGTGCAATTGTCATAATATCAATATTAATGATTAACAATGCATATGATCATCTTACCATTATATGCTCGTTAACATAAATAAATATGTATATCAAAGTGATAAGATTAGATCTTACCAATACCGTTGTCATTCCATCTGTAAGCTTTCAATGCTTACCAATACCTTTTTCCCATTTATATCTGCAAGCTTTCAAGCTTATCTTCATATTTCTTCTTTATGCTTTTTAATTTATTTAGCCCAAGGTATCGAATTTAGATATTCTATGTACACGAGTCACCCCCCATACCCAACCTTTCTTGAGTATGTGTATTATTTGCACTCTACCGGGAGTGCTTTGCACCGAAGTGCTTCTGTATACTTACCGGAGTATACAATATATCCATCATTGAGTTTTTATGAAATTACACCGAAGTGTTTAGCACCCGTAGTAAGTCCGTATACTTAAACCATGCATGAGTATACTCCTCAATGAGTATTTATAATATTTGCACTTTACCTGAAGTGCTTAGAATATTTATACAACTGTTTATGACCCTATGTATATCCAACTATACCATTGAACCTATATATCATACATTGGGCTTTATTTCATCATTTAAGTCATCAATGGCAACATATATCAATATATATCAACATTTAACAGTTCATAGCCGAAATAACATTCATATTATACCATCATCAATAACTAGTGATCAATGTATTTATTTTCAACCTTTGACATATTTAAAATATGTCAAATATATGATCAATGACATAAATATCATGACAATATATAAACCATGTAGACTCATCGCAAGTCCTACCGACGATGTATGAAACATCCATGTACAATGTTATGTATGCATTGCACTCACCTGGGCCATTTATTAGTATGCCTCACTAAGTCCTCTTTGATCCTTTCCTTCATTGTACCTCGAACCTCCCTTGATTCGAACTTAACTTCATAATTCAAATAAGTAAAATATTTGTTAGATCCCAATCTAACAATATCTTAGACATATTGTCCAAAATAATCATTCGAATACAAAATCTCCAAACATTTTCCTTTCTTCCTTGTATTGTACAAAAATTCATTATGGTCCTTAGTGACCACTTTGAACTTCCATTAACCTCTTTCAAGCTTACTAATCAACCTTAGATACAAAGTGTATCAATTCTCATTTTCTAGCAGTTTGCAGTACCTTCGAATAAATATTTCTATAAAATAATATATAACTCAGAATTCGACTCCATTCATTCTAAAAGAAACTAGATTCGATAAGCTTTTCAACCATATAAATTAATAGCCCAAATTCAACTTGTACGATTTACGGCGAATTTTCAAAGTCAGTTACAGTGCTGAAATTCGGAACAGACTATTGTTCTATTTTCTGACCTTTCGTCACTTAAAAATTCATATCTTTTTCCTCAGAACTTGAAATCAGATTCCGTTTGCTGGAAACGAAACTAGACGAACAAATATTTACATCGGTATAAAATTCACTATCTAACTATTTTTGTAGAATTTATAGTGAATTTTCAAAGTTACTGCCATAAACAGTTTTTCTACACAGCTTCCATAAACAACTTCAACTTTTATACTAACTTCTCCTTACTTCTCTACGTTTCAATTTATTCCAATCACTTGCTTTAACCCACCGTCTTATGACCTTCTTCATCAAATAATTATTCATAATAATTCTCCTTAATTTTCCTTCTTTACCGAAATAGTCACTAAAATGCAAAGATAAGGATTCAAGCTTCTTAACTTTACAAATTAGTCCTCAATTCAACATTACTACCTTAATTCCATCATTACAACTAAAAATCAGATTTAGCCCCAATACAAAAACTTCAATTTCGATTTGTTCACTTAACTTTGACAAATTGTCAAAATGGTCACTAATTGACCCTTAATCAACTTAGTAAATTGTAGGGTATGACAGATGCACTCGCAAGGACTGGAATACCTATATTCTCGACTCTTTGCTTCCTCCAACTGGCATATTCGGGCACAACACCAGCAAATAGAGCTACTTCCATCCGAAATACTTGCTTCCACTCTTTAGCCAACTCCATGACTCGTCTTGTAGAATTAATTTTTGTGTAAGAAAAATCTTCCTCTCGTAACCCATGCATCACTAGAATGAACTGTCGAGAAGCATACTGGCGCTGTACGAGCAAAGGAGAATAACTGGTAGCTCCCCATAGGCCTATGAGCGGAACCCACTCCAACTTCCCGCACTTGTACAAGATAGGCACTGGGTACATCCACGGGGCTCTCCATGTTATGTCGATATCAGTGAGGTTTTTGAAGAACGTTATCCACTGTTCTTGTTTCCCATTTCGTAGCTGTTGCTTCGTGGTGACCTCTTTGATCATGACCAAATCTCTGGATGTCGGGTGCTTGCTTATCTTCTCATGAACCAAAAATGGCTCTACAACCACAAGTAAAGGAGCTTGGAGCACCCGGTGAAGTGACCTCTTCCTCGAGTTTGGTAAAAGTCCAAGGACCGAATAGTCTTTACAAGAATTGCTAGAACTAGATTCACATTCTTTTAGGCCATCAGATCAACTAGGGTTATCTCGACGTACCCCAGGACTTTGGGAAAAATCACCAACCCGTAGATAGCTAAGGCGAGCAAATCAATGACCCTTACATGCTTTACATCTCCCACATGAAACAAGCTTTACATCTCCCACATGAAACAATGGCTTTTGTTCTTTATGACAAGATAGACATCCACCTCTTCCACATCGAGACCAGCAAGCTTAGCAAATTTCCCTCGATAGTTGGAGTTCTTCTCTTTCTAATATATTTTGTCGGGTCTTTTCTAATTCCAAGCGCAACAGGACCATGTACTCTTCTATGGTGGGATTCATGTCTTTCTGGTTGAAGACGAAGCAATGATAGGTCGGATCCCAAAATTCAACAACAGCTAGAAACATGGGCTCGTCAATCTCAACTCTGATTAACAAGGCTATATCTCTGTACTACTTGGTAAATGTGGCTCGATCTTGGGCTTCTAGGCTTTACCAAACAATGATCAATCCCGAAAAATGATTATGAGGCAATCCCATATGTACTTGTTTTGGCGGATCTACAATGGTATCTTTCTGCAGGCTATCACCGTATCAGCGCTGAAACTCTATGGACTCACTTCGGACATAGGTATTCGGGCGAAAGACTCTAGAGCTGGATAATGTGACCCAAATACTCATGATCTTTGACTGACTAGTGTTTCGGAATACCAATTGGATGCAATGTGATGTATGCTCTCAGAATTCAAAAAAGTGTTAGTATATATAAATAATGAAATAAAACACGAGGGTAAGATACAAAAAGTAAAACAATAAATAACATAAGATAAAACCTATGGCTTCACATGGCTCTAATGGGGTGGGCTTTCTAAACCATACATTCATACGGGTTTGGATCTAGAAAAGGTTCTCGAACCGTCCTTATCCCCTACTTTAAGTGGATAAGATGTTTGATTTTGGCCCATCACAGGCCTGCGAATCGAACATGGCTTGAGGGGATGCATTTCTGTTATGCCCGTGCGGAGGGTTACTCACGAAAGCATAAGTACTCTAGACCCCGGAAGACTTTCACTAGCCCATACGTAGGGTTACTCACGAAGGCATAGTTATTTTCTTCCACTTAAGTTTGATAAAGCCCGGGTAGAAGGCTTATGTTATGATGCAAACAGTTTATAGCACCAAGAAAATGCACACACAAAAATGCAACAGATTAGTAAAGAAAATAATTCATGATCAAGTAAAAGTTTTTCCCTCTTAAACAGTCCCCAGCGAAGTCGCCAAGCTGTAGCAACGGAGTCGCCACTGGTCGCTTTTATTGTATTAGGCGGGCCGGAAACCTAAAAACCAACTAGATAGAGGGTTCGGGGGCACGGTTACATGTAGGGAAGGACTAGCACCCCCATTACTCCCGAAGACCGGCGCTTACTTGATCACTAATATTTTCCTTGATAACCCGGATGCGTGCATGAAAAGGTTAATACAAAAATCCACAAAGTTCTAGAATTGGCTCGAACTCGCTCATAGCTGAGAAAATCTGAATCAATTTAGACGCAAAGGGATTAAGGTATTAGTCCTTAAAATTCGATAATGTACTTTCGCATAGGAGTCTCGACCATTCTCACAATGACTAGGGGAAGACCGAATTAACGCTAATTAAAAATACACCTTATTTTCATGATGCAAAGAAATATCCTTTTTAAATGATGTCTTATTAGCCCTTTTTAATTTTATGGGTGATTTAATATTCAAAATTAATTATTTACAAATTATCTACTTTTCTAAGAATTACCCTAAGAGTTAATTATTTACACATTATTTACTTTTCTAAAAGTTACCTAAGGAGTTTAAAGAAACTAATCCTAAAAGGCTTTATTAAAGTATTTACAAGCTGTTATATTTAAAAAAAATTACCTAGAGTATTTAAATATTTGCAATTAAGGGAAAGTATTTACGCTAATTAAAAATACACCAAGTTAATTTTTTATTTATCATTATTTACAATTAATAGATTATTTACCTTTTTAACAAAATTACCTAAATGAGTTATTTAAATATTTGCAATTAAGGGAAGGTATAATTTTATTTTAAACCATTTACTAAGTTAGTTGTTAAAAGACAGATTATTTTAGAATCTAAATCTAAAGTATTTACAATTAAACTTTTATTATTGGTAAATGAATATTTAAGTTATCTATATTGAAACAAACCTAAAGGTATTTATTGAAGATCAGTTAACAAGTTTTTATTAAAACATGGATTAAAATATTTATTTACCCTAATGCTTTACCGGAATCAAAAAGATAAATTAAATAATGAATGAATCAAACAGTTAATTTAAATGCATCAAAAATTAAAAAAAAACTAAATTAAAAAAATTAAGAGGTAAAAGAAATTGCAAACAGTGGATCGAATTATGAACTCATCAGTACGGGGTACGGGCTGAACGGCACATCTACTACTGCTGCCACTATCGGCCACCGGCCACTACAGGCAGAATGCTTCCACTGTCGGCCGTCAGTCACCGCCTAGTCGCCGGCAGCATGCCGCGGTTGTCCTTCTCTCTAGTAGTGACGCTGGCTTTTTGTTGATAAAGAATCCTCCACAAACTTGGATTGATACGAACTCGTACCCATCTCCACATTATTCAAAACTAAAAAAAGAATAATAAAATAACAACGGAAAGAGTATTTGGGTAAAAATACCTCAAAGAAAACTGCTTGTATTGTTATTCAATTTCTATGTTACAATTGCTTGTTTGTTTCTCAATGTGTGGTGTGAATGTGTATGTGTAATTACAATGGAATGAGGCCTATTTAAAGGCTTCAAGAAACCCTAAATCAAAAACCCTAAAAGCATATTCCCTACTTATGCTCAACATTCTTGAAAATGGAATAATGCCATTACTTGCGCATCAAACTCTTTCCTTGCATTCAATATGAGTTAAAACAAATAGGGAAATGTCTAAACTTGAATTTAATTACTATTATTCAATAAAATAATTGAAAATTCGTAATAAACTCAAATTCCCGTATTGAACTCGTATACAGTTTTCTACACGCGCTGTATTCAGTAAAGCATGCATATCTTGAGCTCCCGACGTCCGATTGAGACGTTTCAAGATGCATTGGAAAGATAACTGAAAGACGGTCAATACGTAAGAAGATACACTGGCCTGAAAACGGTTGGATCCTATCGGAAATTTGTCATGAGTCCACAATGAGAATTCCTTGCACAGTGAGAATTTCTTGTAATCTTCCCATATCTTATGTGGGTAGGATCTTGTGTGATCTAATTTGCTTGATAAGATCGATTCGTATTTAATCCCCTTTTCTTTGCTTGCAAGGCATGAACGATAATGTTGCGGCTTGGTAGGGATTCGAATAGAAAGAGTATATCACAAGAAAAGCTAGGGTTTCTTTGCGTATGGGGCCTAATTGGGCCTACTGTACATGGATTCTTTTTTGAGTTTTGCATTTTATATATTTTTGGGGCTTTTGTATCGTATATACATGGGCAGACAAAATTGTTGACTACAGTATGGATCAATGATAGTGGACAACATTGACCTAAGAGCCTTGGACCAACCTTGTCATCTTTTCTTTCCGATCTTCGGCTATAAAAAATTTAAGAATTTCTCTATCCACAAATTTATTCTAATCTTTTAAAAATTAGATTAGAGGTTAAATCGATCATATTTTTAATTTTCGATTCAATCAATTTAATCAAATGAGTTGTGGTTTATGCTAAATTAATATATGAAATAAAACCATTGTCAACAAATGTAACAAAGTGATATTCATTAATTAGCCTAGTGCCTAAAGATGCTCATATTGTCTTTTTTTGTATGGGTTCAAATCCCGATATAGGAATACAATATCTCTCTATTTAATAGAAAAACAAATTTAGAAAATTGTGGTTAGTTGGGGCATTCGCTATTTTATCTATTGGAAAAGATGTCCAATCTAATAAAGAAAGTAGATAGAGACAAAAATCATCTATCCCTTTTCGGTGCCCCTTTTGTTTTACAACACTAAAAAATAAAATTTTAAGTCCTAACCCTAAACGCTACACCCAATACTCCAAATCATAACTTTAAGCCCTAACCTTAAATACTAATCTTAAACCTAACTTTTAATGATGGGAGAAAAGTATGGTACCGAAAAGGGGCAGTGAATTTCTAGTTAGTAGATACATATCATTCGTTTAACACTCTTTGGGAATTTAAAAATTACATTTTTGTTTGAATTTTAAATTTGAAAATAACTGGTCATATATCACTTTAATAAATTTTGCGGACAATGAAATACATAAGTTAATGGCTCTGTTTGGTAAATATCGGTTTAAGTTAAAGTTAGAGGTTTGAGCTAAAATTAGAGGTTTGACCGGTCAAATTCGTTAATTTGAATATTTGGTAAATAGCAGATTAAAATAGTTGATTGGGTTGAAACCTCTAATTTTAAAAAAACTGCTAATAGTAGCTTTTTGAAATTATAGATTTTGACATTAAGTTATAAAGACCCTTTTACCCTTAACAATTATTAAAAATCTCTAAATAACCTAAATTTAATATTTTCTATTTTAATTCTTCATTATTGTGTATTTACATTATGACATTTGTAAACTAATACTTTTTGTTTTTATTCTCAAATATTTATATTGTATTTAAATTTAATAATTAATTAAATTTTATTAAAATTAATTATATAAATAATAAATTAATATAAAGATCCTTCAAATATGCTTAGTAATATCATATTTAAAAAATATTTTTCATAATTTAATTAATATTAATAGATACAAAATATTGATAACTAAAAAATTATCCAAACAAGTATCGAATATAATCATGTCTTTATATGTCATTTTGCTTGGTTAAATAATCAAACAACTATCAATTAATTTTACCAAACACTTTTATACAATCAACTAATACAACCTGCTAGTCAAATCAGCTAATGCAATCAACTATCACCTATAAACTAATGTAATTCGCCAGGGTTGTAAATGAACCAAACATTCAACAAACCGTTCGGCGATAAGTTCGTTTATGTTCGTTTATTTATTAAACAAACTAACATGGACAAGATTTTCTGTTCGTATAATTAAATGAACGAACATGAACAAAGAGCTCGTTCGTTCATTTACGTTCGTGAATGTTCAGTAATACGTTCACTTATGTTCGTTTAAATTTATTTACATGTATCCATTTATATTATTATTGGCATTAAGTTAAAATTAGCCCCCAACGTTTGATTGTTTAGTCACTTTAGTTCATATTCTTTTTTTTTGGAGCATTTAAGCCCCAACATTTCAATTTTTGGTCAAAATAGCTCTGGTCGGATGGAAACCGTTATTTGACTAACGGACAACATTTTTTGCTAACTAGATGTGTCCATGTGGACTAAATTGCTGACGTGGCATGTCGACGTGTAATTAGATGATGGCGTGACATTAAAAATATTTATTAAAAATAAATTATTAATATTTTATTAAATTAATTTTAACCAATCAAATGATGACACATCAGATTGGTTTAAGGGAAAAGAAAAGAAGTAAATACATAACAATTGCATTTTAACAGGTGCATTTGCGAGGAATCGATCCCACACCTGTTGGGTAAGAAAACACATTGACTGACCACAGGCTAAAATACAAATTGATATTTAATAACCGGTTATTTTATTTATTCATTATCTCATGTGTTCAAAAGTAAAGGAAAAAATGATAGACCTTTCAGCTTTGTTCCCTCGTTGTTATCCTCTTCCTATTTACTTCTAGGATTCAAGCATCTGGTGTTTCGACCGTATACAGCAGACAATCTCATGAACATGTTTTTCATTCATGGTCGTCGTCAACTAGTCTCCAATTCTTCAACGAAGTGGGATAATGATATATGGTTTACAAAGCTACAATAATATTCTCTCGTTGCATTTTCCGATAAAATTCCATGGGACCAAAAAAAAAGGGTTCCCAACCACAAATCCAAACTACATTCCAAAGTAAAGGCAACAAGCAAAACAACTCAACCTTATTTAATCATGCCGAAACTACATATATATAGCCTTTGTGATTATTCTAAGAGAGTTTAATTGATTAATTCATCTCTACCTTCTCTAATTTGTACAATATCTCGCTACTCTCTACTCACCAACTAATTCTACGTATATTAAATTGTGATATCATCTCTGATATCATCCAAAAATATACTCATATCATAAGAAGATTAAGAGATAGAGAGTTATCTGAAATTTGAGTTCACTTGCATCTGGTTTTCTTGACATTCATCACTTGTAGTCTTGTGCAATGGGTTCGAGCCCGTTCGAACTCTTTGTTTTTCTACACCGAAGTGGGAGCCGGGTTGGTATATGAAGGGGGAACTAGTCGACAACGACCAAGAACGAAAAACATGTTCACGAGGTTGTCTGCTATGTTCGGTTCGAAACACAATATGCTTGAATCCTAGAAGTAAGAAGAGGATAACAACGAGGGAACAAAGCTGAAAGGTTCCCATTCATTTTTTTTCCTTTACTTTTTAACATGCATGATAATGAATATATAAACTAACTGGTAATTTTGTGTCATCTTTGTAGCTTAGCTTGGTGGTTAGGCATTGTGTCATTTACCCAATAGTCATGGGTTTGATTCATAGCAATGGCAATCAATTTAATTTTTAATAAAAAACATTAATAATTAATTTTTAATAAATATTTTTAATGTCACGTCATCACCTAGTTACACATGGACACGCTATGTCAGCAATCTAGTCTACATAGATGCGTTTAGTTAGCAAAAAACGTTGACCATTAGTCAACTAATTGTTTTCATCCAACCAAGGCTATTTTGACCAAAAATTGAAACGTCGAGGCTTAAATGCTCCAAAAAACGAATATGAGTCAAAGTGACCAAACAGTCAAACGTTGGGGGCTAATTTTGACTTTATGCCATTATTATTTTTCAAAGCAAAAATACTATATTTTAAAAAATTAAATTTATTCACATATGTTCGTTCGTTTATTTTCGTTTAAATTTATTCACATATGTTCTTTTATGTTCGTTCGTTTGTGTTCGTTTACGTCTGTGTATCATTTTAACGAAAGAACGAACATGAACAAGCTACATTCCTTAACAAACGAACACGAACAAGCTACATTCCTTAACAAACGAACACGAACAATAAATTATGTTCGTCTAGTTGTTCGTGTTTGTTCATTTGTTCGGTTATTAATAAACGAGCGAACATGAACATACCCTCGTTCGTGTTCGTTCGGTTCGTTTACAGGCCTATAATCCGCTATCAGCTATCCGCTAATGGCCAAACATGGTCAATATAGTTTCCAAAAAAAAGTTAATATACAAGTTGACATTGATTCTGTTTGTACAAGTCAAGCAAAGTAAAATCCACTTGTCTCTCTCTCCACTTCTCCACTTCTTCCATTTGCTCTGAAGCAGTTACAAGAAGTTTTAAGTTTTCAAGTTTTTCTTCTTTGTACTATTTCTTCTTCGTCGGCGGTGGCCGTTTTGCTGATTATGTACATAAATAAGATTCATCTTTGCTGATGAATTTTAACTTCATGTTTTTCTTGTTTCTTGTTTCTTTTTTCGTTTGTTTTACTGTGTCAGGTTTATATCGTATATGCTTCTATGGCAGTTTTTTCATCTGCTTGTATGGCGGTTCCTTTGTCTGCTTTTATGGCAGTTTCAATCTATCTTTTGATAGTTTAGAGTTCGGTTGACGAGTATCATCGAACTTCTTTGTCAACGAAGGAGGTCGAGCTGTACAAGTTATGATCTCTTTTTTTTTTGTGCCGATACGCCAAGAACAAGTAGCAGAAGAATTTTGCTTTCTTCAAAGAGCACTCAAGGCAAAGTAATAGTTTTCTGGATTTAGTTCCAGAAGCTTTCGCAAGTTCTTCGAAAGTGTTAGGTTTGGTATTTTAACGTCTTTCACGCCCTTGAATTTTACTGCATTTTTTATTTTGCACTGAACTTCCAATGTTTGAGGTTCTTTCACTATTAAATACAATCCAATTTCAAAAAAAAATCCACTTGTCTCTCTTCTCTTCACCTCTCGCGAGGAGTTGAGAAATCACCTTCCTAATTGTATGGAACACACACTTCTCATTCTTTTGGGAGTGACGAAAGCATGGATTCTTTTTATCATTAATGGCGTGAACTACAATGTGCAGTTGGGGATTTTGGATTGGGTGGCGCGTGTGATAACCGTAAGCGAAAGACAGCTGAAAATAGAGATGGCAACCGGATGGATTTTTGTATGCTTGTATGATCTGTAGTAGGTTTCAATATAATTCATATCATTACGAATTTGATTTCAAAATTTAAAGAAGATTAATTCAACTCTGAATTCGATGTATCACAATTTTGATGATTTTTTTTTCTTTCGTTTACTTGATTTATTGTAACGATTTTACATGACTAATTTGATGTTAGAAGAGACAAAACTAATAGCATTTACCAAACAACCTTTGGATCCATAATTTTACCACGTCCAAAAAACCAGGCCACAAATGACTCTCTTCATATATTTTCTGTCACGAGAAATCTCCCCATTCAACCCCACTTTTCCTCCATTGGTTCCAGTTTTATCAACCAAAATGCACACTACCTACACCAGCATCATGCCTCTTTTCAACTTTTCGTGATGTCTTTAAAAAGCAAAATATAATGTAAAACCTTCTATTCCATGGCTCTATAAAGATGGTACAAACTTTGAGTTGATGGTTTTCATTAGCTTAACCTTAAAATAGACAAAATGAACAATGGTGCAACTCCAACTCCCCCTTGTAATGCATTTCAAACTCGTTTTCTTGATATCCATGATGATGATGATGATGATAATGATGATGATGATGATGATGATGATGAAGAAGAAGAAGATAACCAAAATGAAAGATAACAAAGGAGTTTTAATAGGCAAGTTTCATTGGAAACTGGGTTTTGAAAGAAAGGCTCTTTGAAGAAGTGGTCGGAGTTTAGGAGGCTTCGATTCGGCAAACAGGGTTAATGGAGAAGCAAGGAAAGGAGAGTTTAACATCTTCAGGACCATGTCGACTCTTAGTAAGCAGAATTGTCTATTGCCTACGAAAAAAGAGAAAGAGAAAGAGACGGAGACCCAAAGACCTGACGGTGCCAATGGCCTTGAGGAATAGGTTAATAAAAGTGTTCCTGCTGGAAGATAATTCGCTGCTCTTAGAGGCCCTGAATTAGACCAAATCAAAGTAACTCAATTATTATACATGAATGTATGCAAATTTGATAGGCTTAAGAAGATTCCTTTGTATGCATGATTACTCCACTTTCGTTGTTGTGCAGGACTATGAGGACATTTTCCTTCCAAAAGATGAGATATGGCCTTTTCTGCTTCGTTTCCCAATTAATAGCTTTGGTATTTGTCCCGGGCTTAGCAGCCAAGCTGTTCTATGGCGTGCCCTATCAACTAGCCCGGCAACAAAGTTTCTCCACATTACACCATTCATCAATCTTTCCATCTGGTTACTATCCCTGGCAGTGCTCGTCTTGGTCTCGATCACCTACATGCTCAAATGCATTCACTACTTCGAAGCTGTTAAAAGAGAATACTTCCATCCAGTCAGAGTCAATGTTTTCTTTGCTCCGTGGGTTGTATGCATGTTCCTTGCCATTGGCTTGCCACCAATGCTAGAACCTGCAAAACTGCACCCTTCCGTTTTGGTGTGCTTTCATGGGACCATATTTCTTGCTGGAGCTCAAACTTTACGGTCAATGGCTTTCTGGGGGCAAGAGGCGTCTTTGCAAGGTGGCGAATCCATCTCCCCATCTCTTTGTAGTTGGGAACTTCGTTGGAGCAATCTTAGCATCAAAAGTGGGATGGATTGAACCTGCCAAGTTCTTGTGGTCTATTGGCTTCGCACATTATATCGTGGTGTTTGTGACATTGTATCAAAGATTGCAGACGAGTGAAGCTTTGCCTAAAGAGTTACACCCGGTGTACTCCATGTTTATTGCGGCTCCATCCGCTGCTAGTATTGCCTGGGGAAGCATTTATGGTGAGTTTGATGGTTGCTCCAGGACATGCTTTTTCATTGCCTTGTTCCTCTATATCTCACTGGTCGTCAGGATCAACTTCTTCACTGGATTCAGGTCAGCAAAATCCTTGAAATTAATTCATGTACCTTTAAATCAGATTATAAAAATTTACCTCTTTTTTCGATACTTTTGAATGTTTTCCGTAGCACGGTGGTCATACACCTTCCCGATGACGACCGCGTCGGTAGCGAAAATCAAGTATGCGGAATAGGTTCCTTCTATTATAAACAAAGAATACAATGGTGAGAATAAAGTAGCATAATAGTTTTAATCTACAATCTAGAAAAAGGCCACAGTCTAGATGCAAGGATTTGACCCTTGCATCTGAAAATAATCTTTTATTGGAATCCATGTATGAAATGTAAACAGGCAAATAATTCAAGGATAATAATATATTTTAATGAATTCTATAGATGATACTATTTCATTCTTTAAATAATAATAGCTTCACTGATATCGTAGCGGAATAAGATGCTAGACCTATTCATATTTATGAAAACACCAACATTTCCTTTATTGGAAATTATCTGCATACATGAATTAGATAATCACTATAAGGATCAGCAACACCTAGCCCAAGCTTCTTAGGAAAACAATGAAATTCGTTTGGCAGGAGGATGAGGATACTGCTGAACAAAGTTGCAGAGCCCTTTCAATGTGAGACAACAATGTGAGCTACAAATCTTGTTACACTCAAATTTGCCGTCTCTTCAAAATTCCAGAAATATCTTCTGGCTCCTCTACATCTAGTGAAAATCGGAGATGATCCATGATAGCTTCCTCTATAAAGAAAGATCCCTCTATAAACCAATGATCCCGAAGGCCTCATGATATCTAAGGATAAGATATGGCCAGGCACATCTACACATCTATGTGCCTAACATGCAAGGCCTAAATACTCGAAAGTTGTACCTATCTCTGTTAATCCATCCATAGTACGTCAATAAGCATAGCACTATTTAATTACCAACAGTCCTTGGGATTATAAATACTCGAGATAGCGAATAGAGAAGGCAAACCGAATCCTAAGGGAAATACCCCTTTTCTCCATCATCTCTCCTCGTTTATTGGCTCAATTCGCCATGTTGTTACAACTCTCCGCCCCAAATCTACAGGGGATGAGCCACCTAAATCTGCCGTCTCCACCACCTTTGTTTGGTGCCTCCTCAATTTGGCATCAACAATTGGTGTGGTGAGCGTGTAGATCCTTCTAGCCAAGATAACCAGTTACAGTAGCACTCCCAATAAGCTAGGTCTCTATAGCTGACGACGCTAAAGGTTGAATCAATGGCGGAAGTGGGCCCTGAAAACACCATAGCCGCCATGTAAATTTTTGGCTCTCGACTAGAAGAAAGTAAAAAATATATATGACGACAACTTCTCGCCACTCACTTTCAAGGGGTGTGATGAAAAGGCGACGAGATGACAACATCTCGCCAAGTCCGTCGGTGAAGATTGGTTGCCCGATGAAAATTCAGGACCATAAGACAGCAACTTCGCCTATTCAACGAAACACCTCACACCACGCCTAACTACATGAGCCACCATGGGAGCTCCAAAAACACCTCGTATACTCCCTTTAGCAGCTTATGCTTATAGGTAGCGTTTGAGTCGAATTTGGGTAGGGTCATTTTGGTTCGATTTGATTTTTAGTCTGAGTTGTTTTCGGTTTAGTTTTTTCGGGTTGGATCGAGTCATTCGAATTTAGTTCGAGTCTATGTTATTTCGGGCTGGGTCAATATCGAATTGGTTGATTTTTGGGTCTGGTCAATATCAGATTGGTAGAATTTTTTGGTATGGTCAATATTCGATCGTTGATTTTTGGGTCTGGTCAATATCGGATCGGTTGCTTTTCAGGTTTGGTCAATGTCAGAACGTCCAGTTTTCGATTTGAGTCAATATATGAATATGGTCTTTTAAAAGAGAAAAAATGATATTAAATCATTAAACTATTGCTAAAGGTAGTTGATAATTAGTAGTATCATACAAAATAAGAATAAAACATACATATTTGAGCAAATTAAATTCGGGTTACTTTCGATTCGGGTTGATTTTCTATGCGGGTTGATTTTTGGTTCGGGTTGATTTTTGGTTCGATTCGGGTTACTTTCGTTTCAGGTAGATTTTCAGTTATGGTTACTTTCAGTTTTGGTTAATTATAGTTAGGGTTGATTTTTGGTATAACTAAATTCAGGTCGGTTTTGGTTCGGATTAGTTTTGGTTCGAATTTGGGTCAAGTTTAGACCATCATATTTGGGTCCATATCGGGTCTCGATTCAGGTAAATCATTTTGAATCTTAGGTCAAATTTACTAGATCTACTTATGCTAGGTGTATGCAAGGTGTAGCCCCAAGTAGGCTCTAAACACTATAAGAGTTGCCGAGCCCTTTCCAATGTGAGACACAATCTGAGCTACAAACCTCATTTTGCTAAAAAATCATTGCTTGTGATGCTTCCAAAAAAAATTATTAATCAAGGAATAAGCAAGAAATTGCAGCAGTGCACTACATCAAAACAAGTCTTTTGCTGCGTTTTTTTAGCCCTATAGCGGCATTTTTTAGCGACACTAAAAACATTCCCGACGCTTAGAAAAACACCGCAAGAAGTGCTGCTGAAACCAGCGCCACAACAGTTTGCAGCGTTTTTGGGTAACAAACGCCGCAACAAGTCAAGATCTATAATGGTGTTTGTGTTTGAAAACGCGAAAAACCTGCTCTATTGTGGAGTTTGTGTTTGCAAACGCCGTGAAAAACTGTTCTCTAGTGGCGTTTGTGGAATCAAATGCCGCGAAAAACCTGTCCTATAGTGGCGTTTGTGTGTGCAAACGCCGCAAAAAACTATTTTTTAGTGGCGTTTGTTTTTGCAAACGCCGCGAAAAACCTGTTCTATAGTGACGTTTGTGTTTGAAAACGCTGCGAGTAATTATTCTTTAGTGGCGTTTGTTTTTACAAACACCGTGAATAACACCATTTTTCCAAAAAAAAACTCAAATAATTAAAAGCATACTATATATTATATAATAATCTAAAATACATTACATTCAACATCAGTACCGTAAATCAACTACAAAATCTTATGAATGATGAAATGAATGTTTTGCTAATTTGAGATATCTACAACATCAGTAACGCTTAAGCTGTCAACGTCACTAGAATCATCAAATTCACTACCAGGATATGCATGGTCATTTGAAGTATTCCATGAGTAACAACTTGTAAAGTAACTAGTATCAAGAGCACTCTCTGAACTGGGAACAAAGGCAGCCTGTAAAATGTGGGAAGCAAGGTGAATAATTGCAAGACACTTGGAAACATTCACATGGATCAGAATTTTATAATTTATGGCCAACACATTCTCACCTTTTGCCTTGCAAGTGTGTCCCAGTTGATATCTTTGAAAAATACATGTTGCTTCACCTGGTTAAAAATTTCATCGTTCATGAATCAAACATCTAAGACAAGCAATTAAGAAAATATATCGAAATAGTTTTCTTACCCATCAATGAGATCTTTTGCTTCCAGGCTCATTTCCTCAGGTGCCCGTGGCCAAGGTATGTTACGGTTGAGAATGTTATCAATATTATCTAGAACCAGAATATGAAAGAGAATGAATGTAAGAATGAGAATTAATTTAACACGTAATTTCAAAGTCAGTGGCACACTAATAATTAAGCAGCACTCCATCAGTAATAAACTTTAAAAACCGAAAAGACCCCTTCACATGGCATCATCATTAGAGTATCCAAGTATCCTTGCTTTTTGAACCAAATTATTATCTTCTCTTTTTAAGAAGTATCTGGTTCCCTACAAGTCAAGAGTCCAGAGTCCCAAAAATAACTGGAAAGTGAGTAAATCTAACATTGCTCCCTTTGAACCAATCAAATGAACCTTGCTCCCTGGTTACCTAATAAAAGTAAGCATTGGTCGTATTAACAGTCTTCTTTCATTTCTGTGATACTTTGTCTGGAGCGGTTGAATCATTAATCTCGACACATAAGTCTGATGTCTTACTGGTATCTGAGACCGAATCCTGAAAACGATAGAAAGCTTCCTTGTGAATCTTATAACAAAAGACCAAGAAAAACAGATTCATTAACTTGGCACCAGTTACTTACTGCCTGCTCCTCCATTTTGACAATGTTGTTAAGCAGATCTTTTAAGATGCTGATGAATGGTGTTGCACCAATTCCAAGACCCACAAGCAACAGGACATCATACTTCCTACAGTCTTGTGCTGGTGCACCATATAGATGTTTCTAGGAAAAAAGAGAATGTACAACATATCAAGAGATGCTAAATAGATGTACCTTTTCTTAGTTGTCTCATCAGCCCTGAGAAGCCCACTTTTCCCAGCTACATGAGCTTCACAAACCTCTGAGAATAGCCGTTTGAGCTGTTGGGTCCAGTCACCTAGCTTACGGATATGTACACTAAGGTAGTCATCATCAGGAGCAGAGGTGATGGAAAAAGGATGCCTGGTTCACAAAAGGAAACGCTCATGAGTTCTGAAGAAAACTTCCTTCTCATTCGTACAAAGCAAACAACTATATGTTAACCAGGTTCCATTCATATTAAAGGGCTATTGTGGACAACATCGAATTGGTCCGAGTCCATTTTCATTTTCTTCTATCATGTACTTACATCCAAATTATTATTCTGGAGATTCTGAAAACAATGCAGTAGCAAAGCAAAACAGCTGAAATCATTGTAAAACATTACATATGCTTTATATTTTTTGCTTACCATTCAAATGGAGAGACAGCAGGGCATTGTACAAACATGTACTGTCCAGGATAATAAGAACAATGAATAAGCCATATATATATATATATATATATATATCATTCTAGAATCGAAAAACCCTTGACAGCACACCGACATTAACAAACATTGAATCAATGAATCAACAAGGTCAAAATCATACTCCTGGATAATAAGCACAATCCATTGTATAGAGCTCAAAATTCAATAACGCTGCGATAATTATCTAACATAATTGATCCATGATAGAAAAAACCTGATATCTAAATTTAAGCAAAAATTCAAAAAATGTTTTATGAAAAAAAATCAAGGCACGAAACAGAATAAACGAGGGAAGAAATTGAACCATGGTAGGAGGATCTTTCTGGAGATCCTTGAGCTCCTTCAGTATCTGCTTTGATGCCATAACCTAAACCCTAAAAAATCACCAAAAACTGAACAAAAGTTAAGGAAAATGAAATCCAAGCTAGACCGCCTTCGAAGATATTGAAGCTAGCTCATAAAGTTTTAATTAAAGAGAGAAAAAAGGAACAAATAATAAAGAAGTAATTGAAGAATTAGAGAGGGGGAAGCACCTGAAAGATCCTCCTGTCGCAGCTATTGTTTGTTTGTTTTGTTAATCTCCTATCGTGTCCTTTTTTAAATTTTTTATTCCATTTTTCCTAAAGCGGCATTTGTAAAACCAAACGCCGCTAAAAGTAGACCTATGGCGACGTTTGCAAAATTAAACGCCGCTAATAGTAGACGTATACTGGCATTTGTAAAATCAAACGCCGCTAAAAGTAGACCTATTGCGTCGTTTAGAAAAACACCGCTAAAACTAGACCTATTGCGGCGTTTGTGAAATGCCGCTAAAACTAGCTCTATTGCGACGTTTTCTACACAAACGCCACTATATGTTATTCTTAGTGGCGTTTATACTAAAAATGCCGCGAAGTTATCATTTTGCGGCGATTGTACTGCAAACGCCGTCATAAGTACAATATTTGTGGCATTTCCCCTAAAAACACCACCAAAAGCGCCGCTATATACCAAATCTGGTGTAGTGGTGGCATATCTTAGCGTGACGGTTTAGAGGCTTAATGAAATTTTTTCTATTTTTAGGGGTCTAATTCAAAGTTTCAAAAATTTTGAGGATTTAGTGAGATTATTTTTTTAAAAAATGGAAGGTCTAATTAATTTTATTTAAAATTGAGAGACTTAATAAAAAATTTAACAACTTTGGGGAGCTTAATTAAAAATGTTCAAAAAATTTAAAACTTAATGATAATTTTTAACAAATTTGAGAGGCTAATTATAATTTACAAAAAATTTAAGATTACAATTTAAATTTCCCTAAACCTTAAGGCTTCCAAGACTCTTCAGACTCTATTAAGCATCCGCCTCTGAACTAGAGTTCAGTACTTGAAACTCTGTCAACAAAAAAATACTCTTCTTTGAAAATTGGAGACAATCATTATGCAAATTACAAACATATATGCAAGAGATGTAGTACAAAATCAACTGTATAACAATTGATGCATGCAACATTTCTAGCCTACTCTCAGTTTTATTAGGTTCGTATATGGAAAATACCACCCTCTAAAGCACAATGTGATAACATGGATTTGTCGTATGAGCAAAATTCCCTTGCTTCACGAATTGATTCACATCTCGTTTAGTGTAGAAATAATAACACAAGAAAAAAATTATGGATAGTTACTTAAATGATCACCTAACTATGGAGATAGTTCTAATATGATCTTTAGTTTTTAAATTTATTATTTTAACCACGAAACTATTTAAGTGGTATCAATCAAGTTATCTGCCATAAAAACCTAACAAAGGGGTGATGTTGCAGTTAACAAAAATTTGTATAATTATGCATTTGATCCCATTTCCTACATATTATATTAATTTAGTCTTAATTTTAATTTAATTTTAAGTATTTTTAAATTCAATAAATTTATTTTTTGACTAACTATGTAGTGACATGCGTCATCATTGGATTGTTAGAAAGCAAAAGAAATTCAAACCCACAACTAGTGGCATGAAAGGCAAACACTCTAGCAGCTAGGCCAACATTCTCACTTTGATAAAATTTGATAATAGTTTTTCTTAAATGTTTCAATTCTAGGATAATCTCCCTCTAAGAAAACTCTTATTCTTGCTTGTCTTCTTCAGATGTGTGCATGTGCATCTGTATATACTTATTGTTCAACATGAGTTTTCCGATATAACGAAATCAGTTCAAGAACATGTTGAAAACTCACCTTTTGAGATTTTCTCAAATGACCCAACTTCACATTATTTTCACTTTATGTCTTTTCTTGATTCATGAGTAAACTCCTTCGGATCTTGAGAACCCTTGGCAAGTGTCTTCTCTTCGTGTTTTATCGAAATGACTTCATTTGCAGCAGTTTCTTTCTGTTTCTTCAATTTTTGGCTTTCAAGTTCACTCGGAGGAGAAATTAAGATTGAATATTGAAAGGGGTCAAAATATTAAATTTAAAAAATATAATGATTTGTTAGGTATTTAAACTCAAAATTAAGAAGGTAGTGCCTAATTTGTCTAAAATTAAACTTATAAGGACCAGAGTCGACTACTAGGAAGCACCCTGAGCGATTGTTTGGGGGGCTCCAACCAGCCTAGAGCCCCTAAAAATTAATTATCATTATTTTCTAAATTTTATTTTTAATTCATTAATTGAATAAATTGATTCTCTTTTTCAAATCTCAAAATTTATTTTTTTGTCAAATTTAATTCAGCAATTCGCGTTCATTTTGGGACGTCAAATCCTGGATTGCTCATTGATAGCAAATGAAATTATCGATGCTGCATGCAAAAGTGGGACAAGCAAAGTGGCATTCAATGTAGACTTCAGCAAGGCTTATGATTGTGTCGACTGGGATTTCTTGCTTTGTATAATGAGGTATATGGGCTTCGGAGACAAGCGGTGTAAATGGATATCGCAGTGTATCTCGACTGCTTCAATTTCAGTGCTAGTTAACGACTCTCCTTCTAGAAAATTTAAAATCTCTCGAAGGCTATGGCAAGGCTGCCCATTATCTCCACTTTTGTTTAATTTAGTTGGAGAATCTCTCAATTTCAATTTGTTACTAAAGAAAGTAGAAGCGATCAACTTATTCTCAGGGTATTCAGTTGGTGGAGGTATTAATTCAGTCTCCATGTCACATTTACAATATGCCGATGACCTACTGATATTCTGCAAGGCTTTAGAGGAGCAAGTCAAAAATGATAAATGAGTGCTAAGAGTTTTTGAGTTGGCGGCAGGATTGAAAATAAACCTCAAAAAAGCAGGATTTTCAGCATACATATGGAAAAAACGACATTAGATCAGTGGGCAAGGTCAATTGGTTGTGAGGTTGGTTCCTTTCCCTCGAATTATCTCGGTTTACCACTTAGATCTAAAAGAAATGTTGTCACCCTTTGGGAGCCTGTTTTGGCTAATTTCAATAGAAAACCTGCGAGTTGGAAAGTTAATTCTGTCTTTTGGGGAAAGATTAACATTAATAAAATCAGTCCTATCTTCCCTTCTAATGTGTTTTTTATCCATATTTCGAATGCTAGTCACGGTTGCAAGAAAGTTAAATAGTTTGATGTCTAGCTTTTTGTAGGGTAAATCAAGTGACAAGAATAAGATACATTGTGTCAATTGGCGAGAGATTTGTAAGCCAATTGAACAAGGTGGTCTAGGGTTGCTGATCTTGAAGTTAAAAATCGAGCTCTTCTTGGGAAATGGATATAGAGATATGGCAATGAAGATGGCAACTATTGGAAGAGGATCATCGGCAGCAAATATTACCAAAACCAGGCTTCTTTCCTTCCACCGAGTATTATTCTAAGAAGTGTTTCATGGGGCTGGCAAGACATTTTAAAATCATTCTTTAAAGAGGATAAGTTTGGAAATGCGATGAGAAATAGAATGGCGTTTCAAGTAGGTGATGGATCCAAAATTAAATTTTGGAATGACCTATGGATTGGGGATCGACCTTTGAAAGCAATGTTTCCACGTATTTTTTCCTTGTCTCTAAATAGGGAGGGTGAAATTTCAGATTTGGTGTGAGAATTAACTCAGGTTGGGAGTGGGAAATTCCACTAAGACGCAGAATATCGACTGGGAGGTCCTATAGTGGAACGAACTCAGCTAACTTTTAGAGGAACTTACTGGCTCGAATGTACAACAAGATTGGTTCCGGTGGGGAAAGTCAGGTGATGGAGTTTTCTCGATTAAAGCTACTGGTCAATACAGATCTAATGGGAAAGATAGAATTGTAGATTGGAAGAATTTTTTTGGGCTAGGTATCGCGCCTTTAAAAGTTTAACACGGCCTGGTAGGAAACCGGGTCAGAAAGTGTTACCGAAAATAGATTCGGAGATCAGAAACTTAATCAGAGTTTGAAATCTTACTTAGAGTGTCTTATCAATCTCTTTTATGACTTATTGAACTAATTTATTAATAGCGTACTCAGTTTGAGGTCAATTTTGAACTTTTCAAACTTAAGGACTAAATTGCAAATTTTAAAAATTAAGGGTTTTTATCAGAGTTTCATTTTACTAATCTTCAATTGAACTCATCGATTATTAGCCTATAAAATTTTGTTATTAACGAAGGTCGTTTGCCTATCCAATTAGATTCTTTAAGGTTCGGTGACCAAACTATAACCTATTTAAAACTGTAGTTTAAGTCTTTTAACCGAATTAACTACCCCTGTATCGATACACCTTAGAGCCGTATCAATATGGATACACATAAATCTCATCTTTATTTGACTCTACCAATTCATGTACCGATACGCCATAACCTGTATCGATACAGGTTGATCAATTTTGACTTCGTTCAAGGGACCCCGTTTTGATACAGGTAAGCCTGTATCGACACGCGTTGACCAAGGTTGACCCATTTCGATACACCCTGAGTCCGTATCGATGCAATTTATTTCCCAGACCTCACTGCCAAGTTCTGTATCGATACACCCCCTTTTGTGTGTCGATACGCCCTGTCTAAGTATGCAAGGCCGTATCGGTATAGCTTGGCCCGTATCGATACGCTTGTCCCATAATGACAGATTTTATTTTGTTTTAATTCAAATTAACCTATTGAACGATGTCCAAATGTCATGAAATTTTACTAGCAAGTTATCGATCCATAATTCTAATATCATACCAAATTTTAGAGCATTTCGAATCCATTTACTAAGTTTTTACCGTTTAGTGTCCTTACGCTCAATTTAACTAGTTTTACTATTTTGCAAACACACCATATTCCATATTTAACACTTAGAAACTTTAGGGCCTTTGTACACATATCAAAATAGACCATTGTAAATTATCTAAGCCCTATGCCACCTTACTAGGAGTTCAAAACAAAATGTAAGCATACATGGAGATTGGTGTGAGTGACTTGCAACTTCGACAACACGATCAAGGCTCAGCTTGCTTCAAGGTCCTGAAATGCACGAGACACACGAATGTTAGGCTTACATAGCCTAGTGAGGTAGTTATAACAATTGCAACATAAATTCATCAATGGCATGAATGGCATGTAACATACTTGTATGACATGTACACATATCATTAATCATATATAGATCATACTCAAAGCCAAATGTCATTTCTTCATACATCAAATGTAAACTATAAACACATATCATCTCCTTGGATATAGCAACAAACAGATATGTGGATTCCCCTGTATGCCACACATATCGAAGATAGGCCTTAGCCTTGAGCCGTAGCTCCGAAGTCCCTTACACAATCTAGCCTTTTCTCCCCACATATTGGTCATAGCCCGGACCGTAGTGCAATCCCTTACTTAGTGAGCTCAATAACCCTATGGCATGCCAATTGTATCCAATGTCCACAAGTGTCCAAGGTTACATATATCATCATAAAACTCACCTTTGTGCCCTTAGGCCATATTGGATTGCAAATTGAGCCTTGGCTCCAAATAGCATATCATAACATGTTCATATCAAATTCCCCATATAACATATTCAAATATGACACATAAGTTCACAAACGTAGTAAAACAATATGAAGGACTTACCACACTACCACTGAATCCACATATATTTTCTCTACTTGAGCCCTTACCAAGATGCAGGTTTTTAAGCACCAAACAAATGCAATCGGGGTGGCACCTAGCCAATCCCTTGACACAACTACACTCACCTAGAAATAGGAGGGCTTCAAGATTCCCGGATTACAATCCCCTTGCCCTCGGAAGAGTTCTAAATAGCTGATGGTGAAGATGACATGTCTTCCACCATTTGAGCTAGTTCAAAATTAGAGGATTACATTAGAATCGAAACTAATGATTCATAAACATTTTTCAAGGTTACCAAAGCTTGTAGACAATATCAAAATAAGAAAATCAACCATCTAACACATGGGCTTAGCTTGAACATTCAAGACTTAAATCTTGAAATTAAACTCTAAGGATTGATGGAATCTTCAAATTGACTTAGGGGTTTTACTTACCCAATTGCAAGCTTTCAAAAGGTGAATTGAAATCACACAAAGGTCAAGGATTGGATCGAGGTGCTTGCTTGAGCTTAGGGAGGAAGATGACAATGGAGGTGTGTGCTTGGTTTTTTCAATCAAAGGTTTAGTTTGGTTTCAAGAGATTCAAACAATGAAGAAAGCTTTTTCCCTATTCATTTTAAGGTGCTAAAGCCTTAATCATTCTCCACCTCGCCCTTAGCCAATAAAAAGCTTTCCCTTAGCAAAGGGTTTGCTTAAATTACTAATTTTCATCAATTCGTGCCTTTTACAACTTCAAGCAATTGATGACTAATTGTCATTGTTGCGCGTAATAAGTGCTACGCAATTGTGCAAGTATACACGTCGCAAGTTATAGTATAAAATATATCGTCTCCACAGGGATTGGTGCCACTTCAAGAATCTAATCTCTTGCACTGTAAAAAGTAAAAACACAAATAGAAGATTATAGGAGTTTAACTAATAACTAAAGTAGAAATCAATAAAGTAAAAGAATAGATGAGATCAAATGAGAGAGATAGGCCAGGTTATCGTGAGTTGATGTGTGATAGCCGATTGGATCGTCTTGGTAAAAGAGTGCAAGGGCAACTTAGTTGCCGTGGCAACTTGCACAACGGGGTTGCCTTGGCAACTAATCGATGGTTGCCTGGGCGACTAGTTGGGTAACTACTTGAGCATCTGGGTAGCAACTTCAAGGTTCGGCAGAGCGTTCTTCAATGGTTTCTTCTTATCCCTAAGTCGAAACTCTAGCTACTTGTGCATGCCTTGATAATACATCCCTACGTGAATCAAGGGTGAACAACAACCAATATTGCGCTCTTCTTAGCCGTTGAAATCCTTAACTTATTCCTAAGATGGATTAATCTTCACCATCAATAGATTGAATAAAGATCATATTAATTCGTTTCTTGAATCTAACTCTCCCGATATTAGATATATAGATGAAGTTACGAGATCGTCTCCCAATTCACTCGCAAACAAGAAAAAGAACCAAGAATGAATAAACCTTGAATAGAAAAGTGCAAACTCTTATTACCTAAACAAAATCCAATTGTTTCTCACAACCACAAAACACAACAACCTTAGCCAAATAGATTTAGTTCAAGGCTAGGTTCCAAAGAAACACAAGATAAAGAATTCCTAGCATGAACCTAATTGAACAAGAAAGAAAAAGATGAAGGATGGATGAAGCCTTCTTGTCGAGATCTCCCTCTTGAAGCTTGTCGAAAATTCTCTCTTACTCTCCCTCTCTCTTTGGAGTTGACGGCATGGCCTCTAATTTATAGGGCTAGGTCAAAGTCATTCTTTGAGGAGAAAGTTAAGTTAGATTTAAATTATCTTTAAAGAATATAATTCTCTATTATAATTATATTCCTTCTAGAACTTCTCCTATCTTCTTGGAATTTAATTCTTCTTTAACCTCTTCATGGAAATCAAACTCCGTTGGGATTTAGCTTTGCTCCATGTCATCTTGGGCTTGTCTAGTCATCAATTTCGACTACCATATCACCTTATTCTTTGTCGACAATTGCCCTGGCAACTGGCTCGGCGTCTCCTTCATGCATTACCCTGACAACTAGCTTGGCATCTCCTTCATGCATTGCCCTGGCAACTAGCTCTAGCCTTGCTTTGGCAAGTGATTCTGTACATACACACAAAACACACCAAAGCAGCATCTTTTCCCACAAAACTACCAAGTTATGTAATCAAGCTCAACGATGGAAGGAAACATGGATTAATGCATGAATGGCTAATTATGCAACTAATATGAGCCTACGTCTAACAATAATATGAGTAAAAAGGGTAAGAAAAATAGTAATTTTAACACTTATCACACCCCCAAACTCGAACTATTGCTTGTCCTCAAGCAATGCAAACAATAATTACCCGTCAAGACTTCAATTTTCACAAACTTAGCTTTGAACTTGATTTCAATTCTCAGAACCGGGGCACAAAGTATGATTGGCTTTTCATTTTTTGAAAAACTAGGAGTTACTCGGAATCAAACTATAATGTTTGTGAGTGTGTGCGGAGTTGTGTGCAAGTTGATTTTTCGGATTTTATGCAAACAAGAGGTTTTCAAATTACTTCATTGGGTTCGCTTAACATGTTTTAACTAAACCCGGTTTCGGGCACCTCTAGTGTTTTGTTTTTAGTTTTCTTAAGTTAATTAATTTATTCGACTAGAATCGGTTTCGGGCACCTCTAGCGATCAATTTTTTTAGTACGTACTAGAGCTAATTTCGGGCACCTCTAGCAATCAAATTTTTAGCACATGCTAGAGCCAATTTCGGGCACCTCTAGCATTTATCCAATTTTTATTCTAATCCCCCAATTTTTTTAACTATCAACCTAAGTTCACTAGAATTCCTTAAATCAATCAAACCACAACAGAGTTTCATCAAAATTTAGCATCATAGTAAAATTCTAAGTGTTTCCATGGTTATCCTAGAATAAAAATTCTATCAATTAAGTGCATTGGCAAAGTCATCATCGGATATTAATCAAATCTAGGCAATTCTTGTTCCAACTAAAGGCATGGCAATCAATTTATGTATCCTAAATGCAATACTTAAGATGAATGCAACTAAACATGGTAACTAACTAATAACAATCCCCCCAAACTCGAGTGAGGCATTGTCCTCAATGCATGCATTAAAGAGAAATAAAAATAAAGAAAAGTAAAATGCAAACAAGGACTTACTCTGAGAGTTTGTCGTCGTGGATGATTAGTTTCTTTTTGGTCGGTGTCTTGATTCTCTTGCTTGAACGCAACGGTTGTTTCCTTGTTGCCGATGGTGGAATCGATCCTCGTACGGGGTTGTCCTCTTCATCAATGTCATTGGCTTTTCGCTTGGAGGATTCAATTGGTGCGGTCTTTGTTGGTGCAATGGAGGACTCGTCCGAATCTAAAAAATCAGACAATGATTCCGTACGAGTTGATTCGGGCATAGGTGCTTTACCTTTGGCGTTTGTAATGGTTGCCGGGACGTCTTTAGCTTTAGTTGCCGTGGCATCTGCTTTGGCAGGAGCGGTGTAGGTTGCCGCGGCATCATCTGTTGCAGTTGCCGTGGCAACTGCTTCATTGGTTGCCGTGGCCAGGATCTCGGCTGGAAAGATTAGGAACGACACACGACTTTTCGGGTACTTTTCTAGGATGACTTGGGTGATGGCATTGTTGTGCTCCTTCATGTACCGCATGAACATTAGTTGTCGGTCTTCAATTTGCCTAAGGTTGCTCGCCAATGGTTGCAAGAGTGCTTCAAAGTGTCCCGGGGTTGATGGCCGAGTTGCCCAGGCATTAGGTGCTTGGGCATTAGGGGTTGCCGAGGCAGCAGGGGTTACCGCGATAATTGGAGACCTTGAGGGTTTTACCGGTGCCCCTCCCATTAGCTTTCAAATTTGTGCTTGATTCCAATCAGACTTTGGTAGGGCCTTTTCATCGGTGGACTCACTTGGGACATGCATCTCCTTGCAAAGATTGGAAATTAAGTAATGGAAGAAAAGAGAACCCTTGTCCTTTGAGCTACATACAAAAATCTCATCACAAATAATTTTTCCAATGTTAATGATGCGATTATGCAAGATAGAATGTATGAGCAAAAGACGTGGTACATCAACAGTAGTATTGTGTGTGGTGGGCATTAAAAAAGTTTTAACAAACTTATTCCATAGTTTTGCCTCGGGTTAAAGCATAAGGCGATTTACCGTGCCCTTGTATTTACTGTCGTTCCAATGAGTTCTCGGTAGAGTGAGTTCTTGAAGCACCTTGTCGAGTTTGTTTGGGCATGATTTGATCAACAAAGGCTTGATGCTCGTCATTCTCAGTGTAGAGCCCATAAAAGGTGTTGACGTTTTCGGGGCTTATGAGTATGGCCTTGTCACGAACAAAAACATAAGGATTATCTGGGTTAGGTAAGTGAGCATAGAATTCTCTTACCCATTAGATGTTACATGGTTCCGATTGATGGCAAAAGATTTGCCACTTTTGATGTGCAATCCTCTCGAAGATGAATGGTTCAAGGCTGAAATCTTGGTGAGAGTTGGAGTATTCAAAGCCTTGTTCTTCGCAACTCTTCTGGCTTTCAAACTTGGAGTGAAATCTTTCTTGAACAACCGGTGTAACAAACTTCTTGTATCTTGGTTCTTTGGAGGAACTTGGATGAACCAAAACTTTAATTTTGGATGCCATGGATGATCTTGGTTGTGAGTTTTGTAAAAAACAAAGAAAAGAAAATAAAAGAAACTAAAGAGTTGCAAGATGAAAAGTGGGAATAGGTTTCTTGGAAGTTAAGGGTGATGAGTTATATAGAAAAGATAGGTAGTAAATATGGTGGGTGAGATTAATTTTGGATAGAGAATAAATGGGGTTTCAGTTTAGGGGAAGGGTGACGACAAGGGGGTTTAATTAGGGTAAGTTGGAGGCTTTATATAAGCCTTAGATTCAGCCCATTAATTTCCTTATTGAAGATGTTTTCCTTCTTGAATCAAAATTCCTCTTTATCTTGAACTCTTTTCATACAATTCAAAGACAAATCAAATAAGGATTAAAATTAAAGATAAACTAATAAAAGAAAATAAAGAAAGATGTGTAAAGGGATTCTTAAACTTAAAAAGATAAAAAAGAAAATCTATCTTAAAAAATATAATAATAATCGAAAGTAATAAAAAAAATTAGTTAAAAAATAAAATAAAATAAAAAAGTAATCAAAAATAATAAAAATAAAAATAAAAATAAAAATAAAATATCGAAAGGAGAGCATGCTCATGCATCTCCTAAGGTGATCACTTCTTTGTTACATTCAACATGGGCACCGTTGTAGTGCTTCAATCTTTGTCCATTAACTTTGAATTCATGTTCCTCAGTGATGGACTTGATTATCACGGCACCATGGGAGAATGGTTTGACAACTTCGAATGGTCCCGACCATCTTGATTTCAGCTTTCCCGGGAAAAGTTTTAGCCGAGAATTGAATAGGAGAACTAGTTGCCCTGGCGTGAATTGCCGCGACAGTAGTTTCTTGTCATGCCATTGCT
This sequence comes from Hibiscus mutabilis, assembly GCA_019671005.1. NCBI lineage: Eukaryota > Viridiplantae > Streptophyta > Magnoliopsida > Malvales > Malvaceae > Hibiscus > Hibiscus mutabilis. Next base: position 41,431,605 of record CM033715.1, on the reverse strand, counting down.
TTGTTTTCTCGTTGTAGATTCGTGCATTGTTATAGGCGAGTGCACAAAATTCTTTTATCTCTTTGAGGTCCAACAAACGCTTTTGTCCGGCACTTTCCCAATCCATATTCACGGTCTTGATTGCCCAATATGACTTGTGTTCGATTTCCATCGGTAGATGGCATGTTTTGCCATAGACAAGTTGGAAGGGGGACATACCTAAGGGTGTTTTGAATGCAATGCGATATGCCCAAAGCGCGTCATCTAGTCTTAATGACCAATCCTTCCTAAAGGGATTTACAACTTTCTCGAGAATACCCTTCAATTCCCGGTTGGAAATTTCTGCTTGCCCATTAGTTTGTGGGTGATATGCCGTGGCAATCTTGTGTGATACGTCGAAGCGTTGCAACATCTTGGCAATAAGTCTGTTGTCAAAATGCTTGCCTTCGTCACTGATAATTGCTCTCGGCATCCCAAACCGTATAAATATGTTTCTCTGCAAGAATCATTACGCGGTCTTGGAATCGTTGTTGGGAGTTGCAGCTGCTTCAACTCATTTAGACACGTAGTCGACTACAAGTAGAATGTAGAGGTTGCCGAACGAAGATGGGAAAGGTCCCATAAAATCGATCCCCCATACATCGAACAATTCCACCTCGATGATGTTTTGGAGTGGCATCTCATGCCGTCTAGAGATATTGCCCGTCCTCTGGCAACGATCACATTGGTTGTAAAAGTCTTGGGCATCTTTGTACAATGTTGGCCAATACAAACCGGATTGCAAAACTTTGGCCGAGGTACGAGTTCCTCCAAAATGTCCTCCATAGGGTGAAGAATGGCATTGCCGGAGTACATTCTGCTGCTTCTCTTCAGGGACACATCGGCGTATAACCTGATCTGCACATTGTTTAAACAAAAGAGGCTCGTCCCAAAAGTAATGTTTAGCATCATGGCAGAACCGCTTCTTCCCTTGGTGAGTAAGACCATAAGGTAAAATACCACAAACAAGGAAATCAACTAAATCCGCATACCAGGGTATTGCCGAGGCATGTGCTACCGTGGTAATTGCTCCCAAAATTGCCGAGACGTGTGCGTCTAGGGTTACCGAGGCGTGTGCGTCTAGGGTTACCAAGGCGTCGAGGGTTGCCGAGGCATGCACGTCTATGGTTGCCAAGGCGTGCGTGTCAAGGGCTGCTGCGGCTTTGAGAGTTGCTGAGGCGTGCACGTCCATGGTTGCCGAGGCGTGCACGTCCATGGTTGCCGAGGTATCGAGGGTTGCCGAGGCATACGCGTCAAGGGCTGCTGCGGCGTCGAGAGTTGCCAAAGCGTGCGCGTCCATGGTTGCTGAGGCGTCGAGGGTTGCCGAAGCATGCGCGTCCATAGTTGCTGAGGAGTCGAGGGTTTCCAAGGCGTCGAGGGTTGCCGAGGCATACACATCCATGGTTGCCGAGGCAACTAAAAGTTGCTCATCCGGGAATGCATAGCATATCTCTAGATCCACGACCTCCTCCCTATTACGTTCTAAACGTGATAAGTGATCGGCCACTTGATTTTCTTTTCCTTTCTTATCCTTAATTTCAATATCAAATTCATGTAAAAGTAATATCCAACAAATCAAACGAGGTTTGGCATCCTTTTTAGCAAATAGATATTTGATTGCCGAATGGTCCGTATGAACAATTACCTTTGTACCAATCAAATAGGATCGGAACTTGTCAAATGCGAAAACTACAGCTAGTAACTCTTTCTCCGTTGTTGTATAATTCACTTGAGCACTATTAAGAGTTTTACTAGCGTAGTATATCACATGGAAGGTCTTACCTGTGCGTTGGCCTAGGACTGCTCCTACCGCGAAATCACTTGCATCACGCATGAGCTCAAAAGGTAGCGTCCAATCTGGTGGAACGACAATGGGTGCCGAGGTAAGCTTTTCCTTTAGGGTTTTGAATGCTTAGGCGCAAGAATCATCAAAATCGAAGACTTTATCCTGTTCAAGCAAATTGCACAAGGGTTTAGTGATTTTAGAAAAATTATGAATGAACCTCCTGTAAAAACCTGCATGTCCAAGAAAGCTTCGAATTCCTTTAACCGAACTTGGTGGGGGTAATCTCTCGATCACGTCCACCTTGGCTTTGTCTACTTCAATTCCCTTGGATGAAATCTTGTGGCCGGGCACTATTCCTTCATCTACCATAAAATGGCACTTCTCCCAATTCATGACTAAATCAGTTTCTTCATATCTTGCCAACACCTTCTCTAAATTGTCGAGGCCACTGTTGAAGTCATTACCAAAAACAGAAAAATCATCCATGAAGATCTCAAGGAAGTCTTCGACCATGTCTGAAAAAAGTGCCATCATGCATCTTTGGAAGGTTACCGGGGTGTTACACAATCCGAACAACATCTTTCAGAAAACATAACTACCGTATGGGCATGTGAAGGTTGTCTTTTCTTGATCTTCTGGTGCTATGGCAATTTGATTGTAACCTGAATAACCATCAAGAAAACAATAAAAGGGTTTACCTGCAAGACGGTCAAGCATTTGATCAATAAAGGGTAAAGGGAAGTGATCTTTCCTAGTGGCTTTGTTTAGCTTTCGATAATCTATACAAACCCTCTAACCGGTCACAATCCTAGTTGGAATGAGTTAATTGTTTTCATTACTTACCACCGTTATACCTCCCTTTTTCGGTACACATTGTACCAGACTTACCCATATACTATCAGAGATAGGGTAATAATCCGGCGTCAAGCCACTTGATGATTTCTTTCATTACAACCCCTTTCATGGAATGATCCAGTCTCATTTGGGCCTCAATTGAAGGTTTGTGATCATCTTCCAACAAAATCTTGTGCATGCACACTGCCGGGCTAATTCCCTTCAAGTCAGCAATTGTCCACCCTATTGCCTTTTTGTGTAGCCTCAACATTTTGATCAGCTTCTTTTCCTGCTCAGGCTGTAACTTAGAAGAAATAATTACAGGCAATGTATTATCGGTTCCTAAGTATGCATATTTTAGTTTCTCTGGCAACTGTTTCAACTCAAGAATCGGTGGTTGTTCAATAGAGGGCTTTTCGAGCTTACCTTCCCTACCTGAGTAATCCAGTGGTTCAAAGTATGTACCTGGTCGATTGACTAGCCAATTTTCCTCTTCTTGTTGTTCTTCATCGACTGGTTCTTCATACTCCTCAGGTTCCTCTTGATCAGCAATGTAGTTGCCAAGGCAACTAAATTCCTCGTCGAAGTTAAACTCTGCCGTGGCATGAAGAAGTTGGCATTCTTCTGGATCATCGGCATGCCTTAGTGTTTGGAACACATTTAGTTTAACTTGCTGGTCATTCACCCTCATTGTGAGTTCTCCCTTTTCAACATCGATCAGGGTTCTCCCTGTTGCTAGGAATGGTCTCCCGAGAATGATAGGCGCATGCTCATCCGCTTCACAATCCAAAATGATAAAGTCAGCGGGAAAAATAAATTTATCAACTTTTACCAGTATGTCTTTGATTTTTCCCTCTGAATGCACATAGGATATGTCGGCTAGCTATAGCATAACTGTTGTAGGTCTTGCCTTCCCGATTCCTAGTTTCTGGAAAATCGATTTAGACATCAAGTTTATGCTAGCCCCATGGTCGCATAATGCTTTCCTGACATAGTGGTTTCCAATGGAATAGGGTATTGTGAAACTTTTGGGATCCTTCAACTTGGGTGGCATATGATTGTGCAACATGGCCATGCATCCCTCTGTTGCGGCAACTGTTTCAAACTCTCCTGGCCTTGTTCTCTTGGACAGAATGTCTTTAAGAAACTTGGCATAGTTCGGCATTTGTTCAATTGCTTCCACCAATGGCAAGTTGATGTGGACTTGCTTTAGGATATCAAGAAACTTCTTGAATTGATATTCTTGCTTTTGTCGCTTCAACCTTTGTGGGAATGGTGGTGGAAGTCGGATATCTTCGATCCTTTCATTGGTTTGGAACATGATTGACGGCATTGCCGGGACAACTGGAGTTGCCGAGGCATTGTCAACTGGGGTTGCCGACGCATGCTTATCGCAAGTTGCCGAGGCATCCTTATCACTGGTTGTCGAGGCATGCTTATTGCCAGTTGCCGCAACATATCCTGGTTTAGCATCTGAGGCTTTGCCGCTAGGTTCGTCTTGATCTCTTTGGGAGTTTTGTTTGATGAGCGAGCTTGAGCCTCTTTAAGTTGTTGGCCACTTCTAGTGGTGATCGCCTTACATTGCTCATGGCCAGTTCCTCTTGCGACTTCAGTATTGCTAGGTAAACCTCCTCGCGGTCTAGTATTCAGGTTTTGAGCAAATTGTCCGACTTGATTTGCCAATGATTTGATTACCGCCTCTTGGTTTTGCAATCTCATCTTGGTACTGTTAATAAAAGAATCAGCTCTTTTTATGAAGTTACTATTCTCAGCCATATAAGATTCAGTTTTCAACATAAAAGCATTTAGAGAATTTTCCAAAGAACTAGATGTTGTCGGTTATTGCTACGGCAACTGTTGTCGTGGCATATTCTGCTGGAATCCCGATGCTTGTGCATTCTGATTGTTCTGGTTTAGAGCATTGTTGGGATTACTCCATGAAAAATTTGGGTGCTTCTTCCAAGTTGGATTGTATGTATTGGACATCACATTATTGTTCCGGTTGTAATTCCCTACATAGAAGCTGGATTCCGGATTCTGCATACATTCAGAAGAATCATGGTTACCACTACATAACTCACAAAAAGAATCCATTACCTTGACCTCATGTGTGTTGTTTGGTTTCTGCATGTTCTGGACCATCTTGGTTAAAGTGGCCAATTGTGCCGAAATTGAGTTTGATGATCCTAGTTCATGTATTGTGGCTTGGCGTCTAACTCCTCCTCTTCTATTAGAGGGGAATTGATAATCATTCTTGTCAAGCCTGTTTAGAATTTGCATTGCTTCCTCCAGCGACTTATCTAGGAGTATGCCATTTGCCGAGGCATCTAGCATCATCCTTGTTGGTGTATTCACGGCGTTGTAAAACATTGTTACTTGTGTCCACACCAGGAATTAGTGTAGGGGGCACTTGTGTATAAGTTCTCTATATCGCTCCCAAGCCTCATACATGGATTCATCATCTGCCTGCCGAAAAGAAGTAATGTCGTTATGAAGCTTATCAATCAAATTTGTAGGATTAAACCGAGCAAGAAAATCACGAAAAAGATCGGTCCAAGATCCTATTGATCCGGCAGGAATGCTATTCAACCATGCTTTCACCCTATCCCTTAGTGAATAGGGGAATAATCTTAATCGTAAAATATCGGGGGTGACTCCGTGTATTTTGAACGAGTTGTAAATCTCGAGGAAAGATTTAAGATGTTGTCGTGCAACTTCAGTTGCTGAGCCGCCAAATTGACCAATTGTGTTGATCATATTAAACATCATCGGTTTCAACTCAAAGTGGTCAGCTTCAATTTTAGGTGCGACAACTCATGGATTAAGTCCATCAAGATCTTCTTCAAGATAGTCTCGAATAGTTCTGTTTCGTGCAAGAATCACTCCTCTTCCTACCGAAACATCTTGATTCATATTGCCGTCTTGATTAGCCATTGCTACTCTTAACCTTCTCTAAGTCTTTGTAAGGTTCGTTCGATTTCTCGATCAAAGGGATATTCTAGTGTAATCCGTCTCGCCCTGGTCATATACTAATGCAAAACCAAAGTTTGTTTGCCCTTTGAATCTTAAACAAGAAAAATAAAAAGAAAGTGCAAGAAAATAAAAACAAAGTCGCTATTGCCAATCCCCGACAACGGCGCCAAAAACTTGTTGCGCGTAATAAGTGCTACGTAATTGTGCAAGTATACACATCGCAAGTTATAGTATAAAAGATATCGTCTCCACAGGGATTGGTGCCACTTCAAGAATCTAATCTCTTGCACTGTAAAAAGTAAAAACACAAATAGAAGATTATAGGAGTTTAACTAATAACTAAACTAGAAAGCAATAAAGTAAAAGAATAGATGAGATCAAATGAGAGAGATAGGCCAGGTTATCATGAGTTGAGGTGTGATAGCCGATTGGATCGTGGCAACTAATCGATGGTTGACTGGGCGACTAGTTGGGCAACTACTTGAGCGTTTGGATAGCAACTTCAAGGTTCGGCAGAGCGTTCTTCAATGGTTTCTTCTTATCCTTAAGTCAAAACTCTAGTTACTTGTGCATGCCTTGATAATACATCCCTGCGTGAATCAAGGGTGAACAACAACCAATCTTGCGCTCTTCTTAGCCGTTGAAATCCTTAACTTATTCCTAAGCCGGATTAATCTTCACCATCAATAGATTGAATAAATATCATATTTATTCGTTTCTTGAATCTAACTCTCTCGATATTAGATAAATAGATGAAGTTACGAGATCCTCTCCCAATTCACTCGCAAACAAGAATAAGAACCAAGAATGAATAAACCTTGAATAGAAAAGTGTAAACTCTTATTACCTAAACAAAATCCAATTGTTTCTCACAACCACAAAACACAATAACCTTAGCCAAATATATTTAGTTCAAGGCTAGGTTCCAAAGAAACACAAGATAAAGAATTCCTAGCATGAACCTAATTGAACAAGAAAGAAAAAGATGAAGGATGGATGAAGCCTTCTTGTCGGGATCTCCCTCTTGAAGCTTGTCGAAAATTCTCTCTTACTCTCCCTCTCTCTTTGGAGTTGACGGCATGGCCTATAATTTATAGGGCTAGGTCAAAGTTATTCTTTGAGGAGGAAGTTAAGTTGGAGTTAAATTATCTTTAAAAAATATAATTCTTTATTATAATTATATTCCTTCTAGAACTTCTCCTATCTTCTTGGAATTTAATTCTTCTTTAACCTCTTCATGGAAATCAAACTCCTTTGGGATTTAGCTTTGCTCCACGTCATCTTGGGCTTGTCTAGTAATCAATTTCGACTACCATATCACCTTATTCTTTGTCGACAATTGCCCTGTCAACTGGCTCGGCGTCTCCTTCATGCATTGCCCTGGCAACTAGCTCGGCATCTCCTTCATGCATTGCCCTGGCAACTAGCTCTAGCCTTGCTTTGGCAAGTGATTCTTCACATACACACAAAACACACTAAAGCAGCATCTTTTCCCACAAAAACTACCAAGTTATGTAATCAAGCTCAACGATGGAAGGAAACATGGATTAATGCATGAATGGCCAATTATGCAACTAATATGAGCCTACGTCCAACAATAATATGAGTAAAAAGGGTAAGAAAAATAGTACTTTTGAACACTTATCAGTCATCTCTTCAAATCATTCCCACATGAAGAAATGGTATGCTAGTAGGTGACACAACCCCCTACTTTCAATCTTTACAAATTGATCACAAAAATAATTTTTTGACAGAGGCCTGTATCTGTACACCGTATGGCCGTATCGATACATCTAGACTGGATTGGGTAAGTTAGTTAGAAACTGTTGGGTCGTATCGATACAGGTCTTACTGTACCAGTACGCCTGGCTCAAATTTAACATTTTCAGCATTTTCAATGAAACCCCTAACTTCCATTCTTTACAGAAAGGTCTAACCATTTCAATTAGGCCAAAACAACTTCCATTACAATGGAATTGGTTATAAGAATCAAGCAATTACATCATTTAGCACATCCAGTACTAAATTTTCTTCCGGAACCCAATTCTGACTAGGCTAATTTTCGGGTTGTGACAGCTCTCCCCTATTACGAAAATTTGTCCTCAAATTTTCACTCTAACAGAAAAAGATGAGGGTACTGTTTCTGCATCGTTTCCTCTAGCTCCCACATTGCTTCTTCCACTGAATGACTTCTTCAATTGACTTTCACTAAGGGCATGGACTTGTTTCGAAGTGACTTCTCGTGCGAGGATCTGCACTGGTTCTTCTTCGTACGTCAAGTTGGACTGAATCTCTACAGACTCCAGCTCGATCACATGGGAAGGATTGGACCGGTACTTCCATAGCATATAAACGTGAAAGACATTATGTATACGACTTAACTTTTCAAGAAGAACGAGTCGGTAGGAAACAAGTCCAACTCTCTCAATCACCTCAAATGGGTCGATGAAACGAGGTCTGAGCTTTCATTTTTTGCCAAAACGAAGGATCTTCTTCCACGGAAACACTTTGAGGAAAGCTTTCTCACCAACATCGTACTGAATGTCCCTTCTTTTCAAATCAGCATAAGTTTTCTACTGGTCAAACGCTGCCTTGAGCAGGTCATGAATGATGGTTATCCTTTCTTCAGTTTCCTGAAGTAAGTCAGGGCCTACCACCTTGCCTTCACCCAGCTCGCTCTAGCAGAGAGGGGTTCTACATCGTCTCCCATAAAGAGCTTCATAAGGAGCCATTTTATCGAAGCTTGGTAACTATTATTGTATGCAAATTCCACCAATGTAGGGATTTTTCCCACGTATCCCCGAAATTGATAACAAAGGCTCGTAGCATATCTTCCAGAATCTACAAGGAAGAATCGAGATTGGTACGAAATACTTATACATATGAATAGAAGGGATATAAGGTTACCTGGATAACCCTTTCAGATTGATCATCGGTTTGAGGGTGGAAAGTAGTGCTTAGGTACACTCGAGTTCCCAAAGCCTCATGTAGGGTTCTCCAAAACCAGGATGTAAAACATGGATCACGGTCGAAAATAATGGACACAGGAACTCCGTGCAAATAGATGACATCATGAATGTACAACTCAGCAAGTCTAGGCAAGCTGAGATCCATTCTCACCGGAATAAAATGGGCAGATTTGGTGAATTGATCTACAATGACCCAAATAGCATCATTTTTCTTTGGTGTCATTGGTAGACCACTTACAAAATCCATCGTAATACGCTTTCATTTCCACTGCGGGAGTTCAATAGGTTGCAAGAGACCACTATGCACCTTGTGCTCGGCTTTAACCCGTTGCCAGGTCAAACACCTAGTTACAAAGTCCATGATTTCACTCTTCATACCGGACCACCAGTACAGCTCGTTCAAGTCTTTATACATCTTGATAGCTCTAGAATGAACAGAAAAAGGAATCGAATGAGCTTCACCCAGAATTTGGTTCCAAAGATCATCATCATCAGGGACACAGATATGGTTTCAAAAACAGAACAAGCCCTCAGAATTCATAGGAAAATCAGGATCTGGCTTATCGTTGATCTTAGCAATAACAGTTTGCAACACATGTCAGATTCCTGGAGTACTTTGATTTGGGGCACGTTGGTTGACTGAACTCTTAATTCAGCCAACAACTTGACATGCTTTTTAAGCCGAAAATAAGCATTCAAACATCTCGGGGAGGGAGTAGGCTTCCGACCAAGAGCGTTAGCCACAACATTGGCCTTACCATGATGGTAATCAATGACCAAGTCATAGTCCTTCAAAAGTTAAATCCACCGACGTTGATGGAGATTCAACTCTTTCTGAGTCAAAAGATATTTCAGGCTCTTATGATCAGTGTACAAGTAACATTGCTCACCGTAAAGATAGTGCCTCTAAATCTTTAAGGCAAACACAATAGCAGCTAGCTCCAAATCATGCGTCGGATAGTTTAGCTCATGCGGTTTAAGCTGACGTGAAGCATAGGCAATGACTTTTCCTTCTTGCATAAGTAAACTGCCCAATCCCAAGTGGGATGCATCGCTATACACGGTGAAGTCTTTACTTGACTCAAGTTGCACCAAAACAGGGGAATGTGTCAGGACTTGCTTAAGCAGATCAAAACTCCTTTGTTGCTCCAATGTCCACACAAAGAGAGTTTCTTTATGGAGAAGCTTCATCAAGGGTGCAGCAATCATTGAAAACCCTTTTACGAATCTATGTTAGTAGCCTGCAAGGCTCAACAAGCTACGCACTTCTCCAACATTCTTAGGAGGAATCCAATCAAGAACCGCTTGAATCTTCTTCGGGTCAACTTGAATTCCCACAAAAGAGATAACATGTCCCAGAAAAAATACTTCAGATAGCCAGAATTCATATTTACTGAACTTAGCATGCAACTGTTTCTCTTAGAGAGCCTGAAGCACAATCCGAAGATGTTCTTCATGAATGGCAGTGTCCTTGGAATAGATCAAGATATCATCTATAAACACAACCATGAATTTGTCTAGATAGGGCCAGAACACACGATTCATTAAGTCTATAAAGGCTGTAGGTGCATTCGTAAGCCCAAAAGGCATCACTAGAAAGTCGTAGTGACCATATCTGGTTCGGAAGGTAATCTTTTGAACATCAGACTCTTTCACTAACATTTGATAGTACCCAGATCGTAGGTCTATCTTATAAAAGATAGAAGCACCCTTCAACTGATCGAAGAGGTCATCGATCCTTGGTAACGAATACTTATTCTTAATTGTTACCCTATTCAGCTGACGATAGTCAATGCATAGTCGCATCGATCCATATTTATTCTTGACAAACAAAATCGGTGCTCCCCAGGGTGAGGAACTCAATTGGATAAATCCCTTATCCAAAAGGTCTTGGATTTGGGCCTTCAATTCTTTTAATTCAACTGGAGCCATCCTATATGGAGCAATGGAGACTAGTGTAGTCCCTGGTTGCACTTTAATTCCAAATTTTACTTCTCGGGTAGGAGGGAGTCCTAGAAGTTCATCGAGAAACAGATCAGGGAATTACTTCACTATGGGCACATTTTTGAGCTTAATATCCTTTTTAGACTCCATAGCACGCATGATAGCCTTATTAGGCTCGGGTTTGGTTTTCATCAAAGTTATGCTTCCCTTGCCGAGCCCACAAAGGTATAACTTATTTTTCGAACAATCTACCCAGGCTTCATGTTCAGCTAACCAATCAAGGCCTTGAATAAGATCAAAATCATAGAAGGGCAAGACCATTAAATTGGTAAAAAAAAATGGGATCCCTTGGATCCTCAGAGGGTAAGCTTTACAAATCAACTGTATAACCACACTATCTCCTAGTGGGTTAGAGACCACTATCTCAGAAGCGACTGGTTCAGGTTCTAGGGCGTACTTCTCAATCAATTGTTAACTAATAAAAGAATGCGTAGAGCTGGGATCTACCAAAACATAAACAAGATCATAACATAATTCCACCATACCTGCAATCACATCAGGATCGTCTTCTCGCTCTCGACCTTGAACATGGTATATTTGTGCTGAGGTTTAAGGGTCACGTCCAACTGAAGGAGGATTTGAGTTGCGAGGTTTCCCTATTGATCCATACTACACTTGTTTCACTCCTCTTCCCTTAGCAGAATTATTCTGAGAAGCCACAGAGGTAGGAGCATTTGGGTTATGTGGACATTTCCTGATAAAGTGACCAACTTCACCACAGAGGCAGCAAGATCTGGCCTGTCTGCGACATTGCCCGGGATGCCTCTTCTGACAAAATTTACACAGAGGAATCTAAGAACCTCTCCCAGAACCACCTGTACTATCAATTTAAGTTGTACGAGCAATAGATGTTCCCAGAGATTGGGATTGAGGCACATATCCCGTCTTTGGCAACTACTGAAAGGTGGCAGACTTCTGGTCCCACTGTCTATTCTTCTTCTGAGGCATGGAATGTTTGGAATCATCTCAGAATCTCTTGTCAGATCTGTCTTGGTTCCCCTTTCTTCTTTCATAAGCCTTCTGAGAGGCTTCAGTAGTAATCGCCCGGTTGACCCGATTCTGAAAGTCCTTCAACTCCAAGGCAGTCAAGAGAGGATGCAATTCATCACAAAGGCCATCGATAAACATCCTACACTTCTCATTTTCTGTGCGTATGATCTCTGTACCATACCTTGAGTATTTGTAGAAGTCGTGGATATACTACTCTACGGGTTGTCGTCTTTGTCTTAGATGGAGGAACTTCTTGCGACTTTCAGTGATATAGTGTTCACTAATGTACTTCTTGTGGAACTCTTAAAGAAAGAAGTCTTACGTAACCCTATGCTCGGGTACCGTAAGCATCACGGTATCCCACTAGCTTTGAGCCTCTTCAAAGATCAACGCCAGAGTGCACTCCAGCTTATGTCCATCAGGATACTTCATTTTCTTATTCAAAACTTTGAGAGAATTTTCCAACCAGTACTCTGCTATTTCAGGATTATCTTGCTCTTGGCCGGTGAACATATAAATCGGATAATGCCTAAGCTTATCAATAGGGGCTCTCGAGACAGATGGAGGTGCTTCAGCAGGCTGAGGTTGTTGCTCCTGCCTAAGGGACACAACCACCTACTTGATCATCTTCGTCATGGACATCAAATACTCCTATTGTGCAAGAGGCGTCGGAGGGGGATTAGGCAGGTCATTCTGTCCCACCTGCTCAGGTTAAACTTCAACCCCGAGAATGTCCCTTGTGTCGAGGAGGATCTGGGATGTGGTTCCATTTCGACCTTTCTATCGTTGGGTGTAGACATTCTTAAATCTAGTCAAACAGAAAAAAGGTTAGATCGTGTTAGTTGCAAGTCACGAATATCGTATATAAATAAACTCCTATGTGGCATATGAACATGCAGACTCATGATAAGCCTAGGTTTAATCCTAGAACCGACTAAACTCTAGCTCTAATACCACAAATGTAACACTCCTTCCCGGCCTGGTAGGAAAACATGTCGAAAAATGATACTAGAAACAAATTTAGAGATTGAAAACTTAATCAGAGTTTGAAATCTTACTCGGAGTATCTTATCAATCTCTTTTACGACTTATCAAACTAATTTATTAATAACTTACTCAATTTGGAGTCAATTTTGAACTTTTTCGAACTTAGGGTCTGAATTGCAAATTTTACAAAATAAGGGTTTTTATCAGAGTTTATTTTTACCAATCTTCAATTGAACTCATCGATTATTAGCCTATGAAATTTCGTTATTAACGAAGGTCATTTGCCTATCCAATTAGATCCTTTAAGGTTCGGTGACCAAATTGTAAACTATTTAAAACTGTAGTTTAAGTTTTTTAACCGAATTAACTACCCCTGTATCGATACACCTTGGAGCCGTATCAATACGGATACACATAAATCTCATCTTTATTTGACTCTACCAATTTATGTATCTATACGCCATAACCCTTGTCGATACAGGTTGACCAATTTTGACTTCGTTCAATGGACCCTGTTTCGATACAGCAAAGCCTGTATCGACACGCATTGACCAAGGTTGACCCGTTTTGATACACCTTATGGTCGAATCGATGTAATTTATTTCCCATACCTCACTGCCAAGTTCCGTATCGATACACCCCCTTTTGTGTATCGATACGCCCTATCCAAATATGCAAGGTAGTATCGATATAGCTTGGCCTGTATCGATACGCCTGTCCTGTAATGATAGATTTTATCTGGTTTTTATTCAAATTAACCTGTTGAACAATGTCCGAATGTCAAGAAATTTTACTAGCAAGTTATTGATCCATAATTTTAATAGCATACCAAATTTTAGAGCATTTCGAATCCATTTACTAAGTTTTTACCATTTAGAGTCATTAGGCTCAATTTAACTAGTTTTACTATTTTGCAAACACACCATATTCCATATTTAACACTTAGATACTTTAAGACCTTTGTACACATATCAAAATAAATCATTGTAACTTATCTAAGCCATATGCCACCTTACTAGAAGTTCAAAACAAAATGTAAGCATACATGGAGACTAATGGAGTGACTTGCAACTTCGACAACACAATCAAGGCTCGGATTGCTTCCAGGTCCTGAAATGCACAAGACACACGAATGTTAGGATTACATAGTCTAGTGAGGTAGTTATAACAATTGCAACATAAATTCATCAATGACATGAATGGCATGTAACATATTTGTATGACATGTACACATATCATTAATCATATACGGATCATACTCAAAGCCAAGTGTCATTTCTTCATACATCAAATGTAAACTATAAACACATATCATCTCCTTAGATATAGCAACCAACATATACGTGGATTCCCCTGTATGCCATACATATCGAAGATAGGCCTTAGCCTTGAGCCATAGCTTCGAAGTCCTTTACACAATCTAGCCTTTTCTCCCCACATATAGGCCGTAGCCCGGACCGTAGTGCAATCCCTTACTTAGTGAGCTCAATAACCATATGGCATGCCAATTGTATCCAATGTCCACAAGTGTCCAAGGTTACATATATCATTCATAAAACTCACCCTTGTGCCCTTAGGCCATATTGGATTGCAAATTGAGCCTTGGCTCCAAATAGCATATCATAGCATGTTCATATTAAATTCCACATATAACATATTCAAATACCACACATAAGTTCATAAACGTAGTAAAACAATATGAAGGACTTACCACACTTACCATTGAATCCACATATATTTGCTTTACTTGAGCCCTTACCTAGATGCAGGTTTTTAAGCACCAAACAAATGCAATTGAGATGGCACCTAGCCAATCCCTTGACACAACTACACTCACCTAGCAATAGGAGGCTTCAAGATTCCCGAATTACAATCCCCTTGCCCTCGAAAGAGTTCAGAATAGCCGATGGTGAAGATGACTTGTCTTCCACCACTTGAGCTAGTTCAAAATTAGAGGATTACATTAGAATCAAAACTAATGATTTATAAATGTTTTCGAGGTTACCAAAGCTTGTAGAAAAAATCAAAATAAGGAAATCAACCATCTAACACATGGCCTTAGCTTGAGCATTCAAGACTTAAATCTTGAAATTAAACTCTAAAAATTTATGGAATCATCAAATTGACTTAGGGGTTTTACTTACCCAATTGCAAGCTTTCAAACGGTGTATTGAAATCACATAAAGGTCAAGGATTAGATCGAGGTGCTTGTTTGAGCTTAGGGAGGAAGATGAAAATAGAGGTGTATGCTTGGTTTCTTCGATCAAAGGTTTAGTTTGGTTTCAGGAGATTCAAACAATGAAGAAAGATTTTTCCCTATTCATTTTAAGGTGACTAAAGCCTTAATCATTCTCCACCTCGCCCTTAGCCAATAGAAAGCTTTCCCTTAGCAAAGGGTTTGCTTAAATTACTAATTTCCATCAATTCGTGCCTTTTACAACTTCAAGCAATTGATGACTAATTGTCATCGCTTCAGATCATTCCCACGTGAAGAAATGGTAAGCTAGTATGTGACTCAACCCCTACTTTCAATCTTTACAAATTGATTACAAAAATATTTTTTGATAGTGGACCATATTAATACACCTTATTACAGTATCGATACGTCTAGATTGGATTGGGTATGTTAGCTAGAAACGGTTGGGCCGTATCGATACAAGTCTTATTGTACCGATACGCCTGGCTCAAATTCAACATTTTCAGCATTTTCAATGAAACCCCTAACTTCCATTCTTTACAAAAAGTTCCAACCATTTCAATTAGGCCAAAACAACTTCCATTACATCGAAATTGGTTACAAGGATCAAGCAATTACATCATTCGGCACAACTGGTACTAAATTTTCTGATCACCGAAACCCAATTCCGACTATGCCGGTTTTCAGGGTGTGACAAAAAGTCGAAGCCTTTATTTGGTTATTGCTCCACCACAAAGCACCAGTCAAAGTCAAACTTAACAAACGGGGGTCAATTTGAACTCAGATATCTTATGCGCAATGTGCAAAAGTCACCCAGAAATGATCGAACATATTTTCTTCTCATGTAAAACTGTTTGGCTCATTTGGTACCACTTTTCCTCTTTAAGGAAGGTGGAGACAGTGTTGCATGAAAACCCAGTAGCTTTCATTCTAAACTGGAATGAAGAATGGCCTTGAGCACACAAAGCTATGGTATGGAAATCTTTCCCTTTTGCTTTGATATGGTCGATTTGGTTATTCAGAAATGAAATTATCTTCAATAGGAAGAACATTGATTTGATACAACTATAGTTCATTATTAAAACAAGATTGGCATGGTGGTTAAAAGCAAAATTTCCTGAGGTCAAAGTGTCAATTAATGATTTCATTGCTAATTATTTCATTTGCGAATATATTTTGACGAGGAATGATGTGGTCGAATCCCCAGTAGTATGACATCCCCCTCTGTCGGGTTGGCTTAAATTTAATGTGGATGGAGCTATGAAAACTGATGGAAATGGGTGGTATTGGAGGCATATTACGGAATGAGAATGGGCTACAGCTTCTGTCATTCTCACTGTGTATTGGCGATGATCCTCCCATCATGGCCGAGATCCTCACAATCAAGCATTGTACTGAGACATTTAGAGACTCAGAATGGAATGGAAAAATAAAACTAGCTGTGGAAACAGACTGCAAAGTGGTTTATGATTGGATTCGAGAACCGTTAAATTCTCCTCCACCTTTCCAGCAGATTATAGAGTCGATCGTAGGTTGTTGCGAAGACAGGTGGATATGTATCATATTAATTCCACGAGCAGGAAATTGCGAGGCAGATTCGTTGGCCAAAAGAGGGATTGAAAGAACAAAATATTTTTCGATGCAAGGTATAGGCTGAATGGTAAAATGTGGTGGTGTAAAATTGAAGGAGGATTTTACAAGGCATTTTGGGGGGTTTCATATTTCTCTAGGTTTTTATTTATGCTTACTATGTAATCGCACATTCAAAAAGTTTATCTATTAATAAAATATCTAGGGCACTCTTTTCCTCCTTCCTCTGTCCGATATTGAGTTCCCAACTCGCTATTGGTTATGAAAGGGGTTTTTAACGAGGCCCATACTATTATCAAAAAAATCTCTCATTATTCTTCTTCAATCTAACGATAAAAAAGAAATGATACAATATTCTTCGTTTTTTTGTAAATATTGTTGAAAATCCAACTTCATATCATACCCACAATTCAATTCTTTCAAATTTTCTTAAAATTCAAGAAATACTATTTATGTGGTTATTTTTAAAATTCAAGAAATCAAAAATATTACTATTGTTATATATATCTAGGTGTTAACTTCTAATATCCAATTTTCTATTACCTTATTTTTGTTACAATTTTGTCATCCAATTTAAAAAGAAAACCCCAAAAAGAAAATACTAAGTGATATATATGTGTTATTGTTATTATCCAGCAGTGATATATATATGTGTGTGATGATTAATTCTCTTTTCATTTAGTTCATATCATTGAAAATCCAAAAATATAATTAGTGTGTCATGATTATTATAGTATTATTATTTTTATCATGCCTTGTTATTAGTATTACCGTTAACGCTATTATAATTATATCACTATTATTATTATCATAAAGCTAAACTGAAGAATTAAAAATTAATTAACTATTAAATAAATAAAAGCCCATTTAAAAAAAACAATCCATTTATACATACACAAAAAACCCAAAAAAAAATATTATATGTGTACATGGCCCGATAAGGCCCAAGTTGGATTAAAATAATAACCCTAATCTGGTTTCCCCTCTTCTTGCACAACCATAGATGAGTCATTGGATCAAACCCAATCGAACGGTCCAAGAATGAACTGGAGGGGCCCTCCATCTACCAGCACGCGCTGACGTGTGGCTCTCTGGCTACCCCACGCGCGCATGGAGCTCACGCACGATGCTCCAGCTCTCCCCATGACTGTCCAAATCTTCATCAACAGCTGGAATTGCTCCACAACGACCACAGCTCTCTGGACCCCTCCTCCTCAGCAACAGCACATACAAACAAAACAAGGGAGGTCAAAACCATTTCAGACACCAAACCAACATTTTAGACAACAATGAATACAAACAAAGAATTTTAGAGAAAAACATGAACCAATAGAAAATTTTCTAGGGTTTTTACTTTTCTTAAATCAATGTAATATTTTGACTATATAAACCGAAACCAAATTTTGTAACAAGGGGATCATTGGGGAATTTTCGAAGCAATAGAGAAAAACAACAACCTTCAAAGGTATACTTCTTTCATTTTTTTCAGTGCATGCATAGATAAAATAGAAAGTAGTAGAGGGCTAGGGTTTACCTTTGTCGATCCACTTTCCATCGAGTCGGATTGGCCTTCCCTCACCGTTGATAAGCCTGAATCCTGTCTCTACAGGGTCGTGTGTGGTAAAATGGTAAAGAGGCCAACCAAAAGAGGGGGTTTTGGGTTCTTTTGCTCTCAGCTTTAAAGAAAAAGGGGGTTTTGTTTGTTTTTCCTTGAAATCATTTTTTGGTTTAGGTTTAGAAAAAAGAAAGGTTTGTTTTATGCTTGTTTCAGAGACGCGGTAGTGTGCGGCGGAATAGCTACTGGAATCTGGGTTTTTGCAGCGGAGTCTGGGTTTTTGGATGAATGCACGGCAGTGTTCATCATTGTTTCAAAGAGCATGGCTTCTATCTTCGGGAAAAGGGTTCGAAAAAAGGAAAAAAAGCCTGAAAACGTTTTAAGGATTATGTTTTATAATTCAGTTCATTTTAAAAAAGGGTTATTAGCCGTTTAGTCTCTCCGTGTTTCCTTAATCCTGCCCTGAAGACTTCCGCCTTCCTTAATCGCAACAATAGTCCCTCTGCCTGGGATATTTACCCCTGTCATACCATTCCACCTCTTTTATTTACACCCGCAGTCCTCGGTCTTGTAGAGCCCTTGCAATGTCGCCTCCCTTTATACATGTTTCAATTTCTGCTCTGTAATTTGTTTTCTTTACATTTCAGTACCATTTTTCTATGATTATGCTCTTATTTTCCTATTGATATTTATGTTTGATATGGTTTTGGGTATAATATATGGTTTTTATATGGAATATTATATATAGTTTTATATGGTGTATAATATTTAGTATTTTATAAAGAGTATAATATATAGTGTTTACAATGTGCATATAATATATAGCATCTATATAACATATAAGTTTTTTATAAAATATATAATATATAACTTTCATATATATATAATATAGGTCCCTTTTTTATATAATATATATCATATGAGGTTTTCTTAAAAAATTAGTTTTTTATATAAAATATGTGTTTTTAGTATAGAATACATAGTGATGTTTATATTTATATGTTTATTTCTTTAGCTTAGTTTTGTAGTTTTGGGCCTTTTTAGTTTGAGTTGTGATTTGCTTGGGCTTTAGGCTTTGTCAGTTTAGGTGGTTTTGGGCTCGCTAGGTAAGGCCATTAGGATTGGACTAAGGCATAATTAATTTAGTTAATTTAAATCGTGTGCTCGTCTCATAGGGGCACGATCTTTAAATTAATTAAATTAATTAAAGGCTTTTTTTGAACCATAGTTAGATTAAAGTTTGAATTAGTTTAATTAATTTAAGTTTATCCTTAGCTTATTAGAATAAATGTTAAATTCATTAAATTAGTTAAGCACTTCATTAAATTAGTTAAGCACTTCTTAATTATCCTTTAGGGATAAAGTTGACAATTGGGCTTGGATGGACATTTAATTTAAAGTTATGATTAATTAATTTGATTCATTTTAAATAGTATCATTGGCTCATTGGGATGCTAGTTTAAAATTGATCGAATTAATTATCATCAAGATAATCCATAATTTATTAGGGCTTTCTAGCTTTTTAGGTTTAATTAATTTAGGGTTAATATTAGATTTACTTAATTAATAATTAGATCACTAATTAAATTTTCATAATCTGGGCCTTTTAGGTTAAGGCTTTAGGGTCCTCTTTGTGTGTTTAATTTTTAAGCCTTTTTGTGACATATATTTTTAATTGTCATTCATGTGACCCATTTATTTTCAATTAATTAATTTAAATCATAAAAAGGAGGTATTCATTAATTCCGATATTTGTGTCGCAATAGTCCGAGCTTAAAGGATGTTGACCAAATATTTGGATTAATCCTTACCAACTCAAGGTGAAATTAAAACTTAGCCAAACCATTACATCATTCTTTAACTACTTGCACCATGCATAAAGGTGACATGCGGGATTCGAACCATAAACTAACATAACAATCAGGCTTATATGATGTCGGTTTAGTCTACGGTCCGATGTATCGTCAACCTTATTAATTAAATGTCCAATTAATTTGAACCCACCAATTTGATAAAGCTCGTTCAATTAAGGTTAATTTTCAATTGAGGTCACCAAATTAAGTTCCTTTCAAATTCCGACAATTTCCTTCGATTAAAAGCAACAAATATTTTGGTACTGATTTCTGAGCGTGATGAGGGTGCTAATCCTTTCCTACGCGTAACCAACTCTCGAACCCTTTCAAAACAAATCTTTGGTTTTGTGGTGCCTGGCCTACCTTATCCAAATGACCGGTGGCGACTCCAAGTTTTCAATCATTTTTCAAAAGAAAACGAGTTTTCAAAAGAAATCCCTTTAAACCAAGATTTCAAAAGTGCTTTATGGGATAATTCGTATTGACGGATTTCCTAAAAGACACCCACGTATTTATTTATATTTATAAAAAGAAAAGGAAAAAATGTTGCTACAATTGTTCAAAGTAATGTTTTCTCACTATATGAGTCTATCTTTTAGTTTTCACTCGGGGCCCGAAAATATTTGAGACAACCCTGATAAAGTCTTATATTGTTATTAGACTAAGAAAATTTGATAACACGGACTCATCCTTCTTTGGTTCAACCATAATTGATTAAATATTTAATAAATCACTGTATTTTTAAATTTAAATACTCATTTTTGTAGGGATCAAAATACTATTAGTCCAAAATTTATCTAGTGTGTAAAATTTTAGGAAAACTACGTATTGAGTACCCCAATTATGCCTGCGTTACTATTTTGGTACCCCGACTATTATTTTTGGCATAATGGTACCTAACTTTAAGTTTTTGTTATGTTTTGGTACCCCAATCGTTAAAAACTAGCGGAAATAGTGACATGGCTTGGGTTAATAACAATTTGAATCTAAAAACTTATACAATATATCAATTTAGTAAAATTCTATCAATTTAAACATTATTTTAATTTTTGGATTAAAGTTGTAAATTCCTCAATTTTCTTCTCCCAGTCAAACGTAATTTTCATTTTTAATTAAGATGATGTTTTAATTTGATGGATTTTATACTAAATTGATCATATATATAAGTGTTTTGGACTTAAATTGTGATTATACCAAGTTATGTCATCATCTTCGTTAGTTTTTAAAGCCCGTGGTACCAAAATAGAACAAAAACATAACGTTACGTACTGTTTTGCCAAAAATAATAGTTGGGATACCAAAACAGTAACACGAGCATAGTTGGGTACTAAATAAGTAGTTTTCCCTAAAAAATTTAAAAGGATCCGAACCCTTGGGCCGAACATAGCCCTGCCACTGAGTCTTCTCTATCTATTTCCACTTCCACTCCCCCACTAATAAGTTTTTAGGTTCACCATATCTTGCAATTTCAGGCTCATTATGGATGCCATGGTCATTCACCTCACTTGCCAAGTTAGATTCTTGTCGATTTCCTTCATCAGATCACTGGCGCCAATGGATTTAATTTTAGGTTCCAGATCTCTGGAATCCGGATCATTCGAGCTTAAGCATTTGTTTTCCATTTTTATTGGCTTCTCTTGTGCATCTAGTAGCTTAGTTTTCCTTACAACAATCTTCTTGTAATATTCTTCGAACTAAGCCTTTTTCTCAGCTTCAGATTCAGGTGTTGCAAACTTCCCAACCTCCTCCAAGTACTTATTGTTATTATGAATAAGATTTTTCTCAAAAATATACGTATGGTTTTAAAAATGGTTGTGGTTTACGGTGTTACAGCCACCTCCGAAACCCTTACGATACGGTCGTTACGTTACGTTGCGGAGATTTACTAAACTACCAATATTCTACTAATAATAAATAAGGCTTAAGGGTCAAATTTGTCCATATAGTAAATCCAAATCAGCAATGTTGCTTATATTTTTCTGCATCAATTTTGCCCTCGAAGTCATTCAATTGCATCAATTTTTCTCCTTGATCACTATTGACCGTTAAAGTGCTAATGTGGCAGTTAACGGTGCTGACGTGACTATAACGACCCAGATTTCAGAATCCAAGGGTTAGATTCAAATGATTCATGGGCCTCGCGAGTTGGGTCACGATGTTGGGCTCGTAAGAGGCCCAAAGGGGTCTCTTGGTGGGTCTCATTTGATGTTGGGCTTGGGTCTTGATGGTCTGGGCATGGTAGGAAGATAAGGGGAGGGTGATAAGGTAATTTCACCATCTTTCAAAGGGGAAAAGGCTACCTTTATCCCATTTAATTTCTACATAAAAGCTCAAGAGAGTGAGCTCATCTTGTTCGTTTATACCTCCCACCTCTCTTCTTCACCATCTTTCCACAAGGTTCAAGGTAAAGATCAAATATTTGTTGTTTGAGTAGAAATGTCTCCACTAAGCTTGATGAGCTCAACATTTGAAATCATTGTTTCCTTACGCAGGTTAGGATTTTAGTTCATTGATGTAATTAGAGTACAATACTTAGGCTTGTCGGGCAATGTATTCATAGGACCCTCGATTTATGTATGTAACTCTATTTGTATTTGTTAATCATGTCAAATGCTTTTAATTACCTTGTTTTAAATTAGAGCTCTCATGCAAATGACTTAACTATTTTGTAATGACTCTTTTCTAAAACGTTGTTGATTTATAGAATTGCTTATATTTTGGGCTAAATCTAGTTGCAAAAATTTTATCTTTGGGTTGAGCTTGAGGCTCAAATGTGGCATTGGGTTTGGGTGTTACATTTAGTGATATTAGAGCCTAGGTTTAGCCGGTTCTAGGAAACCTCGAGATGGTAGAGAGTCGTAAATAGAGGTGTCTAATGAATATGTACCCATAAGTCAAAGTTGTACTTATTTAATTTGAATATCTTATAGAGTAACCTTGTTTGTTTATCTGTACAGAGTTTGAATCATGCCTAGAGGAGCGTGTGACTATGAAGAAAATTGAGGCTCTAGACAA
This sequence comes from Hibiscus mutabilis, assembly GCA_019671005.1. Taxonomy (NCBI): domain Eukaryota; kingdom Viridiplantae; phylum Streptophyta; class Magnoliopsida; order Malvales; family Malvaceae; genus Hibiscus; species Hibiscus mutabilis. Next base: position 41,408,834 of record CM033715.1, on the reverse strand, counting down.
GAGAGCTACGATGAGGATTATATTCTTGAAACCAATAAGAGATCGGAGGATGAGAGGCGATAAGAGGCTAATTACTTCACCCACGTGTATAGGGCTCTTAATCACATTGTGAGGGTCATACCTAGGCCTTTTGCTACCTCTTGTGAGGCCCTAATTGAGAGGCTTCATCGTCATGGCACAACGGACTTCCTTGAGTCGAGGCAAGATAATTTGCTCAAGGCAGACCAATGGTTGAAGGATACCCGATGGATTTTACAACATATGGGGTTGGAACCCAAGACAAGTTGAAGTGCATTATTTCCCTATTGAAGAAGAATGCTCATGAGTGGTGGGAGACCGTAGAGTTAGGATGGTATCCTAACTGACCCACTTGGGATAAGTTTCTTGATGAGTTCAAGAAAAAGTACGTGGGTGAAGTCCATATGGATAGCTTGAGAGACCGGTCCACACATCTAGTTTAAGGGTACCATCCTGTTATTTAGTGTGCGCAAGAGTTCCTGCAGTTGATGCTATATGGGTGACATTGGATTGTTTGACCAAGTTCGCTCATTTCTTACTTGTGTGTATGGATTTCACGCTTGAGAGGTTGGCACGGTTGTACATCAAAGAGATCGTGAGGTTGCATGGTGTGCCATCATTGATCATATCAAGTAGGGATCAGTTAATAGCGAGACTGTGGAAGAAAATTTGTGAAGCCTTGGACACAAGGTTGCATTTCAGTACTGCTTTTCATTCTCAAACCGATGATCTGTATGAGCAAGTCATCCAAATCTTGGAAGATATGCTTCGGTGTTGTGTTATCGACTTTGAGAGAAGTTATGAGGACTAGCCACCACTTGTTGAGTTTGCTTATAACAACAGTTTCCAATCAAGTATCAAGATGGCAATAAAAAAAGTCTAGATCATCAAAGAAAGATTGTAAGTGGCCTTTGACCAACTAATAAATAATATTTTAATTCATTCCCTTAAATAATATTATTTTCAAATATTTCTCATAATTCCCTTAAATATCATACTAATTCAACTAAACTACAAATATTATACTACACATAAAAATAATCTACATCATACCAATTCAACTAAACTATTCTAACATAACATCTTAAAAATAACAATTCTATAAACTATTATAAACTATAACAATTTAAAAAGTACACATAAAAATGAACTCAAGAAGGGGTCCTAGTGAAAAAGATGTACATCCAAGGAGACCCGAATTTAAATCGTTTCGTCTGCAAGGAGTGTACTTTTTCAAATAGTTAAAAATATATATGAACAAATACTACATTGTAATCACATTATTTAAAAAATATAAAAATAAACATCATTATTTCAAACTTCTATAAAAAAAACTTTCAAAATTTTATCCTCCACGGTGTTTGTTTCAACAAAAATACTTATAACAAATAATTTCAACTATAACAACTATATTAAATATAACATTAATCTAAAACAATTGTTAACAAAATTTACTTCTCAGATCCACGTCCTTTCATTTTAGATTGTTTGCAGTCTGCTGGTTCAGCCTCTGACTAACGTTTTTTAAGTAATAATATTACTTTGTTCACCAAAAAAATAAGACTTCTCAGATCCTCCTGCAGAGAATAGCAAGGATCGCAAAGAGCCAACCCAACATTTTCTTGTTTGGGTTGGGAGGTCTGAATCTCCACAGCAAGAGGCCTCCGTGCTGTATTTGTCCCCCACAAATATGGTGTTCAATAAAAGCATGTCACTTTCTTATGCCTTGGTATTTGGAATGTTTTATGTGAGAACTCAGGTACGGTGACTGGAGATAATGACTGGCAGTAGAGTGTTGATGAAGGTGATGAACGGCAGTTGATTTGTGTATGAGAAAGATACGATGGTTAGGAAACAAAATAAAATTTGAATTTTATTAAGAAATGAATCACAAGAGCATATTATCCCATCACATGTATTAGGCTTATATAGCCTATAACTTAACTGATTGCTAACAGCCCAAACGGCTTAACAACTGATCTAAGAACTTAACTAACTGATTAGCCTAACATTCTCCCTACTTTCTCAATCTTTATGAAGTTGAACAACAACGAAAATATACAATCATATTGAGCTGGAACCCCGCACAAAACGTAAATATATTATTCATTTTTAAGTTAAATGGATAGATATTAACATACGTATATTTTTGTCAAAGTGTATAATATAGCATATAAATTTTGATTTTGTGCAATTATATATATATAAACACATTTACAAAATACATATATTTTTATTTTAATATTTGAATAAATATAATTACTAAAACTGAAAATTAACTAACTACTAAAATATTTGAATTATTCGAATTTTATATTATAACTCAAACTTTATTTGAATTTTTTGGAGCCTAATTAAATTTGTAAAATTATAATTCAATCAGTCTAATCACGTTTTTTCATGTCGAGTGCAGCTGAAATTTTGATTTTAAGTTTTATCACTCTAATCATCAGTGCAATGATAATGTCTATTATAAAATATAAGCAAACCAATGTTCAATTTCTTCTTAGTTATTTTAAAGATAAAAAATTAAAATTACACATGAATTTTTATTAAATATATAATGTTATATATTAGCTTTAATTTTTTATTTTATAAATGAAGTTTTTATTTAATTTAATTTCTACAAAATATTAAAATCATTATCGAATAACATCATTTTATATTATATACTCAAATAATTATATTTATTCAATATTAAAAATAAAATAGATGTGTTTTTTTTAAATTGTGTTTAATTGAATTAGAATCAAACTTTAACGTATACAATACACTAAAAATAAAATTATATGTATACAATTATACAAAATCAAAATTTATATATCAAATTACACCTTTTTTTTGACAAAAATAAACGTATAATTTGAATATTTATCTATTTAACTTAAAACATACTATCAAGGGATAAGAACGTGGCATGCTTTTTATTGAACACCATATCAGTGTGGGACAAATACAGCACAGAGGATTCAGACCTCCCAACCCAAACAAAAATGTTGGGTTGGCTTGCTTTAATTCTGAAACACACGCAATCAAACTCCATGCAGGCCTCAAACATCCCTATCCATCTTCATCCAAATACTCCTTAAATGTTGAACACTAATACATCCTCGTCTCTCTCATTCTTCATTCAATTTACGAGTGTCTCTCATTGAGACAAATTCGTCATCTTTTCAATGCTTAAATAACGTTGGACGTCTATCTCCCGTGATATAACAACAAGCGTTCACAACATTAGCACAACTACAGATAACAATGGAACACAACCTTGCATTCTTCTATCACCGGGTACCAAAACCGTTTTTCATGCATGTATTTTTAGATGTTGTAAATAATGCTTCCGTTGTGAAAAACATTTTGGAAATTTCCTCTTTATATAGAGGATAGAAATGAATGAAAATATTAAACCTTTGATGAAATGATTTTATGAAACGTTAATAGATATAAGTGAATAAACACAAAATTGAATGGATATAAAATTAAACCAAAAGCAATAAATCTATTCAAGAGACAGATATTTTCAATAAATCTGTTCACCAAAAGATAGATCTTTTCAATAAATATATTTACAAAGGGACATAACTTTTGTTTAATTTAAGCATCATTTTATCATTCATCTTTATCCATTATTTTCCAAAAGTATTAACTCAAGCACCAAATAATACACAACAATATAGTTCAAGTATGAACTTTTTTTTTTAACATAACAAAGCAGTTCCATAAATCAAAGGGAAATTACAGAAGCTGAAGTAGGCTATAAGGAATATTACAGTACCAGTCATTTGGACAAGAAAACGATCTGGTATTCCTTGCAACCCACTCAGCAGCAGCATTACATATACTTGGAATAAAACAAAAGTGCAAGAATCAAAGCATGAGACCTCATGTATGATAATAATACACATAGTGATAGCTCAAGTATCATACTAAATATTTTGGCAAAGTATAAGTACTGCGTTGGACATTTTAAACGTATAAGTACCATATCAGACATTTTATTAAAATTCATGTACCATATTAAATATTTTAGAAGTACATATATCACATTAAACATTTTATTAAACTATAAATACCAAACGTAGTATTTTACCAAAGTAAAATCTCTTTAACATGATTATGATAATCCGAATGCACTATTAATGTAGATTATGGGATCTATTTCTTTGAGATATCAAGTTCCTTGCCTTCGCAGAAATGGTTTTTTTATAGGATGTGGTTGTGGTGTGGACTAAAAAGAAGCGACAAAATTAGTGTATTGTTTTGGCCTCTTGGAGTGTTAGGGGGGATTTTTAAGGCCAATTATTGGCAGATTCTATCTCCTATATTCTTGTTTTTTGTGGAGATTCCAAAGATTTCCCAATGAGCATAGGTTAGAACAATGTACTCGACATACTTTTATTTTATTCATCATAAAATTTAAAATTAATAAATTTTGCGAGAAATCTCAAGAAGACATTATCAACTATAAAATTAAAAAATATTGGAGAAATGGTTTTAATTAATCTCACATTTATTAGAAGGACTTGTATCCAATACACTGGCGGTGCAAACTAAAAGTTTTTACAAGCGCCTTAATTTTAGGGTTTAAGGACTCAGTTTTAAGGTGTAGGGGTTTAGAATTTAGGGTCAATGGTTAGAATTTAGGAATTAAGGTTTAGAGGTTAGGGATTAGGTTTTAGGGTAATATATTAAGGATTTAGGTTTAAATCTATAAACTCTAAATTCTAACCCTAAACTCTAAATTCTATTCACAATCACTAAATTCTAAACTACTAAATTTAAACCCCTAAACCCTACACCCTAAACAAGTCTCTAAACCTTAAAACCAAGACCCTTGTGGAAAGTAAAAGTTTACACTATTATTGTATCAAATAATTATCCTCGTTAGAAATCTTAGGTTTTATTTTCTTTTCTCTTTCAAACCTTTGGATAGTAGATCTAGGTGTCATCCTGATGGTCTGAGTGTTTACCGAGCCTCTTCTATCCCACTCTCTTCCCTTTGTATCCTTTCCCTTCTTTCTCTTTTCCACGTCCCCTAACAAGTTTTTTCATTTCCATGTGAAAATGGTGAAAGTTATTGTCCAGTCTCTTGCAAAATTTTGCCTTGACTTGTATAAGTTATAACCTTTTTCAAGTGTTTTTAAGGGTGGGGTTCGTTGTCGTTTGGATGTTCGGTTCTTTAGTTCTCTTATTGGTTTACCATTAATTTTGTACCCTAAGTTGATTCTCTGATCGATCTTGATAGATATCAAGTTTGATTCTTTTAGTTAAGTCGAGTCAAGTTATTCGAATTTTTACTCAAATTTAATTATAAACAATTTTAATGTTGTAGTACCGATTATTTCAATTTAAACTTTTGATCAAAAAATTATTTCAGTTTAAGCAATTTTCTATAATCATATACAATACACATATATTTCTTCATACTTTTTCATATATGATGTATGAAAAAAATCAAGACGAGTCGAGTATTTTAGCATCGAGTCGAATTGAATAATTCGACTTTTTTCGAATCAAATCAATTTTTAGCCACTCATAATTAAAACCTTTAAAAATGGCGACGGCGGTGAAGGCGATCAATCCGACGGCAGTGCGAGAGTATGGACCTTGTTTGTTTCAAACATCTCGCAAGGCATCCATTGGAAGGGACTATGGCAGGTTTTCGATAGACATGGTGTGGTTAGTGATGTGTTTATACCGCTGAAAAGGAATCGAGAAGGATTGCGCTTTGGTTTTGTGCGTATGAGATCAGAGACTGATGCAAGGCGAGCAATAGAAAGATTAAATGATCGCTGGATATACGGGTTGAAACTGAGAGTATCGATGGCTCAAAGAGAGGGAATCGCACGTATTGGAAATGAAAAAAAAAAAAGAGTATACTTTGGTGGATTTGAGGAATCGAGTTAAACAGAATGATGTGATTTTAAAGGGGAAAAAGAAATTTGTGATTGGAGTAGTAGATGAGGAGAAATTGGACATTCTAAATTGATGTGCGGTTGGTTGGAGAAAAAGCCCTCGTAAATTAATGGAGCTAGTGGATTAGTTTCAAGTGGCGCAAATTAAAGGTTTATCGATCATGCGCCTTGCGGGATCACGAGTCCTGCTGATGTTTAACGATAGGGAAATTCGTAGTGGAACTCTCGTGAATGGGAGATTGAAGGAATGGTTTTCAAAGGTGGAGAATTGGTCTCCGAACGTGGAGGGTTGTGATCCTATGGTTTGGATTTCATTGACAGGATTGCTGGTTCATGTGTGGTCAGATGGGACATTTAGTAATTTAGCTGCCCTTTGGGGAACGTTGATTAGAGTGGATGAGACGACGAGGACACCACCAGCGTTTTAGCGCTGTAGGTTGTTGATTGAGATGGAAAGCCGGGACCAAATTGACGAGAAAGTTAACTTATGGGTGCAGGATAGATGTTATGTTTTGCACGTAAAGGAATTTGAGTCATTTATGGCAAATACTTATAAGGTTTGTTATGAAGTGGACAGTGAGGACTCGGACTGCAAGGAGGATGAGGAAAGGATGAGTGTTGGGGGTGCGATCCACACACAAGAGATGCACAGTAAGGAGGTTGGTGAGGCTGGGACAAAGTGTGCTGCTAGGTTAAATGAGATATGCAAGGACTTGATTCAGCCCTCTAGTCAAGGTGTGAGCAACCAGTGTGATGGTTTACAAGAGACAAAGGAGATGATTGGGGATATGGATTGTGTGAGAGTTGGGGGGTCGGGCGAGGAGTTGCCAGCGATTTTGGTATATAATGTTATGAAGGAGGATGTTGGTATGGTTGAGAGGGTGATCAGTCCGACTGATTCGTGAGCGATTGGATTGCCTATTGAGACGTTGGAAGTCTTTGGTCCAAAGCTTGAGGCCCTTGTTAATTCATTTTTTGAAGCCTAGGGGGAAAAGTAAAAAAGGAAAGAAATCTACTGTAGTGAACCAAGATAGTGTATTGTTTGAGGAGAGTCGACCTGCAGTTTCATCAACACAGTATAAAGGGAGAGGGCGTCTGGGGAAGAATCAGTCACTGGTTTAGCAAGGTGAGGCTGACGCCTTGCAATCATCGAATTTCTTGGTTCGCCAGCAAGCTATCCTATAGGAAGCTCATGAAACGCTTGATTTGGGTAATTTTTTGGGTGCAACGACAATTGATAATGAAAAGGGAATAGTTCGTGATATTGCTCGAATTATTGACAGTCACGAGAAGGGTCAATAGGAAGGAAGGATACATGTTTTGACGTGGAATTTGAGGGGATTAGGGGCATCAGGTAAAAAGAAGGCGGTTCGAGAGTTGTTGAGCCGTTACCAGTGTTGTAACATCCCATAAACCGGTCTAGTTGGAATCAGGTTTTAACGATCGGAAAATTTATGTCAAAATGATCTAGCCTTGCATCTATGTTGTCTAAATTACTGATTCTCTAGTTAAAGGACCATAATTGAGTCTAATCTTTGATTTGGAACCTTATTTGGAAAGTCAAAATGTTGAATCTGAGTCAAGGGTATTGATACGGTTTTAACTAACTTTTGGATTTTTGCTTAGCCGTATCGATACAGTCCCACGTGTATCGATACGCACTGTATCGATACGCGCCCTTGCATAAATGACATATTATGCTTAAATCACAAAGATCGAGGGTGGTGATGACTCACCTGCCTATTGTTGTCGCCCCCATGTGAAAACAACCTGAAAAGATGACTAATGGTCATCAATTATCTTGAATTAAAGTAAACCCTATAGTCAAGGAAAGCTTTTTATTGGCTCTTGATGAGGTGGATAGGGAATAGCAAACCCTTAGGCTTGGGAAACCGTGCTATTGGCTAATTGAAAGGTGAATAATTATTAAAAGCTACTAAAATAAACAAAAGGTAATTCTCATTCTTACTTTTGCAATCACCGGGATCAAATCTAACCTTTTTGCTATTCATCCTTTTCCCTCCTAAGCAAGCATCGCCATTGTTGCTCAAGCTTACACCTATCCATTAGAGCTCTTTTAGCTTAATTTTCCCTTGATTTGAAAGCATCATTCCATAACTATTGCTTGGGTAAGCATAAGCCCTAAATCTATTGATGATTCCATAAGCCTTTGAAAGTCCGATTTCAAGATAAGCTATTGCTCTCCAGACCTTAAATTTCTAGTAGCTAATGGCTATCCTATTGATTCTAATAATCTTCTATTTTCCTTTCCTAGCTCAAGTATCGAAAGAAGCTAATCTGTCGTCTCCATCAAAAGCTAGGGATAAAGGAATCGCTATCTGTGAGCCTTATAGCCAAGGTGAGTGTAGTCGGTGTCTTAAGAGTTGGCTAGGTGCCCAAATCGAGTCTTGGAAACATTGAATTTGATATTACTAACCACTGAAATGAAGGTTTTTGCATAAAACATTATTGTAAGCTATGTATGGTAAGTAAATGGTAAGTATTGCATTGAATTCATGAGTATTACATAGACTTGATTATTGATAAAAGCCTTGGATTTGTTGATATGTTTATTCTTATGGAGAATATTGATATATATATATATATATATATTTATTACTACCTATCAATATGGGAGTATTGAACTATTGTTATGAATTTGTGTTATGGAGCTATTGTATTGAATTATTGTGTATTGTACCTTGGGATTGAAGTATTGGATACAATTGGCATGCCATAGAATTTGTGAGCTCATTGGTACAGGTATTAGGCTTCGGTCATGGTGCGGCGGAGGGATGTGTTGTGTATTGGTCAATTGGTGTGGCGGAGGTCATAAGACATGACCATTACTGTTATTGTTGGTGTTGTGGTGGAATTCGTGTATCCAAATACAGTTGAATCGATCCAAGGAATTATTGGACATTGATATTGCTATTGTTATGATATGCTAGTAATAATCATTGATGATATGCTATCTTGATGCCAAGCCATTAGTTAAGAATAATGAATATGCCTTGCGTAATCATATGTTGATATTATGTTTGAAATTGTTTCGAAGCATGCTAATGGCTTATCATGTTCATTCATTATTGTTGACTACCTCACTTAGACTATATAAGTCTAATGCATTCATTTCCATAACATTTCAGGTTAAGAAAGTTATCGGTTCGAGATCGAAGATTAGTTGGAAGATTGGCAAGTCACCACAAGTATCGAGTAATGTGTCTTGCCCTTTCGAACTCCTAGAATGGTGGCAAAGTATTTAGACTAGTTAGCTTTGATGTTTTGGATAGGTGTATAAAGGCTATGACTAAGAATGGCATAAAATGCATAGTTTAGCTTAAAGTTGGAAAACATGGTAAACGGATTGTGAATGGCATGAAATTTAACACACTGATAGATTATATGTTTATAAGCTTGTTGGTAAAATTTGGTAATAATTGGACAACATTTGGGGGGTCAAATTAGATAAAAACCAGATAAAATCTGACATTACAGGCCAGGCGTATCGATACGGGGAGGCCTGTACCGATACGGCCTTACATATTTGGTCATTGATGAAGCAGGGAGTATCGATACACTAGGGAGTGTACCGATATGGATTTGGATAGTAAGGTCTAAAAATTTAATTGCATCGATACGACCTTAGGCGTACCGAAACGAGTCAACCCAAGTCAAAGTGTATCGATACAGGCATAGACGTATCGGTACGAGGTTGTTGACCTCAAGCCTGGAAATTGTGAAATTCAACATAGCATATCGATACGGACTATAGTGTATTTGTACAGTGTTACTTAATTCTGTTAAAAGGCTTAAGAAGCAGTTTTAAAAGAATTACAAATTGGTCACTAATAATTATATGGCTTAAATGGATATGTAAAAGATATCTTATAACAACAAAACTTCATAGGTTAATAATTGGAGAGTCTAATTACAAGTCCGTAATAAAGAATCCGGATTAGGGTCACTAATTTGTAACGTTTACAATTTAGTCTCTTTAGTTTGAAAAGTTTTACATTAACCCCAATTTTGATTCCGACCTTCGATTTCGTATTCCGACGACACTCTCCGATTCGATTCTCTACCGGACTAGGAAGAGAGTGTTACAAGTGTGATATGGTGCTACTTCAGGAAACTAAATTTGTGCAGTGTTCTCCACACACTATGAGTAAACTTTGGGGTTCTAATTCATTTGATTTTGTTTTTTCTCCGTCTTTAGGCCGTTCAGGTGGAATTTTGGTAGTGTGGGAGAGTTCGAAATTTGTTGTGGAAAAGGTGTTGGTTCAGCGTCATTTTGACATGGTTTGGGGTCATGGATTGTCAAGAGATGGTGCTGTGGAATGGTAAGTATATATGCGCCGTGTGTTGTGGAGGCGCAGGGGGAAGTTTGGGAGTCCTTGAGTACAGTAATGTCCCAAACTGATATCCCATGGTGCTTGGGAGGAGATTTTAACATGGTATTGACGATTGAAGAGCGTATAGGATGTGTTGGTGATAGTCGTGGCATGTCTTCTTTTGGTGAATTCATTGAATCAACGAATTTGGTTGACTTGCCAATGTCGGGGAAGAGAGTTACATGGTTCGGACCAGGAAATAAATGTAGTAGACTTGATTGTGTGTTGGTGTTGTAATCACTAATTTTATCTGGGGTGTTAACCCTTTTTTTATATTTTTTTGCAATAAAGGGCTTTGTTTATCTACTCTATCTATTTCATTAAGTATGTATCATTAAAGCTAAAAGAAACAAAAATATATTACTAGTATCATTTGTTTATTACAATTAAGTATTATTAGTCTTATGTTATATTATTACATATTAGTGATATATATAATACTATTTGTTATCATATTTGGTTACTATCCAATTAAAAGACCCTAAAGTATTATTAACATTATTATCATTAATAGTATATTAGATGTTATATGTTAGCTCTTCTTTTTATTATTTATTGTTAATAGTAGTATTATTATTGTTTTATTATTATTATTATTATTAAAAATCAGAAAGCCAAAAATATACTAAATTAATATTAAATAAAAGCTCATCTTAATTTCAAATCAGTTCATTTACATTAATATAAAACCCAAAAAAACTTACATTACAATTAGCCTGTTTCGGGCCCAATATTAAACTCTAAGACCTAATTGTGTCAAAACCCTAACACCACCCTCTATTGTTTGGACAGCCAGCTCCCAGCCATTAGATCTGGGATAGATCTAACGAACCAGGATCAAAGTGGGGAATATTCCAGAATTCACACACGATCACGCGCGGCTCTCCAGATCATCTTTCGTACTCGTGCGATCCACGTGGGACCGTTCGATCGTCCTATACGCGCGTGCGAGAATAACGCGTCTGACCGTTCTGCTGGTCTGACTCCTTGGCAGCCTCAGCTCCTCAGCCGACAGCAGTTCCTCTGGTCCCCTCTTGATCAGCAACACCGTATGCAACCGCAAAGAACAGAAATTTCAGAAGATGTACATAAGTATGGTCAAAATTTCAGAGAGATAGACACTAACCAATAGCAGTTTTCATTTGGTTTTTTATATAGATGCAAAATTGTAATTAACGGAGGCTATATAAGAGAGAAGCCCTTACCATTGTAAGGGAATTTTTTTTGGAGGGGGAAAACCAGATTCAGATCAATACAAAGAGAAAAAATCCTTTCGAGGTAATCTTTTTTATTTTATTTTTTATTTCAAAAAGAGCACAAAAAGGAAGGGCTAGGGTTTTACCTGGTCTCGGTTTCGGGCCGCCGTTGTGACACGACCGAGTCTGAAGCCGCCGATGAATAGCACTATCGCGTCTCGATCCCTTCGTCTTCCCTTTTCTCCGTTTAGGTTATAAAAAATCTAAGTTTGTTTTAGAAAAAGAAGAGGGTTTTCGGCTCTGTTTTTTCTTAGATCTAGGCAAAACAACACTTTGTTTTCAAAATTTGAGGTTGGATCTGGGTTTTACGAAGGAAAAGGAAACTTTTTGGTTTTATTTTTGAGTTCGCCGGCTGTCAGTGAGCAGCGACTGACGTGACGGCGTACGGCGAAACATTGCCAATTTCTGGAATCTGCGACGGTGTTCATGAGTTCTTCATGAACTCACATGAACTCTTCAGATAATATGAAGCTGAAGGATTCAATCAGTTTTGGGATAGTCTTAAAAAATGAAATCTATTCTTTATTTTCAGTTTTTATACCCGGCCTTGAAAATGGATTTATTACTTCATTAAAGTCCCTCCGCCCTTTCAAAATCACGGCCGCAATCCCTCAAGTTTTTCTGAATCTTGCAATTTAACCCTCGTTTTTTTAATTTGGTTTTCAATGGTCAAATCCATGTTCAAATCCACCATATTTTATTTTGTTTTAATTTGGTCCATGTCGTGTTATTACACATACTATATATTATATTTTATAGCTACGTATAGTCATTATATATTATATATTATACATTAAATGTCCATGCATACATTATAACTGTATATTATAAATATATATATATATATATATATATATATGTTATTAACACCTATATATATTATATAGTATTTATATTTCATATATGAGTTATCTCATTACGTATTATTATCATTACTATTATCTATATTATATAGTATCTATATTATATTATATATATATATATCTTCAATTATTTGCACTTTTTATTTCCGTTCAATCCGATCCTTTTTTCCGGACAATTTAATTCTACCTTTAATTTTCGCACTTTAATTTTCCTGCATTTATTTTCCACAATTTAAAGTTCCGCATTTAATTTCTGTAATTACTTTGCGTTTTTATTTTATGTTCGATCCGGTCCTTTCTGGATATTTATTGCGTTTATCACTTTTTACTTTGTTTTTGTTCAAATCTGGTTCCATGCCTGGTGCTTTTTTAATTTTCGCATATGTTTACTTGATTCACCTTTATTTATGTTTTGCTCATGCATTTATAATTGTCATTCATATTACCTTTAATATTCTAATTGGACATGGTAATTAATTAACTTAAACCCTAAAAATGAGATATTCATTAATTCCGATATTTGTGTCGTAATATTCCGGGCTCAATGAATGTTGACCAAATATTTGAATTAATTCTTACTGGCCGAAGGTGAACATTAATTTGGGTTAAAAGTTGATAGATCATAACATCAAAATTAATTGTGTGCATCATGCATAAAGGTGGTGTACTTAATTCGAACCATGAATTAACACGGCAGTCGATCTTATTCGATGTCAGTTTAATCTGTGGTCCGGATTTACATCATCCTTATTAATTAAATGTCAAATTAATTCCGATCCACCAATTTGATAAAGCCCATTTAATTAAGGTTTATATTCAATTAAGAACATTTAAGTTAATTTAATTTAAATTTTAACAATTTCTATTAATTAAAAGCAACATATATTTTAGTACCGATTTCCGGGCTTAATGAGGGTGCTAATCCTTCCCCACACGTAACCAACTGCCGAACTCGTTTTTGAATGAATCTCTAGTTTCGGTGTCCGGTCTACCTTATCCAAGTAAACAGTGACGACTCCAAATCTTTATTTTTTAAATTTGATTTTTTCAAAAAAAAAGAAATCCTTAAATCAATTTTCAAAAAAATATGGGATACCCCGTAGTCGATTTCAAAAAAAAAAGGAAAAAAGGTAGCTACAGGTGTCAAGTGAATGGTTTGATCGATTTGGTCGTTTGATACTGCAGAATTTGACGAGGGGGCTCTCCGATCACTGCCTTTGCGTTTGACAGATGGCGAGGTTGACTGGGGGCCTAGTCCTTTTAGGTTTCTGAATTGCTGGTTGGAACGCAAAGAACATATTCTTATGATGCAATCGGAGTGGAAAAGACTATCTTAGGAAGACTGGGATCTAAAAAATTTTAGTAAGTTGCGTGTGTTCCGTGGTTTTTTGCATAAATGGAATAAAGAGTCTTTTGGAAGTATTGATCTCCAAATTGAAGCGACATCGGCTCTCTTGGAGGATATAGATGATCGAGTGGGAAGTGGGGAAGGCGTCGAGCAATTGATTGTAGATGAGAGAAAGTTGATTTCCAATTTATGGCGACTTGTGCGTTATCGTGAGTCGTTGTGGAGACAAAAGTCGCGAGCGCTTTGGTTGAGAGAGGGAGATTGCAATTTGCGTTTCTTTCATAATATGGCTAAGATCCGTGGGGGCTGGAATGCTATGATAGGACTACAAGTGAATGGACGTTGGATTGAGAATGGAAATATGTTGAAGCATGTGGTTTATAAGGAATTTCGACAGCATTTTGCGCAACAGCCTTTTCAAGGATCATTGGGGACTGATCTGGGTCTGCGTAAGCTCTCTATGGAGCAAGCTGAGTCGTTGGGTGTGGCATTTACAGAGGATGAAGTGTGACATGCTATCTTAGAGTGTGATGGTTTAAGGGCCCCGGGCCCTGATGGGTTTAATTTTAAATTCTTTAAACGTTGTTGGCATTTCTTGAAGGAGGATGTCATGGTTTTTATGAATGATTTTTATTGTACTGTGCATCTACCAAAGGGGGTTAATTCGAAGTTTGTGGTGTTGGTGAAAAAGAAAGAAACACCAATTCTTTTGGCGGACTATCGCCCTATTTGTCGTCTGAACTCAATTTATAAAATTTTGGCGAAGGTCTTAGCAAAGCGTTTTCAGGGGGTACTTGATACGTTAATTAGTGATTCACAAACGACATTTGTAAAGGGAAGACAAATGATCGATGGTATATTACTGGTGAATGAAATCGTGCACGATGGGACATAGCAAATTTGGTAATGGAGGTGTAATTTTGAAGATCGATTTTGCAAAGGCCTATGATTGTGTCAATCAGTCGTTTCTAGATCAAGTGTTGAGTGATATGGGGTGCGTAGATCAATGGGTTCGATGGATGAGGGAATGTGTGCAGACGTCTCGGCTTTCAATCTTAATTAACGGCAGTCCGACAAAGGAATTTTGGATGCAAAAGGGCCTGCGGCAAGGAGATCCGCTATCACCGCTGCTCTTTGTTGTTGTGGCAAAAATTTTGCATCGCTTTTTTGTTCAGGCAGAGGAGAGGGATGTGATTAGAGGTGTTTGGGTGGGTGCTAATCTGTGCATTTCCCATCTCCAATTCGCGGACGACACAATTATTTTCTTGCAAGGTGAGGTAACCTTAAAAGAATTTTGACATATTTTGAATTGTGTTCTGGTCTGAAGATAAACTACTCCAAATCCTCTTTGTATGCTGTGGATGTTGATCGAGTAATTGATGGGGAGATGGCAGCAATTTTGGGTTGTGAATGTGGGGAGTTACCGTTTACTTACCTTGACATGCAAATTGGGTTGAATTCGAGGAGCTTGAAATTGTGGGAGCCTTTGATTCAGAAGGTTCGAGTGAAATTGGCGGGTTGGAAGAAACAATCTTTGTCTTTTGCGGCTCAGGTAACGTTAATTAATTCCGTGTTGTCAGCTCTTCCAGTTTTTATATGAGTTTATTTGTTGTGTCGAAAGGTCTGATTGCAAAAATTGATAGGATTAGGTGTGCCTTTCTTTGGGGTGATGTAGAGCTGAAGCGAAAGATGAGCCGTGTTCGTTGGTCTCTAGTGTGTTGACCGAGGATATGTGGGGGTCTGGGTGTTGCTGATTTGAGGTTAAGTAACATGGCTCTTCTTGCAAAATGGGCATGGCGTTATAGTGCGGAACGAACTTCTTTGTGGAGATCCATCATTGTCGCGAAGTATGGTGAGCAGACGTTGAATTGGCGTTTTAATTCTAGTGGTGGACGTGATATGTCGGTTACGTGGCGATAGGTTATTGAGGTCCAGGACGATGAGAAAGTAAAACGGTTCATGGTTGTACATCAATTCACTGGTTTTCTGGGAATGGTCGAACTGTCCTTTTTTGTCTTGATTGTTGGTGTGCCGAGGAGCCATTGAGTGTGTTACTTCCGCGATTATATAGGCTGACCTTGGACAAAACAGTGGTGGTGGCAGACTATGCTTTGGTGGGCTGCTTGGTGCATGATTGTTGGGAGTCATTTTTCTAAAGGGAGCTGCAGTCCTTTGAAGTGCAGCAAGTGCATGAGCTGCTGTCCATAATCCCTGCGGCAAGGTTGAATGATATAAGTGAGGATCGACTGTTTTGGAAACTTAATCTGCGAGGGGTGTTTCAAGTGTGTGACGATGAATCTCATGACTTCGCTTGGGATTGAAGAGGGTGAGTTGGCGGGGGCTTGCGTATGGAAATTGGAGGTGCCCCTTAAAGTTTATTGTTTTCTCTGGTTTGTGGTGTTGCGAAGTTTGCCGACGTTGTTGTTTTTACAATCCCGGGGGGTTCAATTACATCAAATATCCGTAGATTGCTTGTGGTGAAGGATGTGATGAAATTGATCACATCCTTTATTCTTGTTATAATGTGCGTGAAGTATGGTTATTGTTTTTACAATGGTGGGGTGTGTCCTTTGTTTTGCCTCAGTTCTTGCATGAATTTTGGGAACAAGGTACGTCGAGCTTTTTCTTGGGCAAAATGCGGCAGTGGTGGCTTGCGGGATGTGCGGCGGTTCTTTGGACGGCATGGTTGGCTCGGAATGAGCTTATGTTTAATTAGAAACGTTTGGAAGTGGGTGAGCTTTTCTTTTTGGTTAAACTCCATGCTCTTTATTGGGTGAAGGCGGGTTGAGATGCATCTTTTGTGCTTGAATCACAGTGGTGGGAATGCCCAAGGAGTTGCTTATCCAGGTCGAAGGCAGTGGTGAGTCGTGTGGGGATTGTGTGGTGCCCTCCAATTGTATGGACTCTAAAATTTAATGGTAAGTCGAGAAGGGGTGTGGTGGTGTCTTGCGTGAATCTGGGGGTCAAATTTTGGCCTTTTTTTCTTGCACGTTGGGAGTCATGGATTCCAACGAGGCCAAGGTACGTGCTATTGGTTTTGCTCTGAGTATGTTGTCCAAGTCGTATTTGGGGGAGAAGTTTTCGGTTGTTGTTGAATCAAACTCTGTAATTGCAGTGTCGTGGATAACTTGTGTTGATCGGCGCCCTTGGCGTTTATGGGATTGCTTTAAAGGGATTGATGAGTGCATTGCGATACTGGCATGTGTTTGTTTCTCTGATATTTATCATGAGGCGAATAGTATGACGGATGCTTTGGCGAAGGGGTTTGGATCGACCGTCATGCTTACAAGCGATGCTATAGTTATGAGCAAGGTCTTATCGTATTTTGGGATGTGTTTTCTGAGGTTGTGCGCTTGTTCTTGGCTATTCTCTCGACCTATCGTCACGGTGTACTCTTTTATTCCGTTTAGGTTAGGGAGGTTTTTAACGAGGCACGTGATGATAGTTGTATGAATTTTGTCTTCATTAAATTCATACATTATTGATAAAAAAAAATTAACATTTATTAGTGTTGATGTTGTTTATCGTTCATCTGGTTGAAAATGATAATTATTGAATCTTTGTTTTTTTCAATAGTTTTCCTTCTTTGTCCTATTTCATGAAATAAATGAATTAATTTCAAAAATATTAAAGACAACTATTTTTTTTTGTTTCTTAAGATACCCATTGGAGTGAATTCAATGATTAATTATCCGTGTTATGATAGTCCATATTGAAGATAGACAATGATAAAAAAAATTTAAAATTATTTTATGCCGAGAACAATAATCAAATCTTCGATTTCTAATTAAAAATTAATATAGGTAAAATTTTTACTATCTCACATAAACTTCGTGATTTATTAAAACCATCTTTTTGAATTCACGTTGAGGTATAGTAGTAATAAATGAATGGGGATATAATCAAGGAGATCCCTTTGCCATATCATATGACTGATAACTAAGATTAGATCCAACCCAAATATCAACTTTAATCAAAGTGCAAGCAATGGTAGATCCCAAAATAAGTTTGAATATTTAAAATCATGTGCAATGTCATTACCTTGAGGAATCCTCACATGTTTTTAACTCAACAATTGGCTTCGCATTGTCCTCTCCCAAAAGAAAATGTTAGTAGTAAGTATTTCACTACCACTTAAACTGCTATATTGTCCGTGTGAGATTCACCTAAAAACGACAACTAAAGTTGTCACCCAACGGTTGAGTCTAACGTGCAGCATGTATAAGGTGCGGCTAAAAGACAACAAGTTTTAAAATTTATTTTCGAATTAAAAATATTTAACTTTTTAATAATATTTTTGTTGATTTTTTGAGTTTTTTTTATAAGCATCTATACTTATTTTGAAAGTTTCAACCAAACTAAAATTTTATCAAAAAATTAAGTATCGATACTTGCAAAAAAACTAAAAAACAAATAACTGAAAATGTTATCAAGAAGTCTAACATTTTTAATTCGATGACAAGTTTCGAAACTTATCGTCTTTTATCTGCACGCTTGACATGCCGCACCCAAGACTAGGGGTGTTCATGGACGGTTAACAATACCGGCACAACTTATCGGTACGATTACCGGAAGTCTCAGTTCAACATTTTGATGAACCGTTATCATCCCGTTTAAATCGGTTACCACCTAAACGGTTAACCAGTTTATTCGGTTAACCATGAATCGTTTTATATATTTATTACTACTAAATTTAATAGTTTAAAAAATTAACCAAATAAAGTGTTCAATATTTATATTTAAAAAGTCTTCAAAGCTTAAAATAATTAAAAATTTAGAAAAAATATATTAATTATACATATATCAGTAATAATCAATAATTCATATTAATTAAAAAATATTTGTATAATTAATAATGTGATATCATTATAATTTTTTTTTAAAAAAAAGAAATTTATTAAAATTCCCTTCTCCATTTGAGTCAATCGAAATCAAGACAAGAACACCGAAAGAGAAAAAAGTACTCCAAATTTATTTCATTTCACGATCACAATAACATAAACACGAGCTCAACAGAGTTGTTCAAGAGCAAATATAAATAAAACAAAGACAAGACAACATGAACCGTGAATGAGCTGTAAGATCAAATCAATGCCCCAAAACACAAACTGCCTCAAACCACGCTGGAAACACAACAAAAACAAAAGGATGCAACACATATCCCACTATATTTCAATACTAGAATAGATGCACGTTCGATAGACGTATACTACAGATTTGCCTATTACTAATAATTTAATATCATTATAAAATATAATTTAAGTATGATAATGACACATATATTAGTAATAACCAATAATTTAATATTAATATAAAATTAATTTTAAAATTTCTTATCAATTTTTTCGATTAACCATTTGGCAAAAAATCGTAACCGGTATCGTCCCGTTTAACCGCTAATTTTACCGGTACAGTTACCGTACCGTTTCGACTAATTTTTACCGATACGATTACCTACCATTTAATCCAATTTTTCAATACGATGCATCAGTTCGATTTTTTATGAACATCCCTACCCAAGACCTATCCGTCGCCAAACATCTGAAATAAATGACCAAAGTTTCAACTTCTTTAGCAAAGGCTATATCAGTAAACTCATAGCTCTTACACTTCCCGTCGGCTAAATCTTAAAGGTTTAACCGTCAAATAGGTGCCAAATTATGTTTTTTTTTTCTATTTAGGTGCCCAAACTATTTTTTTGGGCAAATAAGTGTCTAACGTTTTATTCTGTGACCTATTTAAGGTTCCTATTAATTTTCACCGTTAAATGACACGTGTCACCTCCTGAAAAATCTAAAATTATATTATAAATAAATAAAATTAATAAAAGAAAATAAAAAATATATCATAAAATTTTTAAATATTCCCAAAATAGTCCCCAAATCCCTAAACCCCAAATTCGACCACTCTCGGTAATTTCGCCGGACCACTCTCGATAAATAAAATTAATCGTTCGGAAGAATCATTTGGTAATTTCGTCGATTCGTACGACGTCGGTCGATTTCCGGCGACGAAGTGGTGGGGAAAGTGGTTGTGATGGTCCGGCGACCGATGTAGTGGGCGAAAGCATGGCAACCGGCGGCGGAATCGGCCCAAATCGAGATTTAAGTTTTGGAGTTTAGAAATTTCGGAATTTGTGGGTTGTTTAGTAAAATCTGAAAAACTTAGAGATTTTTTGAAAATTAATTATATTTATTTTTAATATAATTTTGAATTTTTCTAGAGATGACAAATGACATTTAACAGTAAAAATTAACAAAAAATTCTAAATAAATCACAGAATGAAACATTAAGCACATATTTGATCCAAAAAACAATTTGATCACCTAAATAAAAAAATATAATTGGCCACTTATTTAACTATTAAGCCAATATTAAATTCTAAAATACAAAAAGAAAAAAAATCTAGTGGGAACAGCTCAGAAATAATCTGCATTCTATCAGTTCCCTCAAAACCCAGAAAACCAGAAAAAATAAATTAAAAAAAACCCAGAAAAAAGAGACCACAAAACAATTGTTTTATTCATCCATTTAACGTTAATAGGAAAACACAGAAAAAAAACCCATCCCCCGGTCCATTTTTGTGTTATATGTGGCCATGACTTCTCTACAATGACGCAAACCCGATATTATCGAACTCGGAGCCCCGAACCCGAAAAGGAAAAAACCGGTGTGGGAGGTGGAGGAGGAACCGCCATGAGAGTGATTGTTCCTCTACAAGGCGTTGTTCAAGGAAGAGGAGGTCTAGTTTTAGGCTCCATAATCCCTTGCGCGCTCTTTTACTTTCTCCAATTCTATTTGAAGAGAAAGCGTGATGACCCGGATGACCAGAACGAATCCAGTTCCCAGCCTCAAAACCCAACGACGCGTTCTCCGTCGTCCGAGCAGCTGACGGAGCTTCCCGCGTTGACGCGTAGTCTGTCTCGGGCTTTGCTGTCGCCGAGAAATCCAAGTGGACCTGTTCCGATTTCAGCTCGCGTTAGTGGGATTGTGAAGGGTGCGGATTCTCCATATTATATAGGATTGAGGCGGGTCAAGGAGGATCCTTATGATGAATCGGATAATCCAAATGGGGTCATCGAATTGGGTTTAGCAGAAAACAAGGTGGCTTCTTTTAGTTTCTCTTGCCCTTTTTTTTTTGGTACTTGCCAATATGCTTCATGGTTCAGTACTTCAGTTCTTGATGGATTTTTTTTCTACTTTTTCAGTTGTCGTTGGATTTGGTTAAGGATTGGCTAGCCGAGCATGCGAACGAAGCGATATTGGGAAATGGAAAAGAGCTGAGCATTTGCGGGATTGCAACTTACCAGCCTTTTGATGGATTGATCGAGCTCAAAGTGGTAAACATTGTGAAAATGCTTTCAACTCATCAATATAATTAATAGTATTCGGTTTTAGGTGACTTGAAGATGTTATGTTAGTATTTAACTATTAGCACACTCGGATTAAGCCAGCTCCCGTGTATTGTATCACCTGAAAATATAAAATACACATGGTCCCCTTTTTAAGCCAGCATCTGCACTCGGATTAAGCCCCCATTTTTCATGTGTATTTTATATTTTCAGGTGATAAAATACATGGGCTAGTTACCTTTAATGGCAAAAATTACATATATTTTTTTAAAAGTTTAACTAGCTTAACTTCAAGAATTAAGATGTCTGATGTAGATTGAATTGTCAATCTACCCTTGGAAGCTCCTCCTCATCTAATGATTTCTTCTGGAATTTTTAGTTCTTTTTGTCAATAAACAGTCTCTGCTTCGAGGCATTTGTGTTTGACTCGTTATTTTGCAGGCTGTGGCAGGATTCATGTCTCAAGTCATGGAGAAAGCTGTTACCTTCAATCCTTCACAGATAGTGCTGACTGCTGGTGCAACCCCTGCAATTGAGATTCTTAGCTTCTGCTTGGCAGATACTGGAAATTCATTTCTTGTTCCAACGCCATGCTACCCCGGGTAATTTTTTCTCCACAATTTTCACAGTTTTCATTCTCGTAACCAGGTATCTGTCAAGTAAACTGTATTATATGCAGTTTTGACAGGGATGTAAAATGGCGAACTGGGGTTGAAATAATCCATGTTCCTTGCCGAAGTGCTGACAACTTCAATTTAAGTATAACAGCTCTTGATATATCATTCAACCAGGCAGAGAAACGTGGGCTGAAAGTGCGTGGGATTATAATATCGAACCCATCAAATCCTGTTGGAAATCTTCTAAGTCGAGAAACACTTTACAGCTTGCTAGACTTTGCCAGAGAGAAAAACATCCATATCATATCTAATGAAATATTTGTCGGTTCTACTCATGGAAATGAAGAATTCGTGAGCATGGCAGAAATCATTGAGCCGGAAGATATTGACAGGAAAAGAGTCCATATAGTATATGGTTTGTCAGAAGATCTTTCTCTTCCAGGCTTCCGGGTTGGTGTTATCTACTCTCTAAACGAGGACGTTCTCGCTGCTGCTAAAAGGTTGACAAGATTCTCAGCCATATCAGCTCCAATCCAACGTTTACTTATCTCCATGCTATCTGATACAAGATATGTTCAAACATTCATTGGCACCAACAGGGAGAGGCTTCAAAGGATGTATGTTCAGTTTGTCGCAGGATTGGAAAAAATGGGCATAAAGTCCATAAGAAGCGGCGGCGGTTTCTACTGTTGGGCTGATATGAGCGGTTTAATCAGCTCTTACAGTGAGAAGGGAGAAGTGGAGCTTCGGGATAGGTTGTTGAATATAGGCAAGGTCAATGTAACTCCAGGATCTTGTTGTCATTGTATTGAACCGGGATGGTTTCGCTTCTGTGTTGCCACATTGACTGAGAAAGATATCCCTGTAGTTATGGATAGGATTCAAAATGTTTTGAAACCTGTAAATTGAATTGTTAAAATGCTATTGATTTATTCCATCATTTTGGACAATCCCCAGATTCTTCTTTCTTTCTGATACAAAGCTCCTTTTTTTTTAACAAAGGACAATAAATGAAGTAGACCTGCATCGGTTGGTGCATATTTCAACTCAAAGTCTGATTTGTATTATAGAAATGCTTTGAAATACGACACTTCATGTACAGAGTGCAGATGCTGAAATACAAGATGAAAGATACAATTTAAGATCCAAAAACAAAGTGACTAGCATGTTTGTCTAAGTGGTAAGCAATTTGATATTGTTTAAATAGGTCTTGAGTTGAAAATTTATTCACCAAAAACAAGTGTGCGATGTAAATCGGCCATGCGAACGGCCAATCACGATCCTTTGTGAACTCGATATGTGAACATTACCTCAGACCACGTGACGATGAATGTGATCCTCATCGACACTTAAGTCACTGTAATTCAACTTACTAAATGTCTTTTTTAATTGACACATATCCGCACCTCTTTTAATCTCTTGTCCTCCTCAATTAATATATGTCTACACCCCTTTTTAATCCCTTATAAAGGACCATCCACATCTAAAATAAGGGGGCCTTACAACAAAAAGGGAGACCTCCAACTCCCCCATCTCCACCATCTAAACAGCCCAAGACCAACGTCCAAGGGTGTTGCTTACTTAGGTAATCAACAATGGTGCCCCCACGCAGGATCGAACTACGGACCTTCAGTTCTCCTTCAATCTTCAACAAAGCTCGTCTTCATGGTTGGCAGATAAGGGACCTTGATGAGACATGCAAACCAAAGCTGTGTTGATGAGTTTTCTACTCATCTGTCATTTTCTCGCACTTCCTGCGCAACCTAGAAGTATGGAGAATCAGGTTTGCAAGATCAAAGCTTTATGTTTTTTCTGTTTTCGCTACAGCCCATTTGAAAGAAGTACAACTTCGCGAGCTTAGGCAAGCTAAAATCTTTTCTTACTGGAAGGAAGTGAGAACACTTGGTGAATCAGTCCACAATGACCCAAATGGCATCATTTTTCTTCGGAGTTAAAGGTAGACCACTTACGAAGTCCATCGTGATACGCTCCCATTTCCATTGCGGAAGTTCGATGGGCTGCAGAAGACCCGTAAATACCTTGTGCTCGGCTTTGACCCGTTGGAAAGTCTAACACCTAGCTACGTAGTCCGTGATTTCATTCTTCATACCGGACCACCAATAGATCTCCTTCAGATCTTTGTACATTTTGATAGCTCTAGGGTGAACAGAGAGAGGGCTAGAATGAGCTTCACTTAAGATTTGGTTCCAAAGATCAAAATCATCGGGAACACAAATGCGGTTGCGAAAACACAATAACCCTTCAGAATTCAAAGCAAAGTCAGGATCTAAGCTATCCTTGACCTTAGCAATAAGGGGTTGCAACTCCTCATCAGTTTCTTGGAGTGCCTTAATTCAAGATACAATGGTGGAATGAACTCTCAGCTCAGCTAACAATTTTCCATGTTTTCCGAGTCGGAAGTGAGCATTCAAGCATCTCAGAGAAGAAGTGGGCTTATGGCTAAGAGCGTCAGCCACCACATTGGCTTTACCGGGATAGTAGTCAACGACTAAATCATAATCTTTAAATAGCTCCATCCATCAGCGTTGATGAAGGTTTAACTCTTTCTGAGTTAGGAGATATTTCAAGCTTTTGTGATTACTGTAGAGATAACACTTCTCACCATAAAGATAATGCCGCCAAATCTTTAAAGCAAACACAACTGCGACAAGTTCCAGATCACGAGTCGGGTAATTTAGCTCATGAGGCTTAAGTTTATGTGAGGCATAAGCTATGACTTTGCCTTATTGCACCAGAACATAACCTGCGTGATGACTTGCTTGAGCTGATCGAAACTCCTTTGCTGATCAACAGTCCACACAAAAGGAGTATCCTTGCAAAGAAGCTTCGTTAAGGGTGCCGCAAGCAATGAGAATCCCTTAATAAATCTACGGTAATAGCCTGCAAGGCCCTAAAAACTACAAACTTCTCCCACATTCTTCGGAGGAGTCCAATCAAGGATTGGTTGAATCTTCTTTGGGTTTACCTAGATTCCTGCAAAAGAAATCACATGGCCAAAGAAGGATACTTCACACAACCAAAATTCACATTTACTAAACTTGACGTAGAGCTGTTTCTCCCGAAGGGTCTAAAGCACGATCCAGAGATGTTCTTCATGAGAAGTAGAGTCTTTAGAATAGATCAGATGCCGTCTATAAAGACAACCACAAACTTATCAAGATAGGGCCAGAATACACGATTCATCAAGTCCATAAAGGCTATATGTGCATTCGTGAGCCCAAAAGGCATCACCAGAAATTCATAGTGACCATATATGGTGTGAAAGGCAGTCTTTGGGACATCAGACTCTTTTACCAACATTTGGTAGTATCCAGACCGAAGATCTATCTTGGAAAAGATAGAAGCATCCTTCAACTGATCAAAGAGGTCATCTATCCTTAGAAGTGGGTACTTGTTCTTGATCATCACTTTATTCAATTGACGATAGTCAATGCATAGACGCATCGATCCATCCTTCTTTTTGACGAACAAAACCAGCGCTCCCCAAGGTAAAGAACTCAGTCGGATGAATCCCTTATCTTGAAGGTATTGAATTTGAGCTTTTAACTCCTTCAACTCCACCAGAGCCATTCTGTACGGAGTAGTAGAGACCAGAGTAGTTCCAGGTTGTACTTCTATCCCGAACTCAACCTCACGGGTGGGAGGGAGTCCCGAAAGTTCATCAGGAAAAACATCAGGAAATTCCTTCACCACAGGTACGTCTTCGATTTTCAAATCTTTCTTAGACTCCATGGCATACATGAGACTCTTTTTAGGCTCAGGTTCGGACTTCATCAAGGTTATGCTCTCCTTACCGAGTCCACGGAGATATAATTTATTCTTTGAACAATCCACCCACGCTTGATGTTCAGCTAGCCAATCAAGGCCTAGAATGAGATTGAACCCATGGAAGGGAAAAGCCATCAAGTTAGCCAGAAATGGGATCCCTTGGATCCTTAGGGAACAAGATCTACAGATTATTCGAATAGCTACAATATCTCCTAACGGATTTGAGACAAATATCTCGGGAGCAATAGGTTCACATTCTAAAGCATACTTTTCAATCAAGGGTTCACTAATAAAAGAGTGTGTGGAGCCTGGATCTATCAAAACATAAACAAGTTCAGAATATAACTCCACCATACCTGAAATCACATCAGGATCATTCTCTTGCTCGCAACCTCTAACGTGGTACATTTGGACTGAAGTCTGCGGGTCACGGCCTGTTGGAGGAGTAATTTTGTTGCGGAGTCTTCCTACGGATCCAGATGACACTGGCTTTGCTCCTCTCCCCTTATTAGGATTGTTCTAAGAAGCTACAAATGTAGGAGCTTGAGGGTTCTATGGGCACTGACGAATGAAGTGGCCATAGTCTCCACAAAGGTAACAAGAACCGGATTGCCTACGACACTGCCCTAAGGCCTCTTATGGCAGAAGTTGCATAAGGAAATCTGGGAACCCTTTGTAGAACCGCCCGTACTATCCACTAAAGCTGAGCGGGTAACGGTTGTTTCGACAGCCTGGGACTGAGGTACATACCCAGATAAAGGCAATTGTTGGTAGGTAGCAGACTTCTAGTCCCATTGTCTTCCCTTCTTCTGGGACGTGGGTAACTTAGAATCATCTCGGAACCTCTTATCAGGTCGAGTCTAGTTCCCCTTTCTCCTCTCGGAGGCTCTTTGTGAAGCTTCAGTTGTGATGACCCGATTGACAAGGGTGTGGAAGTCCTCGATCTCCAGAGCAACGAAGAGAGGAAAAAGTTCATCACAAAGGCCGTCTATAAACATTCTGCATTTTTCCTTCTTGGTACGGATGATTTCGGCACCATATCTTGTATACTTACAAAAATCGTGGATGTACTGCTCCACTATTCTTCCCCTTTGCCTCAAATAGAGGATTTTTTGCGTCTTTCTGTAATGTAGTACTCACTGATGTACTTCTTACGGAACTCCTGAAGAAAGAAGTCCCATGTGACACGATGTTCAGGTACAGTGAGGGTTACCGTATCTCACCAGCTTTGGGCCTCTTCAGCTATCAAGGCTAGGGCACATTCAAGCTTATGTTCCTCAGGACACTTCATTTGATTATTCAACACTTTCAGAGTGTTCTCCAGCCAGTATTCCGCGATCTCAAGGTTATCCAAGTCCTGGCCGGTGAATGTATACACAAGATATTGCTTGAGCTTGTTAACAGGGGCTCTCGAAGTAGATAGAGAAGCCTCAGCAGGTGCGGGAGGTGGTTCTTGTCGGAGAGACACCACCACCTGTTTAATCATGTCTGCCATAGAGATCAGATACGTCTGCTGAGCAGGTGGCATTGATGGAGGGTAAGGTGGGTCGTTCTGTCCCACACGCTCGAGTTTGATTTTAGGCCTCAAATTGTCCCCCTGAGTTGAGGAGGAGCCCGGATGAGGTTTGTTCACTACCCTTCTATCGGTAGGGCATTTTAGATCTAATTACACATAAGGATTAAATCGTGTAAGTTGCAAGTCACATAATACATATTCAATAACTCCTAAGTGGCATATGTAGACACAGACTCATAACGGATGCCTGGTTATTCCTAGAATTGATTAAACCTAGGCTCTGAACCACAAATATAACACCCTCTTCCCAGTCTGGTAGGGATCCGGGTTGGATAGTATTATTGGAAGACTAATCGAAGGTTCGGAAAAGTTTCAGAGTTCAAAACCTAATCTAAGTATCACATTGATTATTCTTAAGACTTATCCACTTTGTTTGTTACTAAACTTAATCGGAGTTGGGGTCAATTTTAAACTTTTCTTAATCTTAGGGACTAAATTGTAAATTTTTACCAGTGATTGATTTTAATCCAATTTCGTATTACCAATTGAAATTAAACTCTCCAAATATTGAACAAAGGGTTTCATTATTAGAACCTATCGAATTACTAAGCCAATTAAACCAATTTGAGACTTTTTACGAATATCAGTTTTGCGACTTAAGTAAATTTACCAAAATTTGCCAGTACACTTATAAACCATGTTTCTATTGGTATGTCAAATTTTAGGGCATTCGGAATTCATTTACTAAGTTTTCACCTTAGGCTCATTTTAGGCACTTTTAACCATTTTAACCAATCCAAATCTAGTCATTCTAAGCATACAACCAAAACCATATTACTAAGTCATCATACAATCATAGAAAGACTTATACAAAACAAGTTGGTCCATATGCCACTTCAGTAGGAGATTATAGCAAAAGATAACATGCATATATGGCAGGGACGTGACTTGCAATCGCACAACATGATCAAGGCTCAGAATTGATCAAGGTCCTGAAAATGCACTAGACACACATGTTAGGCTTACATAGCCTAGTAAGGTAGTTATAACAATTACAATAAATGACTGATATTATGAAATGCATGATAATCAAATATACAAGTAGTCATATTATGCTATGCACAATTCATGCTTATTACACATATTCTCATGCTTTCATATTCACATATTACATGTCACAGTCATATCATAATCATATTGTCAAAACACAATTCATAGACACATATCAATTAGGTACCATTGGATACACGAATTTCCCTGTACACCAATACATATAACAGAGAGTGCGCCGTAGCCCTTGAGCCGTAGCTTGGGAGATATATCCCTTATACAGCTGATAATTGTTCAAAATAACTATTTTATTACCCTTTTTACTCATATTATTGTTAGACTTAAGCTCATATTAGTTGCATAATTAATCATTCATGCATTAATTCATGTTTCTTTCCACCGCTGAGGTTGATTACATAACTTGGTGATTTTTGTGGAAAAAGATGCTGCTTTGGTGTGTTTTTGTGTGTGTGCAGAATCACTTGCCTAAACAAGGCTAGAACCAGTTGCCAGGGCAGTGCATGAAGGAGATGCCGAGCTAGTTGCCAGGGTAATGCTTGAAGGAGATTCCGAGCTAGTTGCCAAGACAATTTTCGACAAAGAATAAGATGATATGGTAGTCGAAATTGATGACTAGATAAGCCCAAGATGACGTGGAGCAAATTTAAATTCCAAAGGAGTTTGATTTCCATGAAGAGGTTAAAGAGAAATTAAATCCCAAGAAGATAGGAGAAGTTTTAGAAGGAATTTAAATATAATAAAGAATTATATTCTTTAAAGATAATTTAATTCCAACTTAACTTCCTCCTCAAGAAAGATTTTGACCTAGCCATCTCCTATTTAAAGAACCAAGCCGTCAAAGAAAGGGCAAGAAGAGAAGAGAGAAATTTCAACAAACTCCAAAGAAGCAAGAGATGAGAGATTTTGACAAGAAAGGAGAAGCTTGGAGAGTTTTCGATTGGAAGAGAATTCAAGGGGGCTGATCGATCTTCTTCTTTCCTTCCATTAGATTTGGGGATTATTCTTTGTATATCTTTTGAACCCAACCATGAACTAACTTGATTGGTTAGGGTTATTGTGTTTTTTTGTTGTGAAGAACAATTGGATTTTGTTTAGGTAATAAGAGCTTGCACTTTTCTATTCAAGGTTTATTCATTCTTGGTTCTTATTCTTGTTTGCGAGTGAATTGGGAGAGGATCTCGTAACTTCATCTATTTATCTAATATCAGGAGAGTTAGATTCAAGAAACGAATGAGTATGATCTTTATTCAATCTATTGATGGTGAAGATTAATCCGTCTTAGGAACAAGTTAAGGATTTCAACGGCTAAGAGGAGCGCAAGATTGGTTGTTGTTCACCCTTGATTCACGCAGGGATGTATTATCAAGGCATGCACAAGTAGCTAGAGTTTTGACTTAGGGATAAGAAGAAACCATTGAAGAACGCTTCGCTGAACTTTGGAAGTGAATGCTCAATTGCCCAGGCAATTGCGGGAGCATTGCCCAGGCAATATGATCAGACAACGAGGGGGAATTGCCCTGGCAACCGACCAGGAAACACGGCAGAATTGCCCTGGCAATCAACCAGGCAATTACAACAAAATTGCCCTGGCAATCGACTAGACAATCATAACAGAATTGCCCTGGCAATCTGGCTGCTACTCAATCACCAAGACAATCCAATCGGCTATCACACCTCAACTCACGATAACCTAGCCTATTCTCTCTTTTGCTTTCATCTATTCTTTTAGTTTTTTGCTTTTACTTTACTCATTAAAATCAACTCCTACTATCAATTGTGTTTTTACTTTTACAGTGCGATAACTAAAGCAAAGTGGTCCAAACCAAGCCCTGTGGAGACGATACTCGATACTCGTATCACTTTATTACTTGCGACGTGTATACTTGCACAATTGCGTAGCACTTATTACACGCAACAATTTTTTGGCGTCGTTGCCGGGGATTGGCAATTGGTGTTAGTTGTTTTTGTTATTGCATTTTTTTCTCTTAGTTTTACTAACTTTTCTTTTTGTTTGTTTTATCAAAAAAAAAATAGGTGCGCTACAAGTTAAGGGACATCAACATGTCAGGAAATAAAAGTCGATCTATTCGAGAGATGATGTTGGAAGATATGAATCAATCCAATCAAGAGTTTCTTTCACCCTTTGATGATTACCTATACCAACCGAGAAAAGCCCAAAGAGCCTATACCGTGAAAAAATCTTGTGCTATATGTGGAGAATATCATGTGTTTGAAAATTTCCCTCACATTTTCGGTGCATATGACTACATGGCGGACCATAGAGGGAACCAGCAGCAAAATTCTTCATGGTATGGTCAAAAAGCTCAAATTTTTTTTTACCATAACAATTTTGCCGCAGCAACAAATATGCCATGGCAATGTAGTCCTTTTCAAGAGCATTCCAATTCCTTGGAGGAAACGTTGCTAGCTTCCTTGGCTAGACTTGACGGATCAATTGAAGAGATTCGAGAGCTATCAAAGTCCATGGATATGAGGATAGTTCAGTGGGATGTAACCTTGGGGATTCAGAAGATCAATTGAGGAGATCCACATATGTCGTGGATAACATGCACCAACAATTCATTCCTAGGGATACTGAAGTCCCAAGGCAAGAGAACAAGGAACAATTCAAGGAAAGCTCTACGATGTGTGAGGAACAACTAAAACCTCCAAGTCGATAGCCTGCCAATGAAAGAGACCGCCCAACACATGATGAGTCTGAGCAACAAATTGCCTCGGCAGTGATTGAGGAGCCTAAAAAGAGCAATGCCACGACAACACTCAGTGAAGCTGAGAACAACAATACTACAACAAATTCTGAGAAACCTAATGCCCAGAAGGTTACAACGTTGATGTTGAAGCAGGAATCTTTAGATTGCTCTCATCTACAGTTGCCACGGCAATCGCACGACCACATGCAAGATCAACGAGATGATAATACTTTGCCAATGGAATATGAGCAGGTAATGGTTGAACCTTTTGAATTCTTTAAAAACTCACCTCTTCCATTGCAGGTATGTCTTGAGGAACCGATGTTGGTTGATTTGAAGCCATCGAAATCTCTACCGATGGAGATGTTTGAGAGGCCAAAAGAAAACGGTGTTTGGACTCGTGAAGCTTTTCAGAAAATTGATTTTTGCCTTGATTTACAACAAATTTTGGCAACTGATTGCCACGGCAATTGGCTTGAGCAAAAATTTCCACGACAACAAAGGATACATCAAACCATGATAAAAGTCGACAAGAATGAGGTAATTGAATGGTTGGGAATGGATATAATTTTTCCTATTAATATATTTGTGCCTTCAGGAATAGTAGCAAGGTGGAGGGCATGCATGGACTATAAGGGAACATGAAAGAAAGACACCTCCACCATTGTAACGCAAAAGGGAGTAGTGGCAAGCACATTGGCCAAACTCTTTTTGGGCAATATTGTCACCCAATGGAGGGTGCAGATGGACCATAAGAAGTATCAGAAACGACTCTCCTCAAGTTTTCTCAGTTATGCAGTAATATTAGAAGATGCATGATGGCACTCTTTTCAGACATGGTCGAAGACTTCCTTGAGATCTTCATGGATAATTTTTTCCATTTTTGGTAATGACTTCGATAGTTGCCTCGGCAATTTAGAGAAGGTTTTGACAAGATGTGAAGAAACCGATTTAGTCCTTTATTGGGAGAAGTACCATCTTATGGTAGATGAAGGAATAGTGCTCAGCCACAAGATTTCATCCAAGGGAATTGAAGTAGACAAAGCCAAGGTGGACGTGATCGAGAGATTACCCCTACCAAGTTCGATTAAAGGAATTCAAAACTTTCTTGGACATGCAGGTTTTTACAGGAGGTTCATTCATAATTTTTCTAAAATTACTAAACCCTTGTGAAATTTTCTTGAACAGGACAAAGTCTTCAATTTTGATGATTCTTGCGCCCAAGCATTCGAAACCTTAAAGGAAAAGCTCGCCTCGGCACCCATTGTCGTTCTACCAGATTGGACACTACCTTTTGATCTCATGTGTGATGCAAGTGATTTTGCGGTAGGAGCAGTACTAGGCCAACGCACATGAAAGGAACAGAAAATCAAGTGGCCGATCACTTATCACGTTTAGAACGCAATAGGGAGGAGGACGCGGATTTAGAGATATGCGATGCATCCTGGATGAGCAACTTTTAGTTGCCTCGGCAACCATGGGTGCACATGCCTCGGCAACCCTCGACGCCGCAGCAACTCTTGACGTACACGCCTCGGCAACCATGGATGCGCATGCCTCGGTAACCCTCGACGCCACAGCCGCTCTTGACGCGCATGCCTCGGCAACCATGGATGCGCATGCCTTGGAAACCCTCGACATCACAGCAGCTCTTGACGCGCACGCCTCAACAACTCTAGACGCGCACGCCTCGGTAACCCTCGATGCCGCAGTAACCCTTGACGCCTCGGCAACCATGGATGTACATGCCTCGGCAACCCTAGACGCCACAACAACTCTTGACGCGCACGCCTCGACAACCACTGATACGCACGCCTTGACAACCATGGATGCGTATGCCTCGACAACTCTAGACGTACACGCCTCAGCTATCTTGGGAGCAGTCGCCACAGCAGCACATGTCTCCGCAATACCCTGGTACGCGAATTTAGTTAATTTCCTTGTTTGTGGTATTTTACCTTATGGTCTTACTCACCAAGGGAAAAAGCGGTCCCGCCATGATGCTAAGCATTACTTTTGGGACGAGCCTCTTTTGTTTAAACAATATGCAGATCAGGTCATACGCCGATGTGTCCCTGAAGAAGAGCAACATAATGTACTCCGACAATGCCATTCTTCACCCTATAGAGGACATTTTAGAGGAACTCGTACCGCGAACAAAGTTTTGCAATCCGATTAGTATTGGCCAACACTGTACAAAGATGTCGAAGAGTTTTACAAGCAATGTGATCGTTGCCAGAGGACGGGCAATATCTTTAGACGACATGAGATGCCGCTCCAAAATATCATCGAGGTGGAATTGTTCGATGTATGGGGGATCGACTTTATGGGACCTTTCCCATCTTCATTCGGCAACCTCTACATTCTACTTGCCATTGGCTACGTGTCTAAATGGGTTGAGGCAACTGTAGTTCCCACCAACGATTCCAAGACCGTGCAACGATTATTGCAGAAAAACATATTTACACGGTTTGGGATGCCGAGAGCAATTATCAGTGATGAAGGAAAGCATTTTAACAACAGACTTATTGCCAAGATGTTGCAACCCTTTGGTGTATCTCACAAGATTGCCACGGCATATCACCTACAACCAATGGGCAAGCAGAAATTTCCAACCGGGAGTTGAAGGGTATACTCGAGAAAGTTGTAAATCCCTCTAGGAAATATTGGTCAGTAAGACTAGATGACGCACTTTGGGCATATAGCACTGCATTCAAAACACCCTTAGGTATGTCCCCCTTCTGACTTGTCTATGGCAAAACATGCCATCTACCGGTGGAAATCGAACACAAGGCATATTGGGCAATCAAGACCGTGAATATAGATTGGGAAAGTGCCGTACAAAAACGTTTGTTAGACCTCAACGAGATAAAAGAATTTCGTGCACTCGCCTATAACATTGCACGAATCTACAAGGAGAAAACTAAGCAATGGCAGGACAAGAAACTATTGCCGCGGTAATTCATGCCAGGGCAACTAGTTCTCTTATTCAAGTCTCGGCTGAAACTTTTCCCAGGAAAACTAAAATCAAGACGATCGGGACCATTCAAAGTTATCAAACCATTCTCTCATGGTGCCGTGATAATCAAGTCCATTACCGACGAACATGAATTCAAAGTTAACGGACAAAGATTGAAGCACTACAACGGTGCCCATGTAGAACGCAACAAAGAAGTTGACACCTTAGGAGATGCATGAGAATGCTCTCCTTTCAATATTTTCTTTTTCTTTTATTTTTATTTTTATTTATTTTTAGAAGATATTTTATTTTATTTCACTTCATTATCTTTAGTTTCTAGGTTTTCTTTTCTTTTCCACAACAAGACTCACAATCAACATGCTAAGGAAATTCACTACCGACTACTTGCCACGACAACCGCAACAGAGGATGCCCTGCAAGTACCTCAGCACTTGCCACGACAACAAAAACTACTGATGCCCAGGCAAGTGAACCTGCCTCGGCAAACATGGATCAAATCAAAGCAATGTTATTCACGCGGTACCAGCCACAAGCATTCAACCACTGACCGGAAAATGAATCAAGCAAACGGCACGAAGGAAACTTATCACTCGAGGTGACAACCTCTCTGACTAACTCATTTTATTTAGTTTATTTTAATTTTTGTTCCACTTTTACGTGCATTGAGAATAATGCTTCTCTCGAGTTTGGGGGAGGTGTTGGTTTCTAGTTAGTCTCATGTTTAGTTGCATTCATCTTTAGCGATCACATATAGGTTGCATATGTTACTTACCATGCCTTTAATTGGATTTAATTGCTTAAGACTTGTTGAATATCCAATGATGAATTTTTGCCACTGCACTTAATTGAAAGAACCTTTAATTTTAGGATTGCATGAAAAGAACTTAGAATTTTACTATGATGCTAAATTTTTTACACGGTTGTGGTTTGTTGATTGAAAGAGACTTAGTGAACTTAGGTTGCTTAAAATTTGGGTAAATTTAAAATTGAAAATTAAAAGTTAATTTCTTGCTAGATGTGCCCGAAACTGGCTCTAGTAGTAAATGCACTTTCTTGCTAGAGGTGCCCGAAACTGGCTCTAGTAGTTAATGCACATTAAAAAAATCTCTAGAGGTGCTCGAAATTGGCTCTAGTCGACTAAAATAAAATGAGAAATTGCTTACTTTGCTAGAGGTGCTCGAAATTGGCTCTAGTGAAAATAAAAATAAATACCCCGGTAATTAAATTGATAAAAGCCTATTGTTCACATAGAATCTTGAAAATCAACTTGAACACAACTACGCACACACATTGTCACGAGCATTATAGTTTGGTTCCAGGTAATTTTTGTGCTATCCGAAAAATTAAAAGGTGATCATACTTTGTGCCACGTTTCCGAGGTTTGAATTCAAGTTTGAAGCATGTCTTTGATGATTAAAGTCTTGGCAGGTAATTGTTAGTTTGCATTGCTTGAGGACAAGCAATAGTTCAAGTTTGGGGGTGTGATAAGTGTTCAAAAGTACTATTTTATTACCCTTTTTACTCATATTACTGTTAGACTTAAGCTCATATTAGTTGCATAATTAGTCATGCATGCATTAATTCATGTTTCTTTCCACCGTTGAGCTTAATTACATAACTTGGTGATTTTTGTGGAAAAAGACGATGCTTTGGTGTGTTTTTGTGTGTGTGTGCAGAGTCACTTGCCTAAACAAGGCTAGAACCAGTTGCCAGGGCAGTGCATGAAGGAGATGCCGAGCTAGTTGCCAAGGCAATGCTTGAAGGAGATGCCGAGCTAGTTGCCAAGGCAATTTTCGACAAAGAATAAGATGATATGGTAGTCGAAATTGATGACTAGATAAGCCCAAGATGACGTGGAGCAAAGTTAAATTCCAAAGGAGTTTGATTTCCATGAAGATGTTAAAGAGAAATTAAATCCCAAGAAGATAGGAGAAGTTCTAGAAGGAATTTAAATATAATAAAGAATTATATTCTTTAAAGATAATTTAATTCCAACTTAACTTCCTCCTCAAGAAGGATTTTGACCTAGCCATCTCCTATTTAAAGGACCAACCCGTCAAAGAAAGGGCAAGAAGAGAAGAGAGAAATTTCGAAAAACTCCAAAGAAGCAAGAGATGAGAGATTTCGACAAGAAGGGAGAAGCTTGGAGAGAGTTCGATTGGGAGAGAATTCAAGGGGGTTAATCGATTTCTTCTTCTTCTTCTTTGCTTCCATTAGATTTATGGTTTGGGGATTATTCTTTGTATATCTTTTGAACCCATCCATGAACTAACTTGATTGGTTGGGGTTATTGTGTTTTGTTGTTGTGAAAAACAATTGGATTTTGTTTAGGTAATAAGAGCTTGCACTTTTCTATTCAAGGTTTTTCATTCTTGGTTCTTATTCTTGTTTGCGAGTGAATTGGGAGAGGATCTCGTAACTTCATCTATTTATCTAATATCGGGAGAGTTAGATTCAAGAAACGAATGAGTATGATCTTTATTCAATCTATTGATGGTGAAGATTAATCCAGATTAGGAATAAGTTAAGGATTTCAACGGCTAAGAGGAGCGCAAGATTGGTTGTTGTTCACCCTTGATTCATGCAGGGATGTATTATTAAGGCATGCACAAGTAGCTAGGGTTTCGTCTTAGGGATAAGAAGAAACCATTGAAGAACGCTTCGTCGAACTTTGGAAGTGAATGCTCAAGTGCCCAGGCAATTGACCCATCCTTAATTGCCCAGGCAATCGCGGGAGCATTGCCCAGGCAATCTGATCAGACAACGAGGGGGAATTTCCCTGGCAACCGACCAGGCAACACGACATAATTGCCTTGGCAATCAACTAGGCAATTGCAACCAAATTGCCCTGGCAATCGACTAGGCAATCATAACATGATTGCCCTGGCAATCCGGCTGCTACTCAATCACCAAGACGATCCAATCGGCTATCACACCTCAACTCACGATAACCTAGCCTATTCTCTATTTTGCTTTCATCTATTCTTTTATTTTATTGCTTTTACTTTACTCATTAAAATCAACTCCTACTATCAATTGTGTTTTTAATTTTACAGTGCGATAACTAAAGCAAAGTGTCCCAAACCAATCCATGTGGAGATGATACTCGATACTCATATCACTTTATTACTTGCGACGTGTATACTTGCACAATTACGTAGCACTTATTACACGCAACAACAGCCGACCTTATTTCCCCCACATATAGGCCATAGCCCTGAACCGTAGTCCTCCCTTACTTAACTGAGCTCAATAATCCTATGGCTTGGCAATTGTATCCAATGTCAATAATTACACAAATTCACATAGTCCATATTTTTTTTTCAAGTTATATCATATCAAATATCAAAATGAGCCTTAGCTCCACATCATGTAACATTTCAGATCATTTTCATAAATCATATATGTGTAGCACATCATAGTCATGTTTGCACTTATCAAAGCAATGCAAGGCACTTAACAGATTTGCCAATCGAATTCGACATAGTTACTATACGTGAGCCCTTAAACAAATACAAACATAATCACAAAATAATGCAACGGGATGGCACCGAGCCTATCCCTTGACACAACTACACTCACCTCGACAACCCGATGCTTTTAAACTCTCGTATAACAACACCTTTGTCCTTGGTTTTCGGAAGAGATGAATGTTTTTCTTTATCAACCTCCAATCGATAGCGAGGATTCGAATTTATTAAACCTAAAACTCGAGCTTACCAATCCTATCACTAGATCGTTCTCAGTTTCTCTATATCCCTTTCGCAACATTTCCCCTATTTATAATCTTCATGGCCGGCCTCAATGGCTTTGCCCATGTTCCACGAACATGGGAGCTGTGGCATGATTTTGGGGCATAACACCCTTTTTGGCTTGCCCACGTGGTGGGAAACTTATGCCGCCTTGGGCCACGTCTCTCCCAACATGGGGAGCTCATGGCCAATTCCTTCAATTGAAGGAATTCGCCATGGACCCCTACTCACGTCATATATATATATTAATAATAATAATAATAAACTGATACAATTAGCCTGAATAACATTTATTGTTTGAAATTAGGTACAAGATCGAGCTAATTATATAATCGGTACAAAATATTTGGTCACCAAAACCTAATCCCAGCTAGACCAAATTTTGGGGTGTGACAAAAGTGGTGTCGATCTTCACCTCTCTTCTTTCTTCATCGGTCCGCTAGTTGAGAATTTCCACTCCTTCTTGGTAGGGTTGGATCTATTTTTCTTCTCCTTCCATTAGTTTGAGCAACTCATCAAGGACTTCACAATCTACCTCATCTTCCCCTTCATCAATTTCTACCAAATACAAGGGTTGCTCAAAATCTACCTCGAGATTAGATTTAGAATCATTCATACAGTTAATAGAAGGGACCCTAAAATAGTTTGGAAATGAATATGTATTGGGAAGAGAAATGAATATTGAATAATAATAAATAATAAATGTAATAAATGAATGCAATAATTATGATGTTTGCCTTTGAGGGAAAAGAAAAAGGAAGCATCTTTTTCATTAATTGAAAGCAAGTAAGTTAACATAGAAGCCTTTTACAAAATATCCCTATTGCTCGCGGGCAAAAGGAAATAGGGCTGGTTCCGAGCATTACACTGATTCAGACCTAAAAACTACGGGTATGTCAATGCTTGACCAATTGCTGAGTGTCTTTCTCGGTTAGCAAGGGCAGATTTCAGCCAAAAACTTGTTGTTCCTTCCATCCTCAATTATCATATTGACATCCATCCATTCTAATGCCTCACTGAACTTTTCCTCCCCCTTGAGCATGTCACTTTCTTGGATGGATTCGAGCACTTTTTGTTCGGCGTTGACTATTCCACCAAACACAAAGGTGTCCTTCATATCAGAAAAAATCATCAGTGTCCATAGGATATCTTCCCCCATGAACCTGGCCTTCCTTTGCTCTTATTTCTTTGCTCCTCGCCCTAAAGTCTCCCAAACTGTCATCTTAGTACAATTAGATAGTCTAGGGCATGGGAGCTTGCTTCCTTCTGCCACAAATGTGGCATTCACAAATTCTAAGGCTCTGAAAAAATATTCCATGGCCTCCTCATCAGCTTGGATATAAGGGGCATCGGTTGTCACAGAAGCAACGATATCTTGCTCAGCTCCCACGCTCACCAATTTCCCTTCGGTGACAAACTTTAACTTCCGATGCAATGATGAAGGTACAACGCAGGCCGAATGAATCCAAGGCCTTCCTAATAGACAATTATAGGTCGATCGAATATCTATTACCACAAACTCAATGGTGTACTTGGTAGGCCCAATTAGTAAGGGTATCTCAATCTTCCCGATTACATCCCTTTGGGTTCTATAGAATGCTCTAACAGAGTTCTGGCACGGCTTCATTTGAGAGCTGTCAATGGGTAACCTTTGTAAAGTTGCCAATTGCAATACATTCAAAGTAGATCCGTTGTCAATTTGTACCCCCCAGAAGAACATGTCCCTTGCAATGGGTAGTGATATTCAATGCTTTGGTGGACCCCATTCCACCGTCTGGAATCTCATCATCACTAAAAGGGATGAGTTATCTGCAGCGATGTGCCCCGCTATTCGATCCAATTTACTCACCAAAATATCATTTGGAACGAAAGTTTGGTTCAAAACCTTTAATAGTGCGCTACGGTGTTTTTTAGAGCTCAATAATAATTCAAGCACTGAAATCTAGGTTTGTTGTTTTCGGAGTTGTTCAACGATGCTATATTCATTGTGTTTCAAGAACTTTAAAAACTCTTGTGCTTGTTTTTCCATCACCGACTCATTTAT
Source organism: Hibiscus mutabilis (assembly GCA_019671005.1). Taxonomy (NCBI): domain Eukaryota; kingdom Viridiplantae; phylum Streptophyta; class Magnoliopsida; order Malvales; family Malvaceae; genus Hibiscus; species Hibiscus mutabilis. The sequence goes on along the minus strand of CM033715.1, from coordinate 41,369,208 downwards.
CTTTGGATGAGGTTCTTCGCTAAATAACTTCTCGGGCTCGATCATTATGACCTTATCATCATCTTTTAGCACTTCTACCGCCTTTGATGCTTCGGGCGAATAACACCAACCACTTCTTGTGAAGTGCCCTACCTCATTCACAGTCTCGGCTTTCGAATCTGTCAATCGTTCCACTTGTACAAACTTTTCCTCTTCGGGTGACTTCTCATTTCCTTGCTATTCTGAACCCTCTAGTGCCGAGATGTTGGCGGTGTAGCTCCAGGGAACCTTTCGAGTGTCCTTGAAAGGGAAAGATGTTGGAGCTGAGACTACAAGCTAAGGGGCCATCTTAGAACTTTCTCCTTGAGGCGAGTTCTCCTCCCTTGACTCGAGCAAGATCCTAAACGGCCTCTCTACCCCGTATTGGACCTTGGGAGTCCTCCAACGTGCACACATCTAACTCTTTCTTTCCTTCGATCTTTTCAAATAACTCGATCTCCTTATTGTCCATCTACTTTTGAATCACTTGCTTAAAATCTTCACAATGCTGGATCTCATGTCCCTTCTCTTGGTGACATTCATAGTAAGGACCACATCCTTCTTGCACTATTTCCATACCCCAATCGATCAGGTGTGCCATGCATAACTGTTGGAACACCCACCTCAAAGGAGATTTAATTTCGAGTACATTCCGCTTTGCCTTCCTTGTGTATTCCTCTTTGATGGCTTTCACACCACGACCACCATGGTTCGGTAGCGGGTTGGCGGCCGCATTTGGTTCATCCAATTGCAACACCCCAGTCTTGATCATGTTTTGAACAAACTTTTTGAATGCGATGCAATTTTTAATGAATGCCCCGGGACATCGGTGTGGTAATCGCAATGTGCCTTGGCATCATACCATGCAGAGTAAGGTAGCTCAAATGGAGTGACATAATATGGCCTAACCAAATCGGCCTTGTGTAATTGTGAGTATAACTCGGCATACGACACTGGTTGAAGAGTGAAGGACATCTTCTCATTTTCCTTCTTTGGGGGTGTTGTCTCTTTCTTGTTTGGGCCTAGCCCACCTCTGGTTGCGACTTGTGGTTGAGAAATTGTGAAATTCCTTGGGGTCGTATAGGCGCTTGTGACATTCACCTCATTAGCTTTTCTTTTGCAGCTCTTCCGGGAATTCTCTCCACTATCAATTCTCATACTCTTTATAGCCACCTCAATTGATTCCCTAGTTCTTACCATATTGGCAAAATTTTAAGTGGTGTTGTTTATCAATCGGTCAAACAACGTTCCCCTCAAAGTGTTCACAAACATTGGTGTGATCTTGTACTTAGGAATTGGTGGCTAAATTTGAGCGGCCACATCGCACCATCTTTGAGCATTCTGGTGCAAACTCTCACTTGGCTTTTGTTCCATCCCCTCTAACATGATTCGATTCGAGGTCATGTCAGTCACATACTTGTATTGTTCTATAAAGGCCCTTGAAAGATCCTTCCATGACTTGACATTCACTCGACTGAGTTGGGTATACCATCGAGTCACATAACCAGTCAAACTATCTTGAAAGCAATGAATGAGTAATTTCCCATCCTTTATAAAAGTTGCCATCTTTCGACAATACATAGTAATGTGAGCTGATGGGCAAGTGGTTCCGTCATACTTATCAAAATCGGGAGCTTTGAATTTCGGCGGAAGGACTAAATCCACTACGAGGCTCAAATCACTAGCATCGTTCCCTTGCTCACTCATCCCTTGCAAGGTCTTGAATCTTTCTTCAAAGAGATAGAATCTCTCCTCATATTTCCTTTCTATCTCGGCTCTAATCCTTTCTTACACCTCATTCCTCATGTTTAAATCCGGTACTTCATTCTCGACGCTTACACATAAATCAACAGGCTGGTCGATAGTGATTCCCATAGGGTGGTTAGCAGATAACTCCATAGAGTTATTGGCGGGTGTCCCCATGAGGTTGATGTACACTTTTTTTGGATTCGGTGCTTCTGGTTGAACCTTAACATGAGATGCAGTCTCTTCTACCCCTCCTTATTTGAACTATCACCAGAACCTCCTTCCTTGCCAAACTTCTTTGCGAGTAGATTGATCATTTAGGCAATGATAGAAGCTTGTGACTGTGCGATCTGATCCTTGATATTTTTTCAATACCATCTAACGAACTTCCATGTACTTTTGGCCTTGTTCTACTTTGGCCATTCTTTATTCCATTGCTCGGGATTGCAAATAGGTATCGTACAAGCGTGAAATGGTTGTAGATTGAACTTTCACTTTTTGTCATGACATTTCTCACAATTAACCTCATTGTTTAATTAATTGATGCATGATATATGCCATGAAATGTAATGTATGGAACAAATTATTAAAATACGACAATGTATGCAAATAAAGGCGTTGATTCTATAGGTGATCACCCTAGAACAACTTCCATTGAAAATAAAGAGGTCCTCATTACAATATAGATAAAGCAAATTCCTACAGATAGGTGCTAGCCCTAACTCCTAATTCTTCGACAGCTTGAAGTAGTTGGAAGAATCTTGGTGCTTCATCTATCCCTGGGGTAATGAAAGGGCGAAGAGTTTCGGCTTCTGCGGCTAGGGTCCTCACATGTTGAGCTACCTCTTGCACCTAAACCATCAAAGTCATGTTGTAGTCATCCCGATCTTGAATCATTCGAGTAGCGTCATGAAGTCGCCTTAGCCAATAATTATCTCCTCGCTCGGCGGCTTCTTCAAGGACCATGATTTGCCCCAAGTAGTCTTAAAATGTAGCCTCTAGTGTTTCAATTTGAGCTTGTAGCGTCACATTCTCTTGCTGACTAGTCTGAAGTTTAAGAAAGCCATTCTGATCACGATACTCTTGGAAAGAAATATCCAACTCTACTATCCTTGTCTCCAATTGGGTATTATGGGCTTGGCTTTGATTCAAAGTCTCAAAAGTAGTGTTGTACATATTTTGCATTTCTTGTAGCCGATTCTTGTTGTCATGTGCTTTCCTCTTCCATGCGGCACTATTTTCCTTTTCCCAATCTACTACTTGTTTACCTTTCTTCTTTTCTTGATTGGCTTTCTCTCTTTCCCGATTGATTGCCCTCTCAAAAGCCTTTTTTTCCTTCTCGATGATTAACTTGTTGCTTTCCCTTTCTTTTTTGATTTCTTGCTCACCTTTCCTCTTTTCTTCCTCAACCAATCGTATGCCATTTTCTTGTTCTTTCTCAACTACTAGAAATCTTTTCCGGTTGTATTTCGTATCAGAGCTTGAAGCTTGACAACATCATTTTGGAAGATAGTATTCTTTTCTTTCAACTATGTGTTTTCTTTCCTTAAGTCTTTGATTGTCCCATCGCGTATATCCACGTCCAAGCTGACCTTGTAGAGCTCACTTGCATGCTCAGTTTGCAAAGCCTCCATCTTCTTCTTAATCTCTTCTAGCTCACTCCTCAAGATATCATCTTCGGAATGTACTATCTTCATGTTCTCTTTAGTGTCATGATCAGTCCTTGATCGGGCTTCAGAATCTCATCGTTGATCCTCCAACGCCTCCAAAAATCATAATCCAAAGTGAACATGCTCTTGCTATCTCCTTCCACCTTGATGCGGTAGCAATGATCCCAAGCCCTAGAAGCATCTTGAACTTTCCCTTTAGATTCACCCTTGAAAGCAAATTTGGTATGGCTTAATCCTGAAGTAATGGGAACAAAATGTCGGGACTCAAACTGTCTTGACACCAACAAAGGGGTGCAACCAATTCCTCCATGCAGACCTAGCATCATTAGCCAATTATAGTCTCCACACCGGTATAAGAAATGAGTGACGCTACCTAACCATGGTACTCGCCAAACTATGTCATTGTCTTGAAGATTCTTGAGAATGCTACTCCACTTCTTCTTGTTTAAATCTTCTCACCATTCATGGGCTAAATACTCTCTCAAGGGAGAAAACCTCCCAAGAACATATCGGGCAATACTTTTTTGGTGTAACCCAAAAATGACTTTGGATCCAAACATGAAGTAACTGAGTACAACCCCTAAAACGCCCCTCTTCATGCCTTCGGATACCATTCAAAGAAAAGAAGGTTTCAGTCAAGATTGTTGATGCCGGGTTTGCTTTCCTCTTCAAGCGTTCGAATAAATCCAAAATAGCTACATCAATACCTTTCAAAACTCTCGGAAAGATTATCAAACCATATATCCCCAAGGTAAACAAGTCTATCTTCATAACCTCATCTGGGTGCGTAGGTATTATATCCCGAATGCATTCCCATGAAAAAGTAATACTATCCCCTCGTTCTAGGATCAAACCTTTTTCCCAATCCTTACTCATTCCGACTATGTCCTTGAGCTTAACGGGATAATTTTGAGACTTTGGGTGTTTAGCGTAAATCCAATCTTCCTTGACATTTTTGTGATTAAGTAGCGCCGAATACTTTTCAATCGTAGGCATCATGTCCTCTCCATTAAAAGTGAAACAACAAAAGGCGGGATTCTAAAGTTAGAATAAGGCTCGGAACAAGGGCTCATTGATCTTGACATATATCAAATCGGCTATATCCCCATAGTTATCACGGAACAAATTCTTCAACCTCAAATCCCAACTTTCCCATATCTCCTTCAATTCATGAAGATCACTTTGTTTTAGGCTCACATAGGTATACCCCAATACTATGCGTTCACTCAGTAAACTGTCACCTTGAATCCTTTGGTTGCCTTCGGACCAATGTCGCAGAGATTGAAACAACAAAATCAAGAGTATCAATTCAAGAAATTCCTTGACATCTTGAAACAAGTCCACATCAAATTACCATTGGTGGAAGAAATTGAACAAATGCTGAATTATGCTAAGTTCCTTAAAGATATTATCTTTAAGAGAACGAGGATAAGAGAATTTGAAAATGTTGTTGTGACGGAATGATGCATGCCCATGTTGCACAACCGAATGCCAGCTAAGCTTAAGGATCCAGACAGCTTCACCATACCATGTGCAATTGGAAATCACTATTTCGGGAAGGCATTATGCAATCTTGGAGCAGGCATAAACCTTATACCGAAATCGGTCTTCCAATGATTGGGAATAGGGAAGGCGAGGCCAACAACAGTGATACTACAACTTGCGAATAGATTCTATGTGCAACCAGAGAGAAAAATCGAAGATATCCTGGTAAGAGTTGATAAGTTTATTTTCCCACTGATTTTATTGTTTTGGATTGTGAAACAGATGAGTTTGCACCTATTATCCTTGAGAGGCCGTTCTTAGTGACGAGAAGGACATTGATCGATTGAAAAGGGAGAACTCACTATGAGGGTAAACGACCAGGAAGTTAAATTGAATGTTTTCCAAATTCTCAAGAGAGCTGATGATCCAGAAGAGTGCCAAGTCATCCAAGCCACCACTGAATTCAATTTTGACATGAAGGAAGATTGCCTCAGCAATTGTATTGCTAAACCTAAGGAACTTGAAAAGCCAGAGATGAAGAGCAAGATGAAGCCAATTAGACAGCAAGTCGTCTAGGTAAGTATTTTGAACTATTGGATTACTCAGGTAAGGAAGATAAAATCGAAAAACCCTCTATTGAGCAACCTCCTATTCTTGAATTGAAACCATTTCCAGGGCAATTAAAATATGCTTATTTGGGAAACGAAAACACATTGCCCGTAATTATTTCTTCTAAGTTGCGTAGCCTGAACAGGAAAAGAGGTTGATTGACATGTAGGCATTGCACAAAAAGGAAATAGGATGGACAATTGCCGACTTGAAGGGAATTAATTCGGCGATGTGTACACACAAAATCCTATTGGAGGATGATCATAAACCATCAATTGAAGCACAAAGGAGACTTAACCCCGCCATGAAAGAAGTCGTGAGGAAGGAAATCATCAAATGGCTTGATGCTGGTATCATATATCTTATCTCCGGCAGTACATGGGTAAGTCTGGTACAATGTGTACCGAAAAAGAGAGGTATAACCGTGGTAAGTAATGAAAACAATAAACTAATCCCAACTAGGACTGTGACCGGTTGGAGGGTTTGTATAGATTACCGTAAGCTAAATATGGCTACTAGGAAAGATCACTTTCTTTTACCCTTTATTGACCAAATGCTTGACTGTCTTGCAGGTAAATCCTTTTATTGTTTTCTTGATGGTTACTCAGGTTATAATCAAATGACCATAGCACTGGATGATCATGCAATGACCACCTTCACATGCCCGTATGGTACCTATGCTTTTCGAAGGATGCCGTTTGGATTATGCAATGCTCCGGTAACTTTCCAAAGATGCATGATGGCAATTTTCTCTGACATGGTGGAAGATTTACTTGAAATCTTCATGGATGACTTTTCGGTATTTGGAGACAACTTTGACAATTGCCTCAGCAATTTGGAGAAGGTGTTAGCATGATGCGAGGAATCTGACCTAGTGCTAAATTGGGAGAGTGCTGGAAAAAAGCGATTACTGGACCTTAATGAAATCAAAGAATTTCGTACCTTAGCTTACGACAACGCGAGAATCTACAAGGAGAAAACAAAGTGTTGGCATGACAAAAAGCTATTGCCGTAACAATTTTTTCCAGGCAATTAGTTATTCTCTTTAATTCTCAGTTAAAACTCTTTCCAAGAAAACTAAAATCGAGATGGTTCGAGCCATTTGAGGTCATCAAACCGTTCTCCCATGGTGCTGTGATAATCAAGTCCACCATTGACGGACATGAATTCAAAGTTAACAGACAAAGATTAAAGCACTATGCCGACAATCATGCTGAGCGCAACAAAGAAATGGTTACTTTAGGAGATGCATGATCATGCTCTCCTTTAGTGTTTAATTTTGGGCTTATTTTGTTTTTGGATTTATTTTTGTTTTCAGTTTTTAGGATAAAAGTTTGTTTTTAGTTTAATTTATATTCTTTCTATCTTTATCTTTCCACATTTTTCTTAGGATCATTATCTTTTACAATTTTTAGTTTATCTATCTTTATCTTTAGTTGTTTAATTTTATTTAATGTTTATCCTTTTCTTGTGTTTGAATTTTAGGAAAAGAGTTCAAGATAAGGAGGAATTGGATTAAAGATTGAAGTTTAACCTTAGGAGGAAATAATGGGCTGATTTTAAAGGCTTATAAAAGCCTAGCTTAGATTTATTTTACCCTAATTATCATCCCATTAAACCCTAGTCGACCACCCCTTAAACTCCCACAAATACTCATTGCCGCCAACCTCACCAATCCCCTCGTCATCTTTTTATCCCATCATTCTTTCCTACTTTTCCTTCTTTTATCCTATTAGCCCACCTCTACCAAATCTTACTTCACCATTAAACCTTTTAACCCCATCTACTCTTTCTTCTATTCTTTACTCTTTCTTGAACTCTCAAAAGTTTTATTTCTTTTTATTAATTTTTGATTCCAACCACAAGAACAAAGAATCCATGGCCATAAACATAAAGACCATTCTTCACCCAAGTTCACCCGAAGAACCATCATTCCGCTGATTTGCAGCACCAACAATTGAAGAGAGATATCATGACAAGTTTGCAAACCGAAAGGTTTGGGTGGAGCAAGGTTTCACCTACACCATTGACCAAAAGAACTTCGGTCTTGATGCGTTCATCTTCAAAGTGATCGAGCACCAAAAGTGGCAAATCCTTTGCCATCAACAAAAGCTGGGCAATATCTCATGGGTAAGAGAGTTTTATTCTCATTCTCCTAACCCTAACAATCCATATGTTTATGTTCGTGGTAAGGCTATCCTTATCGATGTCGACGTTATCAACATATTCTATACGATATACATTGAGAAGGATGAACACAAGGCTTTTGTCGACAACATCACGGCCAAAGGAGCCGAGAAAGTTTTCAAGGACCTCACAATCGAAGGGGCCGAATGGAATGAAGGAGCTCTAAAAGGGACAGTAAATCGCCTCATGCTAAATCATGAGGTAAAATTATGGAATAAAATTGTCAAAACTTGTTCAATTCCCACTACACACAATGCCACCGTTTCATATTCTCGTCTTTTATTAATTCATAATACTAGAAAAATTATATGTGATGAGATATTTGCTTGTAGTCAAAAGGATGTCGGTTCTCTTTTCTTTCCGAATTTAATATCCCAACTATGCGAGAAAGAGAAGGTGCCAAGTGATATTACAGATAAGAAATTTCCCTCCAAAATCAGATGGAACCGAGCTCAATACTTGAAGATAATGGGTGAATTACTGGCTAAAGAACAAGAATTGAAAAAGAAAGTCCCAACACTGAAAATTGCCCAGGCAACCAACATTGCCTCAGTAATTCCTGATGCCTCGGCAAGTCCTAATGCCCAGGAAACTACCTTACTTCGGTGAACATAGATCAAATTGAAGAGATGCTTCTCCCTCTATCCCACCAATTAGAGTGAATGGAGGCCCAGCAATTGCAATTCATGCGGTACATGAGGGACAATAACGTAGCTATCACACAAGTGATCCTCGAGAAGTACCCCGATAACACCGTGCCTTTCCCGGTGTTTCCTATCGAGCTAGTTGCCCAGGAAACTAAAGATGTCGAGGCAACTACCGCACATGAAAAAGGTAAAGTACCTATGGTCGAACCAACTCACACCAAATCCCTACATGAAAAAGGTCCATCTCTGAACCTGTAGCATCACAACCGATCGCACCGCCAAAGACAAAGCGAAGAGCTTTGATCATTGAAGAGATCGATTATGAGAGTGAAGCACGCAAGGAGATTGCAAAGGTTCAAGCTGTACCACCAGCCACTCGCATCCAACCATCACGCTACGAAAAAAGAATCAAGCAAACATCCCAAAAGAACCTCATTATTCAAGGTGATGACCTTTTCGACTAACTCTTTTGCATTTGATTTTGTCTTTAATTTTTAATTGCATGCATTGAAGACAATGCTTCTCTCGAGTTTGGGGGTTGTTTGATTTTAGTTAATTTCATTTTTAGTTGCATTCATCTTTAGTAATTGCATATAGGTTGCATATGTTACTTGCCATGCCTTTGATTGGATTTAATTGTTTGGACTTGTTGAATATCCAATGATGATTTTTTACCACTGCACTTAATTGAAAGAACCTTAAATTTTAGGATTTCATGAAAAGAACTTAGAATTTCACTATGATGCTAAATATTATGAACACGGTTGTGGCTTGTTGATTGAAAGAAAATTGGTGAACTTAGGTTGCTTAAAATTTGGGTAAATTTAAAGTGAAAATTAAAAATTAAATTCTTGCTAGAGGTGCCCGAAACTGGCTCTAGTAGTTGCACATTAAAGATATCGCTAGAGGTGCCCGAAATTGGCTCTAGTAAAAAGATGAATAAATACCCCGATAATTAAATTGATAAAAGCCTATTGTTCACATATAATCTTGAAAATCAACTTGTACACAACTACACACACACATTGTCACAAGCATTAGAGTTTGGTTCTGGGTAATTTTTGTGCTATCTGAAAAATTAAAAAGGTGATCATACTGTGTGCCATAGTTCTGAGGTTTGAATTCAAGTTTGAAACATGTCTTTGATGATTAAAGTGTTGGCAGGTAATTGTTAGTTTGCATTGCTTGAGGACAAGCAATAGTTCGAGTTTGGGGGTGTGGTAAATGTTCAAAAGTATTATTTTTATAACCCTTTTTACTCAAATTATTGTTAGACTTAGGCTCATTCTAGTTGCATTTTTAGTCATTCATGCATAATTGCATAGGTTCCTTCACCATCATGCTTGATTTCATAATCTAGTTGTTTTTGTGGAAAAATATACTGCGGATGTGTGTTTTTGTGTGTGCAGGATCTAATTTCCGAAGCAAGTAGGAAATTGCCGATGCAATTAAGGATAAGAAGAGGAGCTGCCCATTTTGAAGATAGGATAAATCCAATAAATTCGATTTAATTACAAGAAGCAAGGATAAATCCTAGAAGAGTTGGAGTTCCATGAAGAAATCAAGAGGGGATTAAATTCCAAGAGTTTTATGAGGAGTTTTTGGAAGAATAAAAATATAATAATAAAAGATATTTATTTTTTTATTCTATTTAATTCCAACTTAACTTCTTCCTCAAGAAAGACTTGACCTAGCCGTCTCCTATAAATAGAAGACCTAGCCGCCAACTTCAACATGTTAGACTATAGAGAAAACACAAGTGGGTTGTTCGAATTCTTCATATTCTTCTTCCTCATTGTTTGATTAGACTCATGCTAGGGAATTTTTATCTTGTGTTTATTTTGCACCTGGCCATGAACTAATTCTATTTGGCTTGGGTTATTTTGTTTTTATGGTTGTGAGAACAATTGGATTTGTTTAGGTATTTGAGTTTGCAATTTTAATTCAAGGTTTGTTCATTCTTGGTTCTTAATTTTGATTGCGAGTGAATTGGGAGAGGATCTCGTGACTTCATCCATTTATTTAATATAAGGAGAGTTAGATTCAAGAAATGAATGAGCATGGTCTTTATTCAATCAATTGATGGTAAAGACTAATACGACTTAGGGATAAGTTGCGAATTTCAATGGCTAAAAGGAGCGCAAGATTGGTTATTGTCCACCCTTGGTTCACGCAGGGATATATTATCAAGGCATGCACAATTAACAATGTTTTGAGTTAGGGATAACGAGGAACCATTGAAGAACGGTTCACCAAACTTTAAAGGTTGTTGCCCAATTGCCCAGGCAATCACTCAATTCCCAATTGCCCAAGAAATTGTAGAATTGCCCAGGCAATCCGACTGGATCCAATTGACGAAACGATTGAGCTAATCTAGCACTCAATTACCATGACAGTCCGTTCAATTATCACTCCACGACTCACGATAACCCGACCTACTCTCTCTTATTCAATTACATCTCTATTTTATGTAATTTCTCTTTTATTTTACTTGTTAGTTAGAAGTCCTACAATCACCAATTGTGTTTTTACTTTCAGTGCGATAAGTTAGATTTTCGAAGTAGCACCAATCCCTGTGGAGACGATATCTATTCTATACTATAACTTGCAACGTGTACACTTGCACCAATTGTGAAGCACTCAATACGCACAACATTCTCCCGAGGGAGTTTTAGGAGGGAGATCTGGTGCTCAAAAAGATCTTGTTGAGTCAAAGAGACTTCCGAGGAAAATGAATGCCAAATTGGGAGGGGCCCTATATCCTGAAAAAGGCTTTCTCTGGGGGAGCATTAATTCTAACAGAGATGGATGGGAAAGAATTGAGCAACCCAATAAGCTCAGACTCTGTCAAGATGTATTACGCGTAAGAAGAAAAGAGAAGAAAAAAAAGAAAAGAAAAACGAGGAAAAAAAAAGAAAAGAAAAAAAGAAAAGAAAAAAGGGAAAAAGGAAAAGAAAAAAAGAATAAATAAAAATGAAAAAAAGAAAAAGAAGAAAAGGAGGGTTTAAGGTGAAAACCCGAAAATGGGTGTCTTAAAGCCAAATGAGGGTTTGAATTGAAAATTCGAAAAGGACAGTTCAGATAGACTTGAATTTTGACATCCAACTGACGAGCTTTGGTTCGATTGAGAGTCTATTCTTTGGTCTTCATATCATCAGGGGAAATGGCCAAGGGTTGCTAGCAAGAAACCAACCAAGGTCGATGGGTTCGCATCATTCATGCAGTTGACATCTTTCATATATTTTCCATGTTCTCTTGTTTTCCATAACTTTCAAAATTGCCCTAATATTCTAGAAAATATTAATAAAGTATTCTATTTTCTATCATTCATTTTATATGCAGTCCGTAGATAGATTGACATAGAATAAGAAAAAAAAGATTTCTTGGCATTACTATGATTTAACCTATTAAGTGCAGGTTTATTCCCAAATAGGAAAGGATTTCGCCAAAATTGCGACAAGAGGACATCGGAGGCAAAGTCGATAAGATCTATCGAGGAAGGGCATCGAACGGTCTTCATGTTGAAGTCTGAGAGACTAGAGGCGAAAACCCGCAAGGGCACCTAAGGAAGAAAAAAGAAAGAAAGTAAAGATAAAAGAAAAAAGAAAGGAAGGAAGAAAGAAAGAAAGAAAAAAGAGAAGAAAAAAGAAGAAAGAAAGATAAAAGAAAAGAAAAGGTCTATAAAGTGAAAACCTGAAATGGTGCTTTAGAACAAAAGGTTCAAGAGTCAAAAAAGAGGCATAAAGGGTGAACCCCGAGTGAGGAAGGAAGCACCGCTATCGCAAAGAAGAAAAAACGAAGGAAACGAGTCAATGGGAAAGAAGAGAAATTGCCCAAGAAAGTTTAAAATTGCTATCATTCATGCATTATTTCTAGTTAGGCACCCCTAGGTTAGAAGCATGCTAACCTACATCATTACAGCTTTTTCATTTCTTTTCACAGGTAATTAAAGGATACACCAAATACCTCCTAAGAAGAGGAGCAGAAGACAAAACAAAAAACCTAACAAGGATATCATGCGAAGGATTTCAAACCCACCACATCAAGATTTCAGAGCAAAAAAGACGCAAATACCCATAGCTCAAGAATTTTCAGACAACAAACTTAGAAAGCTCATTTATCCATGCCCAAGAAGGTTGGAATCTTCGTTTGAAGGGTGGCTATTTGGTTTGTTCACTACCGCTTCGAAGGAACACATCGATATGCTCACTACCACTTTGGAGGAACATGTCGTCTCTGTTGGTTCTTATTTCTATCGCTTCAGGAAACAAGTTCATCTACCATTTAAGGACATTGGATTCATTCACGACCATTTCGAAAAAATGAGTCATTTGAGGATTAGTTGGCTTGTCTGCTGCCGTTTCGAAAGGACATGCCAGCACCGCCCGTTTTATTTTCTTCCATTTTAGGGAAGCAAAGTTATTTGGATTCATTCATTGCCGTTTTGGAAGAATAAGTTGTTTAAAGGTTAGTGGGCTCGTCTGCTGCCGTTTCAGAAGGATATGCCAGCACCACCAGTTTGTTTTTTGTCGTTTCAAGAAAACAAAGTATTTGGATTTGTTCACTGTCGCTTCAGAGGAATGGATCGTTTGTCGTTCTGGTTCATCCATTGCCAATTCAGAAGAACCCTCCAGTGTTACCCAACTTGTTTTTGCCACTCCGGGAAAATGAGTTATTTGGATTTGTTCATTGTTGTACCGGAAGAACAAATCGTCCTTGAACAGGGAAGTGAGACAAAATTAGTGCTTATGGTCTTTGCTTTATTCTTGTTCCACAAGTATAACCAAAGAGGAGCAGCTGTAATCACTATTTTTGTCCAAGATGGACCATTTTCATTTCGTTGTATAATAATAGGCTTATATACGCTACTATGGGCTTTGTTTAATTTTAACTATCTTATACTATATAGATATATGTGATTGTAATTAAAATTCAAAAGAAATAAAAAATACTACTATTGTTATTTGTTAATATATCTTTGTGTTAACTTCTAATATCTAATTTTTTATCATATTTTTGTTATTTGCTATTGAAAAAACCCTAAATATTATGATATATTATTTCCTTTATGTTATTTTAATTACCATCATTGTTATCTTATTATTATCACTATATGTTATTAGTATCATTGTTATTACGATTATAGTTATTATTATTGTTATTATTATTTTTATTATAAAACTAAACTAAAAGTAAAAAAAGATTAATAAAAAATTAATATGTATATGTATAACAGTTGAATACAATAAAAGCCCAACTTAAATAAAAATATCACAGTCCATTTACATAAAAAGACCAAAACAAGAAAAAGGAATTTATATTACATGTGGCCCGATAAGGCCCAATTTTGATTAAACAAAAACCCTAATCTGGTTTCCCCTCTTCTTGCATAGCCACAGATGAGCCATTGGATAAAATCCAATCGGACGGTCCAAGATCGAATTGAAGGGGCCCTCTATCTCCCAGCACGCGCGGCTCATCAGATCTTGCACGCGCCTACGCGTGACTGTTGGCGCTTCCCATGTGCGCATGTAATCCACCATCAACGTTCTAGCTCCCCATACAATTTTCGTTCTCCTCCCGCCGCACCCTCGCACTGTTCAGGCCCGGTCAGCCTTTGCATCAACTATGCCCACTCTCTCACTAGTCCCCTCCTTTCTCGTCACATGCAAACAAAAGGAAGAATGTTAGAGGGAGAACGACATGTTTTAACAACTTTTTAGAGACTCCCAACCATAACATAAACGCAGATGAATACAAACAAAAAACATAGACAACCAATAGGGAATTCTATTCTGTTTTTTCCTTTTTTTCAAATACATGTAATATTCGGCTATAAAAACAAAAAGCCAAACAGTTGTAACACTAATCACAAAACGAAAGGGGAAAAGACTTCAAAGTAATACAAAGAGCACCTTCATAGGTATATCCATCTTCTACTACTTTACATTTTCGAAGCATATAAAAGAAAAAAAGGAAAGAGTTTAGGGCTTTCCCTTTTTTACCTTCGCCGCCAGCGTTTTCCCGTGCCGTTGTTTGGCTCTGCCCCACGTTGGTGATAAACCCTTGGTCATCTAAGCCGTATGGGTGAACCGACAAGGGTTGGGGTGTTTCAAAAGTGGTTTTTTGAAACTGTTTGGGGTATCAATTTTTTGGATCGAGGTTTAGAGCGAGAAAAGGAGTGGTTTTGGTTCATTTCTGAGCTCGCCGGCCGCTGCTCGCCAGCTGCCGACATGGCGACGTACAGTAGAGGATTCGCCAGAAATTGGATTTAGCGTCGGTTTTTGGGTTTGATGGCCGAAATCTGGGTTTGGGGATGAACACACGACGATGTTTATCCCTGCTTCGGAGAGAAAAGAGAGGGAGTAGGAGAGATTTTAGGTTAAAAAGTTTATTTTGATTTAAAATCTGTGTTTTACACCCAAGCCGTTTTAAAAATGGGATAATATCTCCATAAATCCCTCCGCCCTAGCTTATTTTCTCCGGTAAGGGCTTCTACGTTTTTAAACTACGTGTTTAGTCCTCCGCATGGGATAATTACAATCTCAAGACATTTTGTGTTTCATATTCTCTTCCCCGGTCCCTGTGGTATTCAAATCCTTTGCAATCTCGTCCCGTCCTTAGCTCAAATATTTTTTTAAATATGGCTCTTTAATTTTGTTTCTCTGCAGTTTAATCATTTTTCCACTGTTTCAGGCCCCTAAATTCATGCATTTTATTTCCGGTTTTTATCTTGTTGATAGTTGATCTTGCCATAGTTTATTAATTTTTTTAGATTTATGGTTGGTTGATGCTTTGTGTGTGTAGTTTATGTTTATAGTATAGTTTTTATATATAATATTTGTAGCTTTGCAAAGTTCATAATATATAGTATAGTCTTAAAATGCATATTATATATGTAAATATTGTTTTATGAAGGATATAATATACATATAGTTTTCTAAAACTGCATACTATGGCTTTTAAGGTATAATATAGTTTTTTTTAAGTTTATATAGTAAGTTTTTAAAAGCATATAATATATATACATAGATAGTTATTTTTATATACATAATACACTTTAGTATATAATATATATAAATAGTTTTCTTTAAGTATATACTATGGTTCTTAAAATATATAATATATATGTAGTTTCATAAAATGTATAACATAGCTTTACATAGTATGAGACATAGATGTAATATATTGATTATATATATATATTTGTGCTTATTTGGTTTTTTTGTAAGCTTAGTTTAGGTAGTTTGGGCCTTCTTGTTTTTTGGGTCTGGAGTTAGTGTTTGTTTAGGTGGGTTAGGCTTTGTTTTGCTTAAAGGGCTTTGGGCTTATTAGGTTAGGCTTTAGATTAGATTAAGGCAAAATTAAGTTAATTAATCTAAAACGTGTCGCATAGGGGCACGATTTATAAATTAATTAAGTTAATTTAGGATTAGCCTTTTAGAGCCTTAGTTAGATTAGGGTTCGAATTGATTTAGTGAATTTAAATTTACCCTTGTCTTATTGGGATAGATGTTAAGTTCATTAAATTAGTTGGATATTTCTTAATTACTTTTAAGATAAAATTAACATGGAGATTAGATTGACATTTAAATTAAAACCATGATTAATTAATTTGATTTACTTTAAATAGTATTATTGGTTTATTGGAATACTAGTTTAAAATCGATCGAATTAATTATCATGTTACAAGATAAATCATAATTTGTTAGTTTTTATTCTTTTAGGGCTAATTAATTTAGGGTTAATATTAGATTCACCTAATTAATAACTAGATCACTAATTGGATCTTCCATAACTTGGGCCTTTATAGGTTAGGGCCTTAGGTGGGCTTTTGTGTGTTTATCTTTAAGCTTTTGTTTTTCATCCCTTAATTGTCATTTATGGGACACTTTATCTCGAATAAATTAATTTAATTAAAAAAGTGAGGTATCTATTAGTTCTAATATTTGTGTCGTAACAGTCCGAGCTCAAAGGATGTTGACCAAATATTTGAATTAATCCTTACTGTCCCAAGGTAAAATTAAAAGTTGATAAGTTCATCACATCATATTTTAACTATTTGGATCATGCATAAAGGTGACGTACGAGATTCAAACCATACACTAACACGACAGTCAGACTTATATGATATCAGTTTAGTCTATGGTTCTGTGTATCGTCAACCTTATTAATTAAATGTCCAATTAATTCTAACCCAATAACTTGATAAAGCCCGTGTAATTAAGGTCAACTTTTCAATTAAGTACGCCAAGTTAAATTCAATTCAAATTCCAACAAATTCCATCAATTTGAAAGCAACAAACGTTCAGGTACCGATTCCCAGGCGTGATGGGGGTGCTAATCCTTCCTCACGCGTAACTAACTCTCGGACCCTTTTATAAAGAATCTCTGGTTTTCCATGGTGTCTGGCCCACCTTATCCAAGTGGCCGGTGGCAACTCTAAGTTTATCAATTTTCAAAAGAAAAAGAATTTTCAGAAGAAATCCCTTTAAGCTAAGATTTTAAAGAAATAATTTTAGGGATAACCCGTAGCACCGAACTTATGAAACCTATATTTGTTTTAAGGAAGAAAAAAAGGCCGCTACACATATATCTCTACGACATTTCATAAACATATTTCACTAGTCACATAAGTTATCAAACGCAACATCTCATAAACACGTGTTACTTGTCACATAAGTTATCAAACATAGCATCTCAAAAACATGTATTACTTGTCACATAAGTTATCAAACATAGCATCTCATAAGCATGTATTAATTGTCACATAAGTTATCAAACATAACATCTCGTAAACATGTATTACTTGTCACATAAATTATCAAACATAGCATCCCATAAACATGTATTACTTGTCACATAAGTTATCAAACAAATTTAGTAGTTTAGCTTACAAATTCCATTATTTTGTCCTTAAAATAGCCTTGAGAATCAAGTAGCCTAGGTACACAAATCCCCATCCAACTATCGCCAAATGAAGTGATAATCGAAGTATCAGTCAATCTCTCCTACTATCGTTAAGTGACCAAAACACATCCCTTCTACTGTTGCCTCGTCAGGACCGTAGTCTAGGATTGTAGTGCACCCCAAACACGAGCTCTATGGACTTTATGGCATGCCAACTATACCTAAGACTAACTCGAAACCAAGGCTTTAATTTTATTCTTATCATATCAAAGACAATGAGCATTGCTCCTTAATTAGAAATTCGTATGAACATAAATTATTGTCATATTATCAAGTACATATATAATTCATATACATAATTCTCAAATCATAACCCTTTTCTTAGTCAAGTGATAGCATGGCAATGGTTACTTAAAGAAAATACATTGGTTTTACTATGAGCATATCATTGAATCAAGTATTGCATAACATATCATATTTAACATAGGGACTTACCTCCATTCCAAGCTTGTTCATGCATAACATAATTCAAGCTAAAACAATGTAAATAAAAACATCAAGAAATGCTCGAGAAAGTTACTATCCTATCCCGAGACTTTAAACTACACTCATAATTTGTTCTGAGCTAGTTTTTATCCCAAATCACAATTGTCGGAACCCTCTTTCGAGTGGCTCGACGTTTAGAAAAAAACCAAAGGAGTCGCCACCAATCTTTTTTAAAAAAAGGTATGATTGGATCACCTAAAATGGGTTATTTTAATAAAATCATTTTGTTTTATTAAAACAACAATTTTTGGTCTGCGCGGGTTCGGGGGTCGGTTATGCATGGGGAAGGGCTAGCACCTCCACAACGTCCAAAAAATGGTACCTAGCCATTTACAAAAAGTTTTAATGCTGGAATTTGTGAGTTCGTATGAAGTTTAAATTATTATCCATTTATGAATTTGTTTTCATTTTAACGGCCCCACCGCTCGGAGAGTAAACTTTAATCACCGCCAACATTTCTGGCGCTAACCCGTTACCTCCCTTTGGTAGAACACCGTATTAATTAAGTTCCACTTTTTATCAAACAAGCAAGAAAAGAATTAGTGCGTTGAAGCTTTTAATTATCCTAAGTTAGTGATTATTGACCTAAAATGTTGTCTAGGTAAATTTTATCTATTAAGGTTAAAATATGGTTAAGTGTTTTTTATGAGCATTAAATGTGAAGAAAAGTTTTATTCATATTTACAAGGCCCTAACTAAGGTAATTTAGTACCTAATCCTAAGGGCTTTATTTAAGCTAATCCTACATATTAAACAATCATATTTACTCATATCTAAGTTTATACATGAAAAGATTCAATCTAGCAAAAAACTAAAATTAAACAATCCTATTTACAAAACATAAATAAACACAAATAGTTTTAAACGAATTAAAGACAAACAAACATATATACAAATTTCAATATTGAGAATGAAGAAATCTATAACACCCCTTCTTGGCCTGGTAGAGAACTAGGTCAAAAAGTGCTACCGAAAAACATATCAGAGGTTCAGACTTGAATTCATTGTTTGGAGACTTATTCGGAAAGTTTATTAGACTTTTTAAAAGCTTAGAAAATTTGTTTATTGACTACTTATTCGATTTAGGGCCAATTTTAAACTTTTTCGAACTTAAGGAATAAATCATAATTTTTACAAATTAGAGGTCCTTATTGGGATTTCTTTTCACTAAATTACAATTAAACTTACCAATTATTTACCTGTGAAGTTTCGTTACTAACGGAGATCGTTTACCTATCCAACTAGGCAATTTAGAACGTAGTGACCAATTCGTAAACTGTTTAAAGCTGTAATTTAAGACTTCTAACATAATTAACTGACTCTGTACCAGTAAGCCTAAGACTGTATCAGTACGCGAAGATGATTTCCCAAATTCCAGGTTCAAGGGTAACAAGACAGTATCGATACTCCTAAGCCAGTATCGATACACATTGACTAAGGTTGACCCGTTTCGGTACAGCCTAAGGTCGTATCGATACAATTTAATTTTCAGACGTTACTGTCCAAATATGTATCAATACACCCCTTTGTGTATCGATGAGCCTTTTTTACTTAGTCCAATTATGCAAGGCCGTATCGATACGCCATCACCTGTATCGGTACGTCTGCCTTGTAATGACAGATTTTAGCTGGTTTTTAATCAATTTGACCTGTTGAACATTGTCCAAACTTAACCAAATTTTTCCAGCAAGTCTAATATCCATATTTTTAATAGCATACAAAATTTTAGAGCGTTTCGAATCCATTTACCTAGTTTTCACCTTTTAGTGCTTTTAGGCTCATTTAACTAGTTTAGTCATTCCAAAACATGCCAATTTTCACATACAACATTTAGGCACTATTAGGCTATTACACACACATCAAATTATGCATTATGACATGTTTAAGCCATATGCCACTCTACTAGGAGTTCAAGGCAAAAGTTAAGCATACATATGATTGGTAGAGGTGACTTGCAACTACAATTACATGATCGGAGGTCAGAATACATCAAGATCCTGAAATGCATGAGACACACGAATGTTAGGCTTACATAGCCTAGTGAGGTAGTCATAACAAATCTTTTGATTCAATTCTGAAATTCTTTAAATTAGCTCATAAATATTTATTTTGGTGACATATTATTTCAACTAGATTAAGCTTAGATTCTAGCCACCTTGTTACCATAAGAATGATAAATTATAATTGGCTAAGTACACTTTAAATTTTGTCTCCTTAAAAAAACAAGGTATGTAACCCAGATTCATTAGACTATCGAGCCCTTCACTCATTAGACACTAAACACTATCAAATTTAATATATATAGCTAAGCTTGTTTAACTCCTTATACACTCATCTAATGTTTGTTAACACCATGGATGCCTAAAAGTGTCCCGTTGGTTGTTCTAGTCAATCTAGTAATCGATCGTGACAATTATCAAGTTACTCGTTTAAAGCCTTTCTATGTGGGATAAAAACTCAATACCATATTAGGTAATTCTAAACTATCTTTCACATAAAAAAACATCAAGATAGCATATTACTACATGTACATATGCATATGAATATTATCAATCATTCACACTTAGCGACCGTCTCCACTTAATTACCACCTATAAAGCATATTAGGGTTATGACATACTTTACTACTCTTTCAATTCAAATTCTTATCTTAAGCATACTCATTGCATATTATTCCATTATTGGCTTACTAACAGCTTCTATTTTAAGCATATAGCTTATCCATTGTTCATATGACCATCATAAATATAATGGCAAGTAATCAAGAAGCAAATAAGGGCCCATTACAGAACTTTGAATACTTGTAATGCTTAGGAATATATATAAGACCAAAGAAATTTCTAGATGCACTATGCACTTATAACTACCATGTGCCACCAACTAGGAGTCATAAAAGTGATTATATAACATACGTCTTGACTTCTTGTGATCTTGTCCAAGCTCGAAGGCTAGCTAAAACAAGTTCATCCTGAAAGGCAGTGAAAGGATAAGTAATTATAATTACTTAGCGAGGTAGCTTAGAATAATTGAAAGCTTATAACAAAGATCCAACCTTTCACCGGAAGCTAATAACCTTATACACTTATATAAGGCTTGGTCGAGGAGATAGCCGTTCAAGAATAAAACATACTAACATACTGATACACAAATCCTTGGGTACTCGATTGAAGGCAGCTTTCGATAGACAGAAAGCGTATGTTGACTTGAAAAGGAGAGATATCCAGTATGCTATTGGAGACAAAGTCTTCCTAAAGGTCTCACCTTGGAAGAAATGCTTAGATTTGGAAGAAAAAGGGAAGCTCAGTCCACAATACATTGGACCATTTGAAGTTATTGAAAGAATTGGTCCAGTGGCCTATCGACTAGCTCTTCCTAGAGAATTCGATAGAATACACAATGTCTTCCACGTTTCAATGCTCAGAAGGTATCAATCTGATCCTTCAAACATTCTTGAGCCCAAAGAAGTAGAATTGAATCCTGATTTGTCCTACGAAGAGGAACCTATTCAGATTCTTGACCGGGAAGTAAGAAAGGTTCGGAACAAGATTGTTCCCCTTGTTAAGATCTTATGGAGAAATCATAAGGTGGAAGAAGCTACCTGGGAATCTAAAGAAGTCATGAGAAAGCAATATCCTCACCTATTCGATTTAGGTAAATTCGAGGACGAACTTAATTTAAGGGGGGAGAATTGTAACACCCCAAATCCTAGCCTAGAAGTATTGAAATCAATTGCATAAGTTCATAGCTTAATTGAACCTAGAATTTAAGCTAAATTGATTAGTCAAGGGCCTAATTGAAAGAATGAATGAAATAAGTGATCAATTTAGAGTGACTACATTGAATTAAATGAGAAAGATGGGGAATGCATGCTAAATTCCTTGTTTCCCCTAATGCCCTTGATTAAGTTAATAATAAGGGTTAATTAAGAGACAATTTAGACAATTCACAAATCCAATAACTTGGATTAGATGTTGTCATCATCTTCTTCATTATCCTTCCTATTGCCGTTTGGAAGAGAAGAAAATAGAGAGAAAGAAAGCTTGAGAAATCAGCCACTGTTGAAGGAAAAATTTAGCTTGCATGTATAGGATTTTGTAAGGAAATTAAAGCTAGAAGCAAAGTAAGTATGATTCTACCTTTGTTCAATTGAATAGACAACTATACTTGTTGAATTGTACTGTTTTGATGATTGTAGATAAGATTCACTATTGAATATGTTGTTAGATGATTGAATGGTTGTAGAATTATGCAAATTTGAAGAATAATGACTAGGGATTATGCTGGAAATTATGTGTATGTGATAGTGTAACAATGCTAGGTTGCTGGAAAATTGAAATTAGATGTTGATGTAAGAATTGAATGGTTAGAACTTGTAATTGAGCTATGGAATTAATGAATTGAACATGATCATGATTAGATATTGTAAAGAAGGTGTTAAACAAGCTGAATTGTTAGTAACCAGTGCTGCAAATTAAAGATAAAAGTATGAACATAGTCATATAACATAGAAACTGTTTTGTTGAATTGAAATTGTGTAATCATGCAAAATTAAGCATTGTAACCAACTTACTCTATTTTGGCTGCCTTTAATAATGAATTAACATTGACTAAATACGTTTAGGATGTCATATGAAATGAATTATAGGGCCAAAACATTGGTTAAAGTGAATTTAAGGAATTAAAATGTGAATAGGTGCAATCTGCCCAGAATTGCTCTATTATGGGCAGTCACTTTGAAAATTCACCAAACATTGTATAGATCAAATTCAGGGCTGAAATTTTAATGAAATGATCCTTAGTATGTTTACTTTCATTAGGTGAAAACAGAACTGAAAACTGGGTCCTATGCTGGAAACTGTAAATAGAAATTGCTGGACAGTGCAAACAGTCCAGACAGTGTAAATGCTCAGTCTTTGAACAATAAACTGTATTAATTGGATAAGAAATAAAATGCAAGTTTTATATAGTCTTAAAGAATTTTTTTATCTTTCCAATGGTGTATAGTAATCGAAATTCTGACGTACGGATTAAAAGATATGACCATTTAAAGGGACAGTGTGCAAACTGCCAGACAACAGTGTACTGGACAGTTTGGGACTATTTTTACACCTAGATGCAAACTGTTTCCAAAACAGTTTTGGGACATTGTATCCTGCCCAGTTCTGTCTTAAAATGAGGTAATAACAATATGGAGATGAACTAGTAAGAAATGCTTAAAAGAAAGCATAAAAACAGTAGCTAAATGTTAGGTACAAATGTGGTAACATTGCTACTATAATTGTGTGACATTATGTGCTTGTTTTGATGAAATGTATGTGTTATGCTTGCTAGACCAAGGGAAGCAAGTTGGGGAAGAGGAAGATAGGAGTGGACATCCCAAAGCTAGAGGCAAAGAGATTTGGATACAAGACAATTGATTTGCTAGGAGTATTGTGACTATAACTATCCTTAGGGTTGGGACTAGGTCCTAACCAATCTTGTTATCGTCTTAATTCAATGTCATTGCCATGTAACATGACCTAATACATATTTGGCTAATTAAGGGAAGAATGACGTGTATGACAACTTGTTTGATGCCATGTTCTGTGTGTTTACTTGAGTGTTAAGCAAATGAAATGAAATGCTTGACATGTTGCATTACTTATGCCAAAGGTAAGAAATGGCATGCTTGCTTGGAGAATAAGGTACGCACATTGCATACATATGCATGTGTTTGTGATTGATATACATGGCTAGTTGAAATGAATTGAACTATGGTACCACTTTGTATTCATGCCATTCGAATGGCATGGATAGACTTGTCTTGGGAGTTAAGACTCTATAAGCCTAAGGGCTTGGCCTTTGAATGGAATAATCTTGTATTGGATATTGAAATGTATAAAGCTTGAATGAAATGGATAATCAACAACCTTGGTAGCTAGTTTGGATAGATAGGAGGGCATGCCTTAGAATCTTGAGCTCATATTGGAACTACGGTGCATATTGGCACTACGGTGCATATTGGTACGATGGTACGTATTGGCACTACGGTGCATATTGGTACGATGGTACATTTTGGCACTACGGTGCATATTGGCACTTCAGTGCATATTGTTGAAGATTTGATTATCTAGTAAACTACTTACCAAGGGTGTTATAAGATGACTTAATAACTTGAATGAACATTGTTTGTTTGGATGTGTGATATGAACATTGCTTGAATTGTAAGATTCTTGAATGAACTTCCTTGCCTTGAAAGATGACACATGAATGATTGTATAACTAGTTATTTCTCATGAAAGAAATGTATAAATGATGACTTTGTGTAAGAATGCCTACTTGGTAATTGGAGTATTGGTTTCTTGTCTTCTAAGCAAGATTTTCGAATAGCATATGGGTATTGTGATGGATGTTGCTATGTTGATTGTAGGATATGTAAAGATTGCCTAAGTTACTCTTGGATTTGAATGGTATGTGTCTTGCAAAGACGATTTTGATTCTTTGAAATACATGTAAACTTGAATATGTATACTTGAAATTGGCTAGATTTAGTGTTATCTCACTAAGTACATAATTTGTACTTACCACTCTATTCTTCATTCTTCCCATAACAGATTAAAGACTTTATCAAGAGGATATCTTGAGATCGAAGCAACACCTTGAAGCAAGCTTGAAAGTATGATTTCATATACTTTGTATACTCCTAGTTTGGTGGCACTAGATCTTGTAATAGGTAGCTTTGATCATGCATTTGGATGTGTGTTTAAGACTAGTATATGTAATATTTTGATGGGCCTGTCATGTAACCAACTTGGATGATTTAAACTATGTATATAACTTGGCTGATATGTATATAAGTTAGTATAATGATGTTCATAATATGATAGAAATTCAATGTTTGTTGAATCTTGTTTAATTCAAATGCTAGACTAATGTGTATGATCATGCATTTGTTCCTATGGCCATTATTTTGAATCGGCAATGTTGAGATTGAAGCCAAGGTATGTACAAGCATGCATTAACAATGTACTAACTAAGTATGCCATGAAATTGTATGACTTGATGGTAAAGAATCAAATGAAATGTGATTAGGGATTACCTTATAGTTTGAATAGGGTATGAATATGTAATAAGAATGTAAGTTGGATGCTTTGTATTTTACTTGTTAATTGGTTGAATAAGTAGTATCTTGAGATGCAAGTAAGCTAATTGAAACGTGTTTAGTGGCCACATTGTATCAATCGAATAGGGCACTTGAACTTGTAGTAAGAATGGAAGCTGAATCATGTTTAATAGTAACCTATTGTGAAATATGACACACTTGAGATTGCTGTTTGAATGATGTATGTGAATTAAATGGAGTAGTAATATGATAATGATAACTTAGGTTATAAGTATGAAATGGAACAAATTAGTACCTAATTTAGCATGCTATGTATGTTGGCTTTGTTTAATGTGGACTACTTGTTTGTATTGCATGACTTGTAATGTTGTGTTTGGGTTACTTGTATTGCAAGTCATGTATATCGAGGTTACTTGTTCAACAAGTAACCTATCTATTGCTTTGCTTTCGCTTTGGTAATGCTCCTAAACTGGGTTACGACTAACCCGGGGAAGGGGTGTTACAATCTCCATTCAAGCTTTCATTTCAAGTTACTATTTTCATGGTTCATATTACAACATTCATTCTTTGTTACCTATCTTATTCGAATTACCTAAGAGTACCAACATGTTTCGCTTCAATTCAAGGTTCCTTAGTTTGTATACATTTAGACATCTCAATCCTATACTTAATAAGCATGATTATCTAAACATTCAATAGTATGAAACTAGTTCTATTCGAACCTTATACTAACTCATACATTCGACCATTGACATCAAATACATACTACAAGGCATGTAACTAGTTCCTAATGATCTAAACCATTCGGCCATGCATCAACCAAGTACACAATACACTTATAATCAAGGCATGAACACATATTAGAGAACCATACACTTTCCATGGCAATTTGAATGGAACTAAAGCAACATGGATTCATCACATTCTACTTTTAATTCAAACATACACATGAACATAACAAGGCTTTCGAATTGCTTCATAACAAACTAAACAACATATGATCATTCCATGAATTTAATTCAATAGTTGCGCAACAATCATCATCCATTACATGTTATCTAGTTCATTACAAACTTAACCATAGGTTCATAACATAGTAGGCCCATCAAGACATTATATACAAGCTTCAAAATGTATGATCAAGCTAACTATATACAAACTAGTGCCACCATTCTAGGAGATATACAAAACAAGTATGAAACCATACTTAGGCAAAGCTTGTGTAAGTTGCTTCTTGCTCAAGGTAACAGGTTTCAAGATCAAGCAAACTCGTATCCTTTATCCTGTAGTTGGGAAGAATGAAAACAAGAGTGATAAGTACAAGAATGTACTTAGTGAGGTAGTACTAAGTCTAACCAATTGTTATGCTAAGTTTCATGTGTCATTTAATCAATTATAGACTTAGCTAAGTCTTTCAAACATTAAAGTGATCTTAGCTAGGATTTCAAGCATTAGAGTGATCTTAGCTAGGCTTTCAAGCATCAAGATTATCTTAGCTAAGGATATCATACATTCGGCCAACAAGGTACAAGCAACAAGAATTCATACTTCATGAATCAAGCACCATATGCTTGCAAAACAATAAATCAATGAGACATGTTTTCAAGTCAAGTAACATACAAATTCATGGCATTCAAGACAAGTAACATATGACGTAGGATTGTTATTT
Organism: Hibiscus mutabilis; assembly: GCA_019671005.1. Classification (NCBI taxonomy): domain Eukaryota; kingdom Viridiplantae; phylum Streptophyta; class Magnoliopsida; order Malvales; family Malvaceae; genus Hibiscus; species Hibiscus mutabilis. Next base: position 41,342,619 of record CM033715.1, on the reverse strand, counting down.
CAATTGTTATTCATTAAACAACCCCTTGGTACTTAGTTTGTATAGGTAATCGAGTCTCCAACCAACTGTCGCCACAAGATGCACCATAGTGCTGGTCAACCCTCCTACTGTCGCCAAAGACCACATATGTACCCTCCGTCTGTCGCCAAATAGGGGCCTTAGCCATGGATCGTAGTCCATCCTTACACAATGAGCTCTAGACTCTAAGGCATACCCTTCTACCCAGTCCAACTAGCTACTAAGGTTGTTCGATTTACCATTTATTCAAGTGTTTCAAGATCAAGTTCATATCAACCAAGTTCATTTCATATTAGGATCTTAGGCCATTGAGCCATAGCTCACATATCAAGTAGTCTCATGTTTCATTTCATCAAGATGAGAATATGTCTCAAGCAAGTCTTTAACATTCAATCACATTGCATCATAGCACATACAAGCATCCATGTTATCACATAATCATATTTAAGCATTCAATTGGATCATGTATACAAGGCTAGGATCAAGTTTCATGTATTTCTTTAGTCATCCTTCCCTTATTAGGTCAAGTTCATGATTAGATTCATTTAACATTTCAAGAATGTAACAAGAATACATTGTTTAGGACCTAGTCCTAACCCTAAAGGTAACTACACTCACAATACTCCAAGCTTAGCTAGTCTTGGTTCCACACTCCTTTGTTCTTGGCTTTAGGATGATCCACTCTATCCTCTTCCACCAAGTTTACTCCTGGTTCTATCACATTACAAGTACAAACATATGTCAAGACAAATTCATATGATCATCAAATCAAGCCAATGTCACAAGCACATAACATACACAATTTTTACAGCTTGCTCATATACATTTTCCATTACACTTAATTACACTTTTCTAAATTCTAGTTCATGTAAAACAAGGCATAATCAAAGGCCTAAAACTGTTTACAAGACAGTTTACAAAATGCCACAAAACAGTGTGCAAATGCCTATACTGCTGCTGCCAGGCATCTTGCCTCTAGTCACTAAATCACGCATAACTTTCATTCTGTATGTTGGAATTTCAATTGGTTTACACCGTTGGAAAGCTAACAAAATTTTATTTATTACCATAAAAGGCTTGCATTTTAGTTCTTTGCCAATTAATACAGTTTTGAACTTAAAGACAGGGCATTTTGCTATACTGGACAGTTTGCACTGTCCCTAGTGTTTCTTCTCTACATTTCAGTATACAACCCAGAGTTCAATTATATTTTCTCCTAATGAATTTATACATATCAAGGTGTTGTACATAAAAATGTCAGCCTTAAATTCATTATATACAATTTATAGTGATTTTTCAAAGTTACTACCCAGAACAGAGCATTCTGGGCAGATTACACTAGGTTGAATTTCTAGCTTCTTAACTCATTTTAGCAAGGTCCTAACATGGCAATTCCATTCATGTTCATGTTCATACATGTCTAGGTCATCATAATTCACCTATAAATGTTCTTAAAACATGGCATTATCATGTTGAACCTAATTTGATCTATTTGATCAACTTTGCACTCAATTCATCAACTAGGCAGTCCATTCCTTAATTTAACTAGTCCAATTAGTTGTAGTCATTTTGCAGCAACATATATATTAAATTCAATCTTATTTTTACCTAGCAACATGATCAAAACTGGGTTCTATGTTCATTTAACATACTTACACAATTTCTCCATCAAAACAGTCCCTAATCAAGACTGTTTTCAATCAAGCACATATTTCTCAATTTTCCAGCAACTATACATATATTTCATTAGCAATTTAGTTTCTAGCATTCAATTTCCAAGGTCTAATTGAAGCTAGCATGACCCTAACATACATGGCAATCATCCAATTTCATCAAGGCAACAAGAACATCATCATTTGCATATTCAAACAATCTATAACAAGTTAGAATCAAGTATTATACCTTCTCCAAGCTAAATTTGATTAATGGATGAATCAAGAAGCTTGAATTGAAGGTATTTGCATGAAATTTTCTCTCCCCTTTATCTCTCTATGTTTCGACCAAAGGATGAATTAGGGAGAAAGATGACAATATGTTTGATCATTATTCTCCCTAGCCATAAGTCATCATCCAAATTGACACATATTCTCCTCCAATGAAGACATGTGTCAAGGCCTTGATTTAATTTATATTTTACATGCAATCTATAGAATTTTGCATGTTCACATTTTTATCCTTTCATTTATGCCTTCTAGTTTTCATTTCAATTCAATTTGGTTTAATTTCACTTATTTGATCTTAAGGATGGCCAATGTTCAATTTTCTTTAAATTGATTACCACATATATTCAATTATTCTATAGTTTAGATAGTGGTAACATTACTAGGCCCATTTTAGGGTGTTACAATTCTCCCCCCTTAAAATAAATTCATCCTCGAATTTACCTGAATCGAATAGGTGAGGATATTGCTTCTTCATAACTTCTTCTTATTCCCATGGTGCCTCTTCAACCTTGTGATTTCTCCACAAAACTTTGACAAGAGGAACATTCTTGTTTCGACGTCTTCTAACTTCCTTGTCAAGTATCTGAATACGCTCTTCTTCATACGATAGATTGGGATTCAATTCCACCTCTTCGGGTTCAAGAACATGAAATGGATCTGACCTATATCTTTGGAGCATAGAGACATGGAATACATTATGGATCTTATCGAATTCACTAGGAATTGCCAATCGATAAGCCACTAGACCAATTCTTTCAATGATTTCAAATGTTCTGATAAACCGAGGGCTGAGCTTTCCTTTTCTTCCAAACCAAAGGACTTTCTTCCAAGGAGATACTTTAAGGAAGACCTTGTCTCCAACATTGTATTGGATGTCTCTCCTTTTCAAGCCAGCATAAGCTTTTTGCCTATCAAAGGCTGCCTTTAATCGATCGTATATGATCTACACTTGTTCTTCGGTTTCTCTGAGCAATTGAGGTCCTAAAACCTTTCTTTCACCCAATTCAGACCAGCACAAGGGAGTTCTACACCTTCTTCCATATAGAGCTTCGAAAGGAGCCACCTGAATAGATGTCTAGTAGCTATTGTTATAAGCAAACTCTACCAGGGGTAGAGATTTGTCCCAATTATTTTCGAAGTGTATAACACAAGCACGTAACATATCTTTGAGTACTTGAATGATTCTTTTAGATTGTCCATCTGATTGGGGATAAAAGGTTGTACTAAGATGCACTTTAGCTCGTAGAGTCTTGTGCAAGGAATTTCAGAATCGAGAAGCAAATTTGGGATCACGATCAGAGATTATAGCTGTAGGTACACCGTGTAATCGAATCACTTCACAGATGTATAGCTCGGCTATGGTTTCCAAGCTCATGTTCATTCGAACAGGGATGAAGTGAGTAGACTTTGTGAATCTATCAACAATCACCCATGTAACATCATTCTTTCTTGGAGTGGAAGGAAGACCAGTAACGAAATCCATTATAATACGATCCCATTTCCACTGAGGGAATTCGATAGGTTGGAGCAATCTAGTAGGAACTTGATGCTCAGCTTTAACCCTCTGACAAGTTAGACACTTCGATACGAAGTTTGTGATAGCCGATTTCATGCCCGACCACCAATATAGTGGCTTAAGATCTTTGTACATCTTAACCGATCCTGGGTGAATCGAGAATGAGCTTTGATGAGCTTCTTGTAACATCTCTTATTTTAGTTCCTCATTGTTAGGAACACATACTCTATTCTTGAAATAGAGGAGTCCATTTGACTTAAGGGAGAAGTAAGAATTAGACTCAGAGTATAGTTTGGATATGATCTTCTGAAGATTTGGATCAGTTTGCTGGAGTTCTTTAATTCTCGAGATCAGGCTAGATTGGACTTGAAGTTCAGACAAGAATTTTTGTCCTTTGGATAAACAAAAATGAGCATTAATAGCCAAGGAAGCTACAAATGAAAGCACAAGATCATTAAGGAAGATTTTCGAGTAGTTACTTGTAAAACAAGAAAGATATTTGAATGGATTACTTGTAATCCAAGAAACTCTAAATTTCGAATGAAAATATTCTAGAATTTAGATTTAGAGGTTTACCCGAGTATGGTTTGCGACTAAGGGCATCAACAACCACGTTTGCTTTCCCTGGATGGTAGTCGATAACCAAATCATAGTCTTTAAGCAATTCTAGCCATCTTCTTTGTCTCAGATTCAAATCTTTCCGAGTCAGGAGGTATTTGAGACTCTTGTGGTCTGTGAACAGGTTACATTTCTCCCCGTACAAGTAATGTATCCATATCTTGAGAGAAAACATGATAGTTGCCAATTCTAGATCGTGTGTAGGGTAGTTTGACTCGTTTGATTTTAGTTGCCTTGAAGCGTAAGCTACCACTTTTTCATCTTTCATTAGGACACATCCTAGTCCTAAATGAGATGCATCACTATAGACAGTGAATTCTTTACCCGATTCTGGTTGGATATGAACCGGTGCATGAGTCAGGGCTTGTTTAAGTTGATCGAAGCTTCGTTGTTGGTTCTCCGACCAAACAAAGGGCGTATCTTTGCGAGTTAGCTTAGTCAAGCTTGCGGAAATAGATGAGAATCCCTTAATAAAATGCCGATAATACCCAGCTAATCCGAGAAAGCTTCTAACCTCACCAATATTCCTCAAAGGTCTCAAATCCATGATGGATCGAATTTTTCTCGGGTCTACTTTAATTCCTTCTGCCGAGATGACATGGCCAAGAAACGAGAATTCCAATAGCCAAAATTCACACTTAGAGAACTTTGCGAACAATTGACGTTCTCAGAGAGTTTGCAATACAATTCGAAGGTGTTTAGAGTGTTCTTCCTTATTCCCAGAATACACCAGGATGTCGTCAATGAAGACGACCACAAACTTGTCAAAATAGGGCTTGAATACACAATTCATGAGATCCATGAAAGCAGCCGGAGCATTCGCCAACCCGAATAGCATTACAAGGAATTTGAAGTGGCCATATCGAGTACGAAAGGTTATCTTGGGTACATCTTCTTCTTTTACCCTCATTTGATAGTATCTCGATCGAAGATCAATCTTTGAGAACACCGAAGCATCCTTGAGTTGATCGAAGAGATCTTCTATCCTTGGGAGAGGATATCGATTCTTGATAGTAAGCTTGTTCAATTGTCTGTAATCTATACAGAGTCTCATAGTCTCATCTTTCTTCTTCACGAACAAGACTGGAGCACCCAGGGATATGAGCTAGGCCAAATAAAGCCTTTATCTTCTAGCTCTTGGAGTTTCTTCTTGAGTTCTTTCAATTCAACAGGGATACTAGGTTGAACTTTAATCCCGAGCTCTACTTCTCTGGTTGGAGGGATACTAGGGAGTTCCTCAGGAAAAACATTAATGAATTCAGATACAATTGGCATACTAGGTAATCTGAATTCAAGTACATCTTACATAGTCATGGCAGCAAAGATTGAAGTCAGTTTTCTATCAATTAGGAGGATTGATTCCTTTCGTAAATCCCAAAAATACAGTCTCCTATTTTGGCAATCTATCCAAGCTTCATGTTTGCTTAGCCAATCTAGACCTAACACTAGATCTAATTCCTTGCAAAGGAAGTTAATGGATGTGATTCCCCCTATTGGTTTGAAACTACAAGGCTTTGCTTTACAATTTTAGGTTTAATATCGAAAGACTATCTCTTTCATTTGAGGAGCCTACGAGACTTTCATTATCCCAGCCAAGTCTTGTTTCAGACATTCTACATTCAAATAGAACAATTAGGGGTTCGGATTAATAAGCAAGACACAAGCTATTCAATACAAGTCTCCTAGGTGGCACAAGTATCCAATATGATAGCTCAGTTTAGTTCTAGAATTGACTAAACCTAAAGCTCTGATTACCAATTAAAATGTAACACCCCCTACCCGGGCTAGTAGCAACCTGGCTCGAGAGCGTTACTTAACAAGCAAGCAACGGCAATACAATTCAATGAACATGGAAACCAATACAAGAACAATCAAACAATCATACTTACTTAACAAACAAGTAACCTCATATGTGACTTTAATTTCATCCTAAGGCATTCGAACAAGGCACTACATTATCTCCTTTCAAGCTTTAATTTCAAGTTAATACTTTCATGGTTCATATTACAACATTCATTCTTTGTTACCTATCATATCTGAATTACCTAAGAGTACCAACATGTTTCGTTTCAATTCAAGGTTCCTTAGTTTGTATATATTTAGACATCTCAATCCTATACTTACTAAGCATGATTATCTAAACATTCAATAGCATGAAACTAGTTCTATTCCAACCTTATACTAACTCATACATTCGGCCATTGACACCAAATACATACTACAAGGCATGTAACTAGTTCCTAATGATCTAAACCATTCGGCCATGCATCAAACAAGTACACTTATAATCAAGGCATGAACACACAAAAGAGAATCACACACTTTCCATGGCAATTCGGATGGAACTAAAGCAACATGGATTCATCACATTCTACTTTTAATTGAAGCATACACATGAACATAACAAGGCTTTCGAATTGCTTCATAACGAACTAAATCAACATATGATCATTCCATGAATTTAATTCAATAGTTGCGCAACAATCATGATCCATTACAAGTTATCTAAGTTCATTACAAACTTAACCATAGGTTCATAATATAGTAGGATCATCAAGACATTATATACAAGCTTCAAAATGCATGATCAAGCTAGCTATATACATACTAGTGCCACCATTCTAGGAGATATACAAAACAAGTATGAAACCATACTTAGGCAAAGCTTGTGTAAGTTGCTTCTTGCTCAAGTTAAAAGGCTTCAAGATCAAGCAAACTCGTATCCTTTATCCAGTAGTTGGGAAGAATAAAAACAAGAGTGATAAGTACATGAATGTACTTAGTGAGGTAGTACTAAGTCTAACCAATTGTTATGCCAAGATTCATGTGTCATTTAATCAAGTATAGACTTAGCTAAGGCTTTCAAGCATTAATGTGATCTTAGGTAGGCTTTCAAGCATTAGAGTGATCTTAGCTAGGCTTTCAAGCATCAAGATTATCCTAGCTAAGGATATCATACATTCGGCAAACAAGGTACAAGCAACAAGAATTCATACTTCATGAATCAAGCATCACATGCTTGCAAAACAAGAAATCAAGGAGTCATGTTTTCAAGTCAAGTAACATACAAATTCATGGCATTCAAGACAAGTAACATATGATGTAGGATTGTTTTTTCAATTGTTATTCATTAAACAACCCCTTGGTACTTTGTATAGGTAATTGAGTCTCCAACCAACTGTCGTCACAAGATGCACCGTAGTGCTGGTCAATCCCCCTACTGTCGCGAAAGACCACATATGTACCCTCCCTCTGTCGCCAAATAGGGGCCTTAGCCCTAGACTATACTCTACCCTTACACAATGAGCTCTAGACTCTAAGGCATGCCCTTCTACCTAGTCCAACTAGATACTAAGTTTGTTGGATTTAGCATTTATTCAAGTGTTTCAAGATCAAGTTCATGTCAAGCAAGTTCATTTCATATTAGGCCCTTCAAACAAAGCTCACATATCAAGTAGTCTCATGTTTCATTTCATCAAGATGAGAATATGTCTCAAGCAAGTCTTTAACATTCAATCACATTGCATCATAGCATATACAAGCATCCGTGTTATCATATAATCATACTTAAGCATTCGATTGGATAATGTATACAAGGCTAGGATCAAGTTTCATGAATTTCTTTAGTCATCCTTCCCTTATTAGGTCAAGTTCATGATTAGATTCATTTAAAATTTCAAGAATGTAACAAGAATACATTGGTTAGGACCTACTCCTAACCCTAGAGGTAACCATACTCACAATACTCCAAGCTTGCATTTTAGTTCTTTGCCAACTAAAATAGTTTTTAACTTAAAGATAAGGCATTTTGCTATATTGGATAGTTTGCACTGTCCCTAGTGTTTCTTCTCTACATTTCAGTATACAACCCAAAGTTCAGTTCTGTTTTCTCCTAATGAATTTAGGCATATCAAGGTGTTGTCCATAAAAATTTCAGCCTTAAATTCATTATATACAATTTATAGTGATTTTTCAAAGTTACTGCCCATAATAGAGCATTCTGGGCATATTACACTAGGTTGAATTTCTATCTTCTTAACTCATTTTAGCAAGGTCCTAACATGGCAATTCCATTCACGTTCATGTTCATACATGTCTAGGTCATCATAATTCACCTAGCAATGTTCTTAAAACAGGGCATTATCATGTTGAACCTAATTTGATCTAATTGATCAACTTTGCACTCAATTCATCAACTAGGTAGTCCATTGCTTAATTTAACTAGTCCAATTAGTTGTAGTCATTTTCCAGCAACATATCTATTCATTTCAATCTTCTTTTTACCAGCAACATGATCAAAACAGGGTTCTATGTTCATTTAACATATTTACACAATTTCTCCATCAAAACAATCCCTAATCAAGACTGTTTTCAATCATTCACATATTTCTCAATTTTCCAGCAACTATACATATATTTCAATAGAAATTTAGTTTCTAGCATTCAATTTCCAAGCTCTAAATGAAGCTAGCATAACCCTAACATACATGGCAATTGTAACACCCCTTACCCGGGTTAGTAGTAACTCGGTTTAGGAGCGTTACCTAGCAAGCAAGCAAGACAAGACAAGGCAAGGCATTCGAACTGTACTAGAACATAGACAAGGCAAAGATAATACATGAATTACACATTCAAACTTGATTCAATAATCAAGCATTACATCTGACAATCAACAACTAAGAAGAAACAATCATTCATACTTGTTTACTTAGCTAACAAGAAAGGTCACACTTGACTCCTAAATCATCCTAACATTTGAACTAAGCAAGCAAGGAGGAAGCATGCATTCAAACAAGGCATAAGCAACCATTCATGCAAGTAATCTCAAATGTATCTTCAAATTTCATTTTAAGCATTCGGCTATACTTATAATACATTAGATTAACTCCTTTCATGCTTACATTACAAGATGCTACTTCCATGTTCCATTTTAAAACACTTATATAATGTTACCTATCCTATTTCAACTACTTAGTATTATATGCTTCCAATTCAATTTGGTGTTCCTTATCTAGTATACAATTAGTCATTTCATTTCTTCAATTACTAAGCATAGTTATCTAACCTTTAATAGCTTGTAACTAGTTCCATTCAAGCCTAATTCAATAGACTACTATTCGGCCAATTATACCAAACATATACAAGCATATAACTAGATCATACCAACCTTATCCTACTACCATGCATTCGAGAACCTCAAAACCATCACACAACAATTCTTTCAACATGGAAATTTTCATACAAGACATGAAGCATTCAAATGGTTGGTCATACAACATGGTTCATCTTAATCTACATTCATTTCAAGCATACACTAAAGCATAACAAGGTTATCAAATCTATCATAGTCAATTAGATCATCATGTGATCATTCCATATCATCCAAATATGCGCAACAAATCATTCAACCATTACAAGTTATCTAAGTTCATTACAAACCTTAAACTATATACAAATCATAGATAGGCCATCAAGCATTATATACAATCCTTCAAAATGCATGTTCAAACTATTTAGATACATATAGTGCCACCATTCTAGGAGAATACAAAACAAGTATGGAATCATACTTTAACAAAGCTTGTGTAGGATGCTTCTTGCTCAAGGAATCAGGCTTCAAGATCAAGCAATGTTGAGTCCTTTAACCTGTAGATTGGGAAGAATGAAACAAGAGTGATAAGTACAAAAATGTACTTAGTGAGGTAGTAACTAGTCTATCCATTTTGTTATTTCATGATTCATGTCTTTTAGATCAAGTGTAGACCTAGCTAAGGCTTCCAAGCATTAGAGTAGACTTAGCTAGTCTTTCAAGTATCAAGAGTGACCTTATCTAGTCTTTCAAACATCAAGAATATCCTATCTAGGATAGCATGCATTCGGCCATCAAGATTAGGCATCAAGAAATCATAATTCATGAATCCAGCAATATGCTTGCAAAACAGGTAACCAAGGAGTCATGGTTCCAAATCAAGCAACATATATTTCATGACAATTCAAGACAAGTATCATGTATAATTGAATCTTATTTCATTTTTTATTTCACTAAACAACCCTCTTGGTACTTAGTTTGTATAGGTAATCGAGTCTCCAACCAACTGTCGCCACAATATGCACCGTAGTGCTGGTCAACCCTCCTACTGTCGCCAAAGACCACATATGTACCCTCCTTCTGTCACCAAATAGGGGCCTTAGCCCTGGACCGTAGTCTACCGTACATAATGAGCTTTAGACTCTAAGGCATGCCTTTCTACCTAATCCAACTAGCTACCAAGGTTGTTCGAATTACCATTTATTCAAGCTATCAAGTTCAAGATCATGTTCATGTCAATCAAGATCATTTCATGTTAAGCCCTTAGGCTATTGAGCCTTAGGTCACAAGTCAAGTGGTTTCCAGATTCATTTCATCAAATGAGATAACATCATATCTCAAACAAGTCATTAGCATTCAACCATGTTGCATCATAGCACATACAAGCATTCAAGCTACCATCAATCATGCTTAGCAATTAAAAATAGACATGTACATAAGACTAGGATCATGTTTCATGTGTTTCTCTAATCATCATTCCCTTATTAAGTCAAGTTCAATATTGGATTCATTTACATGTCAAGATTGAAACAAGAATGCATTGGTTAGGACCTAGTCCTAACCCTAGAAATAACTACACTCACTATACAATCCAAGCAAGCTAACAATTGTCTTGTATGGCTATCCCCTTGTTCTTAGCCATTGAATGATTTTCTTTTTCTTCCTCCAACAAGTTCAAAGTTGGTTCTAAAACATTATACAAGCAAATGCATATTAAAACAATATTGCTAGTACTTATCATACATATTTCTGGCAGCAAGATTATGCACATATAAGTACAATTCAATCAACATTTCATTAAACAAAGCTAGGCAGAATTCATTTATCCCAAGCTGTTACAAAATAGTCCAATAAAAATGTGCACAAAACAGTTTTCCAACTAGCTTAAGTGCTGCTGCCTGGCAGCTTGCACACTACATGCTTAAACATGCATATCTTTCAATTCCTATGTCAGAATGTTGATTAATTTATACCGTTGTAAAGCTAACAAAATTGTATTTAAAAACATAATAGTATTTCATTTTAGTTCTTAGCCATTTAATAGAGTTTATTGTTTAAAGATAGGGCATTTTACACTGCTAGACAGTTTGCACTGTCCAGCTATTTCTATTTACAGTTTCCAGTATAGGACCTGGTTTTCAGTTCTGTTTTCTCCTAATGAAAGTATACATACAAAGGATCATGTCATTAAAATTTCAGCCCTGAATTTGATCTCTACAATTTTTGGTGAATTTTCAAAGTGACTGCCCAGAACAGAGCAATTATGGGCAGCTTACTCTAGGTTGCAATTCTAGTTCTTTATTTCATTCTAGCAAGGTCCTAACATGACAATTTCATTCATGATCATGTTCATACATATTTAGGCCATCTTAATTAACTTAACAATGTTCTCAAAACAGGGCATAGTCATGTTGAACCTAGTTTAATCCATTTTAATCTCAATTACACATCTATTCATCAGTTAGGCAGTCCATACCTATTCAATTAAATCTCCATTTTACCTATCAACATGTTCAAAATAGAGTTTTAAGCTTATTTAGCATGCTCACACAATTTTTCAATCAAAACAGTCCCCTAATCTAAACTGTTTTGAGCCATGTTCATGTTTCTCAATTTTCCAACAATGACACTTGAGTTTCATTAGCCATTTGATTATTGGAAATAAATTTCCAGGTTCTAATTGCACATAGCATGATGTTAACACATAAAGAAGTCATCTAATTCATCAATACAACCAAGAACATCATCAAACAATCATTCAATCAATCTATAACATGTTCATCACATTTTCCAGCATCTATCCACTTCAATTCACATTTCCATTTCAATTCAAACAATTCAAACATGAAATTTACAAGAGAAACAAGTAATTACCTTAATCACTAAGCTATCTAGGCTTAATTTGGAGCTAATTCAAGATTGTAGAGCATGAATTCGAGCTTTCTCCCTCAAGCTTTCTTTCTCTATTTTTCTCTAGTGATTTTCGGCTATTTAGTATAATGGAGAAGATGACAACATCTAATCCATGTTATTTGATTTGTGCGAAGTCTAAAATGTCCCTTAATTAATCCTTAATATTAACTTAATCAAGGGCATTTAAGAGATTTAGGAATTTTAGCATGCATTCCTTGAAATTGTTAGAGTTTACAAGTTGCTCATCTTAATTTGGTCACTTGTTCTTTCATTCATTCAATTAGACCCTTGTCTAATCAACTTATCTTAATTTCTAGATTCAATTAAGCTATCAATTTAAGCAATTGACTTCAATACTTCTAGGCTAGGATTTAGGGTGTTACAGCAATCATCCAATTTCATCAAGGCAACAAGAACATCATCATTTGCATATTCAAACAATCTATAACAAGTTAGAATAAAGTATAATACCTTCTCCAAGCTAAATTTGATCAATGGATGAATCAAGAAGCTTGAATTGAAGGTATTTGCATGAAATTTTCTCTCCCCTTTCTCTCTCTATGTTTCGGCCAAAGGATGGATTAGGGAGGATTATGAAAATATGTTTGGTCATTATTCTCCCTAGACATGAGTCATCATCCAATTTGGCACATGTTCTCCTCCAACGAAGACATGTGTCAAGGACTTGAATTAATTTCTATTTTACATGCAATCTATAGAATTTTGCATGTTCACATTTTTATCCTTTCATTTATGTCTTCTAGTTTTCATTTCAATTAAATTTGGTTCAATTTCACTTATTTGATCTTAAGGATGGCCAATGATCAATTTTCTTTAAATTGATTACCACATATATTCAACTAGTCTTAATATATTTTAGGGTGTTACAATGGATTTCTTACCATATAAGGTATTAAGGAAAACTCTTAATATATTTTGTAAGTTCATTATTTTATCTTTAACATAGAATCAATTAACAGCCTAGGTACACGAATCTTATGACGTCTATCATCAAATAAGGGTACTCGAAGTACCAAACAAGGGATCGTAGTCAAAACAAGGGACCGGAGTCCAAATAGGGGACTGAAGTCTAAACAGGGATCAAAGTCCAAACTATCAAGGAGCTCTATAGACTCTATGGCATGCCAACTATACTTAAGACTGACTCAAAACCAAGGCTTTCATGTTTATCATCTTTTATTAGAAACGTAGTGAGCATTTCTCTTTATCAGTCTATCAAGAACTAATCATAATCTTATCAATGATGAGCATTGCTCCAAATACTTTTTATCTTGCCACAAAGGCTTCTCATATAGCATAACACAAGTTCCAGCTACATGTAATATTCAATCCAAGTATACATTAAATGGACATAGTTTATTATTACTTCTTACAAAAGTAAACATATCCCGACTTCGATTAATGTCATCAAAGCTTAAATGTTATTTTGGTCAAAAGAATACATTCTAACATGACATGAAATGGGTATAGTTCGAATAGTGGCATTCATGTACATTCTAGCAACTATGAGTTTATTATATATATAAATATATATCATATCCAATGCTTATTCAATCCATTCATGGTTCCAATTTATTATTCAAGTCCTTATTTGAAGGTTTACGTAGCATTGTTTACTTATCAAACAAGTAAAATCATATAGGTAGGATTCCCAGTAAGTATGATCTATATCACAAGATAATTAACATGTCCCACTCATGTTAAATTTAAGCATAACTCCACATACTTCTATAACACCATTTGGCTTATAACATATTATATCAAGCATATATAATCACATATATATGATCATTGCTTCCAATTTAACTAGTCATTCAACACTTCATAAAAAGGTACTCACCTCGATCCCAAGTCAAATACCAAGAAAAACATAGCTCTAACAAATAAAGAATGGTGAAAGTTAATAAATGAATGCTCAAGAAATTTGCAAGCTTATCCCGAGGCTTAAAACTACACTTACAGTTTATTTCGTGCTAAGATCGCTCATGCATAACAACTCATTCCTTGATTATCTCCTAGTGGTTTAAATTTTCCTTTCCATCTTCATGATCTTGTGTAACTAGATATAATAGTACATACGTCCACGTATTAGGATTTGATTTATCACTTATCTCCGCTCAACCATAGTTCCATACATATATTCATTCACCCAACTGTCCAATTTGTTTGTATTTTCACTAAAACGGGGTAGCTTTCAAATGTAATCTTTTATCTCATCAAAACAATTCATGTATAGTTACACAAAACACAATTCAGGTCAGATTTCAAATGTACACATCTAATTATTCAAGACAGTCCAATATATACTTATAAGCACACCAAACAATCCTAAACTTGTAAGTATACAATCACATAATCCCCAAGGCAGTCCACAATATCTACAACATTCAAACAGCCCTCTAACATGCTACTTTAGACCAATTCAATACATATATGGTTTCTAATATGTGAAATAGTCCCTTAAGACAGTCCCTAAACAAACATAGGATAGCTTTTTATTCAAATTTCCACTCACCCTATATTTGAGTGTCGAAATCATCCATAGTCGGCACAAAGCAGTCCAATTTCATATTATAATTTGACCATCGACTCGACTAATAAAATAGTTTCTTAGAGCTACAAAATAGCCCCAAATTTGCTTTGCAAAAATAGTCCCAGCTTTCGAATTTATAGGGCTGCTTATTTGGTTACAAACCAACCTCTAAAAGTCATAAAATCTTTCTTACTCAATTTGCAAATTAAATTCCTTAACAATGTCCCCAAGACAATTCAAAATTCTCTTGTAAACACCAATGGGTACATCGAATTTGTCCTAATTAAATCATTTGTCAAGACTGTCTACTACATTGATCAAGGAAAATAATTCCTAACACTCTATATTCAAAATTTCCATACATATCACATACTAATTTAGCAACTCTTCTCTCAATCATTCGATCAAACTATAAATGGTTTTCAGCATGAAACATTCACTTAAAACATACCCAAACAATTCACCAAAAAGATTGTCATCAAACATTATAAATAAAACACTTACTTAAACTGAACAAGAGAATGTATTTGCATACCCTCCTTCATGAGATTCATAAACAATGTTTACAAAAAGGCTTGAATTCCAAAGCTTGATTCTCCTCCTTCTATGGCTGAAGCTTCAATCTTCTCCTTTCTCATGCTCCGGTTAATGAGGGAATGAAAGCAATTATCTTCTTTTGCTCTCTTTCACCGATTACCATACCCACATGTCCACATTATCCTTTGACATGTGTGGAAACCATAGGCTTTTATTACTTACCATGCAACCTCATTATTTCATTCTTATCTCTTTTAGTACATTGAACATTGGTCATTACTTTCCTCTTTTCTTTCAATTGCATCTTTGTATTACTTAAATCAATTTAATTGGTAAGAAATAAACCACAATTGTTTTGAGAACAATTTGCTACTTACTTCTAAATTGATGTTTAGGGTATTGCAACCAACTTGGTTCTAAACTGGGAAATATGTCATTTCATGGTCACTGAAGCAATTGTGTTGGGCCACAAAATTTTGAAAGCTGGAATTGAGGTTGACAGGGCCAAAGTGGATGTAATTGAAAAACTACCACCACTAACAAATGTGAAAGGTATCCACAGTTTTCTAGGCCACGTCGGGTTCTACAAGAGATTTATTCAAGATTTCTCAAAGATCACCAAGCCCCTATGCTTACTATTAAATCAAGATAAAAATTCATTTTTGATGATGCATGTCTGGATGCATTCAATAAAATTATAACACAACTTTTGAACGCACCGATCGTTGTTGCGCCCAATTGGGAGCAACCGTTTGAACTTATGTGCGACGCTAGTGATTTTGCCATTGGCGTAGTTTTGGGACAATGCAAGGACAAGGTATTTCATGCAATCTACTATGGTAGTAAGACTCTTACTGAAGCTCAAATTAATTATACTACTACTAAGAAAATGTTATTAGTTGTAATTTTTTCTTTTGATAAGTTTCGTTCTTATCTTGTTGGTTCAAAAATTATAGTTTTTACTGATCATTCAGCTTTGAGTTACCTTTTTGCAAAGAAAGAAGTGAAACCTAGACTAATTTGCTGGATCTTATTGCTACAAGTGTTTGATATTGAAATTAAAGACCGTAAGGGGTTAGTGTAATCCCCTTGACCTGGTTTAGATGCCAGACCGAGCTGAGCGAGCTACATTGGGTTTGCCGAAACAAACCCAAAACATTTTACTCAAACTTGGGTCCAATTTTTGTTTCTTTATCTTTTCTACATGCTTATTTAATACCTAAGTGTACATGCTGGCAGCGAATAAGTTCTCGATTGAATCGGGCGACGATTTACATCTAATTAAGCTTAAATGCAATTTAGGGACCAAATTAAAAATATAGAAAACTGAGAGGACTTACTTAAATCTGATTTTACCAAAACTTAATTAATTATGTTACGTGCATATCGGTTTAATTTCAGGTAAAACAATCATCCAATCTTGCTTAATTAGCAATCATACAAAATAAGGACCAAATTGAAAGAATCACAACTCTACAGGGACCATACAAAATTGAAAGCACCATTCTGAAATTAAACAACATTTAGACCTACCTGTATATTTTCAGCTCAAAAGGACGCTTAGAATTCATTAAATTGATAAATTTGTGCTTTATGACCAAAATATAAAATTTCAAACTATTTTTCAACTTTGCACAAACATCCTTGCGAAAGGTATCGAAACCTCTCTCAAAGGTTTTGAAACCATTACTCTAGTAGCCAAAATTGGCCTCCTATTTTTCGAAACCTTGGGGCTGGTTTCAAAACCATATTGTAGCTTAGAAGAAATTGCACCTAAAATTTGCCCCCTAGTTTCGAAACCTTGAGGCTGGTTTCGAAACCCTACAGCAGATTTTCAGAAAATACGCATTCGTGACCCTTTAGAACCTCCCCAAACAAATCTGAATTAGCCCCAAACATCCTCAACTCACAAAAATCATGTTTGGAGCATCGTACAAACATCATATCAACCAAAGACCACTGTGATATGGAAGCATAGACATTACGGAAAGAAAGGTAATCAACAAGGTAGACCTATAGGCATGATATCTACCCAACATGCTTAAACCTCCCCACACCCCCGAATCAAACCATAAACCATCATACAAGTCTAAAACACCAAAGGAACATGTCCAAAACATGGAGTATCCTAAACAACCCTCCCAATTACAACTTGATCACATTGCCTTTATTATTACTAGGTATTTTAAAAACCATACTTGAAATAGTTCGACTCTTGGATTCCTCTTTGCTTGCTTGTTCCCCTATAAGCTCACTTTTTTGCATTGATGAGAAATGAGAGCATAAGCACAAAATTCTTAATGAGGGATTCCCAAAACACTCATCAATACATTAAAATCCATTTGCTTTAAGGCATATATTGAACATCATGCCAAAACATCTCATGCTTCTTTTTATCTTCTTGAAATATGCATTTAAAACCATATACTAAACATGATTCATGGATCTCTAGCATAACCATTATGCAAACCTCAATTTAAGCCTTCACATGCTTATTTTTCCAATAGCAAACCTTAGAGAGCACCACATTTAAAAATCACATTATACAAACATTATCCATTTATCATGATACATTAATTCATATATTGGCATTAAAGTAACCCAAAACCAAACCTTTCCATTTGCAAAAACATATCGGATACACGGATTTCCCATGTGGCTCCTTCGACAACTTCACATACATCCTCAAACCGGAGCATGGTACTACTGCCCCTCAATGGTTACGATGTACAAATCCCCTGCCAGGAGAATTCTACAAAATTACCCTTGACCGTCGCGGTTCCCATGGTGGAGCACCACCCTCGACACACATGAGGCGGCTTATTATAGTGCACTTTAAATCCTATAGCTTGCCAACTATATCTGATAACTTTTAACCATTGTCACTTGCCAATATACTCAATTAAAGCATGCTACCTCAATGTTTTACATATGCATCAATCAAACCAGTTTCAAATACATTAAACCATGTATTTTACCATTCTCTAAAACCTTTCGCAAGACATTTTCATAATCATTGATCGTCAACATATGATCATTTGCAACATCTTTCATTGCTAAAACATGCATATAATAGTAGGTAAACAAAACCATAAACAAAAGCATGATAATGTATTTTACAAAACTGAAAACGAGAGAGAGAACGTCCAATACTTACTTCCGAGCTTAGACAAGCATTTCAAGCATAATTTGAACTCCCAAAATCACTTTCAAACCTTTATAAAGCTTTAAATCACGTTTCCACTCACCGACGACACAAAGCTCCACTCGCCAATGTGAAATCAAGTGCCCAAAGCATTTGAAACTTCGTCAATTGCTGAAGGATCAATCTCCCCTATTTTATCCATATAATAACAGAGGATTAATGCATCATTATGCATCCATAATCCCAGCAACAACAATTCCCAACTTCGCCTCACTAAAAACCATCAAAACGCCTTCCAAAACAATTAAAAACATCAACAAACACAACCTAAACAAATCCCAGCTACAACCTATTGATTTGAACACCTTAACAACATCAATTAACATCTAAAACACTTACATAACCACCTTATACTTCCAGCAAACTTTTATCACCATAAACACCTCAAAATCTAACTATTCACAACCTAGAAAATTAGCAATTCAATTAGTTTCGGGATTTCTTTTGTAAATCTCTTCTCATAACATTAAAATATACTTTAGGTGTGATCTAAATCAACCAAGAATACCACAAATCAAATCCATAACAAAGATCCATTAATTTCCTTATTAAAACTCACTTTAAACCTTTTAATCTTGATTTAATCATCAACCCATATTAAAATTCGATTGTAAAGGATCAAGAACTTGGGAATTTCAGTAAAGAAACTTTGATTATAGGATAGAAATGAAAATCACCTCTAATGGTTGACTTCTCCTTTACTTGTCATGAGTTGAGCGAAATCTCCAAGCAAATAAGCAAGGTTTGATGTAGAAATCAAAGAAATCAATTGAGGAATCAAAGTGAAATAAAAAGAGTTAACTCCTAGAAATTTTAGAAGAAAAGAAGTAGTTTGGTTGCTAAGAAAAGTTGAAAGCAAAAGTAGTTACGTAAGAAAAGATAATTAGCTATCAAAGCCAAATTAATTAAATCTATTTTATTTTTTTATTTAATAGCCATTTAAAAATAGCCTAAATTAAGAGAAAAGTCTGATTAAAAATATTAGTAGATGCTATGTTTTGTTCCTTTTACGATTAAGTCATCAAAAACAATTTTGAAAACTTTACATTTTAGTCACCTAAACAAAATGTTATTAAATCCGAATTTATTTTATCAAATTGAGTTTACCAACACCATCAATATATTGATTAAACATTTTAGACCATTTTTTATATTTCATTCTAGCTGAAAATAATTTATTATGAATTCATTCCCGAAACTAGTTCAAATTGTCTAATCCGGTTCACCTGAACCGTCTAATCTATCTAGCTAACTTCTAGGCCCAAATTTGGGGAAATCTAGTCAACTCCTCGGGAAACACCCCTGATAATTCACAACGACCACCACCACTTTTGCGCCTTAAAGCCAAAACAACATTGGATAAGAATTTAACATTCTTACCCACAACCACCACTTCATAATCTTCGGCAAGTTTCAACGAAACTCACTTGGTTTCAAAATCAACCATAGCTCTATGCTCGGTCAATCAATCCATACCCAAGGTTACCTCAAAACCATGAAACGACAACTCTATCATATCAACTGTGAACACGACTTGAACCATCAAAGGACTTATTCTAAACAACCTCCTAGCGACAACCGTCTCTCCAAAAGAACTAGTTTCTCACATACCCACATTTAATACTTCTACAAGTATATCAAGTAATTGTGCATGCTCAATCAAGATATATGATTATGTAGAACCAAAATCTACTAAAGAAAGTAATAACATAGACTACAAAGTAAAAGTACATGCAATTACATCCGTTTCATTCCTTCCCTCACGATGCACATAAATCTTTGTAGGTCTTCCACCCTCAGGTTGAACAGCCACAATATGTGCAACAGTCCTATAACATTCTTCCATACACTGGAAATTACCTCGACCGTGCCCAGGACCTCTCTGTAGCGCAATAGCAGGCGCATGAGCATGTCCATCCTTGGTCAACTACAGACAATCACGGTTCATGTGATACTGCGAACCAAAACTCCAGCATATTCCAAGAGTTCCCCAACACTCTCCTGAATGTCGCCTCCCACAATGCTCACAATCGAGTACTCAAACATAGGTGTTATGACCTTGCTGCCACGCCCAACATTACCTCCACCACATCTCTAATCAGGGCGATATCTCCTATCTTGATTCCTCTTGTACCGATCTCTACCATCATCCATTTTAGCAACTCTCTTCCCAGAGCTAAAATTCCCTGAACTATGCTCTATATCCTTAGCTCAGGTAACCAAAACATCAAAATCGATGTAATCTAAAGCCAACATGTAAGTCTTCACCTCCTTAACCAACCCGTATAAAAAATTATCACATCGTTGATGTTTATTGGGAACCAGTTCATGTGCATATAGGCTCAACCAAACAAATTGAACCTCATATTCTAATACAGTCATGTTACCCTAAACCAACGCCATGAACTCACGCTTCTTTTCATCCTCGTATCGGGAACCCAGATACTTCTTCCTAACACCAAATTTATATCACTAATATATATGATAACAACTACTTGTAATATTCAAAAAGTGGACCAATGCCACCTAATAAGTCACGAACGAGGACATCATCACTCAAGTTCGGAGACCTCTTGTTATCTACTCTCGACAAAGAACCAAGTCAACTCTAGATCAAACTCACATTTCAGTCTCATTTTCAAAAACATATGAATCTACGACATGAAAATGCAACAACAAAATTAATTAGGCTAGCTTAAAGCAAGAATCCAAGATGCTCACGTTTCAAAACAAAATCATTTCTGACTTGTAGTAACTAGGCAATGTGTCCCCAAGCTTTACCCCAATATAGCAATTTCCAATCACGAAAACATATAATCAAACACCGTGCATGCAAAAAACAATCAACAATCACTAACATCATCACAACTAACAAAACTTACCTCTCAACAATCATAACCTGGCACTGATACCACCAAATGTAACCCATTAACCCGGTCTAGATGTCAGCCGAGCCTAGCGAGCTACATTAGGTTTGCCAAAACAAACCCAGAATGTTTTACTCAAACATGGGTCCATTTTTTTCTTTTTATCTTATCTATATGCTTATTTAATATCTAAGTGTACATGCTGGCAGCGGATAAGTTATTGATTGAATTGGGCGTTGAATTGGCATCCAATTGAGCGTAAATGCAATTTGGGGACCAAATTACAAATCTTGAAAACTAAGAGGACTTACTTAAATCTGAATTTACCAAAACTTAATTAATCATTTTACATGCATGGTGGTTAAACTTCAACTTAAAACAATCATCCAATCTTGCTTAATTAACAATCATACAAAATAAGGACCAAATTGAAAGAATCACAACACTATAAGGAACCATATGAAATTGAAAGCATCATTATGAAATTAAACATTATTTAGACCCACATGTAAATTTTAGCTCAAAAGGACGCTTAGAACTCATTAAAATGATAAAAGTATGCTTTAGGACCAAAATATACCATTTCAAACTATTTTTCAACTTTGTAGAAACATCCTTACAAAAGGTATCAAAACCTCTCTCAAAAGTTTCAAAACCTTTATTCTAGTAGCCAAAATTGGCCTCCTAGTTTCGAAACCTTGAGGCTGGTTTCGAAACCTTCATATAGCTTAGCAGAAATTGCACCTAAAATTTACCCCTGGTTTCGAAACCTTGAGGTTGGTTTCGAAGCCCTACTGTAGATTTGCAGAAAATGCACATTTGTGACCCTTTAGAACCTCACCAAATAAATCTGAATTAGCCCCAAAATCATCTACTCACAAAACAACATGCTTGGAGCATCAAACAAACATCATATTAACCAAAGACCACTATGATATGGAAGCATAGACATTACGACAACAAAGGTAGTCAACAAGGTTGACCTATAGGCATGATATCTACCCAACATGCTTAACCCTCCCTAAGCCCCCAAATCAAAGCATAAACCATCATACAAGTCTAAAACACCAAATGAACATGTCCAATACAGGGAGTATCCAAAACAACTATAACCCCTCAGCCCGGCTTAGACGCCAGACCGAACCGAGCGAGCTACATTAGGTTTGTCAAAACAAACCCAAAATGATTAAATAAACCTAGGTCCATTTTTTCTTTTTATCTTAACTAGGTGCATTATTAAGACCTAAGGTGAGCATGCTGGTAGCGGGTGAAAACTAAACTGAATCGGACATCAAATCGGCATCCAATCACGCTAAATTGCTACCTAGGGACCAAATTACAAATTTTGTAAATTTATGAGGACTTATCCAATTATGAATTTATGGTTTAACCCATCCTATTCATACGGGTGAAATCTATCAGATTACCTTCTCGTGGTACACTCAACCTTGCAAACATCTCCCTAAGCTCAACAGTAACCTTACAGTTTAACCCATCCGCTGCCACGTTAGCTTTCTCGGGATGATACTGAGCGTCGGGTCATAATCCTCAAGCAAATAAATCCACCTTCGTTGCCTAAGATTCAACTCCTTTTGAGGCATCAAATACTTCAATCTCTTACGATCAGTGTAAACAACACACTTCTCTCCATAAAGGTAATGCCTCCAAATTTCAAAGCAAACAAAACTGCCACAAGCTCTAGACCATGAGTCGGGTAGTTGCGCTCATGAAATTTTAGTTTCCTTGATGCATAAGCCACAACCTTACCATCTTACATCAATACACTACCCAACCCAACCCAACATAAGACGCATCACTATAGGCTACAAACTCCCAACTAGACTCAGGTTGAATCAAGACATGAGCATGAGTCAAAACTTCCTTCAACTTCTCAAAACTACGTTGTTGACTCTCTGCCCACACATAAGGAACATTCTTCTACAACAACTTCATCAACAGAGCAAGAATACTAGAAAAACCATCCACAAAACCATGATAGTATCTGCTGCGCGTAATAAGTGCTACGCAATTGTGCAAGTATACACGTTGCAAGTTATAGTATAAAAGATATCGTCTCCACAGGGATTGGTGCCACTTCAAGAATCTAGTCTCTTGCACTGTAAAAAGTAAAAACACAAATAAAGGATTATAGGAGTTTAACTAATAACTAATCTAAAAAGCAATAAAGTAAAAGAAAAGATGAGATCGAATGAGAGAGAGAGATAAGCTAGGTTATCGTGAGTTGAGGTGTGATAGCCGATTGGATCGTCTTGGTAAAAGAGTTCACGGGCAACTCAATTGTCGTGGCAACTTGCACAACGGGGTTGCCTTGGCAACTAATCGATGGTTGCCTGGGCAACTAGTTGGGCAACTACTTGGGCGTCTGGGCAGCAATCTTCAAGGTTCGGCAGAGCGTTCTTCAATGGTTTCTTCTTATCCCTAAGTTGAAACTCTAGCTACTTGTGCATGCCTTGATAATACATCCCTGCGTGAATCAAGGGTGAACAACAACCAATATTGCGCTCCTCTTAGCCGTTGAAATCCTTGACTTATTCCTAAGCCGAATTAATCTTCACCATCAATAGATTGAATAAAGATCATATTTATTCGTTTCTTGAATCTAACTCTCTCGATATTAGATAAATAGATGAAGTTACGAGATTCTCTCCCAATTCACTCGCAAACAAAAATAAGAACCAAAAATGAATAAACATTGGATAGAAAAGTGCAAACTCTTATTACCTAAACAAAAGCCAATAGTTTCTCACAACCACAAAACACAATAACCATAGCCAAATAGATTTAGTTCATGGCTAGGTTCCAAAGAATCACAAGACAAACAATCCCTAGCATGAACCCAATCGAACAAGAAAGAAAAAGGATGAAGAAGGAGGCTTGTTGAAATCCTCCTTGCCTTATATGCTTGTCAAAAATTCTCTCCTCTTGCCCTCCTTGATGCTTGTCGAAATTCCCCTCTCTTTGCTCTCTATTGTCGAAATCTCCATCTTATTTATAGGGCTAGGCCAAAGTCCTTCTTTGAGGAGGAAGTTAAGTTGGAATTAAATTATCTTTAAAGAATATAATTCTTTATTAAAATTATATTCCTACTAGAACTTCTCCTATCTTCTTGGAATTTAATTCTTCTTTAATCTCTGCATGGAAATCAAATTCCTTTGGGTTTGGGCTTTGCTCCACGTCATCTTGGGCTCGTCTAGTCATCAATTTCGACTACCATATCACCTTTGCTCTTGTCGACAATTGCCCTGGCAACTGGCTCGGCGTCTCCTTTATGCATTGCCCTGGCAACTAGCTCTAGCCTTGCTTTGGCAAGTGATCCTGCATATACACACAAAACACACCAAAGCAGCATCTTTTCCCAAAAAAACTACCAAGTTATGTAATCAAGCTCAACGATGGAAGGAAACATGGATTAATGCATGAATGGCTAATTATGCAACTAAAATGAGCCTAAGTCTAACAATAATATGAGTAAAAAGGGTAAGAAAAATAGTACTTTTGAACACTTATCACACCCCTAAACTCGAACTATTGCTTGTCCTCAAGCAATGCAAACTCATAATTACCTGCCAAGACTTCAATTTTCACAAACTTAGCTTTGAACTTTATTTCAATTCTTTGAACCGGGGCAAAAAGTATGATTGGCTTTTCATTTTTCGAAAAACTTAGGAGTTACTCGGAATCAAACTATAATGCTTGTGAGTGTGTGCGGAGTTGTGTGCAAGTTGATTTTTCGGATTCTATGCAAACAATAGGTTTTCAAATTACTTCATTGGGTTCTTTTTAACATGTTTTAACTAGAGCCAGTTTTGGGCACCTCTAGTGTTTTGTTTTTAGTTTTCATAAGTTAATTTATTCGACTAGAGCCGGTTTCGGGCACCTCTAGCGATCAATTTTTTAACACATACTAGAGCCAGTTTCGGGCACCTCTAGCGATCAATTTTTTTTAGCACATGCTAGAGCCAATTTCGGGCACCTCTAGCATTCATCCAATTTTTATTCTAATCCCCCAATTTGTTAATTATCAACCTAAGTTCACTAGAATTCCTTAAATCAATCAAACCACAATAGTGTTTCATCAAAATTAGCATCATAGTAAAATTCTAAGTTTTTCCATGGTTATCCTAGAATAAAAATTCTATCAGTTCAGTGTATTGGCAAAGTCATCATCGGATATTCATCAAATCTAAGCAATTATTGTTCCAATTAAATGCATGGCAAGCAATTTATGTAACCTAAATGTAATACTTAAGATGAATGTAACTAAACATGGTGACTACTAATAACAATCCCCCCCAAACTCGAGTTAGGCATTGTCCTCAATGCATGCATTAAAGAAAAATAAAAATAACGAAAAACAAAATGCATACGAGGACTTACTCCGAGAGTTTGTCATCGTAGATGATTAGTTTCCTTTTGGTCGGTGTCTTGATTCTCTTGCTTGAACGCAATGGTTGTTTTCATGTTGCCGGTGGTAGAATCGATCCTCGTACGGGGTTGTCCTCATCGTCCTCTTCATCAATGTCATTGGCTTTTCGCTTGGAGGATTCAATTGATGTGGTCTTTGTTGGTGCAATGGAGGACTCGTCCGAATTTGAAAAATCAAAAATGATTCCGTAGGAGTTGATTCGGACATAGGTGCTTTACCTTTGGCTTTTGCAGTGGTTGCCGGGATGTCTTTAGCTTTGGTTGCCGTGGCATCTTTAGGGTTGGTTGCCATGGCGTCAGCTTGTGCAGGCACGATGTAGATTTCCACGGCATCATCTATTGCGGTTGCCATGGCGACTGCTTCATTTGTTGCCGGGGCAAGGATCTCGGCAGTAAATTTCCTTAGCATAGTGGTTGTGAGTCTTGTTGTGAAAAAGAAAACAAAGAAAACCTGAAAACTAAAGATAATGAAGAAAAATAAAATATCTCCTAAAAATAAAAATGAAAATAAAAAGAAAAAGAAAAATAAAAAGAAAATATTGAAAAGAGAGCATGCTCATGCATCTCCTAAGGTGACCACTTCCTTGTTACGTTCCACATGGGCACCATTGTAGTTCTTCAATCTTTGTCCATTAACTTTGAATTCATGGTTGTCAGAGATGGACTTGATTATCACGGCACCATGGGAGAATGGTTTGACCACTTTGAATGGTCCCGACCATCTTGATTTAAACTTTCCCGGGAAAAGTTTTAGCCGAGAATTGAATAAAAGAACTAGTTGCCCTGGCATGAATTGTCGTGGCAATAGTTTCTTGTCGTGCCATTGCTTTGTTTTCTCCTTGTAGATTCGTTCATTGTTATAGGCGAGTGCACGGAATTCTTCTATCTCGTTGAGGTCCAACAAACGCTTTTGTCCGCCACTTTCCCAATCCATATTCACGGTCTTGATTGCCCTGTATGCCTTGTGTTCGATTTCCACCGGTAGATGGCATGTTTTTCCATAGATAAGTCGGAAAGGGGACATACCTAAGGGTGTTTTGAATGCAGTGCGATATGCCCAAAGCGCGTCATCTAGTCTTAATGATCAATCCTTCCTAGAGGGATTTACAACTTTCTCGAGTATACCCTTCAATTCCCGGCTGGAAATTTCTGCTTTCCCGTTGGTTTGTGGGTGATATGCTGTGGCGATCTTGTGTGATATGCCGAAGCGTTGCAACATCTTGGCAATTAGTCTGTTGTCAAAATCCTTGCCTTCGTCACTGATAATTGCTCTCGACATCCCAAACCGTGTAAATATGTTTTTCTGCAAGAATCGTTGCACGGTCTTGGAATCGTTGTTGGGAACTGCAGCTGCCTCAACCCATTTAGACACATAGTCGACGGAAAGTAGAATGTAGAGGTTGCCGAGTAAAGATGGGAAAGGTCCCATAAAATCGATCCCCCATACATCGAACAGTTCCACCTCGATAATGTTCTGGAGCGGCATCTCATGTCGTCTAGAGATATTGCCTGTCCTCTAGCAACGATCACATTGCTTGTAAAAGTCTTGGGCATCTTTGTACAATGTTGGCCAATAAAAACCGGATTGCAAAAATTTGGCTGCGGTACAAGTTCCTCCAAAATGTCCTCTATAGGGTGAAGAATGGCATTGCCAGAGTACATTCTGTTGCTCTTCTTCAGGGACACATCGGCGTATAACCTAATCTGCACATTGTTTAAACAAAAGAGGATCGTCCCAAAAGTAATGCTTAGCATTATGGAGGAACCGCTTCTTCCCTTGGTGAGTAATGCCATAAGGTAAAATACCACAAACAAGGAAATTAACTAAATCAGTGTACCAGGTATTGCCGAGGCATGTGCTGCCGTGGCTACTGCTCCCAAAATTGCCGAGGCGTGCACGTCAAAGGCTGCTGCGGCATCGAGGGTTGCCGAGGCATGCGCGTCCATGGTTTCTGAGGCGTCGAGGGTTGCCGAGGCATGCACGTCCATGGTTACCGAGGAGTCGAGGGTTGCTAAGGCATGGACGTCCATGGTTCCCGAGGCAACTAAAAGTTATTCATCCGAGAATGCATCGCATATCTCTAGATTCACGTCCTCCTCCCTATTGCGTTCCAAACGTGATAAGTGATTGGCCACTTGATTTTCTGTTCCTTTCTTGTCCTTAATTTCAATATCAAATTCTTGTAAAAGTAATATCCAACGAATCAAACGAGGTTTGGCATCCTTTTTAGCAAATAGATATTTGATTGCCGAATGGTCCGTATGAACAATTACCTTTGTACCAATCAAATGGGATCGGAACTTGTCAAATGCGAAAACTACAGCTAGTAACTCTTTCTCCGTTGTTGTGTAATTCACTTGAGCACTATTAAGAGTTTTACTAGCGTAGTATATCACATTGAAGGTCTTACCTATGCGTTGGCCTAGGACTGCTCCTACCGCGAAATCACTTGCATCACACATGAGCTCAAAAGGTAGCGTCCAATCTGGTGGAACGATAATGGGTGCCGAGGATAGCTTTTTCTTTAGGGTTTCGAATGCTTGGGTGCAAGAATCATCAAAATCGAAGACTTTATCCTATTCAAGCAAATTGCACAAGGGTTTAGTGATTTTAGAAAAATTATGAATGAACCTCCTTAAAAACCTGCATGTCCAAGAAAGCTTCGAATTCCTTTAACCGAACTCGGTGGAGGTAATCTCTCGATCACGTCCACCTTGGCTTTGTCTACTTCAATTACCTTGGATGAAATCTTGTGGCCGAGCACTATTCCTTCATCTACCATAAAATGGCATTTCTCCCAATTGAGGACTAAATCAGTTTCTTCACATCTTGCCAACACCCTCTCTAAATTGATGAGTCAGCTGTCGAAGTCATTACGAAAGACAGAAAACTCATCCATGAAGATCTCAAGGAAGTCTTCGACCATGTCTGAAAAGAGCGCCATCATGCATCTTTGGAAGGTTGTCGGGGCGTTACACAATCCGAATGGCATCCTTCGAAAGGCATAAGTACCGTATGGGCATGTGAAGGTTGTATTTTCTTGATCTTCTGGTGCTATGGCAATTTGATTGTAACCTGAATAACCATCAAGAAAATAATAAAAGGGTTTACCTGCAAGACGGTCAAGCATTTGATCAATAAATGGTAATGGGAAGTGATCTTTCCTAGTGGCTTTGTTTAGCTTTCGATAATCCATACAAACCCTCCAACCGGTCATAGTCTTGGTTGGAATGAGTTCATTGTTTTCATTACTTACCACTGTTAAACCTCCCTTTTTCGGTACACATTGTACCGGACTTACCCATGTAGTATCAGAGATAGGGTATATAATGTCGGCGTCAAGCCATTTGATGATTTCTTTCATTACAACCCGTTTCATTGCATGATTCAGTCTCTTCTGGACCTCAATTGATGGTTTGTGATCATCTTCCAACAAAATCTTGTGCATGCACAATGCTGAGCTAATTCCCTTCAAGTCGGCAATTGTCCACCCTATTACCTTTTTGTGTAGCTTCAACATCTTGATCAGCTTCTTCTCCTGCTCAGGTTGTAACTTAGAAGAAATAATTACATGCATTGTATTATCGGTTCCTAAGTATGCATATTTTAGTTGCTCTGGCAATTGTTTCAGCTCAAGAATCGGTGGTTGTTCAATAGAGGGTTTTTCGAGTTTATCTTCCTTACCTGAGTAATCCAGCGGTTCAAAGTATGTACCTGGTCGATTGACTAGCCAATTTGCCTCTTCTTGTTGTTCTTCATCGACCGGTTCTTCATACTCCTCAGGTTCCTCTTGATCGGCAATGTAGTTGCCGAGGCAACTAAATTCCTCGTCGAAGTTAAACTCTACCGTCGCATGAAGAAGTTGGCATTCTTCTGGATCATCAGCATGCCTTAGTGTTTGGAACACATTTAGTTTAACTTGCTGGTCATTCACCCTCATTGTGAGTTCTCCCTTTTCAACATCGATCAAGGTTCTCCCTGTTGCTAGGAATGGTCTCCCGAGAATGATAGGTGCATGCTCATCTGCTTCACAATCCAAAACAATAAAGTCAGCGGGAAAAATAAATTTATCAACTTTTACCAGTATGTCCTCGATTTTTCCCTCTGGATGCACATAGGATCTGTCGGCTAGCTGCAGCATAACTGTTGTAGGTCTTGCCTTCCCGATTCCTAGTTTCTGGAAAACCGATTTAGGCATCAAGTTTATGCTAGCCCCAAGGTCGCATAATGCTTTCCCGACATAGTGATTTCCAATGGAACAGGGTATTGTGAAACTTTCGGGATCCTAGATGTTGTCACATCAAGTTTAGGCATCAAGTTCTTTTTATGAAATTACTATTCTCAGCCATATAAGATTCAGTTTTCATCATAAAAGCATTTAGAGAATTTTCCAAAGAACTAGATGTTGTCGGTTGTTGCTGCGGCAACTGTTGTCGTGGCATATTCTTCTAGAATCCCGATGCTTGTGCATTCTGGTTGTTCTGGTTTAGAGCATTGTTGGGATTACTCCAAGAAAAATTAGGGTGCTTCTTCCAAGCTGGATTGTATGTATTAGACATCACATTGTTGTTCCGATTGTAATTCCCCACATAGAAGCTGGATTCCGGATTCTGCATACATTCAGAAGAATTATGGTTATCACCACATAACTCACAAAAAGAATCCATTACCTTGACTTCATGTGTGTTGTTTGGTTTTTGCATGTTCTGGACCATCTTGGTTAAAGTGGCCAATTGTGCCGAAATTGAATCTGATGATCCTAGTTCATGTATTGTGGCTTGGCGTCTAACTCCTCCTCTTCTAGTAGAGGGGAATTGATAATCATTCTTGGCCAGACTATTTAAAATTTGCATTGCTTCCTCTTCTAGCATCATCCTTGTTGGTGTATTCATGGCGTTGCAAAACATTGTTACTTGAGTCCACACCGGGAATCCGTGTAGGGGGCATTTGTGTAGAAGTTCTCTATATCGCTCCCAAGCTTCGTACATGGATTCATCATTTGCCTGCCGAAAAGAAATAATGTCGTTACGAAGCTTATCAGTCAAATTTGTAGGATTAAACCGAGCAAGGAAATCACGGTAAAGATCGGTCCAAGATGCTATTGATGCGACAGGAATGCTATTCAACCATGCTTTCGCCCTATCCCTCAGTGAATAGGGGAATAATCTTAATCGTAAGACATCGGGGGTGACTCCGTGTATTTTGAATGAGTTGCAAATCTCCAGGAAAGATTTCAGATGTTGCCGTGCATCTTCAGTTGCTGAGCCGCCAAATTGACCTATTGTGTTGATCATATTAAACATTACCGGTTTCAACTCAAAGTGGTCGGCTTCAATTTCAGGTGCGACAACTCCTGGGTTAAGTCCATCAAGATCTTCTTCAAGATAGTCTCGAATAGTCGTATTTCGTGCAAGAATCACTCCTCCTCCTGCTCGAACATCTTAATTCATATCGCCGTCTTGATTAGCCATTGCTACTCTTATCCTTCGTCTAAGTCTTTGTAAGGTTCGTTCAATTTCTGGATCAAAGGGATATTCTGGTGTAGTCGGTCTCGCCCTGGTCATATACCAATGCAAAACCAAAGTTTGTTAGCCCTTTGAATCTTAAACAAAGTCGCTATTGCCAATCCCCGACAACGATGCCAAAAACTTGTTGCGCGTAATAAGTGCTACGCAATTGTGCAAGTATACACATTGCAAGTTATAGTATAAAAGATATCGTCTCCACAGGGATTGGTGTCACTTCAAGAATCTAGTCTCTTGCACTGTAAAAAGTAAAAACACAAATAAAGGATTATAGGAGTTTAACTAATAACTAATCTAAAAAGCAATAAAGTAAAAGAAAAGATGAGATCGAATGAGAGAGAGATAGGCCAGGTTATCGTGAGTTGAGGTGTGATAGCCGATTGGATCGTCTTGGTAAAAGAGTGCACGGGCAACTCAGTTGCCATGGCAACTTGCACAACGGGGTTGCCTTGGCAACTAATCGATGGTTGCCTAGGCAACTAGTTGGGCAACTACTTGGGCGTCTGGGCAGCAATCTTCAAGGTTCGGCAGAGCGTTCTTCAATGGTTTCTTCTTATCCCTAAGTCGAAACTCTAGCTACTTGTGCATGCCTTGATAATACATCCCTGCATGAATCAAGGGTGAACAACAACCAATCTTGCGCTCCTCTTAGCCGTTGAAATCCTTGACTTATTCCTAAGCCGGATTAATCTTCACCATCAATAGATTGAATAAAGATCATATTTATTCGTTTCTTGAGTCTAACTCTCTCGATATTAGATAAATAGTTAAAGTTACGAGATCATCTCCCAATTCACTCGCAAACAAGAATAAGAACCAAGAATGAATAAACCTTGAATAGAAAAGTGCAAACTATTATTACCTAAACAAAAACCAATAGTTTCTCACAACCACAAAACACAATAACCATAGCCAAATAGATTTAGTTCATGACTAGGTTCCAAAAAATCACAAGATAAACAATCCCTAGTATGAACCCAATTGAACAAGAAAGAAAAGGATGAAGAAGGAGGCTTGTCGAAATCCTCCTTGCCCTAAATGCTTGTCGAAATTCCCCTCTCTTTGCTCTCTATTGTCGAAATCTCCATCTTATTTATAGGGCTAGGCCAAAGTCCTTCTTTGAGGAGGAAGTTAAGTTGGAATTAAATTATCTTTAAAGAATATAATTCTTTATTAAAATTATATTCCTACTAGAACTTCTCCTATCTTCTTGGAATTTAATTCTTCTTTAATCTCTGCATGGAAATCAAATTCCTTTGGGTTTGGGCTTTGCTCCACGTCATCTTGGGCTTGTCTAGTCATCAATTTCGACTACAATATCACCTTTGCTCTTGTCGACAATTGCCCCGGCAACTGGCTCGGCGTCTTCTTCATGCATTGCCCTGGCAACTAGCTCTAGCCTTGCTTTGGCAAGTGATCCTGCATATACACATAAAACACACCAAAGTAGCATCTTTTCCCACAAAAACTACCAAGTTATGTAATCAAGCTCAACGATGGAAGGAAACATGGATTAATGCATGAATGGCTAATTATGCAACTAATATGAGCCTAAGTCTAACAATAATATGAGTAAAAAGGGTAAGAAAAATAGTACTTTTGAACACTTATCAGTATCTGACCAATCCAAGAAAACTACGTACCTTGAACACCGACTTAGTTTGTTTCCAATTAAGGATAGCCACAATATTTTGTGGATCAATACGAATACCCTTAGTCAAAACCAAATGACCAAGAAACGTCACTTCCTTAAGCCAAAACTCGAACTTACTTAACTTAGCATACAACTGATGATCCTTCAAAGCTTGCAAAACAATCTGCAAATGCTGATCATGTTCGTCCTCGATGCGAGAGTACACGAGAATATCAACGATAAACACCACTACAAACTGATTGAGATATTCATGAAATACCCTATTCATCATATCAATGAAAGCACCCAGAGCATTTGTCAAACCAAACGACATCACCAAAAATTCATAATGCCCATATCTTGTGCGAAAAGCGGTCTTTAGCACATCCGCATCTTTAACATTTAATCGGTAATACCCCAACCTTTACAACTGCCCCATGGAATTGATCAAACAAATCATCTATCAGTGGTAACGGATACCTGTTCTTAACCGTCAGCTTATTCAATTGCTCGTAATCAATGCATATACTTATTGACCCATATTTCTTTTTCACAAAAATAACTGGCACACCTTATGGTGAAACACTAGGTCAGATGAATCCTTGATCCAATAACTCCTGCAGTTGAGTCTTTAATTCCTTCAACTTTTTTTGGTGCTATACGATACAAAGCAATAGGCACCAAAGTCGTACCTGAATATGTCTTTATACCAAACTCTACTTCCCTATCCGGTGGTATACCCGACAACTCCTCAAGGGACACCTCTAGAAAATCACACACAGCCGGAATGTTCTGCACCCGAACCCCTTTGACCTCCAGATTCATCACAATGGCTAGTTAAGCTTGACAACCTCCTTGCATCAACTTTTCAGCTTGTGTAGCCAAAAAAACGTTAGTCAAGAACTTAACATTCTCACCTACCACCACAACTTCATAATCCTCAGCAAGCTTTAGAGAAATCCTTTTGGATTCACAATCCACAACTGCTTTATGATTGCTTAACCAATCCATACCCAAAAAACATCAAAACCATGAAAAGGCAACTCCATCAAATCCGCAGAAAATGAATGACCTTGAACCACCAAAGGACATCTCCTATACAACCTTTTAACCGTAACCGTTTCACCAAAGGAACTAGTTACCAACATACCAACATTCAAGATCTCAACAGTACAACTAACAAATGTGCATGCTCACTTAAAATGTAAGAATAAGTGGATCCTGAATCAATTATGGAAAATAATGACAAAGATTGCAACGTAAAAGTACCTGCGATCACATTAGTGTCATTACGACCCTTGCAATAAGTATAGATTCGAGCCACCCACTATTCTCCAGTCGTACATCAACTATATGAGCCACAGTCCTCTGACCATCGCTAAGTCCAATGGTCTCTTCAAGCACAAAATATCCCTCAAAACCTCTTGGGTAGCTAAGTGTGCATGTGACTCGGACTCGAACTGGCTGTCCGTGACACATAGTTGACTATGTTTCAATTACCAGCACCTTATGCCTCATCGAATCTCATCATATCTATTATAATTTAGGGTAAATTACTTCCAAAACTACTAAACTATAAATTTAAGGTAATCATTAATTTTTAGGAAATTGATGACATGATTACGTTGCGCATTTTATCATGATATGTTTCTAGAGATGGAGTTAGAGTTGGAGATTTGAGGGACAAAATATAAAGTTTGAAAATTGGGACACAAATTCATAGTTAATCTATTTTTTCAAAAAATTATATTTATACCAGTAAAGGTAAAAAATAAAGATCCAACAATTGACTAACTGGTCAAGGATGTTCATGTTTTCATATTTTGTATATGTTTGAATCCCGTCATTAGCATTTGAGTGTAAGTATCTCTTCACTTAATCAAAAAAAGAAAGTTAAAAATAAAATTTGGTGAGTGAGGCAAAGGTCCCTCCTACAATTCGTGTAGCTTCATCCATGCACGTGTCACAAAGAATTTTTTAAAAACCAAATTGGTTCCAATAAGATTTGAACCTATATAATATAAGAAAAAATGAAATTATCTCTTACCACTAACCCGAATAATTTTCTTAGACAAAAATTTACAATATTTTTTTATTAAAGGTTTTAAATAGTTTCAATGGTTTTTCTTCCAATAACCTACTAACTTGATTATTCTTTGGCCATTAGAATGCACATTGAAGTCAAACCTAGATAGCAAAATACATATTTTTCCCGAAATTTAAAATACATACATGTAACACCCTAAAAGTAGGGCTAGATATTTAGAGGTTTGATCGGATCGGGTTGGGTTCGACTCGGTCAAACCGGATTAACTGGTTAAATGAGTTTCGGGGAAATTAATATTTTTAACTAATACGAATTGAAAAGATAAAAATTGGTTTGATTTACCAAAAATATCTAAGTATATTATGGAGTGTTTTGGTAAGTAATTTGGGAGTTAATTAAATTGTTTTTAGTGACATTTTGATTTAATGACTAAATTGTATAGGTTGCAAAACTATTTTAAATGACTTTCGTAAATGGGCCAATACTAAGAATCCTTAGAGAGATATTATTTCTAATATGCTTTAATCA
Source organism: Hibiscus mutabilis (assembly GCA_019671005.1). NCBI lineage: Eukaryota > Viridiplantae > Streptophyta > Magnoliopsida > Malvales > Malvaceae > Hibiscus > Hibiscus mutabilis. The sequence continues at coordinate 41,307,179 of CM033715.1, read as the reverse complement.
GAAAATGACCCCTTAATTGAGTAAGGAATTTACGGTTAATTGGTTTCTAAATCATTTTCCTATTCTTTCTAATTTCCCTTCATTTTCTCTTCTTATTTTCCCCCACTTTATATTTCAATCTCCAACCATGATTCTCCAAATCTCTTTGATGATTTTCTATGGATAAATCATCATTTAATTCTACTTTGATTCCTCATAAATCCTCACAAGAATTTCTCAAAGATTTTATCAATTTCAGAAGTTTGATTTAAAGGAAAATCTTACGTCAATTTTGGTGGAAGCTTTTTCAAAGGTGAATTTCATTTTCCTCTCTTAATCTAAGATTCTTTATTGATATTCCCTAGTAGTTGGTTGATATTGGATTGATTTTAACTTAGTTTTGCAATTGATTCCAAGAATTGAGTTATTTATGAAGATTTTGATGATTTGCTTAAAGATTTTTTTAAGTTGATGGAACTTGGATATTTTGATTGGGTAAATTCATGTTTTGATAACGCAATCATATTGTGAAATGGTAATATTGAAATGAATCCTGAAACTATTTGATTGGTTAGTTTTTAGATGAGTTTTTGGTGGTTTTTGGGGATGCTATGAGTGTTCTTGAGTTCTGGAGATGTAAGGGGCTTTAGGTGGTGTTTTGGGTTGTGTTTCGCTGTGGATTGAATGTTAGAATCATTGGTTTGTGGTTAGGTGTTGGTTGATTGAAGATTGATGTTAATTTCGGTAGTTTTGGCTTATTTTTGGAAGGGTTTTGTTAAGGATGCAGTGGATTGTGGTTTGACAGTGTTTAGAATGCATAATGATGCATTTCCCTCTTGTTTTATGTGATTAAAATAGGGGAAAATCAATGCAAGGTTGCCTAGTAGCGTACGGTGCTTTTTGGAGGCTCGATTCGCGTTGGAGAGAGTAACAAAGTATATCGGTGAGTGTGTAAATGCGTTAAAGCTCTTTAAAAGGTTTGATTCGTGGATCATGGGGGTTTAGTTATATCCTAAAAAGCTTAGCTAAGCTCAAGTGTAAGTTTTCTTTATTTCGCTCGGTTATCGGTTTTGATATGAGCTTGTAGATTTCATGTTTTGGTTTTGAACATGGTTTGATTTACTTACTGTAAATGCATCATTTTGGATTAATATGCAGCGTTTATCAAAATATATGGATGCCTATGAGCATTAAGATTCGTTCCTAGAAGGAATGTGTTGTAACCTTTGGTAATGTGGTTTTGCATATGAAATGGTTTTAAGAAATGCATTGGAAAACAATAAGAAAATGTATTTGAAAATGATATATTGGCTATGTGATGTAGTGAGAAACTATCAGATATAGTTGGCATGTCATAGGGTTTAAAATGCACTACAATATAAATTCGATCGCACCGTGGTCTTTGAGGAAAAACAGTTTAACTAGGCTACTCGGATTGTTGGTGTAACACCCTGAAATTCAGCCTAGTCGGAATTGATTTTTGGTGATTGGAAACTTATATCGAGAATGTCCAAATATAGTATTGATATTGACTACAATGTTGATATTATCGATAGTGGACTTTAATTGGGTCGAATTATTGTTAAAAGACCTTAATGGGTTTATAGGGAATCTTTTAATGGCTAAATTATAAGAATTAAAAGTTTAAGGATAAAAGTATAGTCTATCGAGAGTTGAGGGACTAATCTTGTGATTAGCCCCTCATCAATTATAAGCCAATTCACATGGGAAATCTGGTGACTTTCCTTCATATGAAGGAATAAGCCCTCCTCAATCATTTCTATTGCTATTGAACATCGAACATAGGTATCTTTATTGCCAATGAATATTGTTATTGTCATTAGCATCGCCATTGTCATTGAACCATGGAAGTGTAGGATATTGGCATAGCATCGATATAGCATTGATATAGCACTCATGTAGCCATTGTCATTGATCATTGATGTTAGCATCGCTGTTCTCATCGAAACATTGCGAATGAAGCATAGACCATTATTGATATCATTGAGACCATTGGACATTGTCATTATTGTTGACATTGCCATTGAACATAGACATTGTGATATTGTTTATTGTTTATTATTAAGAACATTGAACACAGCTATTGGTATTGAACATGAATTATCGATATTGTTACTGGACCTTGGATTCGAGGGACATTTGATACAATTGGCATGCCATAGAATTCATATGCTCAGTGTACGGGTGCACTACAGTCCTAGGGCTACGACCTATATTGATTTGGCGGGGTAGAGGGATGTGTTGGAGTATTGGTCATATTGGTAAGGCGGAGGGACTAGACCATTTATTGATTTGGTGAGGCGTATGAATTTGCGTATCCACTATTTGAAATCGATCCAAGGGTTATTGATGAAATATGGATTTATTGTTATTGAACATGAACATTGCGTTGCTATCATAGATCTATTGCATTGTTGTTGGAAAGATATGAATCGTAATACATTTCCATGACATTGTGTTATTTTTGACTGCCTCACTAGGCAAAGTATGCCTAATGCATTGCTTTTCATCCATTTCTGGTTAAGAGATTCAAGTTGGACATTGGAGAGGTTGTTGCGTTGCACAAGTCACAAGCAAGTTTGAAGTAATGTATATCAAACTTATAAACTCCTAGTGGGGTGGCAAAGTACCTAGAACAGTCATATAAGGTCCTTTTGTTATGTATATTATGTGCATGTGGTATGTTAGTATATAGGGCCTAAAATGAACTCTTCACTTGGCATAAAAAGGGCTAAAAATGCAATTTGGGCTCAAAGAGGTAAAAACTTAGTAAATGGATTTGGTTTAACACGAAATTTGGTATGCTAGTATTTTATGTTGATTAAAACTTGTAGGTAAAGTTTCATTACATTTGGACCATGATAGATAAGTCAATCGAATGTAAACCAGCAAAAATTTGTCATCTTAGTGTAGGGCGTATCGATACGGTGGTGGTGTATCGATACATCCTTACATATTTGGTCAGTCAACGTTAGTCAACAAGGGTAGTATCAATACGGCCTAGGTGTATCGGTACAAGTTTTGGCTACTGGACTTTAGGATCAAAAATGGTATCGGTACGGGGACAAGGTGTACCGATACAGAGTCAACATGGTCAACCAGTATCGGTACGACCCTCAATCATATTGATACATGTGTATTGCAATTGAATCTGAATTTGGGAATTAGGTTAAGGCGTACCGATACGGCTATAAGGGCATCGGTACGGTGACAATTAAATCAAATAAAAGGTGAAGAACACAGTTTTGCATTGTTTACATTTTAGTCACTGATTAATGCAAGGCTTAATTGAATGGATAAATGAACTCCGAATGAAATGAAAATTTTTTTACTCACTGTTTGAATGATGAATTTCATCGTGGTAAGGTTAATTGAAGAAAAGGGCCAATAAAATACTGAAATTACGTTTAAGTCCCTAAAGCTTGTAAATGTTGTAAATTGGTCCTAATTGGCTAATCATTGACTCGAGATAAATTGATGGCTTAGGTGTAATGCCTTTTCTTGTATGTTAAGCCTAATATAATCGATTATTGCATGGAATTATCGTATCGATCACCGCTTAGTCTAGTGGTAACATACTCCGTCCTGGTCTTCGACCTGGCCGGGAAGGGTGTTACATTTGTGTTATCAGAGCTAGAGTTTAGTCGATTCTAGGACTAAACTGAAGCTTATTTCATTGTTATTGTATTACTTTTCCACCTAGGAGTTTTTACATTGTGTATATTGTGACTTGTCAACTAATCCGATCCCTTTAAGTTATAGTTATGTTTGAGACGAATGAGGCTCACATACACGAGCATGCCACCGGCTCCGTGACCTATGGCGAGGAAGTGAGGGGGAGACCCACCAAACCCACCTAATCTCCCACCTCAGCATGCTCAGCTAGTGGTGCCTGATGCACAGGCCGAATGCTACTGTAACATGACTGACATGTTTAAGTAATTCATGGAATCTATGAGGGCCGAGACGGTGGTGCAACCGAACCCATCCATTGTCCAACACACTCGAGACCCTATTGATAAGTTGGTGTCACTCTAAGCCTACACCTTCACCGGACAGGATGATGACAATCCTGAGACTGCAGAATACTGGCTAGACAACACGCTAAGGATCTTGAACAAACAACTACAGTGTTCGGATGAGCACAAGCTAGAGTGCGCCCTTGCATTGCTAGATGATGAAGCCTTGCAGTGGTGGGAGACCACTACTCTTACCATCCCTGAAGAATTGGTTACATGGGAGTTCTTCCTTCAAGAATTCTGAAAAAAGTACATTAGCAAGTATTATCTCACAGAAAGACGCAATATCTTTCTCCACTTGATGCAAGGCAGTCGACCTTTTGAGCAGTATATTCATGATTTCTGCAAGTACTACCGATATGGTGCAGAGTACATTAAGAAAGAAGAAGACAAGTGCAAGATATTTATTGCTGGGCTTAGTGATGAATTACACCTAATGTTTATTGCCTTGGGGATCACTAATTTTCGAGACCTTGTGAATTGAGTCAAGGCCACTAAAGCTGCACAGAAGACATTGAGGCCAGGCGGACCTAGCAGGTCTGAAAAGAGGTTTAGGGATGATTCCCAACCTCCAGGTGGAATAAAAAGAGTAAGAATCAAGCCCCAAGAAAAAATGTGTATTCCCAACCATCCCGTTCTAGGAATATCGAGAAACCTCAAACGGTGACTTAGTCCTTTGCCAAGAAGGTCTCAGTTGAAAGCACCAGAGGCTCCAATCGAAACACACAGAACCCAGTTTGCAACTATTGCCATAAATGACACCCAACAGGTTAGTGTCGCAAGTAGTCTGGAGCCTGCTTCTATTGTGGTGAGCAGGGTCATTTCATCCGTGATTGTCCCTTGGGTGCAACCAAGTCTATGGCTACACTGGCAAATACTGTAACCCCTGCCCAATCTTTCCGAGGAAAGGGGTCAAGGAAAGGTTTGTCAGGGGCTACATGGAAACCTAGTGGCTCTGGCAAGGGACCAAGTAAGCAAGAATCCAAGACTTCTGCTCAGATGTATTATGTGAGAAGCAAGGAGGGGGAAGATGAGCCTGATGTTATTGCAAGTACCATTGAATTGTATTCTCATCCCTTGTATGCATTGATTGAACCTGGCTCTACTCATTCTTTCATAACCACTGAATTGGTTAAGAAACACAAAACGACTAGTGAACTTATAGCATCAAAGATCTTTGTAACTAACCCACTTGGTAATTGTGTCACCATAAATTTTGAATGTAAGAATTGCCCTGTGGTGATTCAAGGGATTCCTTTTGTGGCTGATATGTTGGCTTTACCGATCCACAAGTTTGATGTGATACTGGATCTAGATTGGCTCAGTGAGCATCAAGCATGGGTGGATTGTAGCAAACGAAGATTGTATCTCTGAGGCCTTGGCAAGGAGCGCATTGTGTTGATGAATTCTAAGAATCCATCCTTGTATGCTTTAACAATTGAAGCTAAGGATGTGCCGCAATTATCGGAGGTTGACACTGTGTGCAAATTTCTCGATGTCTTCCCTGATAAACTTTCGAGTTTACCCCTAATCCGTGCGGTTGACTTTGGCATCGATGTACAACCTGGAATTACTCTAGTGTCCATTGCACCTTATCGAATGGCAGCCGTTGAGCTGAAAGAACTAAAGATCCAGATTCAAGATTTGCTTGATAAAGGCTTCATTCAACCAAGTTCCTCGCCATGTGGAGCTTCGATTCTCTTTGTGAAGAAGAAGGATGGTTCCATGAGGTTATGCATTGATTACCGACAGTTGAACAAGGTGACCATCAAGAACAAATATTCATTGCCAAGAATTGATGACCTATTCGATCAACTCAAAGATACCACTGTGTTTTCCAAGATCGACTTAAGGTACGGTTATTACCAAATGAGACAAAGAATATGATGTGCCTAAAATTGCCTTCCATACAAGATATGGTCACTATGAGTTCTTGGTGATGCCATTTGGGCTAACCAATGCACCGGTAGCTTTTATGGACCTAATGAATCGGGTTTTTAGACCTAATCTTGACAAATTCATGGTGGCGTTCATTGATGACATCCTAATCTATTCTAAGTATGCAGTAGAGCATCGTGATCACCTTCGCATTATGCTTCAAACCCTTAGGGAGAAGCAGTTATCCGCCAAGTTCTTCAAATGTGAGTTCTGGCTTATTGAAGTTGCTTTCCTTGGGCACATTGTATCGGCCTCAGGCATCCAAGTGGACTCAAAAAAGATTCAAGCCATTCTTGATTGGCAACCACCGAAGAATATTGGCGAAGTAAGAAGCTTTCTTGGTCTTGCTGGCTACTATAGGAGGTTCATCAAAGGATTTTCTATGATAGCAGCCCCTTTGACTAGGTTATTGAGAAAGGAACCCCATTTTCTTGGACTACGGAGCAACAAAAGAGCTTCGACCAATTGAAACAAGTTTTAACTCACGCACCATTTCTAACCCAACCTTAGTCGGGAAATGACTACACGGTTTACAGTGATGCATCGCATCTCAGGTTAGGATGTGTATTGATGCAAGAAGGCAAAGTCATTGCATATGCATCGAGACAGCTCAACCCACATGAGATGAATTATCCTACTCATGATTTAGAATTGGCCGTAGTTGTCTTTGCGTTAAAGATTTGGAGGCATTATCTCTACGGGGAAAAATGTTACCTCTTCACCGATCATAAAAGTCTCAAATATCTCCTAACTCAAAAGGAGTTGAACCTTCGACAACAGAGATGGATGGAACTCCTCAAGGACTATGACCTTGTCATTGACTACCACCCGGGCAAGGAAAATGTTGTAGCTGATGCACTCAGCCGCAAACCTATGCCTGGTAAGTTCTGTTGTTGGCTCTCAAGTCTATTGTGACGATTTGTATATCGACTTATTGCAAATCCTTGTGTTGTAGCTCCTCAACCTATCAACGCTCACTTTCATCTTAAAAAGCATTGTTGCTTTGTAGTTGAACTTCAAGTTCAGTGTACCATTACATTGAGAATTCAAGCATTGCAAGGACAAGACTCTAAACTTCAAGCCATCATCTCCAAGTTGCAAGATAACCCAAATTTCAGATGAAGGACTCTTATGCTTTCGTGATTGGGTCTGTATACCTGATGATGAATCTCTTCGTATTGATATCCTTAAGGAAGCCCATTCGAGCTCTTTCTCTATTCACCCGGGGTCAGCAAAGATGTACAAGGACCTACGGGAGCTTTATTGGTGGCCGGGCATGAAATAAGCCATAGTTGAGTTCGTGTCTAAGTGCCTCACGTGTCAGCGTTTTAAGGCTGAACATCGTGTTCCTACCGGATTACTGCAACCTATTGATCTACCACAATAGAAGTGGGAGAAGATCACCATGGACTTTGTCAGTGGTCTACCCTTGATTCCCACTAAACATGATGCAATTTGCGTCATTATGGATCGCTTAACCAAGTCAGCACATTTCTTACTGGTCCGAATGGACTATGGACTTCCCAAGCTGGCTGACCTGTATATCAAGAAGTCATTCGACTCCATGGAGTACCTCAATCTATCATTTCCGATCGAGATCCCCGATTTGCATCTCGGTTTTGGAAGTCGCTTCAAGGAGCTCTGGGCACCAGAGTTAATCTCAATAATGCCTTTCACCTGCAGTCTGATGGTGAATTAGAAAGAGTAATACAAATTTTGGAAGACATGCTATGAGCATGTATTATCGATTTTGGCGGGTCATAGGAGAAATCCCTACCCCTTATTGAATTTGCCTACAACAATAGCTACAAAGCTTCTATCAAGATGGCACCTTATGAAGCATTATGTGGGAGCCATTGTCGAACTCCTTTATGCTGGTCTGAGCTCGGTGAAGGCAAGATGTTGGGCCCTGAATTACTTTGAGAAACTGAAGAACAGGTTACTATTATCCATGACCGTTTGAAAGCAATCTTTGACCGACAGAAGGCCTATGCTAACCTTAAGCGAAGGGATATTCAATATGAAGTGGGTCAAAAGCCTTTCTCAAGGCTTCACCATGGAAGAAAGTTTTGAGGTTTGGTAAGGAAGGGAAACTAAGTCCCCGATTTATCGGACCCTTCAAGGTTATGGAAAAAGTAGGCGCTGTGCCTTATCGCTTATTGTTGCCCTCAGAAATGAACAAAATCCATGATATGTTTCATGTATCCATGCTTCGGAAGTATCGTTCTGATCCTTCGCTCATTATTGAACCTGAATATGTGGAAATTCATGTAACACCCTAAACCTGGTTTAGAAGATAACCGAAATCGAAGATGTTACTACAAGGAAGACCGGAAAAAAAAACATGAACCAAAAAATTTCTAACCTTTCAGAATTAAAGGACATGCTATATAAAATAATTATTTTCTAATTTTCTCTTTTAACATTTTATTATCACGAAATCAGTAACAAGTATCATAGAATTTCCAAAGTTTATAAATAGCCTTATACCATGGCCCCTTTATGAGATTTCTTTATTTGTTCTATCGCATCTCAAATTTCAATGAAGCTGCCTTTAACAGGATATCATATTTGTCAGTTCAAAACATAATGACCTGATAGACGTATATACATCAAGATTTTAATTAAACTTTATAGTCCAAAGCCAATCGAAATCTATTTGGTACTTCTTGTTTAATCGGAATTCATTCTAACTACACATTTAATGCTTAGGACTTATCCAACTAGACATTTAGGAATCACGACTGGGTTCCAACCGATTAGTAAAATAATCATTAGGTACACTTTACAAGTTTCATTATATATGCTCATATAGTTCATTTACAAAATGCACTTTTACATAACAATACATGAACCCCATATTATCAACAAGGACTGATTACTTAATTGGTAATACTCTTAAGACATTAACTTTTCCAAGTTGAACAACTTTTATTCCTAACTCTTATTACCAATCAACCAAAGCTAACAATTGTTGAAATATGGATTCGTACAACCCTTCATCAATTATAATTATAAATACACAATCACATAGTTCGCAATCTTTACATGCCCTTAACTAAAGGCATTATTGTTAAATTAACAAGTAAATTCCCTATTTCAATTACAAACTTATTATACTTAAGTCTTAAGTAACAAAAGACTATCAAACATATATATATATATAAAGTCGTATGCTCATCAAACTTACTTCTAAGAAACATGATAATTCGGTATTTGTAACATAAGTTATTTAAGGATTAATATACCACTTCATAATTCAAAAGGGTGATCACAAACACCTCATGCATATACCCAATCTATGTTAATTTCTAAGTAACTATAGCATCTTTGACAAACTTACATACATGATTTTCTTTTGCTATCACGACACCATCATAAGGACCCAGTTTTGTCTAGCTTTCAAGTATACTTCGAACCCAAATCATGCTATACAATTAAATACTCACACAAAAGACATATTTATCCATTTACATTAAGAAATCTATACACTTACAACCGAACACACATACATGACAAGTAAATGACTATGTGCCTTATATATAATTAAGGATTAAGTGCCATGTAATATCCTCAAAACTAGTATAAAAGAAGTTACTAGAATGCCTTCATTTAATCCCTAATTGATTGAAAGCAAGGTACTAGGTCTAGTTAATAAGGACTAGTATGCTATAATTGAAAAGGTGGTAACCTAAATTAAAAGTGAACAAACCGAAACAAATAATAAAATGAATGAATGCATGATAAATTCCTATATTCCTAAATGCCCCTACAATTGTCACTAATTAGTGGATAATCAAGGGAAAATTAGCCATTTTTGAAGGAGATAGTAGATGATCTATTATCATCTTCTTCCTTAGGGGGGCCGAATAGATGAACAAAATTGGGGAGAAAGGAATTGAATGAGAAAACTCCATGTTTATAGATTCAAGCTTGAAATTGGAGGAATTGGAGTTGCTAGCATTCATATTATCTTGAAAGGAAGGTAAAATCTCTTCCTTAATGCATTATAGATTCAAATGATGCATGTAGATTTTAAGTTCTTGCTTGAATTAAATGAATTGGATGATTAGTTAGTGAATTGATGCCATGAATTAGATAAGAAGTTCAATTGATTGATCAATCCATGAAATTGGTAGTGCCATTCAAATGAGTAGGAGAAATTGATGTTGTCAATAACCAAATTTATGGTGAAATGTTATGCTAGTTGCTAGAAAAATTTGGATGATTATTAGAATGGATGATTGATATGCGCATTGAAATTCTTGTTGCTGGAAATTCTAGTGAGATGATTTCTTAATGAACCAATTTGAAAATGTTGCTCAATTACCCTATTTTTATAGGTTTGGCACATAATTGGACTGACTTAGACATGTATGAATGAGTATATATGTTGAAAAATCATGTTAGAATCCTTGTCTAAGTGATTAATGAAGCTAGAATCTAGCTAAAGGAAAGCTGTCCAGAATACTCTGTTTTGGGCAGTGAGTTTAAAAATTTGTAGAAAATCACATAGACCAAATTAGGGAATAAATCTTATATGTACAGAATCATGTGTATGTCTAGTTTCGTATGCAACAAACGGAATCGAATTCTGAGTTATAAAACAGTTTGTAGAGATTAATCTCTAAGGACAGTGCAAATTGTCCAGTGGCATAATTTGGTATGCCTTTAAATAAAAAAATGTATTAATTAACTATGAATAAAAATGCAAGGCCTATATGGTTAGAAGGACAATTAATTTAGCTTTCTAATGGTATAAACGGTTTGAAATTATGACGTACGGAATAAAAGATATGAACATTTAAGCAAGTAGTGCACATGCTGCCAGACAACAACAGTGTTGATGTTTTGAATTGAATGCTTGGGTGTATGGAGTCACATAATGACTCAAGTGGTTGCTGGATTTTACCTAATACACTATGCATTGTATGAATGATAGATCAAGTGGAAATTGAAGAAAAAGGGGCTCACATAGATCAGCAAGCTAGTAGAGGGGAAAGGATTTCAATCCGGGATCGACAATAGCTCAGAAAATTCCTATGAGTGTAGTTTAAAGTTTGGAGAGGGCGGTAACCTCTCCAAGCCTATTTCTGATTTGAATTTCTTATTGATTCTTAGTATAAATTGTGTAATGAGCTTTCTATGGAGCATTAGCAAGGTAAGTGCTCTTTTGAGTGGTTACTTGATTGAGAAGCATGCTTGAATTACAATTGATTGCCATGATATGCTTATTGCTTAACTGAACTATACTGAAATGAAGCATGTTTGTTATAGTTAGAAGTAACTCAATTCATTGCTTAATGACATATTGATTGACATACCTTCATTGACTATTGGAATATTGATATTGGTATTGGCTTTGAACCCTATTCGATTGAAAGGGGATATTGGCACAAAGTGTGCACATTGAATTGAATTATGCTTGAAATTGAATGAAAGTGATAACTATTGTAAGCCTTGGTCTCGAGTTGGTCATAGATATAGTTGGCATGCCATACAGTCTATAGAGCTCATTATCGGGGTGGACTACGGTCTGAGACATTGGTCCCTATTTGGCGATAGTAGGAGGGAAGTATTGTTATTGGCGACAGTAGGAGGGATTTGATCGGTACTTTGTACCATATTGACTATTGTTATTGGTGACAGTTTGGTTGGGGACTCGAGTATCTAGACTGAGTAATCAATTCTCAAGGCTAACTTAAAATGAACTTATACCTCATGAACATTGAATCTATTGCTACATTGAATTGCATTGATTGATAGTAAAGGGAAATTGAATGCCATGAACTATTGATATTGAGACAATGCTTGAACATTGCTTATATGAGATTGCTTGAGTTTGAGACATTGATTGTGTTCAAAAGACATGTTATGCCTAATGTTATTCGAATTGGATGATTGAGCATGTCTAAAATTTCAAGCCTTGTATTGATATTGGATTGAAAATTAAGCAAATGCATCTAGTATCGTTCATAGTGTTTCGAATTGTTCCTTATTGAAGATGGAACCATACCATCTATTAGATGGTTCGTAGTTGAGACTTATTGTATTGATTGTCTTGTAACTTGAACTCATTCACTAAGCTTTGCTTAATAAAGTCTCTTTACTACGATACAGGTTGATATTGGATACTATCCCGAAGTCTAAGCTCGTACAAGTCACATTTTTCTTGAAAGAGTATGTTTCCATCTTGTTATAGTTCTCCTAGGATGGTGGCACCTAAGGCATGTATTTTCATGATCACTTAGTAATGGTTTGTATAAATTAATTTCATCTATGACCTATAAAGAGTATTGTATGTAAATATGGATATGTATACACTTAATTAAACTTGAATGCTTGTTAGCCTAATGTTAGATTCCCTTGGTTGGATTATGCATGAAATGGTTTGAATAAACTTATTGAAGTTGGCTAGTTAACAACAAGTAAATGTAGTAACCTTAATGTTTAGATATGGACTACTTTGGTCACCTATTGTTCTATTCGAATGATATATATATATATAACATTGAAAGCATGTATGTTTGATTATGGTCACATAGGTAAATGACGTAATTCACCTATTGGTATGCATATTAGCTATGTTGAACATCAAAATTCCTAATGTGTTCTCCAACCATTCGAATGGTTGCTTGAAGAATAAGTAAGACCTAATTGGTGTTGATCATGATAACTAATTTTATTATGGGTCCTAATATATCTAGTAGGTGTATCATGCATTGTCTATTGAGTCCTCACATATTCGAATTGTTACTTATTGTGCAAGAAAGGCTTAAAACTAATTGAATTCACTAGGTTTAATTGAATGGATTATTGATTGTAATTGTGGTAACTTACCTAATCCTACTAGGGTTGTTAGAGTATGTTACAGAATGGTATCAGAGCTTTAAGGTTGCATGATTCTAGGGTCTATTGCATGAATAGGCTATTGTCATTGATCATTTAGGTGCCACCTAGGAGTTACTTGAATATTGATTGGATTATGACTTGAGCTTGACTTCTCTTATTCTTTATATATATAATGTCTAAAACAAGAGGAAGATGTTTCTCCAGTCTGAAGGAGATGTTGAGCTTGTCATTGATCAACATTATACTTGAGCTTGAGCTTTAAGGATAATAAAAGCCCGACTGACTGGCTTCTCCAATGAGGGAGGGAGCGTAATGATGAACTAGGATCTCTAGAAGCTTACTGAACCTCAACAAGTTCAGCAGGAAGTTCCCGTGATCCATCCTATTCAACGAGAATGCTTCTCCAGTCTGAAGGAGATGTTTGATCAGATGATTGTCTCTATGAGACATAGTAGGATTCTAAGTGTTTTCCATGTGCATCCTAGAATTGAAAATTCTATTATTTAAGTACAGTGGCAATGTTATCATTGGATATTCATAAAGTCTAAGCAATATTCAATCCAACTAAAGGCAAGGCAAGTAATATATGATTCCTAAATGCAATTCCTAAAGATGAATGCAATTAAACATGAACTAACTACCAACAATCCCCCCCGAAACTCGAGTGAGGCATTATCCTCAATGCATGCAAAGCAAAATAAATAAAAGAAAAATGATAAACGATGACTTACTCCGAGAGTTTGTCATCGTTGATTGTAATACCCTAAAACACACCCTAGAAGTAATTAAACTAAGTCACCCAATTTGCTAGCTCAATTGAGCTTGATCCTAAACCAATTAGAATATCTAGTGACTTAAATGCAAGAAATGAATGATTGGTGACCAAAATAAGATGACTAAATGAATAAATTGAAAGTTAGGGGAAATGCATGTAAAATCCATGGAAATATCAAATAAGCCACATGTAAATTAAATGAAATAACATGTGTTATCTCATCTAACCACTTGGCAATGCATGGATAAACAAGGATGACAACTTGTCATCTTCTTCACTCTTTCTCACCATTGCCAAGTTGAAGAAAGAAAGAGAGACCAATTTAAAGTGACTACATTGAATTAAATAAGAAAGACGGGGAATGCATGCTAAATTCCTTGTTTCCCCTAATGCCCTTGATTAAGTTAATATTAAGGATTAACAATGCACAAATCCAATAACTTGGATTAGATGTTGTCATCTTCTCCATTATCCTTAGTTAGCCGAATAGAAGAGAGAAAATAGAGAGAAAGAAAGCTTGAGAAAATCAGCCATTGAAGAATTAAAATTTAGCTTGCATGTATTGGATTTTGTAAGGAAATTAAAGCTAGAAGCAAAGTAAGTGTGATTCTACCTTTGTTCAATTGAATAGGCAACTATACTTGTTGAATTGGAATGTTTTGATGATCTTGGATGAAATTAGCTATTGAATATGTGATTAGTTGATTAAATGGTTGTATAATCAGGCAAATTTGAAGAATGAACACTAGGTATTATGCTGGAAATTATGTGTTTGTGATAGTGAAACAAAGCTAGGTTGCTGGAAAATTGAAATGAGATGTGAAAGTAAGAATTGAATGTTTAGAACTTGAAATTGAGCTATGAAATTAATGAATTGAACATGGTCATGATTAGATTTTGTAAAAAAGGTGTTGAACAAATTGAATTGTAAGCAAACAATGCTGGAAATGAAAGATAAAAGTATGAACATGGTCATATAACATAGAAACTGTCTTGTGAATTGAAATTGAGTAAACATGCAAAATTAAGCTTTGTAACCAACTTACTCTGTTTTGGATGCCTTGTATAATGAATTAAAATTGATTAAACATGTTTAGGATGTCATATGAAATGAATTATAGGGCCAAAACATTGGTTAAAATGAATTTAAGGCATTAAAATGCGATTAGGTGCAATCTGCCCAAAATTGCTCTGTTCTGGGCAGTCACTTTGAAAATTCACCAAAAATTGTATAGATCAAATTCAGGGCTGAAATTTTAATGACATGATACTTAATATGTATAATTGCATTAGGTGAAAACATAACTGAAAACTGGGTCCTATGCTGGAAACTGTAAATAGAAATAGCTGGACAGTGCAAACTGTCCAGGCAGTGTAAATGCCCTGTGTTTAAACAATAAACTGTATTGATTGGCTACGAACTAAAATTCAAGTCTCATATAAAATTTTGTTAGCTTTCCAACGGTGTATAGTAATCAAAATTCCGACGTACGGATTAAAAGATATGACCATTTAAAGGGACAGTGTGCAAACTGCCAGGCAGCAGTGTCCTGGGCAGTTTGGGACTGTTTTTACACCTAGATGCAAACTATTTCCAAAACAGTTTTGAGACATTGTAACCTATCCAGTTATGTCTTAAAATGAAGATATAACAATGTGGAGATGAATTACTAAGAAATGCTTAAAAGAAAGCATAAAAATAATAGCTAAATGTTAGGTACAAATGTGGTAACATTGCTACTATAATTGTGTGACATTATGTGCTTGTTTTGATGAAATGTATGTGTTCTGCTTGCTAGACCAAGGGCATCAAGTTGGGGAAGAGGAAGATAGGAGTGGACATCCCAAAGCTAGAGGCAAAGGGATTTGGATACAAGACAATTGAATTGCTAGGAGTATTGTGAGTGTAACTATCCTTAGGGTTGGGACTAGGTCCTAACCAACCTTGTTATTGTCTTAATTCAATGTTATTGCCATGTAACATGGCCTAATACATATTTGGCTAATTAAGGGAAGAATGATATGAATGACAACTTGTTTGATGCCATGTTCTATGTGTTTACTTCGGTGTTAAGCAAATGAAATGAAATGCTTGACATGTTGCATTGCTTATGCCAAAAGTAAGAAATGGCATGGTTGCTTGGAGAATAAGGTATGCACATTGCATACATATGCATGTGATTGTGATTGTTATACATGACTGGTTGAAATGAAATGAACAATGGTACCACTTTGTATCCATGCCATTCGAATGGCATGGATAGTTTTGTATTGGGAGTTAAGACTCCATAAGCCTAAGGGCTTGGCCTTTGAATGGCATAAACTTGTATTGAATAAATAATTGTATAAAGCTTGAATGAAATGGATAATCAACAACCTTGGTAGCTAGTTTGGATAGATAGGAGGGCATGCCTTAGAATCTTGAGCTCATATTGGCACTACGGTGCATATTGACAATACGATGCATATTGGTACGACGGTACATATTGGCACTATGGTGCATATTGGCACGACGGTGCGTATTGGCACTACGGTGCATATTGGCACTTCGGTGCATGTTGCTGAAGATTTTATTATCTAGTAAACTACTTACCAAGGGTGTTATAAGATGACTTAATAATTCAAGTGAACATTGTTTGCTTAGATGTGTGATATGAACATTGCTTGTATTGTAAGATAATGAACTTCCTTGCCTTGAAAGATGACACATGAATGGTTGTATAACTAGTTACTTCTCATGAAAGAAATGTATAAATGATGACTTTGTGTAAGAACGCCTACTTGGTAATTGGAGTATTGATTGCTTGTCTTCTAAGCAAGATGTTCGAATAGTATACTATGGATATATGATGGATGTTGCTATGATTGAATGTGCGATATGTGAAGCTTGCCTATGTTTTTCTCCATGCATTCGAATGGTATGTGATTTATGGTGATGGTCTCGATTCCTTGAATTACATGTAAACTTGGATATGTATGCTTGGAAATTGGCTAGACTTAGTGTTGCCACACTAAGTACATAACTTGTACTTACCACTCTACTCTTCATTCTTCCCATACATATTAAAGACATTATCAAGAGGATATCTTGAGATTGAAGAAACACCTCTGAGCAAGCTTGAAAGTATGATTTCATACTCTTTGTATACTCATAGTTTGGTGGCACTAGAACTTGTAATAGGTAGTCTTGATCATGCATTTTGTGGTGTTGTTAAGACTAGTATATGTAATGTTTTGATGGGTCTATCACGTAACCAATTTGGATGACTTAAACTATGTATATGACTTGGTTGATATGTATATAAGTTGGTATAATGCTGCACATAATATGATAGAATTTTAATGTTTGTTGAACTTTGTTTAATTCAAATACTAGACTAATGTGTATGATCATGCATTTGTTCCTATGGCTATTGGCATAATTCGACAATGTGGAGTTTGAGGCTAAGGTATGTTTAAACATACATTAACAATGAACTAACTAGGTATGCCATGAAATTGTATGACTTGATTGTAAAGAATCAAATGAAATGTGATTAGGGTTCGAGTAGGGTACATGGAAATTGTAATAAGAATGTAAGTTGGATGCTTGTATTGATAATGTTAATTGGTTGAATAAGTAGTAACTTGAGATGCAAGTAAGCCAAGTGAAATGTGTTTAGTGACCACATTGTATCAATCGAATAGGGCACTTGAACTTGTAGTAAGAATGAAAGTTGAATAATGTTTAATAGTAACCTATTGTGAAGTATGCCACAATTGTTGATTGTTGTTTGAATGATGTATGTGAATTGAATGGAATAGTAATATGATAATGGTAACTTAGGTTATAAGTATGAAATGGAACAAATTTGTACCTAAATTAGCATGCTATGTATGTTGGGTTTGTTTAATGTGGACTACTTTATGTATTGAATGACTTGAAATGTTTAGTTTGGGTTACTTGTGTTGCATGTTAAGTATACTGAGGTTACTTGTTCGACAAGTAACCAATCTATTGCTTTTTTTTCGCTTCGGTAACGCTCTAGAACAGGGTTACGGCTAACCCAGGGATGGGGTGTTACAAAAACTGAAAGCTTGGTGATCCTAGTTAAAGGATTAAATAGAATTAACTAAGCTCCTTGTGGGTTGCATGGTGAATTGGTGAAAACCAAGGGACATGTACACATGTGCACTTGGCTACACTAAGCTATCCTCCAAGGAGGATGATCTCCTTCATTGAATTCTTTTACAAAATTAGAGTTTAGAAAGAGAGTTTGAGAGAGAAAGCTCTGAGCCCTGGAGAACTACCTACGTAGAGGAGATAAAAGTTGAATTGATTTCAATTAGTACTATGAGGAATGTAACATCTAGTACCTTTGAGTTGTATGTTAGACTATTTGGTTGAATGTGTGAATCCTTTGTTTGTTTTGGAAGATTGAATGAGATGATTGTTTCAAATTGGATGATTGTAGTATTGATTTGAATAAATGATGTATTGAAATTATAGGTAGTCTCAATTTGGTATTTAGATTTTGTGACAACCGAAATGTTTGATTACAAGAGGTTATATGAATGCTGAGTTCTTCAATTATGCCAAGGAATTATGTAAGCCATGTTAGGATTGTTTTGTATGCTAAAATATATGTATTTGCTATACTGAATATTGGAATGGTCAATTGGAAAATTGTATAGGTTTTAAGATTGCTGGTTTGAGCAAATTCGATTAGATTAAGGGAAGGTTCTTAAAACAGGGCAGTAAGAAACTGATGTTGTGTTTTAGTTGTGTCCTTGTGGACTGTTTCATGTAATGTATAAGCTTATTGTACAAGAAATTGAACTGTCAATGTGGTGATTGTTTTGGGCAGTATATTGGACTATTTTAGTGAGGTTAAGTACCAATTAGGGACTGTTAAAATTGGATAAAAATGAATTGGTTGAACTGTCCTGTTAGGGAATTTTGGTATCATGACTATTAATTGGTATATTTGTAGTAGAATTATGGTTACATGATTATGAACAGTGTGAGAATTGAATTGATGTTTGAAGATGAATGATGGTTTGTAAATAAGCTTTGTAATAGTTGTGTAGGTATAATTGTGAACATTCACATTGTTATGATAGTTTAGGATATGGTTAACAATTCAAGAATACATTAATTTGTTAAAGATTGGAACAAAGCTGCCGAATATGTTAAATAGTTTATAGATAATGATTCAATGTGAATTGTGAGCTTAAATGGTTGATTCATATGTCTAATGAGATATACATATTTTGTAGCATGTTAGACCGGAAGGACATTGATGATAAAAAAGGCTCATGTGGATCAACAAGCTGATAGACTTAAAGGAGTTGTGATCCAAGATCGTTAGTAGCTCGGAAATAACTTGTCAGTGCAGTTTATAGAATCAGATAGGTGTTTCATCCCTTCCGAGCTTTGTTTGGATTATTATACTTAATATTGTTTATGGTTTGTTGCATGAATGAGTATGCCTAAGATAGCATGGAAGCAAGGTAAGTATTTCCTTTGGAAATACTTGAATGAATAGTTTCCTTGAAAAGCATGTTTGATATTGTTTGTTGCCTTGATTTTAAACCTGGATAGAAGATGTGTTGGTGCAAAGTAACAATGCTAAGTAAGAACTAGAATTGATATATGGAATGAAAAATTAATCATATAGGGTGCGAATTAGAGCACTACCAAAAGTTTATACAATTGGTATAATCTATAGAAGGTTGGTATTGTTAGAAATCACTTGTAAATTGGCAATTGAACTTTTGATCATTGAATTGAATATCAATTACTGACATCATGTAATGTCCTCAAAACTAGTATAAGGAAAGTTACTACAATGCTTTCACTTGATCCCTAATTGATTGAAACAATTTACTAGGTTTAGTTATTAAGAACTAGAATGCTATAAATGAAAAAATGGTCACCTAATGTATAAGTGACCAAACCGAAACAAGTGACAAATTAAAGGAATGCATGCAAAATTCTTACATTCCTAAAATAACCTTACACATGTCATTAATTAGTGGATAATTAAGGAAAATTTAGTCATTTGGGAGGAAGTAATTGATGAACCATTGTCATCATCCTCCCTGTTGGCCTAGTGAATGAGCAAAGAAGAGAGAAAAGGGGATTGAGTGAGAAAACTCTATAATCATCGATTCAAGCTTGAATTTGGAGAAATTAGAGTTTCTAGCATTCATATAATCTTGATAGGAAGGTAAAATCTCTTCCTTAATGTGTTATAGATTCAAATGATGCCTGTAGATTTAGGGTTCTTGCTTGAATTACATGAATTTGATGAACAAATAGTGAATTGATGCTATGAACTAGTTAAGAAGTTCAATTGATTGATCAATCCATGAAATTGATTGTGCCATTCGAATGAGTAGGATAAATTGATGTTGTCAATAGCCAAATTGATGGTGAAATACTATGCTAGTTGCTGTAAAATTTGGATGATCATTAGAATGGATGATTGATATGTGAATTGAAATTGTGGTTGCTGGAAATTCTAGTGAATTGATGTCTTAATGAATCAAATTGAAAATATTGCTCAATTGCCCTGTTTTTATAGGATTGACACATAATTGGACTAACTTAGAGATGTATTAATGAGTGTAACACCCCTTACCCGGGTTAGGAGTAACTCGGCCAAGGAGTGTTAAAGGCAAGAATACAAGCAAGCATACAAAAAGCAAGCCAATTAAAACTTTTGAACTCATCCTATTAGAATAGTTACTTGTCTAACAAGAAACCCAAACAATCATCAAGAACATGCTTTTCAAACATTATGGCTCACCAAAAATAGGCATAGGCTTCCAAGTATAACTTGAGAAGATATAATCTAGTCCCTTGTACATGTAGGCATTCGATTACACATAAGACAAGACAATTTCATTTCAATTTTATTCAAATATGTGCAATTTTGATCTAATTCAAGACAATGTTAAACATGGTTACAATGTCATATTCATGTCAAGTTCACTAAGCATAATCTTCTAGCAATTTACATTCAAGACAAGGTTACATATAATGTTGGTTCCTAGACATGGTCACCTTTGTACTCATTCCAATCTTAACACCATCAACATGCATTCAAGCAAGCTTAATAGTTAAGTACATTCAAGTACAACTAGATCATGTATCTAAGTTTCATACTCCATATTCAACAAGTAAAGCTTAATTCAATCACATAGTATCTAGATATCATGGCATCAAACATTGCCAACCAAGTCCTTACAAGCTTTTAAAAGTCAAGGCTATATATATATACAAAATTCAAAGTGACAAAATGCATGATCTAACTTAATTATGTACATATTTAGGTGCCACCAACTAGAAGAGTTACAAAATAGATTCGTAGTCACACTTCTAGCTTTGCTTGTATCTTGCTTCAAGCTTAAGAAAGATAGCTTTAAGATCTCTTTAACCTGTGGTTTGGGAAGGATGAAAACAAGAGTGATAAGTGCATAATGTACTTAGTGAGGTAACAAGTATTTACAAGTCATTTGTCAAGTTTAGGTAGTCCTAAATCAAGCACAACCTAGCTAAGGTTTGAGCATGTGAAGTTGAGTCTAACATAAGGTTTCAAGTGTTTCAAGTCAAGTAGTGAGTCAAGTAGTCATGTATAGCCATTACCATTTACGCATATCATTTCAAGCACAAGTACATACGATGAAATCTTAGGCTCAAGCCATCTATATCATGTCATGTTTCTATCACAATTTGAATAGCTATCAACAAGAGGATTGTTTTCAATTCAAGTTTAATCAAGTATCAAGTCAAGACAAGAAGCATGCTCAAGTATAATAATTCAAGTATAGATACATCTCATTTCATGTGTTCATTCGAGTATCATGTAGACAAGCCAATTCAAGTATCATATCAAGTAACATTTAAGCTTTATGCTATTTTTCTTTCTTGTTTATTCATTTTAGATTAGGCCTTGGTACATAGCTATGTCTAGGTAATCGAGTCCCCAACCAAACTGTCGCCAAAACAAGAAACTGGTCAAATTACCCTCCTACTATCGCCAATAAGGGCCTTGGCCCAGGACTGTAGTCCACCCAATCACAATGAGCTCTAGACTCTATGGCATGCCATCCTACCAATGACCAACTAGCAACCAAGGCTTTGTTTGAATTACTTGTCGATTAAGTAAGCTTCAAGATTTCAAGTCAAGGCAAGTACACACAACAAGATCATGGTAAGTTGGTAGCTTATTCAAGCATCCCTTTCAAGTGTTTATATTTCAAAATCAAGATAGCCCTTAGGCTATTCGAGCCCTAGCTCAATTCATCATGCATTCACTGCATTTCAAGCAAGTTTGCATTTCATGTCATCATTAACATCAATCAAGATCATGTTTAGGCATTCTTACTTCATTTGATTAGGTAATACAATAAATCATAGAAGATCAATCCATTGTTACATGATCCATTTGCATTAACAACTCATATATCAAGCATGTTTTACAATCAAGTTTCCATATAAAGCCATTCTTCCCTTAATTCATTTCCAACCTAAGTTTAGATTCATTTCATAACATAAACATAACAATGTAATAGTAGATGTGAATATTCGATTAGGACCTAAGTCCTAACCCTATGTAAAAACTACACTCACAATACTCCAAGCTAGTTTAGTCTTGGATCCAAATTCCCTTTTGCTTGCCACTCTTTTGACCAGCTCTTCCTTCTTCCTCCACAAGGTTTACTCCTTGTTCTAATACATTAAACAATCATTTACATGTCAAAACAGGTTTGCACAATCATTCAATCATGACAACATTGCTAGTACACAACATAACAATCATATACATACCGATTTATGCATGAATTGGACAGTCTACATTCTAACAGTTTCTATACATTGGAACTGTCCAAATACACATGTTTAATAATCAATAGCATGCTTACATATATACATTCCAATTTAGGCAGAAACAGGACAATAACCAAACTATTTATAAAACAATTTACAAAACTGCCACAATACCTAAACTGTTGTTGCCAGGCAGCAGGTGCGCTGCTTACTCAATTGCCCATATTTTTCATTTCGTACGTTAGAATTTTGAACCGTTTACACTGTAGGAAAGCTAACTTAATTTTCCTTCTAACCATATAGGCCTTGCATTTTAATCCTTTATCAATTAATACAATTTTTTAGCTTAAAGATAGGGCAATTTACAAGACTGGACAGTTTGCACTGTCCCTAGTGTTTCTACTCTACAATTCATTCTACAATCCAGAATTCAGTTCTGTTTTCTCCTAATGAATTTAGACATGTTAAGGCATTTCCATAAAAATTTCAGCCTTAAGTTCCATTTATACAATTTATGGTGATATTTCAAAGTTACTGCCCATAACAGAGTATTCTGGGCAGATTACTCTAGGTTAAGTTTCTAGCTTCATAATTCATATAAACAAGATTCTAACATTGTAATTCAACTTATTTTTCATATTCCTACATGTATAGGTTAGTCCAATTCTCCTATCAACGTGATTAAAAAGGGCATTATAGTAATATGTTCAATTTGATCCATTTGATCAACAACATTCCTCTAATTCACCATTTGAGCAGTCCATTACCTAGCTTTAACCAATCCAACTATATGTATTCATTTTCCAGCAAGCTATTTACTCCATTCAAGTCTCAATTCATAGGCAATTCAACTACTCATCAACTTACATGATCAATCAAACAATTGTTACAATCATGTGCATATATCACTTGGTCAAGCATAGTTTCACTTTGTATTCGATAGCATTTCAACCACATTCAAGCTACAATTCAAGGTAAATTTCAAGCATAGCATCTAACATGAAATTCTATGAATTCAAGTTCAATTTCCATCATCAAACATTTATTCGAACAAGCTTGCTAGGGAGGAAATACTTAGAATTTACTTACAATTTTCCTAGCTACTTAATTACATGAATGATATGATCACATGCAAGCTTCCTTCATCTACAATGGTGTTTTCTCTTTTCCCTAAAGAGATGAGAGTGTTTCGGCCAAGGAAGGGAAAGAGTGGGTGGAGAAGATGATAGGAATATGGACACCTAGCCATGTTGTTATCACTTGGCTTGGCCAAATGGCTCCACTTGGCAATTTATGGTCTAATTGCTTCACAAATCCTTAGTTACACATTCTAGTTGCATGCAATTCAACATTTAAACATTGTTACTATTTGGTCATCGTGATTTGGCTATTTAGTTATCAATCCATCTAATTTAGTCTCTAGATTTAATCAATTTTTCTAATTTGTAGTTTGTTTGTACAATTAAGTTCTAATTAGTTTGTGACATGTTACTAGGCCATGATTTGGGGTATTACAATGAGTATATATATTGAACAATCATGTTAGGATCCTTGTCTAAGTGATTAAAGAAGCTAGAATCTAGCTAAAGGAAAGCTGTCCAGAATACTCTGTTTTGGGTAGTGAGTTTGAAAAATTGTAGAAAATCACATAGACCAAACTAGGGAGTAAATCTTATATGTACAGAATCATGTGGATGTCTAGTTTTGTATGCAACAAATGGAATCGAATTCCGATTTATAAAACAGTTTGTAGAGACAAATCTCTAAGGATAGTGCAAACTGTCCAGTGGCATAATTTGGTCTGCCTTTAAATGAAAAATTGTATTAATTCACTATGAATAAAATTGTAAGGCCTATATGGTTAGAAGGAAAATTAAGTTAGCTTTCTAACGGTGTAAACAATCAAAAATTCCAACATACATAATAAAAGATATGAACATTTAAGTAAGCAGTGCACATGCTGCCAGGCAACAACAATCTTGATGTTTGTATTGAATTGAATGCTTGAGTATGGAGTCACATAATGACTCAATTGGTTGCTGGATTTTACCTAATACACTATGCACTGTATGAATGTTAGATCACGTGGAAATTGAGGAAAAAGGGGCTCGCATAAATCAGCAAGCTAGTAGAGGGAAAGGGATTACAATCTGGGATAGACAATAGCTCGAAAAATTCCTGTGAGTGTAGTTTAAAGTTTGGAAAGGGCGGTAACCTCTCCTAGTTCATTTTCTGATTTGAATTTCTTATTGAATCTTAGTATAATTGTGTAATGAGCTTGATATGGGCCATTAGAAAGGTAAGTGCTCTTTTGAGTGGTTACTTGATTGCGAAGCATGCATGAATTGCTATTGACTGTCATGATATGTGTTGCGCGTATTGAGTGCTACGAAATGGTGCAAGTATTCACGCCACAAGTAATAAAGTGATATGATAAGTATCGAGTATCGTCTCCATAGGAAATTGGTTTGGGCCATTTTGCTTTAGTTATCGCACCGTAAAAAGTAAAAACACAATTGATAATTGTAAGAGCTCTAACTAACGAATAAAATAAAAGACTAATTAAATAAAGTAAAGATGTAATCAAATGAGAGAGAGAGAGTAGGTCAGGTTATCATGAGTTGAAGTGTGATAGTCGGAAGGATCGTCTCGGTAGATGAGTGCAATGGCAACTCAGTTGCTGTGGCAACTAACACAGTTGGGTTGCCTGAGCAACTAGTATAATGGTTGCTTGGGCAACTGACTGGGCAACTGCTCAGGCAAACAGGGCCAAAACTTTCAAGGTTCCGTAGAGCGTTCATCAATGGTTCCTCCTTATCCTTAAGTCAAAAATCTAGCTAATTGTGCATGCCTTGATAATACATCCCTGCGTGAATCAAGGGTGAACAACAACCAATCTTGCGCTCCTCTTAGCCGTTGAAATCCTAAAGTTATTCCTAAGCCGGATTAGTCTTCCCCATCAATTGATTAAATAAAGACCATACTCATTCGTTTCTTGAATCTAGCTCTCCCGATATTAGATAAATAGATGAATTCTCGAGATCCTCTCCCAATTCACTCGAAATCAAAATAAGAACCAAGAATGAACAAACTTTGAAATTAAATTGCAACTCAAAAACCTAAACAATCTAATCGTTTATCAAAACCACAAACCCAAAATAACCCAAGCCAATTTACATCAATTCATGGTTGGGTTCAAAAGATATACAAAGAATAATCCCCAAACATGAATCGAATGGAACCAATGAAGAAGAAGAAGAAATCGATTAGCCCTCTTTGGAAACTCCCCTTAATCAAACTTCTTTCAAGGTTGGAGGTTAGGCTTGTATTTATAGGAGATGGTTAGGTCAAAGTCTTTCTTGAGGAGTAAGTTAAGTTGGAATTAAATACAACATAATAAAAGAAATAAATCTCTTTTATTTTATTATTTTATTCCTCCTAAAACTCCTCATTTAACTCTTGGAATTTAATTTCCTTTTGATCTCTTCATGGAATTCCAACTCTTCTAGGATTTATCCTTGCTCCACGTCATATTGGATTTATCCAGTCATCAATCGGCTACCACATCAGCCTATCCCTTCTTGTCGATAATTGCCCTGGCAACTGGTTCGGCATATCCTTCCTTCATTGCTTTGGCAACTGGTCCGACATATCCTTCCTGCATTGCTCTGGCAACTAGTTCCTGCCTTTCTTGAGCAATTAGTTCCTGGACACAAAAGCACACCAAAGCAGTATCTTTTTCCACAAAAATCACCAAGTTATGTAATCAAGCTTAACGGTGAAAATAAACATGAATTAGTGCATGAATGACTAATTATGCAACTAATATGAGCCTAAGTATAACATTAATATGAGTAAAAAGGGTAATAAAATAGTACTTTTGAGCACTTAACACACCCCCAAACTCGAACTATTGCTTGTCCTCAAGCAATGCAAAACTAAAAATTACCTGCCAAGACTTTAATCATCAAAGACATGCTTCAAACCTCAGAACCATGGCACAAATTATGATCACCTTTTAACTTTTCGGATAGCACAAAAATTACTTGGAACTAAACTATAATGCTCGTGACAAGTGTGTGCGTAGTTGTGTGCAAGTTGATTTTTAAGATTCTATGTGAACAATAGGCTTTTATCAATTTAATTACTGGGACATTTATTTTTATTTTCACTAAAGCCAATTTCGGGCACCTCTAGCGATTCTTTAATGTGCATTAACTACTAGAGCCAGTTTTGGGCACCTCTAGCGATTCTCTAATGTGCATTAACTACTAGAGCCGGTTTTGGGCACCTCTAGTAAGAAATTAACTTTTAATTTTCAAATTTACCCAAAATTTAAGCAACCTAACTATGTTTCTTTTAATCAACAAGCCACAACTGTGCAACAAAAAATTCAGCATCATAGTAAAATTCTAAGTTTTTTTCATGCAATCCTAAAATTAAAGGTTCTTTCAGTTAAGTGCAGTGGAAAAAATTCATCATTGGATATTCAACAAGTCTTAAGCAATTAAATCCAATCAAAGGCATGGCAAGTAATATATGCAACCTATATGTGATTGCTAAAGATGAATGCAACTAAACATGAAACTAACTATAAACCAACACCCCCAAACTCGAGAGAAACATTGTCCTCAATGCATGTAAAAGTGAAACAAAATTTAAAAGAAACTAAATGAAATGAGTTAGTCAAAGAGGTCGTCACCTTGAGTAATAAGTTTCCTTCGTGCCATTTGCTTGATTCATTTTTTGGTCGGTGGTTGAATGCTTGTGGCTGGTACCGCGTGAATAGCATTGCTTTGATTTGATCCATGTTTGCCGAGGCAAGTTCACTTGCCTGGGCATCAGTAGTTGCCGAAGCCATTGGTGTTGCCCTGGTATTGCCAGTTTCTGTTGCCATGGCAACTGCTGAGTAAGTTGTCGGGGCGGTTGCCGGGGCATCCTCTATTGTGGTTACCATGGCAAGTAGTCGGCAGGGAATTTCCTTAGCATGGTGGTTGTGAGTCTTGTTGTGGAAAAGAAAAGAAAACAAAGAAAGCCTAAAAACAAAATAACACTGTAGACAAAAATATAAAATATCTCCTAAAATTTCCAAAAATAAATAAAGAACAAAAAAACAAAAAAAAAACCAAAAATAAAATAAATTTCCAAAAATTAAAATCAAAAATTAAAAATTCTTAGAAAAAGCATTTTTTATGCATCTTCTAATGTTACTGCATATCTGGGAAAACTTGAGGAGGGTCATTTCCGATACTTCTTATAGTCCATCCGCACCCTCCATCGAGTGACAATATTGCCCAAAAAGAATTGAGCCAATGTGCTCGCAGCTACTCCCCTTTGTGTTTCCCTGGTGGAGGTGTATTTCTTTCGTGTTCCCTTGTAGTCCATGCATACTCTCCACCTTGTTTCTATTCCTGAAGGCATGAATATATTAGTAGAAAAAATTATATCAACACCCATCCATTTAATTACCTCAATTTCATTGACCTCCATCATGGTTGGATGTAGCTTTCGTTGTCGTGGCAATTGCTGCTCAAGCCAATTGCCGTGGCAATCAGTTGTCAAAACGTGTTGTAAGTCAAGGAAAAAACCAGTTTTATGAAAAGCTTCATGAGTCCAAACACCATTTTCTTTAGGCTTCTCAAACAACTCCATCAGTAGAGATTTCGATGGATTTAAATCTACCAGCGTCGGTTCCTCAAGAAATACCTGCAATGGATGAGGTGAGTTTTTAAAGAATTCAAAAGGGTCAACCATCACCTACTCATATTCCATTGGAAAAGTATTGTCATCTCGTTGATCTTGCATGTGGTCGTGCAATTGCTATGGCAAAGGCGGATGCGAGCAATTTGCTGTAGCACTACTCTTCTCAGCCTCTCGGTATGTTGTCGCAGCGTTGCTCTGTTCATGCTCCTCAATCATTGCTGTGGAAATTCATTGCATAGGCTCATCAAGTGTCAGGCAGTCTTCCTCATTGGCAGGCTCTCGACTTGGAGGTTTTAGTTGATCCTCACACGTCGGGAATCTCGCATTGTATTGCTCCTTCACATCTTGCCTTAGGATTTTAGTATCCCTAGCAATTGATTGTTGGTGCATGTTATCCATGGCATATGTGGATCTCCTCAATTGATCTTCTGAATCCTCAAGGGTGCATCCCACTGAGCTATCCTCATATCCATGGACTTTGATAGCTCTCGAATCTCTTCAATTGATCCGTCAAGTCTAGCCAAGGAAGCTATCAATGTTTCCTCCAAGGAATTGGAATGCTCTTGGAAATGACTATATTGCCATGGCATATCTGTTGCTACAACAAAATTATCATGGTAAAAAAATGTTGAGCTTTTTGATCATACCATGAAGGATTTTGCTGTTGGTTCCATCTATGGTCCTCCATTAAGCCATATGCACCAGGATTGTGAGGGCAATCTTCAAACACATGATGTTCTCCACAACAAGCACAAGAGTTTTCCGCGGTATATGCTCTTTGGGCTTTTCTCGGTTGGTATAGGTAATCATCGAATGGTGTAAGAAATTCTTGAGTGGATTGATTCCTATCTTCCAACATCAACTCTCGAATAGTTTTTCTTCTATTTTCCCACATGTTGATGTCCCTTAACTTGTAGCGCACCTGATTTTTTTTGATAAAACAAACAAAAAGAAAAGTTAGTAAAACTAATAAGAAAAATGCAATAACAAAAATAACTAACACCAATTGCCAATCCCCGACATCGGCGCTAAAAACTTGTTGCACGTATTGAGTGCTACGTAAACGGTGCAAGTATACACGTCGCAAGTAATAAAGTGATATGATAAGTATCGAGTATCATCTCCACAGGGATTGGTTTGGGCCACTTTGCTTTAGTCATCGCACTGTAAAAGAAAAAACACATTTGATAATTGTAGGAGGTCTAACTAATGAATAAAATAAAAGAGAAATTAAATAAAATAAAGATGTAATCAAATGAGAGAAAAAGTGAGTAGGCTCGGTTATCGTGAGTTGAGGTGTGATAGTCGGAAATATTGTCTCGGTAGATGAGTGCAATGGAAACTCAGTTGCCGTGGCAACTAACACAGTTAGGTTGCTTAGGCAACTTGTATAATGGTTACTTGGGCAACTGACTGGGCAACTGCTCGGGCAAACTGGGTTGCAACCTTCAAGGTTAGGTAGAGTGTTCTTCAATGGTTCCTCCTTATCCCTAAGTCAAAACTCTAGCTAATTGTGCATGCCTTGATAATACATCTTTGCGTGAATCAAGGGTAAACAACAACCAATCTTGCGCTCCTCTTAGCCGTTGAAATCCTATATTATTCCTAAGTAGGATTAGTCTTCTCCATCAATTGATTGAATAAAGACCATGCTCGTTTATTTCTTAAATCTAACTCTCTCGATATTAGATGAATAGATGAATTCTCGAGATCCTCTTCCAATTCACTTGAAATCAAAATAAGAACCAAGAATGAACAAACTTTAAAATTAAATTGCAACTCAAAAACCTAAACAATCTAATCGTTTATCAAAACCACAAACCTAAAATAACCCAAGCCAATTTACATCAATTCATGGCTGGGTTTGAAAGATATACAAAGAATAATCCCCAAACATGAATCTAATGGAAGCAAAGAAGAAGAAATCAATTAGCCCTCTTTGGAAACTCTCCTCAATCGAACTTCTTTCAAGGTTGGCGGCTAGGCTTGTATTTATAGGAGATGGTTAGGTCAGAGTCTTTCTTGAGGAGGAAGTTAAGTTGGAATTAAATACAATGTAATAAAAGAAAAAAATCTCTTTTATTTTATTATTTTATTCCTCCTAAAACTCCTCATTAAACTCTTGGAATTTAATCTCCTTTTGATCTCTTCATGGAATTCCAACTCTTCTAGGATTTATCCTTGCTCCACATCATATTGGATTTATCCAGTCATCAATCGGCTACCACATCAGCTTATCTCTTCTTGCCGACAATTGCCTTGGAAACTGGTTCAACATATCCTTCCTACATTGCTCTGGCAACTAGTTCCTGCCTTGCTTGGGCAATTAGTTCCAGCGCATAAAAGCACACCAAAGTAATATCTTTTACCTAAAAATCACCAAGTTATGTAATCATGCTTAACGGTGAAAAGAAATATGAATTAATGCATGAATGACTAATGGCAACTAGTTCCTGCCTTGCTAGGGCAATTAGTTCCAGCGCATAAAAGTACACCAAAGTAATATCTTTTCCCCAAAAATCACCAAGTTATGTAATCATGCTTAACGGTGAAAAGAAATATGAATTAATGCATGAATGACTAATTATACAACTAATACGAGCCTAAGTCTAACAATAATATGAGTAAAAAGGGTAATAAAAATAGTACTTTTGAACACTTAACAATATGCTTATTGCCTAATTGAATTATATTGAAATGAAGCGTAATGCTATAGATAGAAGTAGCTCAATTCATTGTTTAATGACTTATTGATTGTAACACCTTCATTGACTATTGAAACATTGATATTGGTATTGGCTTTGAACCTTATTCGATAGAAAAGATATATTGGCACAAAATGTGCATATTGAACTGAATCATGCTTTTAATTGAATGAAAGTGATAACTATTGTAAGCCTTGGTCTCGAGTCGGTCTTAGATATAGTTAGCATGCCATAGAGTCTATAGAGCTCATTATCGGGGTGGACTACGGTCTGGGACATTAGTCCCTAATTGGCGACAGTAGGAGGGAAGTATTGTTATTGGTCATTGGCAATAGTAGAAAGGATTAGACCAGGTACTTTGTACCATATTGACTATTGTTATTTGTGACAGTTTGGTTGGAGACTCAAGTATCTAGACTGGGTAATTGATTCTCAAGGCTATTCCTAAAAGGAACTAATAACTCATGTACATTGGACCTATTGCTACTTTGAATTGCATTGATTGATAGTAAAGGAAAATTGAATTCCATGAACTATTGATATTGAAACATTGATTGAACATTGCTTATGAGATTGCTTGATTGTAAAGAAAACATCAAATGCCATGAACTATTGAACAATACTTATGAGATTGCTTGTGTATTGAAACATTGATTGTGTTCAAAGGATATGTTACGCCTAAAGTAGTCAAATTGGATGATTAAGCATGTCTAAACTACAAGCCTTGTATTGGTATTGGATTGGAAATTAAGCAATGCACCTAGTATTGTTTGTCTAGTTTGAATGGTTCCTTATTGATGGGGGAACCATACAATCTATTTGATGGTCTGTAGTTGAGACTTATTGTATTGATTGCCTTGTAACTTTAACTTACTCACTAAGCTTTGCTTATTCAAGTCTCATTTATACGATACAGGTTGATATTGGATACTATCCCGAAGTCTAAGCTCGTACAAGTCACATTTTGCTTGAAAAGAGCATGTTTCCATCTTGTTATAGTTCTCCTAGGATGGTGGCACCTAAGGCATGTATATTCATGATCACTTAGTTATGGTTTGTATAAATTAACTTCATCTATGATCTATAAAGAGTATGATATATATATATAAGCATGTATGCACTTAATTAAGCTTGAATGTTCGTTAGTCTCATGATAGATTTCCATGGTTAAATTATGCATGTAATGGTTGAATAGATCTATTGTGGTTGGCTAGTTAACAATAAGTAAACATAGTAATCCACATGTTTAAACTTGAACCACCTTGGTCACATATGGTACTAGCCGAATGATGTATGTGACATTGTAAGCATATATATTTGATAATCCTACCAGCCAAATGATGTATATGACATTGTAAGCATATATGTTTGATTAAGGTCACATAATTAAATCATGTAAATCAGTTATTAGAATGCTTGATAGTTACATTGAATATTCAAATTATCTAATAGATTTCTCATCTAGTTTGAATGGTTTCTTGGGAATCAAGTTTGTCTTAAAGGTTGTGATTATGATAACATATTGCATTATGGGTCATAATATATCTAATAGGTGTATCATGCATTGTTTATTGAGTCCTCTCTTAATCGAATTGTTTCATAATGAGCAAGAAAGATGTAAAATGAATTGAACACTCTACCTTTAATTGTATGAATCATTGATTGAAATTGTAGTAACTTACCTAATCCTACTAGGGTGGTTAGAGTATGTTAAACATCAAACATTGAAGCATTGAATAATGAATAGTGAACATTGTCATTGATATCGAAAATTGTTATTGGACCCCTAATAAAAGGGATATTGGCACTAGATGTGCATATTGAATCAAATTATGCTTAATGATTGATAAAAGTGATAATTATTGAAGCCTTGGTCTCGAGTTAGTCATAGATATAGTTGGCATGCCATAGAGTCCATAGAGCTCAATGTTGGGGTGGACTACGGTCCAGGACAGTGGTCCCTAATTGGCGACAGTAGGAGGGAAGTTGTGCATGGTCATTTGGCGACAGTAGGAGGCATTGGCCGGTGCTTCTAGTAATATATTGTTTATTGGCAACAGTTTGGTTGGGGACTCGTGTATCTAGGTTGAGAAATTGATTCTCAATGTTGAAACCAAAAGTTAATTTAAAAGATTTGCTCTGTAATGAAATGAAATCAATTTAACTGTTAATGTATTGTTTCACATTGGGGTTTTGGAAATAGGTTAGCTTTATTGTTTTGAACAGTTATGAATATAAGTATAACTTAACTCGTATTCGAAATACTTGATTAATATCTTAGCTATCGAAATTGTTATGTGATAAACATGGTTAAATGAATTATATTGATATAATGATGCTATTGGATTTTATTGAAATGATTGATATGAGTACTTTGGTTTGGTATGAAACTATGAGTATTATTTAAGAATGTAGTAGTGAAATACTTTAAGTTATGTTTAATATCTTTATTGTACTATAAACTCATTCAATAAGCTATTGCTTATCTTAGTTCTTTCACTATGTTTCAGATAAATCTTTTGGATATTGCTTGAGCAAGGAGCTTGATCAAGTCACCTTTTTCCTTATAAGAGTATGTAGTCAATTTTGTTTAAAGGAATCCTAGGATGGTGGCACTAATGTATATATTTATGATGTGGTTGTTTTTGGTTTGTAAAGTATAAAAATTTCTAAGGCATGTAAAACTTAACTAATAGACTTATGGCGGCTTATGGTTGGGGTGACTGCATGACTTTCTCTAGATTAATGTTTGGAATTCACGGTTTGTGCATGACCTTGCATGACATTGGATTGATAGATTACATGATAGTAAGAACATAGTTAGGTTATAATTGGGAGTAGTTAAATAGTAATTCTGTAAGTTGAGGTGGTCTTAGTGAATTGATTGCTCGAAATGTTATTTAGAAGAATGGTTAATTGACATAGAAATCTTTGTATCAAATGATTAGATGGTTCGAACCAATGCTAAGCTCTTAAAGTTTAATTTTCCTTAAATTAATGAATCTGTTTTAAAAAGGGGGAATGATTTGTACATGGATGATTTGAATATGGATGTTTGCACCTTCATTTAATTGTCTGTTGCAAATCTTAAGCATGAGTAGACCATTATTAATGAAGTATATGGAAAGAAACTAGATCGAATAGGACATGTAGTAAATGAATTGTAGCCTTTTGATGTTTGAATCTATGTACAATGTGTTTTCTTTTCCTTGAGGTGATTCAATGTATTCTTTGGTTGTTTAATCATCTAGACATAATTAATTCTATAACATCTTTAGTCTAGTAAGATCAAAACTTGGAGGGTATCCTGCTACTTGAACGTTTGCTTGACTTTTAAGAATGGCTTAGGTTTCAATCGGATGCTTGTTTCTCCTAGGCTAGTTTTAGGGTGTTACAAACCATCACAATATCATGGCAAACATACATTCACATACACTATTATCACTCGAATCCCTTCACATTCACATGGCAATATTATATACATATTCACAAATATGATACTAATTGAGCATAGAAACATTTTAACCAACTATTTGAGTTATACCTCTTTGTTAGGGTTAAACATGTGATAAAGGATGCATAAAAGCCTTTATACATGTATGCCATCAAGGTGGATAACAATTTGAAGCACAAACAAGTATGTAACAACCATGCAAACATACTAACTATGATAACTTATATAACAAGTAACCAAAAAATAATTAAAGGCCATTTACAAAAACATAAAAACGAATAAGGCTTATATACATATATAACCCAAAAAGGAAATCTAAATGCTCAATGCACTAATAACGACTATGTGCCACCATCTAGGAGTTCTTAATGCAAGATTTACATAACATACTTGGTCTTTTATGATCATGCCCAAGCTTAAAAAGATTATCGAAGTAGATTCGATCCTGAAATATGATGAAAGGATAGAGTAAGTACCTACTTAGCGAGGTAGCTAAATGGACTAGCAACTTAAAATAAACAAACTATCCTTTTCACCAAAACATAATTATTTATGCATGCTACCAGATTGAACATGAACAAGACTATCAGGAATTAAGGCATTCGAATAAGTATCTTCTAATGTCCAAGGTTTTACACTGAGTTCTTTCTGATTTTACTACTTATCACAATAATTCGAACTAACATGATTCCTTATCCAAAAGATTAACCAAGATTCAAGAATTTATCATCTTAATCATTTCGATTAGAGCAATAAAGGATGACAAGTTTTTACGCATATCATTTCATGAACTTATTTTACTAGTCTCACCATTTATTTAACTTTTATCTTATAAACATATTTTACTTGTTATCTAAGTTAACAACATGGCCATGCATTACTTATCACCTAAATTATCCATATAGCAACTCATAATTCAAGAAATTAAACAAGATATAAACCCTTATCTAAATGAATTCCCAAGGTTCTATTGAAAGCTTATTCTTATTATACAAGTATTTAGTCACAACACATACGAGTATAAGAATTCTATTAAACAAACATCTTAACCAAAATATGTTCAAAATCACATAAGCACATTCTACTTATTATGCAAGCTATTGCATGGATTCACTATTTAATATTATAACTTTCATTATTTCCTTTTCTATAACGTCAACATATCATAATATAATCATAAGTTACTAATCATAGAAGACATCCAAATAATTCTTTAATTTACTAGCAACTTATTTAATTTGTCTTGAGCATAGTCTTTTAACCTTATCAAGTATAAAACTGGTTATGAAACTAAACTATAACCATTTTAATACTCATGTATAGAGTATTTTGTTGATTAGTTTAAGATTTCATTAATCCAATATCATCATAACTAAGGTATTCGAGCAATATCTACTTTATAACCCCAAATGAACATACAAGATTCAATTATATGCTTAATCCTTATCTAGAAAGTTATTTAGAATAGTTTATTATCTCAACTTGTAGCTTTCATCTTTATTTGTTTATTTTTAACATAGCCCTGAGAATCGAATTACAATCTAGGTACACGAATTCCCAACCAAATTGTCGTCAAATAAATGGTACCCATAGTTCCGGTCAATCCCTCCTACTGTCGCCGAGTGACCACATAACTTCCTTCTTACTGTCGCCAAATAAGGATCATAGTCCAAGACCGTAGTCCACCCCAAACTTGAGCTCAATGGACTCTATGGCATGCCAACTATACCTACGACTGACTCGAGACCAAGACTTTTGCATTTATCAAATCTTATTAGAATAGAGTGAGCATAGCTCTTATCAATATATCATATCCACAAGTATAATGCCTTTTTCATGTTAGGCATATGTTCACCTCATATGAACCTCTCATTTTCTCATTCTTTCAATCAAATGACATCATAGCCATGAATACTTTCAGCATGTACCATAAATAGTTCTCATAGTAGCATATCAAAAGAGCAATATTATTCTACTTAATATAGTGAGCTACTTCAAATTCATATATCTCCAACTAAGTTTAGATCATATCAAAATGAGCTTATATGTGTATATATTCATTTGCAAAAACTTTTAACCATGAATTATGCTTTCAACCATATAGTATACTCCCAATAATTTTAACTTCATAAAGTACTTTTGTATAAGTACTTACCTGGTATCCAATCTTACCCATAATGCACAACTTAACTTGAAAAGCAAGTAAAAAATTAATTTAAATACAATAAAGATGCTCTGTAACATCCCTAAATCTGGTCTTGTTAGAATTGGGTTTCGATGATCCGAAACCCTACTCCAAAGTTGTCCAAATACTGTGTTGACCTTGACCATGAGGTCAATTGCATTGATATTGGGCTCTAATTATTGTTTAAGGACCTATTTAAATGTGTTGAAAATCTGTTTAGTGACTAAATTATAGAAATTGAAAGTTTAGGGATACAAGTATAGGGAATTGAGTGTTGAGGGACTAGCCTTGCGATTAGCCCCTCCTCAATTAAAATCACCACCTACGTGGTTGGTCAGGAAACAATTCCTTTAATAGAAGGAAAACCTTGTTAATAAAAAAAGGAAGAGAATGGGTAGTAAAATTTTGGCCTTAACCGATTCCTAAACCAAGCTAACACCTCTCCTTCATCATCTTCCTCCAAGCAAGCACCTCCATTGTTGAGGTTAGAGAAGCTTGAGTTTCCTTTGATTTATCGATATCGAATCAATGATATCGACAGGGTAAGCTATAATCCCCAAACAATCATTGAATCCATGGATAAATCAAGCTTAATTTTAAGCTAGGGTTTTGGTCACCCATGGAATTTGATAGCTAATAGCTATTTTAAGCTTCGATATTGATTTTGATATCGTTATATTGATTTCAATATCATATTGGTAAATCTAACAATCTCCCTATTGTTTACCTACCTCAAGAAATGGAGAAAGATCATCCACCATCACCGACGAAAGCTAGGAACAAGGGAATTGCTATCCGAGAGCCGTAGGAGCATCAGATTATTAAGGCGAGTATTGTTAGAGTCTCGGGATTAAGCTAGGGTCTTTCCCTATTTCATTGTCATTGATTATAGCATGGCTAACATTATTGTCAAGGAATATTGCATTGAACCATTTGTTGGATTTCATTGGTAAGTTAAGGTAAGTTATTGCATTGAATATCGATCATTAATATTGCCATTGCAATATATAAGCATAGAACATTGGACATAGAGCATAGTTATTGCTATTGTTATCATTATTATCATTTTCATCGATCATTGTTATCGATTTTGCCATCGTTATTACCATTAAAACATAGGACCATTGAACATTGATCATAGAAAATTGTCATTGCTATTTCTATAGCTATTGTCACCGAATATTGATATCGACATAGTTGTTGTTATCAAAACATTGTAAGTGAAACATGGATCATTGCTATTGTCATTGAAATCATTGGACATTGTCATTACTATTGGTATTGTTATTGAATATTGATATTCACTCATTGCTTATTGATAAGATACTTGAATATTGTTATTGTTACCGAATACCGATCATTGATATTGTCACTGGACCATGTATTCGAAAGGAAATTGGATACAATTGGCATGCCATAGAATTCATGAGCTCAGTGTACGGGTGGACTATGGTCCTTGGGCTACGACCTTTATTGTGGCGAGGCAGAGAGATATATGGGTTATTGGTCATATTTTTGGTAAGGCGTAGGAATTCGCGTATCCACAATTTTGAATCGATCCAAGGGTTAATATTGAAATATGGACTTATTGCTATTGAACATGATCATTACATAGCTACTATTGATTCATTACATTGTTATTGTCAAGACGTGATTTGGAATGCATTTCATTGATAAAGAGTTTACTTGTGACTACCTAACTAGGAAAAGTATGCTTAATGTAATTCATTCCATACATTTCAGGATAAGGATTTCACTATTGAAGATCGGAGAATCGACGTTGTTGACAAGTCACTATAAGCCTCAACTAATGTGTTTTGCCTTTATGAACTTCTAGGATGGTGGCAAAGTAATTGAACCTGTCATTTGTGACTCTTTTGGTATGTGTGTATTATGCATGGCTTCTAAAGGTGTTTAAGGCCCTAAATGTCTAATCAGTATATCTTAAAAATGGCTCAATATTTATATTTGGCACAAAAGGTGAAAACCTAGTGAACGGATTTGAATAGCTCTAAAATTTGATATGCTAGTAGATTATAGTAATTGAAAATTGCTGGTAAAATTTCATTACCTTTGGACATCATTCATCAGGTTAATTCGATTGAAAACCACATTAAATTTGGCATTACAATGCGGGCCGTACCGATAGGGTCCAACTATTTCGGTATGATAGTGCATATTTGGGACAACCAAAGTGCAGGCTAACCTAGGGTATCGATACGGCTTTAAGGCATTTCGTTACGAATTTGGGCAGTGAGGTCTTAAGAATTAATGGCATCAGTACGAGTACATAGTGTATCAAAATGGGTATTGGTCAAAGTCAATGTTAGTCAACCCGTAACGATACCAGTCAAGCTGTACCGAAACGAGTTCTTGAGTTGCTGGGGATTGGGTTATCACCCTTTCGTGTCGTACCAATACAGTCATCGACCGTATCAAAATGAAGTCGGACAGTTTCATTTTGGAGTTCAATCCCTGTATACTTGTATCGATATGGCCCCAAGACATTTCGGTATGGTGCTTGTTATATCAATTAGGGGCTGCTAAACACAGTTTTGCATTGTTTACATATTGGTCACTAAATTTTGGTGAGTCTAATTGGATGGGTAAATAACATCGAATTAACATAAAATTTTGTAGACACACTATTATTGTATTGGATTTCATGTTGGTGCAGTTAATTGCAATAAAGGACATCGAATTTACCGAATTTATGGTTTAGTCCCTAAAACTCATAGAAGTTAAGAATCAGTCCTAATTGTTTAATTATTGCTTCCTATTGGAAAAAATGGGCTAATGTTTATGTTTAATAAGGATTAAGAATAACAACGTAGGCTAAGTGAAAATCATTAATTGAAATTATCGTGATGAATCACTGTATCGCTCACCCATAGCACGCTCTGACCCAGTTTTCTACCAGGTCAGGTGGGGGATGTTACATCTGTGGTATCAGAGCTAGAGTTTAGTCGATTCTAGGACTAAACCGAAGGCTATTGCATTTTATTGGGTTACTTGCCACCTAGAAGTTATATATATATATATATATTGTGACTTGTTGGCTGATCTGATCTCTCTTTATCTTATAGCTATGTCCGAAACTAATGAAGCTCACATCAATTAGCTTGCCACTGGTTCCTCGACACATGGTGAGGAAATTAGGGGGGATATCATCCTAACCCACAAGAAGTCCCTTCACAGGACACCGGACCTGAGGTACCTACTCCTTAGGCCGAATGCTATAAAAATTTGGCCGATATGTTTAAGCAGTTTATGACTACGATTAGAGCTAAGTCGGCAGCGCAGCCTACCGCATCAACTATCCAACATGCTCGAGCCCCTATTGATAAGCTTTCATAGTACCGAGCTTACACTTTCACTTGTCAGGATGAGGACAATCCTTAAACTGCTAAATATTAGCTGGACAACACCCTACGAATATTGAATAAGCAGTTGCAATGTTCAGATGAGCACAAGCTAGAATGCGCCTTGCATTACTAGCCGGTGAAGCTTTGTATTGGTGAGAGACTACTACCCTTACGATCTTTGAAGATATTGTAACCTGGGAATTCTTTCTTCGAGAGTTTCGCAAGAAGTACACTAGTGAGTTTTACCTCACAAAAAGATGTAGCATCTTCCTCCACCTCAAGCAAGGTGGGCGGACAGTCGAGCAATACATCCATGATTTCTACAAGTATTGCCGATATGGTGCTGAATATATCAATGAGAAAGAAAAGTGTCGTATGTTCATTGCCAGGCTAAGTGATGAGCTTCACCCCATGTTCACTGCACTGGGCATCACTGACTTCCAAGACTTGTTGAACCGAGTCAAAGCTACTGAAGAGTCGTTGAAAGCCCAAAGGACCACTAGGTCAGGAAAAGCTGAGAAAAGTTTCAGAGATGATTCTCAATCTCTTAGATAGAAATAGAAGTGGAAGTATCAAGGCCCTAAGCAACATGTCTATCCGCAGCCATCTGGTTTTGGGAACAATGAGAAGCCTCAGCCTATGACTTAGTCTTTTTCCAAGGTGGCCTCGGTTGAAAGCATTAGAGGCTCAAATAGAGGTTCACAATATCCTGTTTGTAACTACTATCAGAACAGGCATCCAGCAGGTGCATGCCGTAAACAAATTGGAGCTTGTTTTTTTATGTGGCGAGCAAGGAATCTTTATCCATGATTGTCCGCTGAATGCAACCAAGTCTACTACTACACTGGCTAAAGTTGCAACCCCTATCAATCCTCCCAAGGTAAGGGGCCAATGTAAGGTTCATCAGGAACTGTGGGGAGACCTAGAAGCTCTGGAAGGCATCAAGCAAGCAAGAATCAAAGGCACCTACCCAAATGTTTCATGTTAGGAGCACGGAAGAAGAGGATGAACCTTATGTCATTGCAGGTACCATTGAATTGTATTCCTATCCTTTATATGCATTGATTGATCTTGGTTCTACCCACTCTTTTATAAGCATTGTGTTGGTTAAAAGGCATAGATTATCGTTTGAACCTATAACACCGACGATTTATATAACAAATCCTTTGGGTGATTTTGTCACCATAGATCTTACGTGCAAGAATTGTCCCTTATTGATTCAAGAGATTCCTTTTGTGGCCAATCTATTGGCCCTACCGATCCATGGGTTTGATGTTATATTGGGTTTAGACTGTTTGAGTGAGCATCAAGCGTGGGTAGACTGTGGCAAGAGAAAGTTGTATCTCTGAGGTATTGGCAAGGAGAGTATCGTGTTGATGAGTTCAAGAAACCCTTCATTCCAGGCTTTGGCATTGGAAGCTAAGGATGAACCCCGTTTTGTGGATGTTGACACCGTATGTGAATTTTCTAATGTCTTTCCTGATGAACTTTCGAGATTGCGCCCAACCTGTGAAGTCAAATTTGGCATCGAAGTGCAACCTGGTACTGCCCCAACTTCTATTGCACCATACTGCATGACAGTCATTGAGCTCAAGGAGCTAAAGGCTCAAATTCAAGACCTTTTAAATAAAGGTTTCATTCGGCTGAATTCCTCTCCCTGGGGAGGACCAGTTCTTTTTGTTAAGAAGAAAGATGGTTCCATGAGGTTGTGTATCAATTATCAACAATTGAACAAGGTATCCATTAAGAACAAGTATCGTTTTCCAAGGATAGATGACCTATTCAATTAGCTTAAGGATGCCTATGTGTTTTCCAAGAT
Organism: Hibiscus mutabilis; assembly: GCA_019671005.1. Lineage (NCBI taxonomy): Eukaryota > Viridiplantae > Streptophyta > Magnoliopsida > Malvales > Malvaceae > Hibiscus > Hibiscus mutabilis. The sequence continues at coordinate 41,265,546 of CM033715.1, read as the reverse complement.
CGATTTAAGGTATGGGTATTATCAGATGAGAGTCAAAGAATGTGATGTAGCCAAGATGAATTTTCGAACAAGATACGAACACTACAAATTCTTGGTAATGCCTTTTGGGCTAACCAATGCACCAAAAAGCATTCATGGACCTAATGAATACCTACCTTGATAAATTCGTAGTGGTATTCATTAATGACATTCTAATTTATTCTAAGAACCCTGTCGAGCATCAAAATCACCTTCGAGTAGTACTTCAAATCCTACGAGAGAAGCAGTTGTTTGCTAAGTTCTCTAAATGTGAGTTTTGGCTCACCGAAGTTGTCTTTCTTGGGCACATTGTATTAGCTTCAGGCATCCAAGTGGACCCGGAGAAAATCCAAGCCATTGTTGATTGATGCCCACCGAAGAATATTGGTGAGGTGAGAAGTTTCCTTGGTCTCGCTGGGCTATTATAGAAGGTTCGTTAAAGGATTCTCGATGATAGTAGCTCCTCTGATTAAGTTGTTGAGAAATGATGCTCGATTTGTTTGGTCTACGGATCAACAAAGAAGCTTGGATCAATTGAAGCAAGTGTTGACCTATGCACCAGTTTTAACCCAACCTGAGTCTGGAATGGACTACACCGTTTATAGTGATGCTTCGTATCTCAGGTTAGGATGTGTATTGATGCAATAAGGCAAAGTCATTGCCTATGCTTCGAGGCAACGAAAGCCACACGAGATGAATTACCCTACTCATGACCTAGAATTGGTTGTAGTTGTCTTTGCATTGAAAATTTTGAGCCACTATCTCTATGGAGAGAAATGCTACCTTTTCACTAATCATAAGAGTCTCAAGTACCTCATGACCTAGAAGGAGTTGAATCTTTGGCAAAGGAGATGGATGGAACTCCTCAAAGACTATGATCTTTATCATTGATTACCATCAAGGCAAGGCCAATGTTGTAGCTGATGAACTCAGCCGCAAACCTCTTCCTAGTAAGTATCGTTATCGATCATTGAGTCTAATATGTTGATTAGTGTATCGACTCATTGCAAAGTTCTTGTATTGTAGCTACTCAAGCTATCAATGCTCCTTTTCGTCTTCGAAAGCATCGTTGTCTCATGGTTGAACTTAAAGTTCAGTTTACCATTGTATCGAGAATTCAAGCATTACAAAAATAATATCCCAAACTTCAAGTTATCTTTTCCAAGCTACATGACAACCCTAACTTCAGAGTGAATTATGAAGGGCTCTTATGTTTTCGTTATCACGTTTGTGTACCCAATGATGAATCTCTTCGTAGTTATATCCTTAAGGAATCTTATTCGAGCTTATTTTCTATTCACCCGGGGTCACTGAAGTTGCACAAGGACCTACTTGAGCTTTATTGGTGGCCAAGCATGAAGCAAGCCATAGTTTACTTCTTATCCAAGTACCTCATGTGTCAGCGTGTTAAGGTGGGACATCATATTCCTACCAGCTTATTGCAACCCATCGATCTACCACAATAGAAGTGGGAGAAGATCACTATGGTTTTTGTTAGTGGTTTACCTTTGACTCCTGCTAAACATGATTCTATTTGGGTCATTGTAGATAGTTTCACCAAGTCAGCCCATTTCCTGCCAATTAGAGTGGATTACACTATTCCTAAGCTAGTTGACTTGTATATCAAGGAAATATCTGACTCTACGGAGTACCTCAGTCAATCATTTTCGATCGAGATCCATGATTTGCATCTCGATTTTGGAAATTATTGCAAGGAGCTATGGGTACCAAAGTTAATCTTAGTACTGCTTTCCACCCTTAGTCTGATGGCCAGTCAGAAAGGGTAATCCAAATCATGGAAGATATGCTTCGAGCATGTATCATTGATTTTGGAAGCTCTTGGGAGAAATCCCTACCTCTTATCAATTTTGCCTACAACAACAGTTACCACGCTTCAATCAAGATGGCACCGTATAAAGCATTGTATGGCAGACCATGCAGAAACTCCGTTGTGTTGGTCTGAACTGGGTGAAGGCAAAGTGTTGGGCCCTGACTCACTTCGAGCAACCGAAGAACGGGTTACCATCTTCTATGACCAATTAAAAGCGGACTTTGACCGATAAAAGGCCCATGAAGATATTAAGTGAAGGGATATATAGTATGAAGTTGGTGAAAAAACCTTCCTTAAAGTCTCATCGTGAAAAAAAGTTATGAGATTTGGCAAAAATGGGAAGTTGAGCCCCTAATTCATCAGACCTTTCGAGGTTATTGAGAAAGTTGGCTCTGTGACTTATCGCTTATTGTTGCCCCCATAACCTAGTAAGATCCATGATGTGTTTCATTTATCAATGTTGCGGAAGTATCATTCTGACCCTTCGCATATCATTGAACCTGAATCTGTGGAAAATAAAACTTGTCCAATGAGGAAGAGCTAGTTCAATTTCTTGCAAGGGAAGTCAAGAGACTTCGCAACAAGTCCATTCCCTTAGTTAAACTGCTTGGAGGAGCCATTCCGTGGAAGAAGCCAACTGGGAACCGGAGGAGGCAATGAGGAAGCAATGTCCTCATCTCTTCGATTCAGGTAAAATTCGAGGAAAAATTTTCTTAAGGAGGGAGAGTTGTAACATCCCAAAATCTAGTCTAGTCGAAATTGGGCTCCAGCTATCATAAACCTTACTCCGGAGTTGTCCAAATACTATGTTGACCTTGACCATGAGGTCAATTGCATTAATATTGGGCTCTAATTGAGTCAAATTATTGTTTAAGGACCTATTTGAATATGTTGAAAATTTGTTTAGTGATCAAATTATAGAAATTGAAACTTTAGGGGTATAAGTATAGGGAATTGAGAGTTGATGGACTAACCTTGCGATTATCCCCTCCTCAATTAAAATCACCACCTACGTAGTTAATCAGTAAACAATTCCTTCCATAGAAGGAAACCTTTGTTAATAAAAAAGGAAGAGAATGGTGTAACACCCTGAAATTTGACCTAGTCAGAATTGGGTTATGGCGACCAGAAACCCTACATCAAAATAATCCAAATATTGTATTGGCATTGACCGTGAGGTCAATTGCATTAATATTGGACTCAAATTGAGTCAAATTATTGTTTAAGGACCTTATTGGAAGTATTGAAAACCTGTTTAGTGGCTAAATTATATAAATTGAAAATTTGGGGGAAAATGTATAGTGCATTGAGAGTTGAGGGACTAACCTTGCGATTAGCCCCTCCTCAATTATAATCCCACATCTGTGGGTGATTAGGAAGCAATTCCTTCAAATGAGGGAAAGCATCTAAACTAAAGAAATAAAGAAAGAAATGATGAACCAAAAGACTTACCCGGTTAAAAGAAAAGCAAGCATCTCCCTTCATCTTCATCTTCTCCCCCAAGCAAGGACCTCCATTGTTGAGGTTGGAAAAGCTTGAGTTTTCTTCAATTTATCGATATTGAATCATTGCTATAAATTGGGTAATCTTAATCCCCCAAACTATTAATGAAATCCATAGAGATATAGAGTCTAATCTTAAAATAGGGTTTTAACTATCCATGGATAATTCATCGTTATTGTCTAAATTGAGCTTAGATGTCGATTTTCATATCGTCATATTGATTTCGATAACGTATTATCAATTCTAATATTTCCTATTGTTTACCTAGCTCAAGAAAGAAATAGAAAACAACCAACGTTTCCACCGAAAGCTAGGAACAATGGGATTACTATCTGAAAGCTGTGAAAGCTTCGTAATAGCAAGGTGAGTGTAGTTGGAGTCTCGGGACTAAGATAGGTGCTTTTCCCAATTTCATTGTTATTGAAATTATCATTGCTAACCCTGTTAGGAAGGGATTTTGCATTGAATCTGTAACACCCTAAAATTGGCCTAGAAATATTACAACTATTTAAACAATAGGCTAATTGAATCCATAAGTTGATCAATTTAAAGGAAGAATGAACATTGGCCATCCTTATAAATCAATTGAGTGAAATTGAACTAAATTGAATTGAAATGAAAACTAGTAGGCATAAATGAAATGATGGAAATGTGAACATGCAAAATCCTATAGATTGCATGTAAAATAGAAATTAAATGGAGGCCTTGACACATGTTCTCTTCCAAGGAGAACATGTGCCAATTTAGGATGATGACTCGTGCTTGGGGAGGAAAATAACCAAAAATATTGTCATATTTCTCCCCATTGTTATCCATTGTGGCTTAAACATAGAGAGAGAAAGGGGAGAGAATTTTGCATGCAAACACCTTCAATTCAAGCTTCATAATTCATCCATTGATCAAATTAAGCTTGGAGAAGGTACAATGCTTGAACCTAACTTGCTATAGATTGTTTGAATGATGTTATTGTTGTCTTGATGAATTGGATGAATTCTATGTGTGCTGGGAGCATGCTAGATTCAAATTGAACTTGAAATTGCAATTCCTAGTAACCAATTTGGTATAGGATATATGTATAGTTGCTGGAAATCTGGGAATTATGAACATGATAGAAAACAATCTTGATTAGGGACTGTTTTGATTGAGAAATTGTGTAAACATGATAAATGAACATAGAACCCTATTTTGATCATGTTTCTAGTTAAAAAGAAGATTGAATTGAATAGGTAACTTGCTAGAAAAATGACTACACCTAATTGAACTAGTTCAATTAGGCAATGGACTGCCTAGTTGATGAATGTGATCAAATAGATTAAATTAGGTTCAAAATAATTATGCCCTATTTTAAGAACATTTCTAGGTGAATTATGATGACCTAGACATGTATGAACATGAACATGAATGGAATTGCCATGTTAGGGCCTTGCTAAAATGAGTTAAGATGCTAGAAATCCAACCTAGTGTAATCTGCCTAGAATGCCTGTTCTGGACAGTGACTTTGAAATATCACTAAAACTTGTGTATAATGAATTTAAGGATGAAATCTTTATGGAAAACACCTTAGTATGTCTAAATGCATTAGGAGAAAACAGAACTGAACTCTGGGTTGGATACTGAAATGTAGAGTAGAAACACTAGGGACAGTGCAAACTGTCCAGTATAGCAAGATGCCCTGTATTTAAGTTAAAAACTGTATTAATTGGCAAATAAATAAAATGCAAGCGTTATATGATCATAAAAAATTGTTATCTTTCCAACAGTGTAAACCAATTGAAATTTCGACGTATGGAATGAAAGTTATGCATGATTTAGTGACTAGAGTGCAAGCTGTCTGGCAGCAGTTGCATATGCAAATGCACACTGTTTTGTGGCCTTTTACAATCTGTCTTGTAAACAGTTTTAGGCCTTGAAATATTCCTTGTTTTACATGAACTAGAATGTAGAAAAGTGTAGTTAAGTGAAATGGACAATGCACATGTGCATGCTGCCCAATATGTGAATGTTATATGCTTGTAGCATTGTTTGATTTAATGACCTTGTCTTGAATTGAATGACTTTATGAACTTGTCTTGATATGTGTTTGCTTGTAATGTGTTAGAACCAGGATTGAACTTAGTGGAAGAGGAAAGATTGGAACAATCTAAAGCCAAGAACAAAGGAGTGTGGATCCAAGACTAGCTAGCTTGGAGTATTGTGAGTGTAGTTACCTCTAGGGTTAGGACTAGGTCCTAACCAATGCATTCTTGTTACAATCTTGACATGTTAAATGAATCTAATCATGAACTTGACCTAATAAGGGAAGGATGATTAAAGTAATACATGAAACTTGATCCTAGCCTTGAATACATGTCTATTTCGAATGCTAAGTATGATTGTATGGTATATTGATGCTTGTATGTGCAATGATGCATGTGATTGAATGCTAAGAACATGCTTGAGATATTATCTCATCTTGATGCAATGAATCATGAAACTACTTGACATGTGAGCTATGGCTCAATGGCCTAAGGGCTTAAAATGAAATGAACTTGCGTGACATGATCTTGATCTTGAAACACTTGAATAAATGGTAAATCGAACAACCTTGGTAGTTAGTTGGACTAGGTAGAAGGGCATGCCTTAGAGTCTTGAGCTCATTGAGTAAGGTTGGACTATGGTCTAGGGCTAAAGCCCCTATTTGGCGACAGACGAAGGGTACGTATGTGGTCTTTGGCAATAGTATGAGGGTTGACCAGCACTACGATGCATCTTGAGGCGACAGTTGGTTGGAGACTCGATTATCTATACAAACTAAGTACCAAGGGGGTTGTTTAATGAATAAAAATTAGAATAACAATCCTACATTATATGTTACTTGTCTTGAATGCCATGAACTTGTATGTTACTTTACTTGAAAGCATGACTCCTTGATTTCTTGTTTTGCAAGCATGTGTGCTTGATTCATGAAGTATGATACTTGTTTCTTGCCCCTTGTGACCGAATGTATGATATCCTTAGATAGGATAATCTTGATGCTTGAAAGCCTTGCTAAGATCACTCTTGATGCTTGAAAGCCTTAGCTAGGTCTACACTTGATTAAAAGACATGAAACTTGAAATAACAAATGGATAGACTAGTTACTACCTCACTAAGTACATTTTTGTACTTATGACTCTTGTTTTCATTCTTCCCAACCTAAAAGATAAATGATACGAATTTTCTTGATCTTGAAGCCTGTTACCTTTAGTAAGAAGCAACTCACACAAGCTTGGTTAAAGTATGATTCCATACTTGTTTTGTATATCTCCTAGAATGGTGACACTAGATGGATATAGATAGCTTGTTCATGCATTTTGAAGCTTGTATATAATGTCTTGATGGGCCTACTATGTGGTGAACCTATTGTTAAGTATGTAAAGACCTTAAACTTCATGAAATGAAATCTTGATGCAGCGCTGTAGCATTGTCCTTTTTCCATATATCGCTAATTAAAAACGAGGATTTTTGAAGTGTGTGTTTGAAAGGTGTTTGTGACTCTTAAAAATATTTATTCCGTGGGGTTTACAAAAACCTCATAAAAATGGAGTCGCCACCGGCCACTTAGGTAGGCCGGACACCATAAAACCAGAGATTCAAAAAGACAGGGTTCAGGAGTCGGTTATGGATGGGGAAGGATTAGCACCCCCACACCGCCCAAAAATTGGTACTTTAATAATTACCGCTTTATTAATATTGGATTTTCTGGATTAGAGTGACGATTATTTTAAATTTCAGTCATAATTGCGAATATATTTTAAGGGTCCCGTTATCCGAGAATAAACGCCCAACCACTATCACTACGCTTGATACTGGCCCCGTTTACGCTCGGATAAAAGGACTCCGCATTAACAAGTTATATCTTGATATGCAATCTTAGTGGCAAAAACGTAAAACATGGCAAAATATTTAAACATAATAAATATTGACATACCAAAATACTAATTTAACATGAATGATATTTTAGACTAAAACATGTATATATATACATATTATTCTGAATAATAGATAATAACAACTTTAACAAAACAGAATAACAAGGTAGGAATAATTAAGTATATAGACGAACAAATATTAAAAGGACATATATGCTATTAATAAAACACATTTCAACATATATGAACAATATATTATACATGAAAGAAGGCACATTAACACGTAACCTAAAAACCAAGGAAACATGCAATACGTACAAAATACAAAACATGCTTTTTACTAATCAACTAGAACATAACATGCTTCAATACGAATAATCAGATAAAAAACATGAATGTCATACTTAACACATATATATACATATAATCATAAAATACGAGTCATATACGAGGGACATAAAATAAAATGATATCAATATATACGATTATAATACGAACAATAATATTTACAAAGAAAACAAGACTGAAATGAAAGAAAACGAAAGTCAGTGGCAGAAGTTTAAGAACAATAATATGTAATTTAGGGACGAAATTGCAAAACAAACAAAACCTAAAAGGACCAGAATCGTAATTAGACCAAGGGGCAGACCCAAAGTGAAAAATTCAAAAACGCGGGATGGTTAAGGGCGTAATTTTACCATTCAGAAACCGGCTCGGTGTAATTTAGGGACTAGATTGTAACCTTTTGAAAAATCAGGGGGACTGGAACTGTGATTATACCATGCGGCAAGACAAAATGAAAATATTGAAAACGCGGTGGGGTTAAGTGTGTAATTTACCCATTTCAAAAAATAACAACACCTATATAAGCCTTCTTTTTAGGCCGAAATCAAAATTTTGGCCATTTGTTTCATTTTCTGATTTTTGAGAGTTTTCTGTTCTTCGTTTTCTCTCGTTTATTCATATAATACCCAGAATCCGGCGGTCGGCCGCCGTGTTCTCCGCCGCCGGCCGCCGCTAACCGGCGCCGATGAGCCTCCAAAATAGACCAAAACGTCCCCCTTGTCGTCCTCAATACGAATCCTAGGTTGGATTCAGAGGATACGCCCCTATTTGTCATAGATCTAGGAAATACGAACCTCAAAAAAATATTTTTTAGACCAAAACTCAACTACAAAGGGTCTTCTCCTCCCTTTAGTTCACCAGATCTGGCTTGTAGAAGCCGAAAGGCTTATTACCGAGGGAGGGAAGACCCACAGACAACGCGGGTAAGACCACTTCCTTTTTGTTTCTGTTTTTTTTATTCTATTTCGTATATGCATGTAAAAAAACAAGTAAGAAAAGTACCACTGGACTTGCTTTGCTTCTTTTTTGTATTTCTGAAAAAAGCTTGTTACAATACACTCTCTGTTTTTTTTGTTACCCCCCTTTTTGTTCTTACTCTCCTATTTTTTTTTCATCCCCGTTACAAAAGCCCTGTTTCATATATATTATTGCCTCTGTTTTTTTTTGGGTTGCAAGTTGCATCTTCCTTTTTTCAGATCTGAACTGACACTTTGCTTGTTGTCTTTGGCATAATCTGAACGCGGGGACTGAATATCGGCGCGGTGGCGGTATGGTCATTCTGCCAGCGGCCAGACGCGTTTTCAGTCGTTAGATCAGATCTGATCTAACGGTCGAGATGGCTTGAAGAACGATCGGCCTGGATGAATCCTCGATTTGATGAGACGGCTTCAGATTTCGCCACGTGGAGCTCCGCAGTCGAGGAGTCAGAACGCGTGGATCTTACGCACGCGTGGGATGTTAAAGCGACCGCGCCTGGACCACACGCGCGCGTGGCACTCCAACGGTCCATACGTGTGGAACACGCGCCTGGCAGATATTTTGGACCTCCTGGTTGCATCGTGGCCGTTGGATCAGATCTTGATCCAACGGCCCACAGTTACCTGCACATTGTAATTAAATGGGATTCAGATTTGGGCCAAACGGGCCTTGTAATTGAACTTGTAATTGGACTTGGACTTCATGTTTATTTGGGTTTAATATATATTTAATTTTCTCATTTTACCAGCCCAATAATTTTAGTAATAATAATATAATTATAACAGCAACACATATACATGATACAAACATATACTTATACAAGTATAATATATTGGCATACGTACATATAATCCAGCCCATAATTATCATAACATCTATATATGTTAATCATATACGCTCATACTCTAAATATATACGCGACACATATTCATCATTAATACGTATACATGCAAATAATATAATGTACATGCACACACCACACTTTATATAAATATTAGAATGAACATATAATATAATACTAATATGTATTTACAGGTAAAAAATGAGTGATTACAAGCGCAAATTGTGTAAATTGAATTAGAATGATCTAATGCTTGTTTGTGTACATGTCTTGTTTGAATTGGATATGTGATGATCAAACCACAATGCTTGTCTTCCATTCGAATAGCCTAGTGTATGTTTAAGTGATTGTCGAATGGTTGTGTGTGATCATGCGTTGACTATAAGTGTATTGTGTCCCTGTATGGTATGGCCGAATGATCTAGATCATTAGGGAATAGTTAAATGCTTTGTATATGTGTTTGGTGTAATGGTCGAATGTTTGAGTATAGAATGTGGCTTGAATGCAAGCTAGAACATGTAGTTTGAATGATCAATCAATTGTGTTAGTAATTTAGGTTTAAGATGATACATGTTTACATCAATGAACAATGAAATGAAGAAAGCATGTTTGAACTTTAGGTTAACAAAGAATGAATGATGTAATATGAACTAAGAAAATAGTAACTCGAAGTGTAAGCATGAAATGAATTAAAATTGATGACCTATTCGAATGATAAGCTTGAAATAAATTAAGAAAGTTGCCTTGCTTGCCTTGTTCATTATTTGTATTGTGTTCGAATGCTTGATCCTTGTCTTGCCATGTCCTTACTTGCTTGTTAAGTAAAACTCCTGAACCGGGTTACTACTAGCTCGGGTAGGGGGTATTACATTTTAATTGGTATCAGAGCTTTAGGTTTGGTCGATTTTAGGACTAAACCGGGATATCATGCATCATATAGGATTCTTTGGCGACAGTACTTGCTTTGATTCTTGGATTGAGCTTGCCTCGGGACCTTGTTTCGGTTAGACTGAGCTGAATTAGCATTCACAGGAGCTCGAGTTGGAACCTTGTTAGGATTTTGAGGACAATCCCGGATATAATGACCAAAGGCTCCACATAAGAAACACAAGTTTTGTTGAGTTCTACATTGCCCAGTGTGGTGCTTCTGACAGAACTTGCAAGTAAGATATTGAACATCCTTACCAGAATTCCCTGTACTATCAACATAGATGATCGGGGCTGAAGACTTTATTACCGTTTGAGGTTTCAGTATGTAATTGCTCTTTTGAACAAGAGTGTAATTCGAAGAGTGATCTTTGGAGTGTTTAGCTTTCTTTGACTGACAATGAGGCTTGTCGTCATTTCTGGATCGTTTATCCTTCAAAGAGTTACCACTCCTACGTTTCTCAGAGGCCTTCATCTTTGCCTCGGTTGTAATAACCCGGTTCACTAAATTCTGGAAGTTAGTGATACCCAAAGCAGTGAAAATAGGACTTAGTTCATCATTCAGTCCATCGATGAACATTCAACATTTATCAGCTTCAATTTTGATGTATTCTGACCCATACTTGCAATACTTGCAGAAGTCACTCACGTATTGCTCAATGGATCGACCACCTTGCTTGAGATACAAGAGACGTTTCTGGCTCTCGGCCAGGTACTGTTCATTGATGTATTTCTTCCTGAATTCCTTGAGGAAGAATTTCTAGGTTACGGCTTCAGTAGGAGCAGTCAGGGTAGTGGTTTCCCACCAGCTTAAAGCTTTATCTGCCAACAAAGCTATGGCACATTCTACCTTGTGTTCATCGGGACAAGGTAATTGCTTAGTCAAGATTCAAGTAGTGGCCTCTAACCAGTACTCAGCTACTTCGGGGTTGCATCATTAGTGCCAGTGAAAGTATAGGCCCGATGTTGAGCCAGCTTGTCAATCGGGGCTCTAGTTTGCACAACAACAGGATAAGCAAAATGATGACCTTGTTTTAAAGCAGGTACTAGATGATTGAACATCTCCTTCATACTTAGGAGACATTCTTGATGTACAGGATTGATAGTAGAAGCTTCACGTTGAACAACAACTTGGGCTCGGGCTTGAGTTTGTTGTTGAGGAGGATTCTGTTCTATCCTCACACTATCTTCTTCATTCGAGGAGTCTTCAGGACTTTCATTATCTCGACCAAGTCTTGCTTCAGACATACTACATTCAAATAGAACAATTACGGTTCAGTTTAATAAGCAAGACACAAGCTATTCAATACAAGTCTCCTAGGTAGAGGCCAACATTCGGCACCTACACACCAAGAATCCTGAGCCCCTGCTCGAATCTACCACATTCGTGGGAAAGAGGAATAAGAAGCACCCGATATTATCGCAAGTACTGTTGAATTAAATTCAAGTCCTGCATACTCTTTGATTGATTCGGGATCTACCCACTCGTTTATATGTTCTTCCTTTATTGCTAAGTTAAACTTAAAACCCAAACTTGTTAAGAAAAGCCTTGTAGTTTCGAACCCTATAAGAGGAAATATGCATATTAACTTCTTTTGCAAGCAATGTCCTATAAGCATTCAAAATGTACCTTTTCCTATGGACCTTTATGTTTTGCCTTCTTGTGAGTTTGATCTAGTGTTAGGACTAGATTGGCTAAGTAAACTTGAAGCCTGGATAGATTGCCAAAATAAGAGATTGTATCTCCGAGGATTAGGAAAAGAATCAATCCTCCTAATTGATAGAAAATCGACCTCAATCTTTGTTTCCATGACTATGCAAGATGAATTTGAATTCGGCTTACCTAGTATGCCAATTGTGTCTGAATTCATTGATGTTTTTCCCGAGGAACTCCCACCAACTAGAGAAGTAGAGTTCGGGATTGAAGTTCAACCTGGAATAACTCCGATGTCCATCACACCCTATCGAATGGCACCTGTTGAATTGAAAGAACTAAAGAAGCAACTCCAAGAGCTACAAGACAAAGGCTTTATTCGACCTAGCTCCTCTCCTTGGAGTGCTCCAATCTTGTTCGTGAAAAAGAAAGACGAGACTATGAGACTCTGTATTGACTACAGACAATTGAACAATCTTACTATCAAGAATCAGTATCCTCTTCCAAGGATAGAAGATCTCTTCAATCAACTCAAGGATGCTTCGGTGTTCTCAAAGATCGATCTTCGATCGGGGTACTATCAAATAAGGGTAAAAGAAGAAGATGTACCGAAGACAGCCTTTCATACTCGATATGGCCACTTTGAATTCCTTGTAATGCCATTCGGGTTAACGAATGCTCCGGCTACTTTCATAGATCTCATGAACCGTGTATTCAAGCGCTATCTTGACAAGTTTGTGGTTGTCTTCATCGATGACATTCTTGTGTATTCTCAGAATAAGGAAGAACACTTCGAACACCTTCGAATTGTTTTGTAAACCCTCTGAGAACGTCAATTGTTCGCAAAGTTCTCTAAGTGTGAATTTTGGCTATCGAAAGTCTCGTTCCCTGGACATGTCATCTCGGCAGAAGGAATTAAAGTAGACTCGAGCAAAATTTGATCCATAATGGATTGGAGACCTCCGAGGAATGTTGGTGAAATCAAAAGTTTTCTCGGTGTAGTCGGGTATTATTCGGCGATTTGTCAAAGGATTCTAATCCATTTATGCAAGATTGACTAAGCTAACCTGTAAAGACGGCCCTTTTGTTTGGTCGGAGAACCAACAACAAAGCTTCGATCAACTTAAACAAGCCCTGACTCATGTTCCGGTTCTTATCCAACCAGAATCGGGTAAAGAATTCATTGTCTATAGTGATGCATCTCATTTAGGACTAGGATGTGTCCTAATGCAAGATGGAAAAGAGGTAGCTTATGCTTCAAGGCAACTGAAACCACACGAGTCAAACAACCCAACAAACGATCTAGAATTGGCAGCTATCGTGTTTGCTCTCAAGATATGGAAACATTACTTGTACGGGGACAAATGTAACATGTTCACAGACCACCAGAGTCTCAAATATCTCCTGACTTAGAAAGATTTGAATCCGAGATAAAGAAGATGGCTAGAATTGCTTAAAGATTTTGATTTGGTTATCGACTACCATCTGGGGAAAGCAAACGTGGTTACTGATGCCCTTAGTCGCAAACCATACTCGGGTAAACCCCTAAATCTAAATTATAGAATATTTCAATCGAATTTGAACTTACTTGGATTACAAGTAATCCATTCGAACACTTTACTTATTTTGCAAGTAACTACTCGAAAATTCTACCATAATGATCTTGTTCTTTCATTTTTAGCTTCCCTGGCTATCAATGCTCATTTCCATTTATCCAAAGGACAGAAATTCTTGTCTGAACTTCAAGTTCAATATAGCTTGATCTCGGGAATTAAAGAACTCCAGCAAACTGATCCAAATCTTTAGAAGGTCGTATCCAAGCTAGACTCTGAGTCTAATTCTGACTTCTCCCTCAAGTCGAATGGACTCCTCTATTTCAAGGATAGAGTATGTGTTCCTAACAATGAGGAACTAAGACAATAAATGCTACAAGAAGCTCACCAAAGCTCATTCTCGATTCACCCGAGATCTGTTAAGATGTACAAAGATCTTAAGCCACTATACTGGTGGTCGGTATGAAGTCAGCTATCATAGACTTCGTATCGAAGTGTCTAACTTGTCAAAGGGTTAAAGCTGAGCATCAAGTCCCTACTAGATTGCTCCATCCTATCGAATTCCCTTAGTGGAAATGGGATCGAATTACAATGGATTTCGTTACTGGTCTTCCTTCCACTCCAAGAAAGAATCATGTTGTATGGGTGATTGTTGATAGATTCACAAAGTCTAATCATTTCTTCCATGTTCGAATGAACATGAGCTTGGAAACCTTAGCTGAGCTATACATCCGTGAAGTGATTTGATTACACAGTGTACCTAAAACCATAATCTCTGATCGTGATCCTAGATTTGCTTCTCGATTCTGGAATTCTTTACAGAAGGCTCTAGTAGATAAAGTGCATCTTAATACAGCCTTCCATCCACAATCAGATGGACAATCTGAAAAAATCATTCAAGTACTCGAAGACATGCTACGTGCTTGTGTTATAGACTTTGGAAATAATTGGGAGAAATCTCTACCCCTAGTAGAGTTTGCTTACAACAATAGCTATGAGACATCTATTCAAATGCTCTCTTCGAAGCTTTATATGGAAGAAGATGTAGAACTCCCTTGTGCTGGTCTGAATTGGGAGAAAGCAAGGTTTTAGGACCTCAATTGCTCAGAGAAACCGAAGAACAAGTAAAGATCATTCATGATCGATTAAAGGCAGCCTTTGATAGGCAAAAAGCTTATACTGACTTGAAAAGGAGAGACATCCAATACAATGTGGGAGACAAGTCTTCCTCAAAGTATCTCATTGGAAGAAAGTCCTTTGGTTTGGAAGAAAAGGAAAGCTCAGCCCTCGGTTTATCGGACCATTTGAAATCATTGAAAGGATTGGTCCAGTGGCTTATCGATTAGCACTTCCTAGAAAATTTGATAAGATCCACAATGTATTCCATGCTCCGAAGATATAGGTCAGATCCATCTCATATTCTTGAACCCAAAGAGGTGGAATTGAATCCCGATCTATTTTATGAAGAAGAACCTATTCAGATACTTGACAAGGAAGTCAGAAGACTTTGAAACAAGAATGTTCCTCTTGTCAAAGTCTTGTGGAGAAATCACAAGGTTGATGAGGCAACATGCGAATCTGAATAGGTCATAAAGAAGCAATATCTTCACCTATTCAATTCAGGTAAATTCGAGGACAAATTTATTTTAAGGGGAGGAGAATTGTAACACCCTAAAATTGCCATAGAAGTATTACCACTATTTAAACAATAGGCTAATTGAATCCATAAGTTGATCAATCTAAAGGAAGAATGAACATTGGCTATCCTTATAAATCAATTAAGTGAAATTGAACTACATTAAATTGAAATGAAAACTAGTAAGCATAAATGAAAGGATGGAAATGTGAACATGCAAAATCCGATAGATTGCATGTAAAATATAAATTAAATGGAGGCCTTGACACATGTTTTCTTCCAAGGAGAACATGTGCCAATTTAGGATGATGACTCAAGCTTGGGGAGGAAAATAACAACAAATATTGTCATATTCCTCCCCATTGTTATCCATTGTGGCTGAAACATAGAGAGAGAAAGGGGAGAGAATTTTGCATGCAAACACCTTCAATTCAAGCTTCATAATTCATCCATTGATCAAATTAAGCTTGGAGAAGGTATAATGCTTGAACCTAACTTGCTATAGATTGTTTGAATGATGTTCTTGTTGTCTTGATGAATTAGATGAATTATATGTGTGTTGGGCATGCTAGATTCAAATTGAACTTGAAGTTGTAATTCCTAGTAACCAATTTGGTATAGGATATGTATATAGTTGCTGGAAATCTGGGAATTATGAACATGATAGAAAACAGTCTTGATTAGGGACTGTTTTGATTGAGAAATTGTGTAAACATGATAAATGAACATAGAACCCTATTTTGATCATGTTGCTAGGTAAAACGAAGATTGAATTGAATATGTAACTTGCTGGAAAAATGATTACACCTAATTGAATAGGCAATTTACTGCCTAGTTGATGAATTGGATGTGCAAATGTGATCAAATAGATTAAATTAGGTTCAAAATGATTATGCCGTATTTTAAGAACATTTCTAGGTGACTTATGATGACCTAGACATGTAGGAACATGAACATGAATGGAATTTCCATGTTAGGACCTTGCTAAAATGAGTTAAGAAGCTAGAAATCCAACCTAGTGTAATCTTCCCAGAATGCTCTGTTCTGGGCAGTGACTTTGACAAATCACTACAAATTGTGTATAATGAATTTAAGGCTGACATTTTTATGTACAACACCTTACTATGTCTAAATTAATTAGGAGAAAACATAATGGAACTCTGGGTTTTACACTGAAATGTAGAGTAGAAATACTAGGGACAGTGCAAACTGTCCAGTATAGCAAGATGCCCTGTCTTTAAGTTAAAGACTGTATTAATTGGTAAATAACTAAAATTCAAGTCTTATATGGTCATAAAGAAAATTTTGTTAGCTTTCCAACGGTGTAA
The DNA here is from genome assembly GCA_019671005.1 of Hibiscus mutabilis. Lineage (NCBI taxonomy): Eukaryota > Viridiplantae > Streptophyta > Magnoliopsida > Malvales > Malvaceae > Hibiscus > Hibiscus mutabilis. Next base: position 41,249,042 of record CM033715.1, on the reverse strand, counting down.
ACCAATTGAAATTCTGACGTACGGAATGAAAGTTATGCATGATTTAGTGAGTAGAGTGCAAGCTGCCTGGCAGCAACTGCATAGGCAAATGCACACTATTTTGTGGCATTTTACAAACTATCTTCTAAACAGTTTTAGGCCTTGAAATATGTCTTGTTTTACATGAACTAGAATGCAGAAAAGTGTAGTTAAGTGAAATGGACAATGCACATGAGCATGTTGCCCAATATGTGAATGTTATATGCTTGTTGCATTGTTTGATTTAATGGCCTTGTCTTGAATTGAATGACTTTGTGAACTTGTCTTGATATGTGTTTGCTTGTAATGTGTTAGAACCAGGATTGGACTTGGTGGAAGAGGAAAGATTGGAACAATCTAAAGCCAAGAACAAGGGAGCGTAGGACTAGGTCCTAACCAATGCATTCTTGTTACAATCTTAACATGTTAAATGAATCTAATCATGAACTTGACCTAATAAGGGAAGGATGATTAAAGTAATACATGAAACTTGATCCTAGCCTTGAATACATGTTTATTTCGAATGCTAAGTTTGATTGTATGGTATATTGGTGCTTGTTTGTGCAATAATGCATGTGATTGAATGCTAAGAACATGCTTGAGATATTATCTCATATTGATGAAATGAATGCTCAATGGCTTAAGGGCTTAAAATGAAATGAACTTGCTTGACATGATCTTGATCTTGAAACACTTGAATAAATGGTAAATCGAACAACCTTGGTAACTAGTTGGACTAGGTAGAAGGGCATGCCGTAGAGTCTAGAGCTTATTGTGTAAGGGTGGACTACGGTCCAGGGCTAAGGCCCCTATTTGGCGACAGATGGAGGGTACGTATGTGGTCTTTCGCGATAGTAGGAGGGTTGACCAGAACTATGGTGCATCTTCTGGCAATAGTTGGTTGGAGACTCGACTACCTATACAAACTAAGTACCAAGGGGGTTGTTTAATGAATAACAATTGAAATAATAATCCTACATTATATGTTACTTGTCGTGAATGCCATGAACTTGTATGTTACTTGACTTGAAAGCATGACTCCTTGATTTCTTGTTTTGCAAGCATGTGTGCTTGATTCATGAAGTGTGATCCTTGTTTCTTGCCCCTTGTGACCGAATGTATGATATCCTTAGATAGGATAATCTTAATGCTAGAAAGACTATCTAAGATCACTCTTGATGCTTAAAAGCCTTAGTTAGGTCTACACTTGATTAAAAGAGATGAAACTTGAAATAACAAATGGATACTAGTTACTACCTCACTAAGTACATTTTTGTACTTATCACTCTTGTTTTCATTCTTCCCAACCTACATGATAAAGGATACGAGTTTGTTTGATCTTGAAGCCTGTTACCATGAGCAAGAAGCAACTCACACATGCTTGGTTAAAGTATGATTCCATACTTGTTTTGTATATCTCCTAGAATGGTAGCGCTAGATGTGTATAGATAGCTTGTTCATGCATTGTGAAGCTTGTATATAATGTCTTGATGGGCCTACTATGTTGTGAACCTATTGTTAAGTATGTAAAGAACTTAAACTCCATGAAATGAAATCTTGAAGCTGCGCAAATTGTGTAAATCGAATTGGAATGATCTAATCCTTGTTTATGTACATGTCTTGCTTGAATTAGATATATGATGATTAAACCACAATGCTTGTCTTCCATTCGAATAGCCTAGTGTACGTTTAAGTGATTGCCGAATGGTTGTGTGTGATCATGCCTTGACTATAAGTGTATTGTGTCCTTGTATGGTATGGCCGAATGATCTAGATCATTAGGGAATAGTTATATGCTTTGTATATGTGTTTGGTGTAATGGTCGAATGTTTGAGTATAGAATGTGGCTTGAATGCAAGCTAGAACATGTAGTTTGAATGGTCAATCAATTGTGTTAGTAATTTAGGTATAAGATGATACATGTTTACATCAATGAACAATGAAATGAAGAAAGCATGTTTGAACCTTAGGTTAGTCGAATAGGATAGGTTAACAAAGAATGAATGATGTAATATGAACTAAGAAAGTAGTAACTTGAAGTGTAAGCATGAAATGAATTAAAATTGGTGACCTATTTGAATGATAAGCTTGAAAGAAATTATGAAAGTTGCCTTGTTTGCCTTGTTCATCGTTTGTATTGTGTTCGAATGCTTGATCCTTGTCTTGCCATGTCCTTACTTGCTTGTTAAGTAACACTCCTGAACCGGGTTACTACTAGCCTGGGTATGGGGTGTTACAGAATCCTTTGGAGGATACATTTGTAAGCATCAGTAAGTATATCATCAAACATCAGACATCGATAGTGTTATTGATAAGGTCGGTATAATAGCCATTGAATTAAGGAAATATAGAATATCGATTAATGAGCATTGTCATTATCATTGTTATAGACATTGTCATCAAGCATTGGCATCGATATTGTCATTGTCATCAAAGCATTGAAAATGTATCATCGGTCATTGGTATTGTAATTGGGATTATCGAACATTGACTTTGAGTCATGAAACAAAGAATAATGCCATTGGATTATAGAATATCGATCATTGTCATCATATCATCGTATATTGATCATTAGACTATTGCTATTGCTATTGAATCATTGGATACATTGGGCATTGGTATTGCTATTGAACACCGATAATTTATATTGTTACCGGACCTTGGATTCAATGGACATTGGATACAATTGGCATGCCATAGAATTCATGAGCTCAGTATACAGGTGGACTACGGTCCTAGGTCTACGGCCTAAATTGATTTGGCGAGATGGAGGGATGTGTTGTGATATTGGTCATATTGGTGAGGCGGAGGGATTAGACCATTGATTGACTTGGCAAGGCGTAGGAATTCGTGTATCCACTATCCGAAATCGATCAAAGGGTTATTGCTAAAATATGATGTTATTGCTTTTGAACATTATTAGTGCCCCATTTTTCTCGATCTAGAGTATAACCATTCATAGTATAGGGATGAAAATACATAACATTGATATTTTTATGACTACCTCACTAGGCAAAGTATGCCTAATGCATTTCATCTCATGCATTTCAGTTTGATCAAATTGTTGGATCGAGATTGGAGAAGTTGGGAGTTGGACAAGTCACTTACAAGCTAAAGTAAAGTATTTTGCCTTATCAACTCCTAGTATGGTGGCAAAGTAGTTAAACTAGTTACTCATGGCATTCTGGATGTATATGTATGGCATATACTTGGTAATAGGATAAATAGACCTAAAATGACTTGTATGTGGGGCTAAAAGTAACCAAATATGCATAATTAGCTCTTAAAGGTGAAAACCTAGTAAACAAATTTGAATAACCTTAAAATTTGACATGCTATTAGAATAAATGATTAAAAACTTCCCAGTCATAATTCATTCCATTTGGACATCGTTGAACAGGTTAATTCGAATAAAAACTAGCTAAAATCTGTCATTACGACACAAGTGTATTGATACAGGTCAACTGGTATCGATATGACCTTGCATAATTAGTCATGGTGAAATAGGGCGTATCGATACCCAAAAGAAGTGTATCGATACAAACTTAGGCAATAGAGTTTGGTCATTTAAATGTATCTGTATGGTCTTAAGCTGTACCGAAATGGGTCAACCCATATCGAACAGTCCCTATAGTATCGATACAGAGCCTCTAATCCTTCAAGTTAAATTCAAATCTATGCATATCCTTATCGATACGCGCTAAGGGGTATCGATACAGAGGTAGGTAATTTGTTAAAAGGCATTGAACATAGTTTTAATTTATTTACAGAACAGTCACTGAACATAGCAAGGCCTAATCGGATGGATTAATGATATAGGAATGACATGAAAATTTATAGGAACGTTGTTGATGTAATGAATTTCAGTATTGTATAGCTAATTGAACTAAAGGACCTCTAAATTATTAGATTCACTATTTAGTCTCTAAAACTTGTAAAAGTTAGAAATTGACCCTAATTGATCAGTCTTTGTTACAAAAGGGATAAGTTGAAACGAATACGATATTGTATAATGTTTGAAGGTCATAATGTTGACAAAGTGTTGTTTGTTATTGAAATCTCACCGCACCGATCGTAGTTTCGATCACCGGTAGCATTCTCCAATCTGGTTCTCGACCAGGCCGAGGAGGGGGTGTTACATTTAAGGTATCAGAGCTAGAGTTTAGTCGATTCTAGGAATAAACAAAAGCCTATTGTACTGTTATTATTTTACTTTGCCACCTAGGAGTTGTATATTGTGTGTATTGTGGCTTGTCGACTAAATTGATCTCTTTATGTTATAGATATGTCTAGAACTAACGAAGCTCACACAAATGAGCTCGCTATCGGCTCCTCGACGCATGGTGAGGAAATAAGGAGGGAGACCCACCTAATCCCCTACCTCTGAACGTCAAGCTAGAGTTACCCAATGCTCATGCTAAATGTTACTAGAACATGGCCGACATGTATAAACAATTTATGACCTCAATGAGAGGTGAACAACCTACGCAATTAGCTTCACATGTTGTCCAGTATGCTCGGGCCCTCATTCAAAAGCTGGCATCACTCTGAGCCTACACCTTTGCCGGACAGGATGATGATAACCCTGAGACTATGGAATACTAGCTGGAAAACACACTAAGAATCATGAATAAGCAATTACAGTCTTCTGATGAGCACAAGGTGGAGTGCGCCCTGGCACTGTTAGCGGATGAAGCACTCGAGTGGTGGGAAACCACTATACTTACTGTTCCTGAAGAAACCATCTCTTGGGAGTTCTTTCTTCAAGAATTCTGCAAGAAGTACATTAACGAGTACTATCTCGCAAAAAGGCGCAATATTTTTCTTCATCTGAAGCAAGGTGGCTGACCTGTAGTATATCCACGACGTCTGCAAGTATTGCTGATATGGTGCGGAATACATCAAGAAGGAGGAGGATAAGTGCAAGATTTTTATTGTTGGGCTAAACGATGAGTTGTGCCCTATGTTTACTGCTTTGGGCATCACCAATTTCCAAGATCTGGTGAATCAACTTAAATCTACCGAAGCTGCATAGAGGGCTCAGAGATCTGGAGGATCTAGCAAGCCAAAGAAAAGGTTCATGGATGATCCTCGACCTCCCAAGTGAAATAAGAAGTGCAAGTATCAAGGCCCTAGACAAGTTACACACTCAAAGCCTTGCTGTTCAGGAAATATCAAGAAACCTCAAACGGTGACCCAGTCTTTTGCTAAGACAGACTTAGTTGAAAGCACTATAGGGTCCAACCGAAGCACATAGAATCGAGTTTGCAACTACTTCCAGAAATGATACCCAACGAGTCAGTGCCGTAAGTAGACTGTAGCATGTTTCTATTGTGGTGAACAAGGGCATTTTATCCATGATTGTCCCTTGGGTGTTGCCAAGTCCACTGCTACACCGGCTAATGTTGCTTCCCCTCCTCAATCCTTTCGAGGCAAGGGATCAAGGCAAGTGCCATGGGGAGCTATAAGGAAACCTAGTGGCTTGGGAAGACCATTCAACAAGCAAGAAATGAAGGCTTCTATTCAGATGTATCATGTGAGGAGCCAGACGACATTGCAGGTACCATAGAATTGTACTCCCACTCCTTATATGTGTTGGTTGATCCTAGCTCTGCGCATTCATTTATAAGAACTAAACTAGTTAGGAAGCATGGAATGTCTAGTGAACCTGTGGCATTGAGAAACTCCGTAACTAATCCACTAACTGATTACGTTACCATAAGCCGTGTATGTAAAAATTGTCCCTTAGTGATCCAAGGGATTCCTTTTAGAATGAACCTTGTTAAAATGAATTAAGAAGGTAGAAATTCAACGTAGTGTAATCTGCCCAGAATGCTCTGTTCTGGGCAATAACTTTGAAAAATTACTATAAATTGTATAAAGTGAATTTAAGGCTGAAATTTTTATGGACAACACCTTGATATGTCTAAATTCATTAGGAGAAAATAGAACTGAGTTCTGGGTTGTATACTGAAATGTAGAGAAGAAACACTATGGACAGTGCAAACTGTCCAGTGTAGCGAATTACCCTATCTTTAAGTTAAAAACTGTATTAATTGGCTAATAACTAAAATTCAAGCCTTATATGGTCATAAATAAATTTTGTTAGCTTTCCAACGGTGTAAACCAATTGAAATTCGACGTACGGAATGAAAGTTATGCATGATTAAGTGACTAGAGTGCAAGCTGCCTGGCAGCAGCAGTATACATTGTTTTGTGTCAATTTGTAAATTGTTTCCTAAACAGTTTTAGGATATTGATTATGCCTTGTTTTACATGAACTAGAGTATAGATAAGTGTAGTTAAGTATAGTGAAAAATGTATATGAGCATGCTGCTAGATTTGTGAATGTTATATGCTTGTAACATTGCTTGATTGAATGGACTTGTCTTGACATGTTTGTACTTGTAATGTGATAGAACCAGGAGTAAACTAGGTGGAAGAGGATAGAGTGGATCATTCTAAAGCCAAGAACAAAGGAGTGTGGATCCAAGACTAGCTAAGCTTGGAGTATTGTGAATGTAGTTATCTCTAGGGTTAGGACTAGGTCCGAACCAATGCATACTTGTTTACACTCTTGAAATGTTAAATGAATTTGATCTATAAGGGAATAATGATTAAAGTAATGCATGAAAATTGATCACATCCTTGTATACATGTTTGATTCAATTGCTAAGCATGTTTAAATGATACATTGGTGCTTGTATGTGACATGATGCATGTGATCAAATGCTAAAGAACTTGCTTGAGATATCATCTCATCTTGATGAAATGAAACATGAAAACTACATGATATGTGAGCTATGGCTCAATGGCCTAAGGGCCTAATATGAAATGAACTTGATGATATGATCTTGATCTTGAAACACTTGAATAAATGGTAAATCGAACAACCTTGGTAGCTAGTTGGACTAGGTAGAAGGGCATGCCTTAGAGTCTAGAGCTCATTGTGTAAGGGTGGACTACGGTCCAGAGCTAAGGCCCCTATTTGGCGACAGACGAAGGGTATGTATGTGGTCTTTGGAGATAGTAGGAGGGTTGACCAGCACTACGGTGCAACTTGTGGCGACAGTTGGTTGGAGACTCGATTACTTATACAAACTAAGTACCAAGGGGGTTGTTTAATTGATAATACATAAAATAACAATTCAATTACACAAGTTACTTATCTTGAAAGCTATATATTGAATATGACTTGTCTTGAAAGCTATGAATTGTATGTTACTTTTCTTATAAGCATGATGTGCTTGATTCATGATATGAATTATTGTTTCTCGTTCCTTGATAGCCGAATGCTATGATCCTTAGCTAGGATTACTCTAATGGTTGTTATCCTTAGCTATGATTATCTAAATGCTTGAAAGCCTTAGCTAAGATCACTCTAATGCTTGGAAGCCTTAGCTAGGTTCATTCTTAATTAAATGACATAAAACTTGATATAACAAATGGTTAGAACTAGTTACTACCTCACTAAGTATATTCTTGTACTTATCATTCTCGTTTTCATTCTTCCCAACTACAGGATAAAGGATACGAGTATTGCTTGATCTTGAAGCCTGAATTCTTGAGCAAGAAGCAAGTCACACAAGCATTGCCTAAGTATGGTTTCATACTTGTTTTGTATATCTCCTAGAAAGGTGGCACTAGATTGTATAGACTTTACCTTGATCATGCATTTTGGTACTTGTATATAATGTCTTGATGGGCCTACTATGTTATGAACCTATTGTCAAGTATGTAATGAACCTAGATTACATGTAATGGATGATGTTTTGCTGCGCAAATATTGAATAGATTTATGAATTGTTCAAGTGAACTATCTAGCTTACATTGATGCTCGAATGCTTTGGGAATTTGTGGTATCGTGTGTATTATCATGTCCTGTTGTATGTATCTTGTGTTAATGGCCAAATGTGTATGCTTAGATTGAAAGTAGGATAACCGAACCATGTTGCTTGATCTACCATTCGATTGTCTTGGACTTATAAGGTCACTTGTATATAAACATACCTTGATGTAAGCATGGTTGTGTTTGATTGGTAGAGGCTGAATGGTCTAATGTGATTATATGATGATTGTCGAATGCATAGAGATAGAGTAAGACTTGAATAGAACTAGTTACATGCTATTGTATGTTTAGACAATCATGTTAGTAATTTAGGGATAAGATGTACAAGTATACAAACTAAAGAACATTGAAATGAAATGGAATTATGTAGAACAGCTAGGGTTATTCGAATGATAGGATTAAATGAAGTTGATTGTATTGATAAAGTAGTAACCTATAATGTAAGTATAAAAAGGAAACAACAAATTGCCTTGTTTCAAATGCCTTTGATGATTGAGAATCAAATATGAGTTGCTTGTATGATAAGTAAGTAGGATTGGTTACTTGTTTGTTCTTGTATTGTTTGTATTGTCTTGTTCATTGTCCTTGCCATTACTTGCTTGAGTAATGCTCCTGAGCTGTTTCCTACTAGCCGGGGTAGAGGGTGTTACAAGTTTGGTGATTGTGTAATGAATCAAACGTTTGGTGATGTGGATATTTTAGGTTACTATTGTAACACCCCTACCCCGGGTTAGTAGCAGACTGGCTCAGGTGCGTTACCAAGCAAGAACAAGGCATTACAATACAAGCAAGAACAAGAATAAGGCAATAATTGATTAACTCATCCCTATTAGCTGAGTTACTTAACTAGCAAGCAACCAAGCATACTTAACTTATCAAACAAGCAATCTTACATTTTGATTTCAAGTCATTATAGGTCATTCGAATAGGCCACTAAAATGTTTCCTTTCATGCTTACATTATAGGTTACTACTTTCATGATTCATTTTGCATATTCAATCCATGATATCATACACCATTCGAATGGTAAGACAAGCAAGCATGGTTCATCTCGTTCCACTTTCAATTCAAGCAAGACATGAAGCATTTCATGTAACTTTAACTAGGCATGATCATTAAGGCACCCAATGGTACATACCTTGAGTCTAAGCAAGCTAGTATTGCCATTTCTTACCATTGGCAACCATAAGATTAAGTATATATAAACAGTTATGCTATTCATTCATTCATACACATGTTTATTAAACACGACATTCGATTATCACAAGTAGATTAGATTGCGAACATTTTCAATCAATTTGTTACATATATGCGCAGCAAAATACTTATATTCACAAAGAAATTTAGTTCATCGCATGTCTCAAACTTAACAACTAAGTTCATAACATAGAAGGCCCGTACAAGGACAATATATACAAGTACTCAACTTCCAAAATGCATGATCAAGATAAACTATATACAATCTAGTGCCACGAATCTAGGAGCATTCAAAAATAAGTATGAAACCATACTTTAACATTGCTTGTGTGTTGCTTCGAGCTCAAGGAAACATGCTTCAGAATCAAGCAATGATCGAATCCTTTATCATGTTGGTTGGGAAGGATGAAAACAAGAGTGATAAGTCCAAGAATGTACTTAGTGAGGTAGTAACTAGTTCTAACCAATTGTTATATCAAGTTAAATGTCAATTAGACAAGAATGATCCTAGCTAAGGAATTCAAGCATTCGGCTAGCATAAGAAACAAGAGAAAATGAATCATAATCCATGCTTCTATGTCAAGAATCAAGCAAATCATGCTTAGATGACAAGTAACATACAATTCATGGCTTTCATGTCAAGTAACATTTATTATATAACTTTCAAGACAAGTAACATGTATTATAGGATTGTTATTTCATTTGTTATCATTTAAACAACCCCCTTGGTACTTAGTTTGTATAGGTAATCGAGTCTCCAACCAACTGTCGCCACAAGATGCACCGTAGTGCTGGTCAACCCTCCTACTGTCGCCAAAGACCACATACGTACCCTTCGTCTATCGCCAAATAGGGGCCTTAGCCCTGTAACGTAGTCCACCCTGACACAATGAGCTCTAGACTCTAAGGCATGCCCTTCTACCTAATCCAACTAGCTACCAAGGTTGTTCGATTTTAGCCATTTATACAAGTATTTCAAGTTCAAGATCATGTCAAGTATTCAGCAAGTTCATTATATAGTAGGCCCTTAGGCCAATTGAGCCATAGCTCACATATCATGTAATTCTCATGTGTTCATTTCAACAATTTGGGATAACATTCAAGCAATTTCTTTAAGCATTCGATCACATGCCATACCACACATACAAGAACCAATGTTATCACTTAAACATGCTTAGCAATCGAATCATACATGAATTCAAGGATGTGATCAATTTTCATGCATTACTTTAATCATACTTCCCTTATTAGGCCAAGTCCATATTAGGTCCTTTTAAACATTACAAGAATGTAGGCATGCAAGCATTGGTTAGGACCTAGTCCTAACTTTAGAAATAACTACACTCACAATACTCCAAGCTTAGCTAGTCTTGGATACACACTCCTTTATTCTTAGCTTTAAGATGTTCCGCCCTTTCCTCTTCCACCAAATTCACTCTTGGTTCTAACACATTACACGAGTAAATACATATTAAAACAAGTTCACATAATCTTTCAACCAAGGCAATATTACTAGTACACAACATATGCAAATATGGCAGCATGTTCATATATATTCCTTACTACACATAACTACACTTGTCTATACTTTAATTCATGTAAAACAAGGCAGTAACCAATGTCCCAAAACTGTTTACAAAACAGTTTTCAAAACTGTCCAGAATTGCCTATACTGCTGCTGCCAGGCAGCTTGTACTCTACTCACTTAAACATGCATAACTTTCATTCCGTATGTCAGAATTTCAATTGGTTTACACCATCGGAAAGATAACTTAACTATCTTTCTAACCATATAGGACTTTCATTTTAGTTCTTTGCCAATTAATACAGTTTTTAGCTTAAAGACAGGGCTATTTACAACACTGGACAGTTTGCACTATCCTTAGTGTTTCTTCTCTACAATTCCTTCTACAATCCAGAATTCAGTTATTTTTTCTCCTAATGAATTTAGACATGTTAAGGCACTATCCATAAAAATTTCAGCCTTAAATTCCTTTTATACAATTTATGGTGATTTTTCAAAGTTACTGCCCAAAACAGAGTATTCTGGGTAGATTACACTAGGTAGAGTTTCTAGCTTTATAACTCATCTAAACAAGATTCTAACAATGTAATTCAACGTACTTTTATGTTCTTACATGTCTAGATCAGTATAATTCACCTAGCAATGTGCTTAAAACATGACATTATAATGTTAAGTTCAATTTGATCTATTTGATCAACATCATACTTCTAATTCACCATTTGAGCAGTCCATTACATAGTTTTAACTAATCCAATTGTATACATTCATTTTCCAGTAAGATATTTACTCTATTCAATCCTCAATTCATCTAGAAATGTGGCCAAATCAGGGCATTATATACAATTAGCATTTTTACACATTTTCTCCTAGCAAAATAGTCCATATCCTCAATTTCCAGCAACCATAATCCCTATTTTCGATTCATATGCAATTCAACTACATTCCAGCTACAATTCAAGATAAAATTTCAAGCATAAAAATCATCCTATTCAATTCCATGAATCCAAATTCAATCTCTATCATCAATCATTCATTCAATCAAGTTGCTAGGGAGAAAGGATTTAGAAACCACTTACATTCTTCCTAGCTATTCAGTTTCATACAAATGTGATCACATGCAAGCTTCCTTCATCTACAATGGTGGATTTCTTTTCCTAGATGGTTGAGGAGGATTTGGCCAAGGTAGGAAAAAGTTGAGTGGAGAAGATGATAGAAAGATGGACACTTAGCAAGTTGTTATCACTTGGCTTGGCTATTTGCCTCCACTTGGCATTTTATGGTCTAATTGCTTCATAAATCCTTAATTACACATCCTAGTTGCATGCAATTCTACATTTACAATTTGTTTCTATTTGATCCTTCATGATTCGGCTACTTATTTATCATTCAATCTAATTTAGTCACTAGGTTTAATCAATTCTTCTAATTTATAGATTGTTTGTACAATTAAGTTCTAATTAGTTTGTGACATGTTACTAGGCCATAATTTAGTCACTAGGTTTAATCAATCCTTCATGTTACTATGTTTGATTGTTTGATACTTTCAGTACGAAATGAAGGAAATAATAATTTGGATTAAGCCTTGATTAGTATTGGCCCTAGATTGTTTGGCATGCCAAAGTTCCTGAGCTCAGCTTGTTACGGACTACGGTCCATTGTCGATACTACGGTACTCTTGGATGTACTTGACCTACGAAAATTTCAATGGTAAAATATACCATTGCTTGTTAATTGCTTCGAAATGAAGATTGCTCCTAGGCTAGTATCTAATCAAGGCTATCAATAACAACTAATGGTTGATCAAATAAAATGAATTGATGTATACACAATTGGGTGGAAGGTATAGCAATACATTCTCACCAAAAATCTTGCTCTGTATTCAAATTCTTAGAGGTGAATAATGCTTGATAATTCTTTATTATAGACTAGTGAGCATCGAAACTATAGTGGTTTCAAGTGTAGTTGACCTTGATGGAATCCACCTTGTATAAAACTTGATTTTGTAATGAAGTAGTTGGTTAAATAGTTTACACTCATATTGTTATTTAAATTACCGAAGCTAAATTTCTGATTGCTCACCTGGATCTTTTCAGGTTAAGTTGATATTTAAGTTAATCTGGGGAAGCTGCGCAAGGCCACAAAAAGATATGAGTGTATGTTTTGTATCTAAACTATAGACTCCTAGAAGGTGGCACTAGAATGTAAATCTTAAGCATGTTATTTTGGATACATGTATAAAGCCTTTAAGTGTGGTGTGTGGTATGTGTGATATGGTGTTTGCTTGATTGTGGATGATCGTAGTAATAGTTAATTAAAGCATGGAGATTTGGGTTTAGCTAGAATCCTTGGTAGAATGATTGTTATAATCTTGCTTGTATGCTAGTTGGTCAAATATAGACCTTATTAATCCAGGATTTGAGTTCACTTAATTGAAGAAGTAACTGGTAAAATGCTTAAGAAGATCGAAATCAAGTATTCTTGTATAGAAATTTATGTTCATTGTTCTTATATCATGAGTTAATAGAAAGTTTGATCATGCGGACATGTGACTAAACTTGAACTAGAATTAAATTAGGATGCCCTTAAATGTTCAAATAAAACTTGAAATCAACCCTGTTTATTCTTTGGAACCTTGTTAGCTTGTAGCTTTGGTAACTAATTCGAATAGCTGCTTGCGTAACCATAGATTATAAGAGGTTTTGCATAATCTTATCCCTTCATATAAATGGAATGAACTTTAAATTGCACGCTGGATTGTACCTTTGATTGTTTGATTGTTGCGTGATGTTCCTCCTCTAATTCGAATACTAGCTCGAATATCAAGCTAGCTTCTTTACTTTAATTAAGATGTATTATCTCTTAGGGTCTTGTTGAGGGTATTACAGGGTCTAGACTAGCTTAGTAAGCATTAGGCATGGGTAGATTGTAGCAAAAGAAAGCTATATCTTCGAGGCCTTGGCAAGGAGAGCATCGTGTTGATGAGTTCATGTTACACCCTCAAACCCGGCTTAGAAATAAATCGGTTTAAAGAGTGTTACGAAACAAACAACAAACATTTATGAACTTGGATCCATTAATTCAAGCATGCTTTCTGAAAATGCAGGGTAAATTAAATCCTTTTCAAAAGCTTTTCTTGATTTAACTCCCTTAGCTATACATAAGCAACCACATAATCATACATTAAGTAACATGTTACTAATTCTTTCAAGTTGTTTATTAACCTTGATAGATTCCTAGAACAAGCACTGCAAGCAACTAATGAGACTTAACAAACCCTATTAAAGGCCAGCAGGTAATAGCAATCCTTTATTCTAGAGGTCTCTAATAATAGAGGTCGTGTCATTTGAATCCAAACATTTTAATCATATTTTATATTCAGGCATCCTATAACACAACCCAAAAGGTTCAATACAAGCAATTTCAAAGATTGGGCATTTATTAAGCGTACACGACCCTATATAGCTATATACATACTATCATCGACAAATATCTCCAAGCATAAGCATATAAGATACTATTTCTAGATTATGAGTTATATAAGACTGATCAACTAAACAATATTCTATCATTTATTTATAAATAAGTCTTTAGATAGTCATATATAATACTCCAACTTAATATAATTCTGTCACCGTATTTTAGAGAGCTAATTATTCAAGATTCTAGATCTTAGGTATGTATAAGAAGCCATAATAAGAAATTATCAAAGAGGACATTATTAAGAGCCTGATACATTACCTTTAATAGTTATTAAACTTACACACATACAAACCATAAAGAAGCTATATGCGGATAATTTAACTAGGTTCCACTATCCTAGGATTTCCTAAGAGGTTATTCTGAACTATACGAAATTCCTCATATTCGGATTCAGCTCGGGTACAACCTGAGACTTCCCCAACCTGAAATGTAAAGACATTAAACACAATTAGCAATTGCTAAGTGAGGTAGTATAAGCACTGCTTTGATCGATTATTCAATTGATTTCTTCATAAGGTTTTGACCCTAGTATCTCTAATGGTGATATCACACCAACTTAACTAAATAGATCACTTGTCAAAAATAATAATAAATCATTTAGGTATTCAACTGATAACCTTACAATCCCTTCATACAAGATGATATCCTTATTGTTGTGACCCAAAGTTTCTCAAATGACATGACATTAGGATCGTTATACTTGACTTTCGAGATTCACTTTATGCCACTTTAAAAAATGCTTTTATTCATTCAAATATTCCATGCTTAATCAACTATTTTATTATAGGTTATTACTCTTCCAAAAATATCTATGTTCGAAACATTGCATTTTACTTGTCATGCCATTAATTACTTTAATTCTTTGTATTTTGCTTATAAACTTTCTTGGGTTCATTACCAACAAAGGTTAGCAATACATAGTTGTCTAACACTCTAAACCGAAATCTTATTACACCTTAACTTGAGTTGTTAGGCAATAGACATATATAGTGACATACTTTTTTAAGCCAGGTGTTCAATATGTTATCAAGTGTTTAATACTTATCTCACAAATCAACTGTATGTATTTTCCTTAGCATATCTATCATACTTCCTTCTCATTTGACACACATGATCAAGCAAAGCAGTCCTTAGTTTATAAATATTAGTTTAATTATCCACTTAACAATCCATTAACAATTTTGTTATTGCAAAATAGTCCCTAACATGCATACATTCTTTTATGTATCAAAACAGTCCATTTGATACTCATATATGTGCAAATCAGCTTCCACTTCGAGTATATATAAAATTTCATATACAAAACAATCCTAATTTCATGTGTACCTATTTATAAGGTCAAAACCGTCCACTATGACTTGTAATCAAGCAAAGGCGGTTTTAAATTCATGTATACACAACTTTTTGTATAAAACAGTCCATTACTCTTATGTAAATTCCTGCAAAATGGCATCCACATGAAGACAAATAGCAATGAAATAAAATCTCCTTTTGCTCCTCTTCGAGGACACATCTCCTAATCATTTAGTCAGCACATTGCTTGAACAAATAGGGCTCGTCCCAAAGGTAGAATCACACGTCATGCTTGAACTTCCTTTTACCATGGCTATTCAAATCAGGAGGAAAAATACCACTAACAAGAAAGTTAACAATATCAGCATACCATGGAATTGTTGTAGCATATAATATTTTCTCATCAGGGAATTCTTCCTTAATCACTAATTTCTCATTGTTTTCAGACTTATTTTCTATCCTAGAAAGATGGTCAGCAACTTGATTCTCACAACCCTTTATGTCCTTAACCTCCAAGTCGAACTCTTGCAAAAGAAGTATCCACCTCATAAGTCTAGGTTTAGCATCCTTTTTAGTCACTAAATACTTAATAGCAGAATGATCGGTGTGAACAATAACCTTAGTGCCTATCGAGTATGCCCTAAACTTATCAAAGGAAAAATTATCAAAGGCAAACACACCTGCCCAAATTAATACATATATACTTCTATACTAGTGCCACCCCTATGGAGTTATCAAAACATAATTTCAAACATACATTAGAAGTTCGGGTGACCTTGCTAGATCTCATTGTAAGAGCTGGCAGGGTACTAAGCTGAGAAGTGAAACATAATGAGTAGTCAGAAAGGTAAACTTGCAACAATCCAAGTAATAAAATACAAAATAGTAAATGCATAATCGAGTTGACAAGGTAGATTGACTATCCAACATAAATACTTTTCATCACAATGTATCCGACCGAACATAAGATCCATCATCTCATAAATTATTATCTCACGTAACTTCTCAATGTGATCACCATCATACGATCACATATACAGAATTTACATTTCAAGCAACCTGTAAGGGTTGGTCTAATGTCAGGAAACATTCAAAGGTGCTTATAATACATGCAATCATAATTGAAACCTTCAATACAGACTAGAATACATTCTAGACTCACCAATGTGACCACTTCATCAGCAGGCAATGACATTCTGGTCATTGAATCATTCGTTTTAGTATCAATCAAGGGTACAATTGTACCTTTCAAGGGACCTTAGTCCTATAATTCATGTTGAGCTCAGAATGTAATTCCTATTGGCATGCGAATACCAATTAGACCAGGACTAGACGCATCCTCCTAGTGACTCTATTTATTCTAACTAGATGTTCACGATTCGTATTAGGTATATATGCATGTACAAACAATCCACAACATCCAAGATGCCCCTTTTGGCATTCAATTCATTTTTTATACCATGTTCAAAATCTACATTTAACATACATGTTACCATCATAACTGCCTTCAAGAAATTCCCAAGATACATACAAGAGAGTAAGGCGATGATGCCTTCTTGTCATTCGAATAATTTAACAATTATGCAACAATTTAAATAAATTAACACAGGCTACACTCACATATATTTCCAGCTATACTTGGTCTTGGATCGCAACTCCCTTTTTCCTCTCGTCTTCTTGACCAAATTCTTTGTTGTCTAATTAACAACAATTAAATCATACATTAGAGTAATTCCATATCACTTGACTTGTCTATGTGCTCACATAATTGCATTTAATCAAGTTTTAAGGTAATACATTCAAAACATCCATATAACACTACATTCCTAGCCAAAGATGCAGCTCAACAATAGAGGGCATTAACATACACATAAAACAGTCCTCTAGATTTCAACAATTCGAATTTGCCCCTATTGCTCTTAGGGGCTCTATTTATGCCAGAATAGCCATTCTTCTATCGAGTGTTAACTAAAATTTTATAAATCCATTTATACAAATCTAGAAAGTATCAATTTAACACCATAATGACCCCTAACACCAACATAGCCCAGTCGTATGGCCACAAACCAGTCCCTAAACTGTTTTGTTCAAAATAGGACATAATTCCATTGAATTAGGTTGCTTACAAACAATTGAAATTCGCTCAATTCATCCCCTAATTCAGGTATAGGGCTATTACAAGTTAGCCAACAAGCATGTTGCCACAAATTCAATTAGCTTTTCTTCTATGCGTACATATATATACATACTAGTTAAATCATCAAATTTCCAGCATTGATAAATTTTCAAACATCTAAGCAAACACATCAATATATATATATGATATCCATTTCAAAGCTTCAACTAGCATCTTCGGTTTCTAAGGATACTATCATCTACCATTCTATTAATTGTGCAACAACACAACCCTTGAACTAACAATCAAAATCTAATGACATAGCATTTCCCAATTCGTAAGATTCAACATCTCTAAACAAGCTATCTCAAAACTTCTAGTTCTAAAGGGATTTATAAGAATGACTGACTTCCTTTGATAAACTTTTCCCAATTAAGCATCAAATTCAACCGAAAATGTTATCAAGCTATTTCCATTTTGGATTTTCTCCTCCCTCTCTCTATTACTTGTTTCGGCTTAGAGGAAAATGAAGAAGAACCAAAAGTATTTGTTTGTCTTCAAGAGAAGGTTATAACAATCCACATGTTCAAAGATTATGGAGCCACCTCAACAAACCACTCTTAACTTTAGAATTACCATGCAACACCCTAACTTTATAATTCAACGATTTAGTCATTTTCGGTCCTACCTTCCTAGTTCCGTAGAGTTCAATTTAGTCCATTATAATCTTTTTAACAATCATACAACTACTCTAAATAAGGAGTATCATAATGTTAATTTAACTTGTAGTTTGGGATGTTACAAATCCCTCCCCCTTCAGGGAAATTCGTCCCCGAGTTTACCTGAAAGAAAAAGGTAAGGATAATGTTCTCTCATAGAAGATTCAGATTCCCACGTTGCTTCTTTATTCCCATGATGTTTCCACAGATCCTTGACAAGAGATATTGTTTTATTTCGAAGTTGTCTAACTTCACGGTCAAGGATTTGAATTTGTTCTTCATTATATGACAAGTCTTGGTTTAGCTCGGCTTCCTCCGGTTCCAGGACATGAGAAGGATCAGATAAATATTTTCGTAGCATTAATACATGAAATACGTTATGTATTTTGCTGAATTCTTCTGGAAGAGCTAATCGATATACAACAGGACCAATTCTTTCAGTTATTTCGAAAGGTCCTATGAACCGAGGACTAAGCTTCCCTTTCTTTCCAAATATAATTACCTTATTCCATGGAGATACTTTGAGGAACACTTTATCTCCCACGTTGTGTTAAACATCCTTTCTTTTCTGATCAGCATAAGCTTTTCATCGGTCAAAAGCCTCCTTCAAACAACTACAAATTATTTATACTTGCTCCTCTGTATCTCGAAGTAATTGTGGTCCTAAGGCCTTATTTTCACCCAATTCGGACCAACATAATGGGGTCTTGCACTTTTTTCGTAGAGAGCCTCAAAATGAGCCATTTTGATGGAAGATTGGTAACTATTGTTGTAAGAAAATTCAACCAGTGGTAAGGCTTTCTCCCAATTCTTCCCAAAATCAATAATACATGCCCGAAGCATGTCTTCCAGGACTTGTATAGTTCTTTCCGATTGTCCATCCGACTGAGGGTGAAATGTTGTACTAAGCTTGATCCTAGTTCCAAGGGCTTTGCGTAAAGACTTCCAGAATCTAGATGTAAATCTAAGATCTCGATCAGAGATTATTGAAGTAGGGATGCCATGAAGTCTAATTATCTCTCGGATATACAGTTCTGCCAATTGATCCAGACTCATGCTCAATCGAATAGGGAGAAAGTGAGAAGACTTAGAAAATCTGTCTACAATTACCCAGATTGCATCATTGTTTTTAGGAGACAATGGTAGACCACTAACAAAGTCAATTGTTATCTGATCCCACTTCTATTGCAGAATTTCAATGGGTTGTAAAAGTCCCGAAGGAACCTGATGCTCAGCTTTCACCTTTTGACATACAAGACGTTTTGACACAAAGTCAGTTATAGCATACTTCACTTCGGGCCACCAATAAAGACTCTTTAGGTCCTTATACATCTTTATTGAACCAGGATGAATTGAAAAAGAACTATTGTGAGCTTCATGAAGGATTTCTCTTCTTAATTCTGAATCATTAAGAACACACATCTTGTTCCTAAAATAAAGTAACTCGTCTTCTTTTAGAGTGAATTTTGATTCAGAGTTCCCATTCAATTTGAGCTTAATTCTGAGTAATTCGGGATCTGATTGTTGTAGCAGTCAGACTCTTGACACAATCTCAAACTAGATTCGAATGGAAGCTAGGGTTTCTTTCTTTACTACCAATCGAAAGTGGGCATTGCTGGATTATGAAGCTACAATATATTGCAAGGAAACATTTTAGGTGACACATATATGCTTTAACTCGATTAAGATTAAGGGAAAGGTTGATTTGATTGAATTCTTACCATGGGAATGTTGTCGACTGAGTGCATCAGCCACAATATTGGCTTTCCCCAGATGATAATCTATGATTAAATCATAGTCTTTAAGGAGTTCAATCCATCTCCTTTGTCTGAGGTTGAGTTTCTTCTGGGTCAAGATATATTTCAGGCTCTTGTGATCAGTGTACAGATAGCATATTTCTCCAAACAGATAATGCCGCCAGATTTTTAAGGCAAAAACCACCGCAGCAAGTTCCAAATCATGAGTTGGATAGTTAAGCTCATGGGACTTTAATTGTTGGGAAACATATGCCACTACATTGCCTCCTTGCATTATAACACACCCTAAGCCCAAATGGGAGGCATCACTAAACACAGTGCATTCTTTCCCCGATTCTGGTTGAATCAAGACTGGGGCTCGGGTTAGAAATTCTATCAACTGATCAAAGCTCCTTTGTTGTTCCTCAGTCCAAACAAATGTATGTCTTTACGAAGTAGCTTAGTTAAGGGTGCAGCTAAAATTGAAAAGCCCTTAACAAATCTTCGATAATATCCAACCAAGCCAATGAAGCTCCTAACTTCATTTACATTTCTCAGAGATCTCCAATCAAGCACAGATTGGATCTTTTTCGGGTCAACTTTGATTCTTTCAGCTGAAATTATATGCCCGAGAAAGGAGACTTCGGGTAACCAAAATTCACATTTGTTGAATTTGGCATAGAGTCTATTTTCTCTAAAAGTTTGTAAGACAATTCTGAGATGTCTTGAATGCTCATCTTCATCTTTCGAGTAAACAAGAATATCGTCAATGATGACTACCACAAAATTATCTAAGTAAGGTTTAAATACTCGGTTCATTAGATCCATAAACGCAGCAGGGGCGTTTGTCAGACCAAATGGAATTACTAGGAACTCGAAATGACCATATCGAGTCCTAAAGGCAGTTTTGAAAATGGCAGACTCCATTACTTTCATTTGATAGTACCCCGATCTAAGGTCAATCTTAGAAACTACTGAAGCACCTTTCAGTTGACCAAACAAATCTTCAATTCTCGGTAGTGGGTACTTATTCTTGATTGTGACTTGAGTATGTTGTCGATAATCTATGCACAACTGCATTGATCTGTCTTTCTTCATAACAAAGAGTACTGGGGCTCCCCATGGTGAAGAGCTAGGTCGTATAAACCCCTTATCTTGCAGTTCTTGTAATTGCTTCTAAAGTTCTTTTAATTCCATGGGAGCCATTCGGTAAGGAGTAATAGATATGGGATTAACTCCCAGTTAAGTTTCGATCTTGAATCAACTTCTCGAGTCGGTGGCAATCCTGGAAGTTCCTCAGGAAAAACATCAAGAAATTCAGATACAGTCAAGATTGAATTTATATCAGACTCGGTTTGAAAAGTTTTGAGCTTATTAGCAATTAAAGTATTTGACTTTTTTTCCTTTGATTAAACAGAGATATTGATTCTTTTTCTAAGCCCCGTAAGTATAATTTTCTCATGTCACAGTCTACCTACGCCCGATGTCTACTTAACTAGTCTAACCCCAAAATTAGATCAAACTCACAGGAAGGTAGTACATAAAGATTAATAGGAAAATGTATGTTTTGGATATATAAAGGTCAATTCCTTCAAAGAACATTTAAAGTCAAACATTTCCCTACAGGGTTCAAAACTAGGAGTTCCTAAGTAACTATTTCATAATTCATATTCAGCTTTTCAATTAAGGGAAATTGGATAAAAGAATGGGTAGACCCCGGATCAATTAAAGCATATATAGTACTATTATTTAGTTCAACAGTACCTGTTATGACGTCAGGTGCCTCTTCTTCATCACAGCTCTGAATGTGATACATCCGAGCAGGGGGCCGAGACTCCTGATGAGTGGTGGTGACAGCCTAATCCTGAGATGTTCCTAAGTTTCCCGATTGAGCTTGCCTCGGCCCCTTTCCCTTAAGAGGTGTAGTTTGATTCAAATTAGAGGCTACCTTAACCGGGGGCTTGCCAAAGGGTTAAGGAAAATCCTGGACATAATGATCCGCACTTCCACATTGGAAACAAGCATTTGATTGTCTCTTACATTGACCAGAGTGGTAATTCTGGCAGATATTGTAGTGTCGAGATTGAGGTTCTTTACCCAAATTTCTTGAGCTATTGATAGAGACTGCAAGAGTAGAAGATTTAATTATAGTTTGAGGCTTCGGAATGTAATTATCCCTTGGCGAAGCAACTTGGCTTTCACAATTCCTTCCCTGGCCCTTTGGTCTCTTAGAATGCCATATTGGCTTGTTATCACCCTAGAATCTTTTATCCTTCTTGGTAAAGTTCTCCCTTCTTTTGTCAGCAGCTTTCATCCGAGATTCCGTGGCAATTACTCGATTAACCAGGTCTTGGAAGTCAGTTATTTTAAGGGCTATAAACATCGGGCTTAACTCATCATTCAATCCTTCGATGAACATTCTACATTTGTCTTCTCTCTTGATGTATTCAGCTCTGTACTTACAATAATTATAGAAGTCGCTGATATATTTCTCTACAGGTCTTCCACCTTGCTTAAGATGCAAGAAATGTCTTCTTTTTTTAGCTAAATACTATTCATTAACATACTTCTTTTGGAATTCCTTCAGAAATAATTCCCAGGTGATAGAATTCTCGGGAGCTATAACCAATTCAAGGTTTCATCAGCTAGTAACGCCGTACTTACAATACTTATTCATGCTTTACAGACTTGAACAAAGCTCATTGTTTCATGCCTCATTATCTATCCTTTAAACTCATTTCAACTAACCCAAATGTCAATCAAGAGCACAATATTCTACCACCAAAAATTCACAAGCATTAACCGATTTCATTACACTCCAAAAATTTCCAAGGCAATCATACATGCAAGGGAACAAAAGAAGGATTCCATACCTTTCCTAAGCTTTAATTCGAACCAAGACTTTAGCATTCACCTAACTACTACATGATTCATTCCCAATTCTCCATTCGTCCTCAAATTTCTTTAGAAATAACGAATTCATTTTATCAGACTCAAAATACTTTTACCTATTCTGAGTTTCACACCAAGTAATAAATTGTATTAGCTACGAATCGTCAATACCAAACAAGAATTTAAACTCTTAGGTGGCACACTTACTCATACAATCATAATGAGCCATGATTTAGTTCGAGAATCGGCTAAACCATGCTCTAATACCAATTTGTAACGTCCTAAACCCGACCCAGACTAAAACTGGAGTTTAAGATGTTACAGGAAGCAAAACCGGAAGCACGAGCCAAAAAATTTCAATACTTTCTGGAATACAAATAATTTATTCATCAAAAATCTATTAATTACATTTCCCAATGACATGTCTCACAAAATAAACATGAGTGTTTTCTTAACACTTATAAACTTTCTTGGATTCTATTACTATGGAGCATTAAAGCATTGTGAACATAGTTCTCACTTTACACTTGAAATTTCACATCAGTCGAAGCTTGAATTCAATACATTCGATTCATTATACACAAGCAAGTTATACCTCAACTATCATTTTAATATCTCAAGCATAACAAGGAATTAATCGAACTTTCATAACAAGATCTAGCTCAATCTTTAAAAACAAATATCTCTTCATTCTACTTACAACAACAATAAGTGGATGGGATTAATCATCGTACGAAAAACTTCTATGAGTCTTTATCTATTGCTTGATATGTTCATACAAGACATTTACCCATACAACATGTTAAGTTTATCAATCAGTTGCCATATAATCAATAAGAGTGGTTTCTTAATACTTAAACCACAACTCTCATGTGAAATATAATCCAATAAACTCATTAATCAAGAAGCTTATTCGAAAGCTTAACTACATATTTCACTTAATAATCAATCAGTATCTAACATATGTTTTTGTTTACCTTTTTATTGAATAACTACATTAACTTAGTCACTAGGCATTAGGTCAATGCGTAGTAATTTCAAGACCGTCTAACAATCAAATGAAATATATATATCATGTGGATTTTTTTACTTAGCATACAATATAACATATAACACACGTATATGTCCCTTAAACAACTCATCAATTCAAAAACAATATTCTATTTGTCCAATATTCAAGTTACTTTAATTACAAACTATTCCATTTATCATAAAAAAGACCTATATCACATCTAGTTTCCTTAATGGTTCGACTGTTACATATAATCAACATATTCAATAAGCATTTGTTCGAACAAGGCAATCTCTTTCAATACAAGGCAGCAACTTACATTATTGATCTAACATTTAACTTCTGAATTTCTATCAAAATAACTAAATCATAGCTAAGTCCTTATCATTCAAGCCAATAAGCACTTCGTCCCATGAATGAATTACAAGACAATTCAAGCATTGCTTAATACTCGAATATTTCATTTAATTGTGACAAATATAAAAGGGATTATACAAGCCGAAATTCTAATATCTAGATACAATTATACAAGTAGTGTGCCACCATCCTAGGAGTAAACTCTCTAAGATAGTTTCCAACTTTACAGAAACCTCAATCCAAAACTCGTAATTTCTCAAATATATTAGAGA
Source organism: Hibiscus mutabilis (assembly GCA_019671005.1). Lineage (NCBI taxonomy): Eukaryota > Viridiplantae > Streptophyta > Magnoliopsida > Malvales > Malvaceae > Hibiscus > Hibiscus mutabilis. The sequence continues at coordinate 41,224,576 of CM033715.1, read as the reverse complement.
TACATACTTGAATAACCTGCAAATGCATGATTATGAAATGCATTAGGCTTCCATAGCCTAAGTAAGGTAGTAATACATTTGATGTACAAATAGTCCTTGCAAAGGAAGTTAATGGATGTGACTCTCTCTATAGGGTTTGAAACTACAAGGCCTTTATCAACAATTTCAGGTTTCAATTTCAATTTTACAAACAAAGATGAGCATACAAAAGAATGTGTGGATCTCGAGTCTATTAAAGCATATACAGGAGTTGAATTTAGCTCAACGGTACCTGCTATGACATTGGGTGATTCTTCGTCTTCTTTTCCCCAAATATGGTAGATTCGAGCAGGGGCTCGAGATTCTTGGTGAGTAGGGGCATTCGAACGGGGTCCTTTGTTCTTCCCTGGATTTCCAGATTGAGCTTGTCTAGGTCCCTTGTTTTAAATAAAGAGAGCTAAACTAGCATTTGCAAGAGCTCGATTTGGAACCTTGTTAGGATTCTAGTGACAACCCCTGATATATTGATCAGAGGCTCCACATAAGAAACATAGATTCTGCTGAGTTCTGCATTGCCCGGTGTGGTGCTTCTAGCAGTACTTGCAAGTAGGATACTGAGCAGCTTTACCAAAATTCCCCGTATTATCAACATAGATGATCGGGGCTAAAGGCTTAGATACCGATTGGGGTCTCGATACGTAGCTGCTCTTCTAAACAAGAGTGTAATTCGAAGAGTGTTGTTTGGAGTGTTTAGACTTCTTTGACTACCAGTGAGACTTGTCATCATTCCTGGATCATTTGTCTTTCCCGGGGTTACCACTTTTGCATTTCTCAGAGGCCTTCATCTTTGCCTCGGTTGCAATAGCCTGGTTCACCAAATTCTAGAAGTTAGTGATACCCAGGGTAGTGAAGATTGGACTCAATTCATCATGCAGTCCATCGATAAACATGTGACACTTGTCAGCATCAGTCTTGATGTATTCCGACCCGCACTTACAATACTTGCAAAAATCACTCACGTACTGTTCAATGGGTCAGCCACCTTGCTTGAGGTACAAGAAACATTCCCAGCGCTCGGCCAGGTATTGTTCACTGATGTATTTCTTCTTGAATTCCTCGAGGAAGAATTTCCATGTTACAGCTTCAGCAGGAGCAGTCATTGTAGTGGTTTCCCACTAGCTTAGAGCTTCATCTACCAACAGGGCTATGGTACATTCAAGCTTGTGCTCATCAGGACAAGGTAGTTGTTTGGTCAAGATTCGAGTAGTGTCCTCTAACTAATACTCAGCTACTTCAGGATTGGCTTCATCAGTGCATGTGAAAGTATAAGCCTGGTGTTGAGCAAGCTTGTCAATCGGGGCTCTGTTTTGCACAGCAACAGAAGGAGCAATAGGATGGTCTTGTTTCAAAGTAGTTACAAGATGATTGGACATCTCCTTCATGCTCAGGAGATGTTCCTTCCTGTTGAGCAACAACTTGGGCTCGACTTTGAGCTAGTTGTTGTAGAGGATTCTACTTCATCCTCACACTATCTCCTTCATTTGAGGAGCCTTCAAGACTTCCATCATCCCGAGCGAGGCTTGTTTTAGACATTCTATGTAACACCCCCTACCCGGGCTAGTAGGAACCCAGCTCGGGAGTGTTACTTAACAAGCAAGCAATGGCAATGATCAATACAATATAAGAACAATCAAACAACCATCCTTACTTTGCTAACAAGTAAGCTCTCATTTGTTTCAAAATCATCCTAAGGATTCGAACAAGGCACTACATTATCTCCTTAAAAGCTTTCATTACAAATTACTACTTTCATGTTTCATATTACAACATTCAATCTTTGATAGCTTATCTTATTCGAATGGCCTAAGTGTAACTTGATTTAATTTTATTTCTTTGTTCCTTAGACTATACATGTATATCATATCCTTAATTTACTAACATGATCATCTTAACTTACAATAGCATGAAACTAGCCTCCTAATCAACTAGATCATTCGCCTATTAACACCTAATACATACAATTGCATAAACTTGTTTTCAATCAAGTCTTACTCTATTCCTATGCATTCGACAAGTATCATACTAACCTCAAACATATACATCATGGTGTATACACACACACAAGTGACCATATAGTTCCCAAGCATTCGAATGGAAGACAAGCAACATGGTTTATCTCATACTATTTTCATTTCAAGCAAGACATGTACACTAAGCAAGGCATTCATTTGTTTCAAGTTAAACTAGATCAACATTAGATCATTTCATTCTTAAATCCATATATGTGCAGCCAATACCATTCATTACATGAAACTTAAATTCATTACATAGTTGTTACTAAATTTATAACATAGTAAGCCCATCAAGAACATTATATACAGTACCAAAATGCATGATCAATCTACATTATATACAATCTAGTTCCACCATTCTAGGAGATATACAAAACAAGTATGAAACCATACTTAGGCAAAGCTTTTGTGAGTTTCTTCTTGCTCAAGGTAACATGCTTCAAGATCAAGCAAACTCGTATCCTTTATCCTGTAGGTTGGGAAGAATGAAAACAAGAGTGATAAGTACAAAAATGTACTTAGTGAGGTAGTACTAAATCTAACCATTTGTTATTTCAAGTTTCATGTCATTTATTCAAGTATAGACTTAGCTAAGGCAACAAAGCATTAGAGTGATCTTAGCTAAGGCTTACAACCATTAGAGTGATCTTAGCTAAGGCTTACAAGCATCAAGAAAATCCTAGCTAAGGAGCATAGCATTTGGCTATCAAGAGCAAGAACCAAGAATTCATATCATAAATCAAGCAAATCATGCTTGCAAAACAAGGAATCAAGAAAATCATGCTTTCATTTCAAGTAACATACAATTCATGTCATTCAAGACAAGTAACATATGACGTAGGATTGTTATTTCAATTGTTATTCATTAAACAACCCCCTTGGTACTTATATTGTATAGGTAATCGAGTCTCCAACCAACTGTCGCCACAAGATGCACCATAGTGCTGGTCAACCCTCCTACTGTCGCCAAAGACCACATACGTACCCTCCGTCTGTCGCCAAATAAGGGCCTTAGCCCTGGACCGTAGTCCACCCTTACACAATGAGCTCTAGACTCTAAGGCATGCCCTTCTACCTAGTCCAACTAGCTACCAAGGTTGTTCGATTTACCATTTATTCATGTGTTTCAAGATCAAGATCATATCAAGCAAGTTCATTTCATGTTAGGCACTTAGGCCATTTGAGCCATAGCTCAGATATCAAGTAGTTTCATGTTTCATTTCATCAAGATGAGAATATGTCTCAAGCAAGTCTTTAACATTCGATCACATTGCATCATAGCACATACAAGCATCCATGTTATCACATAATCATACTTAAGCATTCGATTGGATCATGTATACAAGGCTAGGATCAAGTTTCATGTATTTCTTTAGTCATCCTTCCCTTATTAGATCAAGTTCATGATTAGATTCATTTAACATTTCAAGAATGTAACAAGAATACATTGGTTAGGACCTAGTCCTAACCCTAGAGGTAACTACACTCACAATACTCCAAGCTAGTTATTCTTGGGTCCACACTCCTTTGTTCCTGGCTTTAGGATGATCCACTCTATCCTCTTCCACCAAGTTTACTCTTGGTTCTATCACAATACACAACAAGTACATGTCAAGACAAGTTCATATGATCATCAACTCAAGTCAATGTCACAAGCACATAACATTCACAAATTTGGCAGCATCCCCATGTACATTTTCCATTACACTTAACTACACTTATCTACATTCTAATTCATGTAAAACAAGGCATAATCAAACGGCTAAAACTGTTTACAAGACAGTTTACAAAATGCCACAAAACAGTGTGTAATTGCCTATACTACTGCTGCCAAGCAGCTTGCACTCTAGTCACTTAATCAAGCATAACTTTCATTCCGTGCATCAGAATTTCAATTGGTTTACACCGTTGGAAAACTAATAAAATTTTATTTATGACCATATAAGGCTTGTATTTTAATTCTTTGCTAATTAATACAGTTTTTAACTTAAAGATAGGGCATTTCGCTATACTAGATAGTTTGCACTGTCCCTAGTGTTTCTTCTCTACATTTCAGTATACAACCCAAAGTTCAGTTCTGTTTTATCCTAATGTATTTAGACATACCCAAGATGTTGTCCATAAAAATTTCAGCCTTAAATTCGTTATATACAATTTATAGTGATTTTTCAAAGTTATTGCCCAGAACAGAGCAATATGGGCAGATTACACTAGGTTGAATTTCTAGTCTCTTAACTCATTTTAGCAAGGTCCTAACACGGCAATTCCATTCATATTCATGTCTAGGTCATCATAATTCACCTAGAAATGTTCTTAAAACAGGGCATTATCATGTTGAACCTAATTTGATCTATTTGATCACATTTACACATCCAATTCATCAACTAGGCAGTCCATTACCTAATTTAACTAGTTCAATTAGTCGTAGTCATTTTCCAGCAACATATATATTCAATTCAATCTTCATTTTACCTAGTAACATGCTCAAAACAGGGTCCTATGTTCATTTGGCATGTTTACACAATTTCTCCATCAAAACAGTCCCTAATCAACATTGTTTTCAATCAAGCACATATTTCTCAATTTTCCAACAACTATACATATATCTCATTAGCAATTTAGTTTCTAGAATTCAATTTCCAAGCTCTAATTGAAGCTAGCATGACCCTAACATACATAACAATCATCCAATTTCATCAAGGCAACAAGAACATCATCATTTGCATATTCAAACAATCTATAACAAGTTAGAATCAAGTATTATACCTTCTCCAAGCTAAATTTGATCAGTGGATGAATCAAGAAGATTGAATTGAAGGTGTTTGAATGAAAATTTTCTCTCCCCTTTCACTCTCTAGTGTTTCGGCTAAGAGGATGATTTAGGGAGGAATATGACAATATGTTTGGTCATTTTCTCCCTAGCCATGAGTCATCATCCAAATTGGCACATGTTCTCTTCCAATGAGAACATGTGTCAAGGCCTCCATTTAATTTAATCTTACATGCAATCCATAGAATTTTGCATGTTCACATTTTCGTCCTTTCATTTATGCCTTCTAGTTTTCATTTCAATTAAATTTGGTTCAATTTCACTTATTTGATCTTAAGGATGTCTAATGTTCATTCTTCTTTAAATTGATTAGCTTATGAATTCAATTAGCCTATAGTAACATTTCTAGGCCAATTTTAGGGTGTTACAATTCTCCTCCCCTTAAAATAAATTTGTCCTCGAATTTACCTAAATCGAAAAGTGAGGATGTTGCTTCTTCATGACTTCTTTAGATTCCCATGTTGACTCTTCAACCTTGTGATATCTCCACAAGACTTTGACAAGAGGAACATGAGATGGATCAGACCTATATCTTCTTAGCATAGAGACATGGAAGACATTGTGGATCTTATCGAATTCACTAGGAAGTGCCAATCGATAAGCCACTAGACCAATCCTTTCAATGATTTCATATGGTCCAATAAACCGAGGGTTGAGTTTTCTTTTTCTTTCAAATCTGAAGACTTTCTTCCAAGGAGATACTTTTAGGAAGACCTTATCTCCAACATTGTATTAGATGTCTCTCCTTTTCAAGTCAACATAAGATTTTTGCTTATCAAAAGCTGCCTTTAATCGATCGTGTATGATCTTCACTTGTTCTTCGGTTTCTCCGAGCAATTGAGGTCCTAAAACCTTGCTTTCTCCCAATTCAGACCAGCACAAGGGAGTTCTACATCTTCTTCCATATAAAGCTTCGAAAGTAGCCATCTGAATAGATGTCTGATAGCTATTGTTGTAAGCAAACTCTACTAGGGGTAGAGATTTCTCCCAGTTCTTTCTGAAGTCTATAACACAAGCACGTAGCACATCTTCAAGTACTTGGATGATTCTTTCAGATTACCCATCTGATTGAGGATGAAAGGCTGTACTAAGATGCGTTTTAGCTCTTAGAGCCTTTTGCAAGGAATTCCAAAATCGAGAAGCAAATATAGGATCACGATTAGAGATTATAGCTGTAGGTATAGCATGTAATCGAATCACTTCACGAATGTATAGCTCGGCTAAGGTTTTCAAGCTCATGTTCATTTGAATTGGGCTGAAATGAGTAGATTTTGTGAATCTATCAACAATCACCCATACACCATCATTCTTTCTTGGAGTGGAAGGAAGACCAATAACGAAATCCATTGTAATTCGATCCCATTTCCACTTAGGGAATTCGATAGATTGGAGCAATCCAGTAGGGACTTGATGCTTGACTTTAACCCTTTGACAATTTAGGCACTTTGATACGAAGTCTGTAATAGTCGATTTCTTGCCCGGCCACCAGTATAGTGGCTTAAGATCCTTGTACATCTTAACCGATCCCGGGTGAATCGAGAAGGAGCTTTGGTGAATTTCCTGTAGCATATCTTGTCTTATTTCCTCATTGTTAGGAACACATCCTCTATCCTTGAAATAGAGGAGTCCATTTAACTTGAGGGAAAAGTTAGAATTAGACTCAGAGTCTAGCTTGGATATGATCTTCTGAAGATCTGGATCAATTTGTTGGTGTTCTTTGATTCTAGAGATTAAGCTAGATTGAACTTGAAGTTCCAACAAGAATTTTCGTCCTTTGGATAAACGAAAGTGAGCATTGATAGGCAAGGAAGATAACAGAGAATACACAAGATTACTAAGAGAGATTTTTGAGTAGTTTCTTGCAAAACAAGAAAGGTGTTCGAATGGATTACTTGTAATCCAAGAAAGATTAAATTCGATTGAATTATTCTAGAATTTAGATTTAGAAGTTTACCGGAGTATGGTTTGCGACTAAGGGCATCAGCAACCACGTTTGCTTTCCCCAGATGGTAGTCAATAACCAAATCTTAGTCTTTAAGCAATTCTAGCCATCTTCTTTGTCTCTGATTCAAATCTTTTCTGAGTCAGGAGGTATTTGAGACTCTTATGGTCTGTGAACAGGTTACATTTCTCCTCGTACAAGTAATGTCTCCATATTTTGAGAGCAAAGACGATAGCTGCCAATTCTAGATCGTGTGTAGGGTAGTTTGACTCGTGTGGTTTTAGTTGCCTTGAAACGTAAGCTACCACTTTCCCATCTTGCATTAGGACACATCCTAGTCCTAAATGAGATGCATCACTATAGACAGTGAATTCTCTACCTGATTCTGGTTGGATAAGAACTGGTGCATGAGTCAAGGCTTGTTTAAGTTGATCGAAGCTTTGTTGTTGGTTCTCCTACCAAACAAAGGGCGTATCTTTGCGAGTTAACTTAGTCAAGCCTGCAGAAATGGATAAGAATCCCTTGACAAAACGCTGATAATACCTGGCTAAACCGAGAAAGCTTTTGACCTCACCAACATTCCTCGGTGATCTCCAATTCATGATGGATCAAATTTTTCTCGGGTCTACTTTAATTCCTTCTGCCGAGATGACATAGCCAAGGAACGAGACTTTCGATAGCCAAAATTCACACTTGGAGACCTTTGCGAACAATTGACGTTCTCAGAGAGTTTGCAATACAATTCGAAGGTGTTCGGAGTGTTCTTCCTTATTCCAAGAATACACCAAGATGTCATCGATGAAGACGACCACAAACTTGTCAAGATAGGGCTTGAATACACGGTTCATGAGATCCATGAAAGCAGCTGGAGCATTCGTTAACCAGAATGGCATTATAAGAAATTATAAGGGGCCATATTGAGTATGAAAGGTTGTCTCGGGTACATCTTCTTCTTTAACCCTCATTTGATAGTATCCGGATCGAAGATTGATCTTTAAGAAGACCGAAGCATCCTTGAGTTGACCGAAGAGATCTTCTATGCTTGGGGTAAGGATACTGATTCTTGATAGTAAGCTTTTTCAATTGCCTGTAATCAATACAGAGTCTCATAGTCTCATCTTTCTTTTTCACGAACAAGACTGGAGCACCCCAAGGGGACGAGCTAGGTCGAATAAAGCCTTTATCTTGTAGCTCTTGGAGTTTCTTTTTGAGTTCTTTCAATTCAACAGGTGCCATTCGATAAGGTGTGTTGGACCAGAGTTGTTCCAGGTCGAACTTCAATCCCGAACTCTATTTCACTAGTTTGAGGGAGACCAGGGAGTTCCTCGAGAAAAACATCAATGGATTTAGACACAATTGGCATACTAGGTAAGTCGAATTTGAATTCATCTTGTATAGTCATGGAAGCAAATATTGAGATCGATTTTCTATTAATTAGGAGGATGGCTTTTTTCCTAAACCCTGGAGATACAGTCTCCTATTTTGGCAATCTATCCAGGCTTCATGTTTTCTTAGCCAATCTAGTCCTAACACTAGATCGAATTCACAAGAAGGCAAGACATAAAGGTCTATGACAAAAGGTACATTTCGAATGCTTATAAGACATTGCTTGCAAAGGAAGTTAATAGGCATATTTCCTCCTATAGAGTTCGAAACTACAAGGCTAGTCTGAACAAGTTTGGGTTTTAAGTTTAACTTGGCAATCAAGGAATAACATATAAAAGAGTGGGTAGATCCCGAAACAATTAAAGCATATGCAGGACTTTAATTTAATTCAACAGTACATACGATAACATCGGGTGCTTCTTCTTCCTCTTTCCCACGAATGTGGTAGATTCGAGCAGGGGCTCGAGATTCTTGGTGTGTAGATGTCGAATGTTGGCCTCTAACCTTGCTTTGATTCCTGGACTGAGCTTGTCTCAGGCCCTTGTTTTGAATAGATTGAGCTGAACTAGCATTTGTAGGAGTTCAAGTTAGAACCTTGTTAGGATTCTGAGGACAATCCCAGATATAATGATCAGAGGCTCCACATAAGAAACACAAATTTTGTTGAGTTCTACATTGCCCGGTGCGGTGCTTCTACCAGAACTTGCAAGTAGGATATTGAGTAGCTTTACCAGAATTCCCCATACTATCAACAGAGATGATCGGGGATGAAAACTTGATTACCGTTTGGGGTTTCGGTATGTAATTGCTTTTATCAACATGAGTGTATTTCGAGGAGTGATCTTTGGAGTGTTTAGCTTTCTTTGACTGACAATGAGGCTTGTCGCCATTTCTGGATTGTTTGTCCTTCCAGGAGTTACCACTCTTGCGTTTCTCAGAGGCCTTCATCTTTGCCTCGATTGCAATAGCCCGGTTCACCAAATTCTGGAAGTCAGTGATACCCAGGGCAGTGAAGATTGGACTTAGTTCATCATTCAGTCCATCAATGAACATCCGACATTTATCAGCTTCGGTCTTGATGTATTCCGACCCGTACTTGCAATATTTGCATAAGTCACTCACGTATTGTTCAAAGGGTCAGCCACCTTGCTTGAGATACAACAAACGCTTCCATCACTCGACCAGGTACTATTCACTGATGTATTTCTTCCTGAGTTCCTTGAGGAAGAATTTCCAGGTTATCGCTTCAGCAACATCAGTCAGAGTAGTGGTTTCCCACCAGCTTAGAGCTTCATCTGCCAACAAAGTTATGGCACATTCTATCTTGTGTTCATCAGGACAAGGTAATTTCTTGGTTAAGATTCGAGTAGTGGCCTCTAACCAGTACTCAGCTACTTCGGGATTAGCTTAATCGGTGCCAGTGAAACTATAGGCCCAATGTTGAGCCAACTTGTCAATCAGTGCTCTAGTTGGCACAGTAAGAGGAGGAGTAATAGGATGATCTTGTTTTAAAGTAGTTACTAGATGATTGAACATCTCCTTCATACTCAGGAGACATTCTTGTTGCACATGATTTATAGCAGGAGCTTCCTGTTGAGCAGCAGCTTGGGCTCGGGTTTGAGCTTGTTGTTGTGGAGGATTCTGTTCCATCCTCACACTATCTCCTTCATTCGAGGAGCCTTCAGGACTTTCATTATCCCGACCAAGTCTTGTTTCAGACATTCTACGTTCAAATAGAACAATTAGGGGTTTGGTTTAATAAGCAAGACACAAGCTATTCAATACGAGTCTCCTAGGTGGTACAAGTATCCTATATGATGCATGATAGCCTGGTTTAGTCCTATGATCGACTAAACCTAAAGCTCTGTTACCAATTAAATGTAACACCCCTAACCCAGGCTAGTAGGAACCCGACTTGGGAGCGTTACTTAACAAGCAAGCAATGGCAATAATCAATACAATAGAAGCAATACATACAATATAAGAACAATCAAACAACCATCCCTACTTAGCTAACAAGTAAGCTCTCATTTGTTTCAAAATCATCCTAAGGCATTCGAACAAAGCACTACATTATCTTCTTACAAGCTTTCAGTACAAATTACTACTTTCATGTTTCATATTACAACATTCAAACTTTGATAACTTATCCTATTCGAATGGCCTAAGTGTAACTTGATTTCATTTCATTTCTTTGTTCCTTAGACTATACATGTATATCGTATCCTTAATTTACTAACATGATCATCATAACTTACAATAGCATGAAACTAGCCTCCTAATCAACTAGATCATTCAGCCATTAACACCTAATACATACAATTGCAAACTCTTGTTTTCAATCAAGTCTTACACTATTTCTATGCATTTGGCAAGTATTATACTAATCTCAAACATATACATCATGGTGTATACACACACACAAGTGACCATATAGTTATCAAGCATTCGAATGGAAGACAAGAAACATGGTTCATCTCATACTACTTTCATTTCAAGCAAGACATGTACACTAAGCAAGGCATTCATTTGTTTCAAGATAAACTAGATCAATATCGATCATTTCATTCTTAAATCCATATATGCCCGGCCAATACCATTCATTACATGAAACTTAAGTTCATTACATAGTTGTTACTAAATTTATAACATAGTAGGCCCATAAAGAACATTATATACAGTACCGAAATGCATGATCAATCTACACTCTAAACAATCTAGTGCCACCATTCTAGGAGATATACAAAACAAGTATAAAACCATACTTAGGCAAAGCTTGTGCGAGCTGCTTCTTGCTCAAGGTAACAGGCTTCAAGATCAAGCAAACTCGTATCCTTTATCTTGTAGGTTGGGAAGAATGAAAACAAGAGTGATAAGTACAAAATGTACTTAGTGAGGTAGTACTAAATCTAACCATTATAGTGATCTTAGCTAAAGCTTAAAAGCATCAAGAAAATCCTAGCTAAGGATCATAGCATTCGGCTATCAAGAGCAAGAACCAAGAATTCATATCATAAATCAAGCTAATCATGCTTGCAAAACAAGAAATCAAGAAAATCATGCTTTCATTTCAAGTAACATACAATTCATGGCATTCAAGACAAGTAACATATGATGTAGATTGTTATTTCAATTGTTATTCATTTCATCAAGATGAGAATATGTCTCAAGCAAGTCTTTAACATTCAATCATATGGCATCATAGCACATACAAGCATCCATGTTATCACATAATCATACTTAAGCATTCAATTGGATCATGTACACAAGGCTAGGATCAAGTTTCATGTATTTCTTTAGTTATCCTTCCCTTATTATATTAAGTTCATGATTAGATTCATTTAACATTTCAAGAATGTAACAAGAATACATTGGTTAAGACCTACTCTTAACCCTAGAGGTAACTACACTCACAATAATCCAAGCTAGCTATTCTTGGATCCACACTCCTTTGTTCTTGGCTTTAGGATGATCCACTCTATCCACTTCCACCAAGTTTACTCTTGGTTCTATCACATTATACAACAAGTACATGTCAAGACAAGTTCATATGATCATCAACTCAAGTCAGTGTCACAAGCACATAACATTCACAAATTTGGCAGCATGCCCATGTACATTTTCCATTACACTTATCTGCATTCTAGTTCATGTAAAACAAGGCATAATCAAAGGCCTAAAACTATTTACAGGATAGTTTACAAAATGCCACAAAACAGTGTGTAATTGCCTATATTGTTGCTGCTAGTCAGCTTGTACTCTAGTCACTTAATCAAACATAACTTTCATTCCGTACGTCAGAATTTCAATTGGTTACACCATTGAAAACCTAACAAATTTTTCTTTATGACCATATAAGGCTTGCATTTTAATTATTTGCCAATTAATACAGTTTTTAACTTAAAGACAGGGAATTTTGCTATACCGGACAGTTTGCACTGTCCCTAGTGTTTCTTCTGTACATTTCAGTATACAATCTAGAGTTCAGTTCTATTTTCTCCAAATTAATTTAGACATACCAAGGTGTTGTCAATAAATATTTCAGCCTTAAATTCATTATATAAAATTTATAGTGATTTTTCAAATTTAATGCCCAGAATAGAGCATTCTAGGCAAATTACACTAGGTTGAATTTCTAGTCTCTTAACTCATTTTAGCAAGGTCCTAACATGGCAATTCCATTCATATTCATGTTCATACATGTCTAGGTCATCATAATTCCCCTAGCAATGTTCTTAAAACAGGGCATTATCATGTTTAACCTAATTTGATCTATTTGATCACAGTTACACATCCAATTCATCAACTAGGCAGTCCATTACCTAATTTAACTAGTTCAATTAGGTTTAGTCATTTTCCATCAACATATCTATTCAATTCAATCTTCATTTTACCTACCAACATGCTCAAAATAGGGTCCAATGTTCATTTGGCATGTTTACACAATTTCTTTATCAAAACAGTCCCTAATCAAGACTGTTTTCAATCAAGCACATATTTCTCAATTTTCCTGCAACTATACATATATCTAATTAGAAATTTAGTTTCTAGCATTTAATTTCCAAGCTCTAATTGAAGCTAGCATGACCCTAACATACATGACAATCGTCCAATTTCATCAAGGAAACAAGAACATCATCATTTGCATATTCGAACAATCTATAACAAGTTAGAATCAAGTATTATACCTTCTCCAAGCTAAATTTGATCAATGGATGAACCAAGAAGCTTGAATTGGAGGTGTTTGAATGAAAATTTTCTCTCCCATTTCTCTCTCTAGTGTTTCGGCTAAGAGAATGATATAGGGAGAAAGATGACAATATGTTTGGTCATTATTCTCCCTAGCCATGAGTCATCATCCAAATTATCACATGTTCTCTTCCAATAAGAATGTGTGTCAAGGCCTCCATTTAATTTAATCTTACATGCAATCTATAGAATTTTGCATGTTCACATTTTCATCCTTTCATTTATGCCTTGTAGTTTTCATTTCAATTCAGTTTGGTTCAATGTCACTTATTTGATCTTAAGGATGGCTAATGTTCATTCTTTTTTAAATTGATTAGCTTATGAATTCAATTAGCCAATAGTTTAGATTGTAGTAACATTTCTAGGCCAATTTTGGGGTGTTACAATTCTCCTCTTCTTAAAATAAATCCGTCCTCGAATTTGCCTGAATCGAATAGGTGAGGATGTTGCTTCTTCATGACTTCTTTAGATTCCCATGTTGCCTCTTCAACCTTGTGATTTTTCCACAAGACTTTGACAAGAGGAACATTCTTGTTTCGAAGTCTTATGATTTCCTTGTCAAGCATTTGAATAGGATCTTCTTCATATGATAGATCGGGTGAATCGAGAAAGAGCTTTGGTGTGCTTCTTGTAGCATCTCTTGTCTTAGTTCCTCATTGTTAGGAACACATACTTTATCCTTGAAATAGAGGAGTACATTTGACTTGAGGGAAAAGTTAGACTAAGACTCAGAGTCTAGCTTGGATATAATCTTCTGAATATCTGGATCAATTTGCTGGAGTTCTTTGATTCTTGAGATTAAGCTAGATTCAACTTGAAATTCAGACAAGAATTTTTGTCCTTTGGATAAAGGGGAGTGAGCATTGATAGCCAATGAAGCTACAAAGAATACACAAGATTAATACGAGAGATTTTTGAGTAGTTTCTTGCAAAACAAGAAAGGTGTTCAAATTGATTACTTGTAATCCAAGAAAGATTAAATTCAATTGAATTATTATAGAATTTATATTTAGAGGTTTACCCGAGTATGGTTTGCGACTAAGGGCATCAACAACCACGTTTGCTTTCCCCAGATGGTAGTCAATATCCAAATCGTAGTGTTTAAGCAATTCTAGCCATCTTCTTTGTCTCATATTCAAATCTTTTTGAGTTATGAGGTATTTGAGACTATTGTGGTCTGTGAATAGGTTAAATTTCTCCCCGTACAAGTAATGTCTCCATATTTTGAGAGCAAACATGATAGTTGCCAATTATAAATCGTGTGCAGGGTAGTTTGACTCGTGTGGTTTTAGTTGCCTTGAAGCGTAAGCTACCACTTTCCCATCTTGCATTAGGACACGTCCTAGTCCTAAATGAGATGCATCACTATAGGCAGTGAATTCTTTACCTGATTCTGGTTAGATAAGAATTGGTGCATGAGTCAGGGCTTGTTTAAGTTGATCGAAGCTTCGTTGTTGGCTCTCCGACCAAACAAAGGGTGTATCTTTGCGAGTTAGCTTAGTCAAGCTTGCGTCAATACATGAGAATCCCTTAATAAAATGCCGATAATACTCGACTAAATCGAGAAAGCTTCTGACCTCGCCAACATTCCTCGGAGGTCTCCAATTCATGATGGATCAAATTTTGCTCGGGTCTACTATAATTCCTTCTACCGAGATGACATGGCCAAGGAACGAGACTTCCGATAGCCAAAATTCACACTTGCATAACTTTGCAAACAATTGACGTTCTCGGAGAGTTTGAAATACAATTCGAAGGTGTTCGGAGTGTTATTCCTTATTCTGAGAATACACCAAGATGTCATCGTTGAAGACGACCACAAACTTATCAAGATAGGGCTTGAATACACGGTTCATGAGATACATGAAAGCAGTCAGAGCATTCGTTAACCTGAATGGCATTATAAGAAATTTGAAGTGGACATATCGAGTACGAAAGGTTGTCTTGGGTACATCTTCTTCTTTAACCCTTATTTGATAGTATCCCATCAAAGATCGATCTTTAAGAACACTGAAGCATCCTTGAGTTGATCGAAGAGATCTTCTATCCTTCGGAGAGGATATCGATTCTTGATAGTAAGCTTGTTCAATTATTTGTAATCAATACAAAGTCTCATAGTCTAGTCTTTCTTTTTCACGAATAAGATTGGGGCACCCCAGGGGGACGAGCTTGGCCAAATAAAGCCTTTATCTTGTAGCTCTTGGAGTTGCTTCTTGAGATCTTTCAATTCAAAAAGTTTCATTTGATAAGGTGTGATGGACACCGAAGTTGTTCCAGGTTGAACATCAATCCCGAACTCTACTTCTCTGGTTTGAAGGAGACCAGTGAGTTCCTCGGGAAAAACATCATTGAATTCAGACACAATTGGCATACTAGGTAAGCCGAATTCAAATTCATATTGCATATTCATGGCATCAAAGATTGAGGTCAGTTTTCTATCAATTAGGAGGATTGATTCTTTTCCTCAACCCCGGAGATACAGTCTCTTATTTTGAAAATCTATCCAGGCTTCATGTTTTCTTAGCCAATCTAGTCCTAACGCAAGATCTAATTCATAAGAAAGCAAGACATAAAGGTCCATAGGAAAAGGTACATTTCGAATGCTTATAGGACATTACTTGCAAAGGGAGTTAATAGGCATATTTCCTCCTATAGGGTTCAAAACTACAAGGCTAGTCTGAACAAGTTTGGGTTTTAAGTTTAACTTGGCAATCAAGGAAGAACATATAAAAGAGTGGGTAGATCCCGAATCAATCAAAGCATATGTAGGACATAATTTAATTCAACAATTCCTACGATAACATCGGGTGCTTCTTCTTCCTCTTTCCCAAGAATATGGTAGATTCGAGCAGGGGCTCAGGATTTTTAGTGTGTAGGTGCCGAATGTTGGCCTCTACCCTTGCATTGATTACCGGAATGAGCTTGTCTCTGGCCTTTATTTCGATTAGATTGAGCTAAACTAGCATTTGCAGGAGTTCGAGTCAGAACCTTGTTAGGATTATGAGGACATTCTTGGATATAATGATCGGAGACTCCACATAAGAAACACAAGTTCTATTGAGTTCTGCATTTCTGGTTGTGGTTCTTCTGACAGAACTTGCAAATAGGATATTGAGTAGCTTTGCTAGAATTCCCTGTACTATCAACAAAGATGATTGGGGCTGAAGACTTGATTATCGTTTGGGGTTTCGGTATGTAATTGCTTTTTTGAATATGAGTGTATTTCGAGGAGTGATCTTTGGAGTGTTTAGCTTTCTTTGACTGTCAATGAGGCTTTTTGTCATTCCAGGATCGTTTGTACTTCCAGGAGTTACCACTCTTGCACTTCTCAAAGGCCTTCATATTTGCCTCGGTTGCAATATCCCGGTTCACCAAATTATGCTAGTCAGTGATACCCATGGCAGTAAAGATTGGACTTAGTTCATCATTCAGTCCATCAATGAACATTCGATATTTATCAGCTTCGGTCATGATGTATTCCGACCCGTACTTGCAATACTTGTAGAAGTCACTCACGTATTGTTCAAAGGGTCAGCCACCTTGCTTGAGATACAAGAAACACTTCTGGTGCTCGACCAAGTACTGTTTACTGATGTATTTCTTCCTGAATTCCTCGAGGAAGAATTTCTAGGTTACCGCTTCAGTAGAAGCAGTCAAAGTAGTGGTTTTCCACCAGCTTAGAGCTTCATTTGCCAACAAAGCTATGGCACATTCTAGCTTGTGTTCATCGGGACAAGTAATTGCTTGGTTAAGATTCGAGTAGTGGCCTCTAACCAATACTCAGCTAATTCAGGATTAGCTTTATCAGTGACAGTGAAAGTATAGGCCCGGTGTTGACCCAAATTGTCAGTTGAGGCTCTAGTTGGCATAGTAATAGGAGGAGCAATAGGATGATCTTGTTTTAAATAGTTACTAGATGATTGAACATCTCCTTCATACTAAGGAGACATTCTTGGGCTCGGGTTTGAGCTTGTTGTTGTGGAGGATTCTGTTCCATCCTCACACTACCTCCTTTATTCGAGGAGCCTTTAGGACTTTCATTATCCCGATCAAGTCTTATTTCAGACATTCTACGTTCAAATAGAACAATTAGGGGTTTGGTTTAATAAGCAAGACACAAGTTATTCAACACAAGTATCTTAGGTGGAACCAGTATCCTATATAATGCATGATAGCCCAGTTTTGTCCTAGAATCGACTAAACCTAAAGCTCTGATACAATTAAATGTAACACCCCCTACACGGGCTAGTAGGAACCCGGCTAGGGAGCTTTACTTAACAAGCAAGCAGTGGCAATGATCAAAACCATACAAGCAATACATACAATATAAGAACAATCAAACAATCATCCTTACTTAGCTAACAAGTAGGCTCTCATTTGTTTCAAAATCATCCTAAGGCATTTGAACAAGGCACTACATTATCTCCTTACAAGCTTTCATTACAAATTACTACTTTCATGTTTCATATTACAACATTCAATCTTTGATAACTTATCCTATTCGAAGCCTAAGTGTAACTTGATTTCATTTCATTTCTTTGTTCCTTAGCCTATACATGTATAACATATCCTTAATTTACTAACATGATCATCTTAACTTACAATAGCATGAAAATAGCCTCCTAATCAACTAGATCATTCGACCATTAACACCTAATACATACAATTGCATAAACTTCTTTTCAATCAAGTCTTACTCTATTCCTATGCATTCGGCAAGTATCATAGTAACCTCAAACATATACATCATGGTCTATACACACACAAGTGACCATATAGTTCCCAAGCATTCGAATGGAAGACAAGCAACATGGTTCATCTCATACTACTTACATTTCAAGCAAGACATGTACACTAAGCAAGGCATTCATTTGTTTCAAGATAAACTAGATCAACATTAGATCATTTCATTCTTAAATCCATATATGCGCAACCAATACCATTCATTACATGAAACTTAAGTTTATTGCATAGTTGTTACTAAATTTATACCATAGTAGGCCCATCAAGAACATTATATACAGTACCAAAATGCATGATCAATCTACACTCTAAACAATCTAGTGCCACCATTCTAGGAGATACACAAAACAAGTATGAAACCATACTTAGGCAAAGCTTGTGTGAGTTGCTTTTTGCTCAAGGTAACAGGCTTCAAGATCAAGCAAACATCGTATCCTTTATCTTGTAGGTTGGGAAGAATGAAAACAAGAGTGCTAAGTACAAAAATGTACTTAGTGAGGTAGTACTAAATCTAACCATTTGTTATTTCAAGTTTCATGTCATTTTTTCAACTATAGACCTAGCTAAGGCTTTCCAAGCATTAGAGTGATCTTAGCTAAGGCTTACAAGCATTAGAGTGATCTAAGCTAAGGCTTACAAGCATCAAGAAAATCCTAGCTAAGGATCATAGCATTCGGCTATCAAGAGCAAAAACCAATAATTCATATCATAAATCAAGCAAATCATGCTTGCAAAACAAGGAATCAAGAAAATCATGCTTTCATTTCAAGCAACATACAATTCATTTCAATCAAGACAAGTAACATATGATGTAGGATTGTTATTTCAATTGTTATTCATTAAACAACCCCCTTGGTACTTAGTTTTTATAGGTAATCGAGTCTTCAACCAACTGTCGCCACAAGATGCACTGCAGTGCTGGTCAACCCTCCTACTGTCGCCAAAGACCACATACATACCCTCCGTCTGTCGCCAAATAGGGGTCTTAGCCTTGGACTGTAGTCTACCCTTACACAATGAGCTCTAGACTCTAAGGCATGCTCTTCTTTATAGTGTAACTAGCTACCAAGGTTGTTCGATTTACCATTTATTCATGTGTTTCAAGATCAATATCATATCAAGCAAGTTCATTTCATGTTAGGCCCTTAGGCCAATTGAGTTATAGCTCACATATCAAGTAGTTTCATGTTTCATTTCATCAAGATGAGAATATGTCTCAAGCAAGTCTTTAACATTCAATTACATTGCATCATAGCACGTATAAGCATCCATGTTATCACATAATCATACTTAAGCATTCGATTGGATCATGTATACAAGGCTAGGATCAAGTTTCTTGTATTTCTTTAGTCATCCTTCCCTTATCAGATCAAGTTCATGATTAGATTCATTTAACATTTCAAGAATGTAACAAGAATGCATTGGTTAGGACCTAGTCCTAACCCTAAAGGTAACTACACTCACAATACTCCAAGCTAGCTATTCTTGGATTCACACTTCTTTGTTCTTGGCTTTAGGATGATCCACTCTATCCTCTTCCACCAAGTTTACTCTAGGTTCTATCACATTACACAACAAGTACATGTCAAGACAAGTTCATATGATCATCAACTCAAGTCAATGTCACGAGAACATAACATTCACAAATTTGGCAGCATACCCATGTACATTTTCCATTACACTTAACTACACTTGTCTACAATCCAGTTCATGTAAAACAAGGCATAATCGAAGGCCTAAAACTGTTTACAAGACAGTTTACAAAATGCCACAAAATAGTGTGTAATTGCCTATACTGCTGCTGCCAGGCAGCTGGCACTCTAGTCACTTAATCAAGCATAATTTTCATTCCTTACATCAGAATTTCAATTTGTTTACACCATTCGAAAGCTAAAAAATTGTATTTATGACCATATAAGTCTTGCATTTTAATTCTTTTCCAATTAATACAGTTTTTAACTTAAAGACAGGGCATTTTGCTATACTGGATAGTTTGCACTGTCCCTAGTGTTTCTTCTCTACATTTCAGTATACAACCCAGAGTTCAATTCTGTTTTCTCCTAATGAATTTAGACATACTAAGGTGTTGTCCATAAATATTTTAGCCTTAAATTCAATATATACAATTTATACTGATTTTACAAAGTTACTGCCCAGAATAGAGCATTTTGGGATGATTACACTAGGTTGAATTTCTAGTCTCTTAACTCATTTTAGCAAGGTCCTAACATGGAAATTCCATTCATATTCATGTTCATACATGTCAAGGTCATCATAATTCACCTAGAAATGTTCTTAAAACAGGCATTATCATGTTGAACCTAATTTGATCTATTTAATCACATTTACACATCCAATTCATCAACTAGGCAGACCATTACCTAATTTAACTAGTTCAATTAGGTGTAGTCATTTTCCAGCAACATATATATTCAATTCAATCTTCATTTTACCTAGCAACATTCTCAAAATAGGGTCCTATGTTCGTTTGGCATGTTTACACAATTTCTCCATCAAAACAGTCCCTAATCAAGATTGTTTTCAATCAAGCACATATTTCTCAATTTTCCAGCAAATATACATATATCTCATTAGCAATTTAGTTTCTAACATTCAATTCCCAAGCTCTAATTGAAGCTAGCATGACCCTAACATACATGGCAATCATCCAATTTCATCAAGGCAACAAGAACATCATCATTTGCATATTCAAACAATCTATAACAAGTTAGAATCAAGTATTATAACTTCTCCAATCTAAATTTCATCAATGGATGAATCAAGAAGCTTGAATTGAAGGTGTTTGCATGAAAATTTTCTCTCCCTTTCTCTCTCTAGTGTTTCGGCCAAGAGGATGAATTAGGGAGGAATATGACAATATGTTTGGTCATTATTCTCCCTAGCCATGAGTCATCATCCAAATTGGCACATGTTCTCATCCAAAGAGAACATGTGCCAAGGCCTCCATTTAATTTAATCTTACATGCAATCTGTAGAATTTTGCATGTTCACATTTTCATCCTTTCATTTATACCTTCTAGTTTTCATTTCAATTCAATTTGGTTCAATTTCACTTATTTGATCTTAAGGATGGCTAATGTTCATTCTTCTTTAAATTGATTAGCTTATGAATTCAATTAGCCTATAGTTTAGATTGTACTAACATTTTTAGGCCAATTTTAGGGTGTTACATTTTACGTCCAAATAGAACAATTAGGAATTCGGTTTAATAAGCAAAGACACAAGCTATACAATACAAGTCTCCTAGGTGGCACAAGTATCCTATATTATGCAAGAGAGCTCAGTTTAGTCATAGAACTGACTAAAAAGCTCTTATTACCAATAAATGTAACACCCCCTACCCCGGGTTAGTAGCAAACCAGCTCGAGAGCGTTACCAAGCAAGAACAAGGCCTTCGATTATCACAAGTAGATTAGATTGTGAACATTTTCAATCAATTTGTTACATATATGCGCAGTAAAATACTTATATTCACAAAGAAATTTAGTTCATCACATGTCTCAAACTTAAAAACTAAGTTCATAACATAGAAGGCCCATACAAGGACAATATATACAAGTACTCAACTTCCAAAATGCATGATCAAGATAAAATATATACAATCTAGTGCCACCAATCTAGGAGCATTAAAAAATAAGTATGAAACCATACTTTAACTTTGCTTGCGTGTTGCTTCAAGCTCAAGGAAATAGGCTTCATAATCAAGCAACAATCGAATCCTTTATCCTGTTGGTTGGGAAGGATGAAAACAATAGTGATAAGTACAAGAATGTACTTAGTGAGGTAGTAAATAGTTTTAACCAATTGTTATATCAAGTTAAGTGTCAATTAGACAAGAATGATCCAGCTAAGGAATTCAAGTATTCGGCTAGCATAAGAAACAAGAGAAAATGAATCATAATTCATGCTTCTATGTCAAGAATCAAGCAAATCATGCTTATATAACAAGAAATCAAGCAAATCATACTTACATGACAAGTAACATACAATTCATGGCTTTGATGTCAAGTAACATTTATTATATAACTTTCAAGACAAGTAACATGTATTATAGGATTGATATTTCATTTGTTATCATTTAAACAACCCCCTTGGTACTTAGTTTGTATAGGTAATCGAGTCTCCAACCAACTGTCTCCACAAGATGCACCTTAGTACTAGTCAACCCTCCTACTATCGCCAAAGACCACATACGTACCCTCTGTCAGTCGCCAAATAGGGCCATTTATACAAGTATTTCAAGTTCAAGATCATGTCAAGTATTTAGCAAGTTCATTATATACTAGGCCCTTAGGCCAATTGAGCCATAGCTCAAATATCATGTAATTCTCATGTGTTAATTTCATCAATTTGGGATAACATTACAAGCATTTTCTTTAAGCATTCGATCACATGCCATATCACACATACAAACACCAATGTTACCACTTAAACATGCTTAGCAATCGAATCATACATGAATTCAAGGATGTGATAAAATTTCATGCATTACTTTAATCATACTTCCTTTATTAGGCCAAGTCCATATTACGTCCTTTTAAACATTACAAGAATGTAGACATGCAAGAATTGGTTAGGACCTAGTCCTAACTCTAGAAATAACTACACTCACAATACTCCAAGCTTAGCTAGTCTTGGATCCACACTCCTATGTTCTTAGCTTTAGGATGTTCCACTCTTTCCTCTTCCAAAAAATTCACTCTTGGTTCTAACACATTACACAAGTAAATACATATTAAAACAAGTTCACATAATTATTCAACCAAGGCAATATTACTAGTACACAACATATACAAATCTGGCAGCCTGTTCATAAATATTCTTTACTACACATAACTACACTTGTCTATACTTTAATTCATGTAAAACAAGGCAGTAACCAATGTCCCAAAACTGTTTACAAAACTGTCCATAATTGCCTATACTGCTGCTGCCAGCCATCTTGTACTCTACTCACTTAAACATGCATAACTTTTATTTCGTATGTCAAAATTTCAATTGGTTTACACCTTTGGAAATATAACTTAACTGTCTTTCTAAGCATATAGGCCTTGCATTTTAGTTCTTTGCCGATTAATACAGTTTTTAGCTTAAAGACAGGGCAATTTACAACACTGGACAGTTTGCACTGTCCTTAGTGTTTCTTCTCTACAATTCCTTTTACAATCCAGAATTCATTTCTATTTTCTCCTAATGAATTTAGACATGTTAAGGTACTATTCATATAAATTTTAGCCTTAAATTCCTTTTATACGATTTATGGTGATTTTTCAAAGTTACTTCCCAGAACAGAGTGTTCTGGGCAGATTACACTAGGTTGAGTTTCTAGCTTCATAACTCATCTAAACATGATTATAACATTGTAATTTAACTTATTTTCATGTTCTTACATGTCTATGTCAGTCTAATTCACCTAGCAATGTGCTTAAAATAGGGCATTATAATGTTAAGTTCAATTTGATCTATTTGATCAACATCATACTTCTAATTCACCATTTGAGCAGTCCATTACCTAGATTTAACTAATCCAATTGTATACATTCATTTTCCAGGAAGCTATTTACTCTATTCGATCCTCAGTTCATTTGGAAATGTGACCAAATCAGGGCATTATATACAATTAGCATTTTTGCTCATTTTCTCCTAGCAAAATAGTCCCTATCCTCAATTTCTAGCAACCATAATCCCTATTTCCGATTCGTATGCAATTCAACTACATTCAAGCTACAATTCAAGATAAAATCTCTAGCATAACATTATCCTATCCAATTCCATGAATCCAAATTCAATCTCTATCATCAATCATTCATTCAATCAAGTTGCTAGGGAGAAAGGATTTAGAAACCACTTACAAAGGATTTAGAAACCACTTACAATCTTCCTAGCTATTCAATTTCATACAAATGTGATCACATGCAAACTTCCTTCATCTACAATGGTGGCTTTCTTTTCCTAGATGATTGAGTAAGGTTTGGCCAAGGTAAGAGAATGGTGGAGTGGATAAGATGATAGGAAGATGGACACTTAGCATGTTGTTATCACTTGGCTTGGCTATTTGCCTCCACTTGGAAAATTATGGTCTAATTGCTTCATAAATCCTTAATTACACATCCTACTTGCATGCAATTCTACATTTACAAATTGTTACTATTTGATCCTTCATGATTTGGCTACTTATTTATTAATCCATCTAATTTAGTCACTAGGTTTAATAAATTCTTCTAATTTATAGATTGTTTGTACAATTAAGTTCTAATTAGTTTGTGACATGTTACTAGGCCATGATTTGGGGTATTACACATTCGCCCTGAAATCCTTGGCTGTGGTTTTGAAATTCTTTGCTTGAGAATCATTTCTTAGGTTTTGTTGAATTTTCAAAATTAGTGTTGAATTTTCCTTTTTTCTTATTTTTCTTTCTTCTTTCTCGTTCTTCTTCTTTTTCTTTTCTAGATGCCCCTACGGGTTTTTGCCTCTAGTCCCTTTGGGTTTCTTCGTGAGAGACCTTCGTTATCCTTTTTTGGCAAATTTTATTCATTTTTCATCCGATGTCCTCTTGCCTTAGCTTTGGCAGATTCCTTTCATTTCTTGAAGCAAGTGCTAGCTTGACTTTTGCCCTAAGATCGTGAGTTATTTCGAAACTTCTCACTCTTCTTTGGCTGATTCTTCAAACTATGGGTTTCTCTATGCCCCAATTTCTATTGCATTGGCACTTTGGCAGCATTTTCAGATAGTTTACTTAAGGCCCGAAAGTCTTGACGGGAAAGTATACTGATTCGAAGCTTAAAAGTTGCTCTCTTTGGTATGAAATCATTTGATCTCTTACCAAAATTCGAAGCCTGGGGTTGAGCTACTCATTCCAAATTCTTCAACCTTCGCAAATGCTGGCGAAGTCTTCTTATCATGGATTCAGGGACTAGTCATCTCCACTGAGATCTACTTCTCCAACCGGGAAGTTTCAGGTCAAATTCTCTTTCAATCTTTGTATCTGTCAAAAATAATCAAAATGGTTTGAGATATGATTTAGCATGTTCCTAACCTAGGGATGTCTAGCTAAATTTGATGCATGAATGATGATATTTTTAGAACTGCTGGAAAGATCTTGATTTTTGGTCGATCGCCCTTAATCTCACACGAGTCTCCTGTCTTTGCCAAGTCTTCATATTTGTCTTATCTTGAAAGGATGTGGCTGGCCCATACTATTCTGACTAAAATCCGTGACCTCCTGAGGTACGTCTTCGGAACACTACCCCACTCAACTTGGGCTTCGCTATTTTCTCTTTATTGACTCTCCATGGATAATCCTCCTTACTCTCGTCATTTTGGTGAACTGATCCCCCAAGAATCTTTCAACCCTTCACTTCCCCAAGGTCTGATCCTCGTTTTTCTTTACTAAACCTTCCTCCTTCATTTCCTCTTGAAGGAAGGTACTAACTTTCATTGGTCAAAGTAACACTACCCACGGGCATAACTCTTGCCTCTTCATGGGGTCTTAATGATGATCATTCTACAATTTCAACCTTGAGGTGGACCCATGCCCCACAGATTTTCAACTTCTCTTTATTCTCAAATCATTGATCGATCTGACGTGCATGGACTTGCAATTTCTCTTTTCGTAGTCACTAACAAATTATGTTATGCCAACAAATTAGTCCCTTGATCTGAAGCTGTGCCAAAAAGCTTCTTATTCAAACGCTCAAAAAAGTTCAAGGTACCACCATTAATACCACCCAAGATTCTTTGAGGAATATGATTGAGCCATGAACCCCCACTGTGAACAGGTTCATTTCCATGACCTTCTTCAGGTGTCCAGACGTATTCCTATGACAAGGTGGTGATATCTCCATGATTCTGAGTCAAACCTTTGCCCCAATCTTCACTCATTCTGCTAAATTTCTAAGTTTCAAAGGATAATCACGGGACTTCGACACTTTATGGAAACCCAGCCCTTGTTAACACTCTTCTGATTAAGCAAAGTGGAATACTCCTCAACTGTAGATGTCGTGTCCTTCCTGTTAACAGAAAGCGGGATTCCAAGACTAAAAGATGGCTTATAATGATGGTTGATTAACTTGGACATTCATTAAGCGTGTGATACACTATAATTCATACAGAACCAACTTCGTGATCGTCAACGCCATCTTTACCGAATTTGTTTCATCTTTCACAACTCGTTTTGCTGTAAACGGATGTAAGTATACCCCACTCGCTTGATAAACTATCACCTTCTACGCTTTGGCTATCTTCAGACCAACTTCAGACAGCTAAATCGATGCCCTATTTTTCCTAATCTTAGTAGTACTTCATCTTTTCCTCGGGTTCAATGGTTACTTACCCTTAACCCATTGGTATGGTCCTTCATCCTTCTCAATACTAGGCTGAAGACATGCCCCATGAGTCTCTCAGTTTTCAATAGAATTCAACATTAATCTTTCTGAACCAACTAAGGCCTTGCAATAGATACTTATTTCAGGTTATTTAATCATGTAACATGAAGGCCTGCTATTATTCCCTTCAAAAGCAATGATAAGTTTGCATTAGGTCGATCATGTACATACTTGACCTTGCACCCTAAACTCCATTCTAAAAGGCACAGAGATACCTTATTCTTCTATTTCTCTCTTTTCTTCTTTTTATTTCCTTCATTTTTTCTCTCTCTATCCTTTTGTCTATACATCGGTTTGCTAATCATCATTTCAACAAAGGATGCCCCCTTTTAGGTTAATATACAAAATCAAAATTAATAAAAAGAATAAAATGCCATGAATATCAAATGCAAGAGCATCTTGGATTCAATCTCCCAATGATCAAAGTTTACCTTTGAAGGTTGTGGCGATATTTACGAAATTCATCCTAGATTGCTCGGTTCATCCATATGATTATGGTACTTGTTTAATCGGTTCGAAAACTACTCCTTCTAGTTCTCATGATCTCTCTCTATTTAAAAATGTTTGAGCCTTCTGACTTTTATTCAGCCCATAGAGCATGGAAAACGCTATTCGGGTAATTCTAATTGTAAGTGTGTACTTTTGATTATAATTAATAATGTGCTAGTGTCCTCAAGGATTCATCTCCGGGACTTATTCAATTTGTTCATTCATTTCCTTTTTCCTAGGGGAATTCAACTCGTCACAGTCCTTTATCTCGAGGATAATGATGGAGCATACAACAATACCCAAGTTACTCGGCATAGTTACGATTTTGAAAATATTACCATCACTCATAAAGTGAAGAGTTTCGAACTTCAGTGGAGTGTCCGTAAAATTCCACACTCGTATCCGAAAATGCTTATTACCAGGTTTCGACCATTGAAGTGCTTTTTAATTAATGCCCATTACTAGGCATTGAAGGTTAAATTGATTTTTCTTATTTTGAAATATTCTATTTTTCTTTTCCCAGCACATTCAAGCAACTCTATTTGGGCTCTCCTTGGAGATTTTCTTATCATCGAACATCATCGAAGGAGTAGTAATCTTGCTTCTCGTGCTTTACCGACCAGAGCAAATTTATCAGAAATTACGCTTCATCGTTATCACAACATTCAATTGAACTCTTTCATTAGAATCAATGGTGCATCATGCACGTGATATCTGGGGGTTTACGAGGGTAAGAAAGATTATATACGCATATGTTTAAGAAAAGAGAAACTTTTATTGAAATACCAAAAACAAACATAAATTAAACCTTTACAAAGGATTACTACTACTGTCTTTGGGTAAACAAAAGCAAAATTAACACAAATAAAAATAGGTAAAACAAAAACCTAAAAATATGGATAGGATTCCCTAGAAACCCTTGACCCTTGCAACTTAGGTCAATCATCCCGACAGCTCAAACTTTCCAAAAACATGGCATCTTTCTCTGAAATTTGGTTTTCCGTTCTCAAAGGAAAGCACTTTATTCTTAACAAGTTCGTAGATCTTGCCTTTCAGAAACACGCACTCTTCTGTTGTATGGCCAAAGTCATTGTGATAATACTCACATAGAACCCTGACACCAGACATATTGGGATTGAAATAAGCATACCGCTTCGAGGGAGGTAACCTTAAGAGTCTATTTTGAACTAACAGAGGTAACAGCTTCGAATTTGTCATCGGGAATAACATCTTTATCCTCTTGTCACTCTTTATTGCATTATGCGCTTTAGCTTTCCTTTTCCCCTTTTTCCTTAAGCAAGACTCTCATCCTTTGAAGACATCGCTATTATCAGGGCATGTCGCTTTTGGAGGCTCTTTTAGAATTGCTTTAGAACTTTTGAGTGGGTTCGGAACCAGGATTTTCATGGAACGGTTGTGATTATGATGGGTGCTGATGTTTTTTGATTTTACCAATGTCAGCAACTTTGCCTCATCCACCTCTTTCATTAGGGCGACCCGATCTTCTCTCATAATTTCACAGTACTAGACTTGGCTGGAAGATTAATTTTCAGACCTGGACTCGTTGTCTCAAACTCTAACACCCCGATATCTAGGAGATGTTAAACTTTACGTTTAAAACTCACACATCTTTCGATGGGATGCCTCAGAGTTTCGGCATGGTAATCGCAATGGTCTTTCTTACTAAACCAACTCAGATATGGAGGTGACAGGGCTTTGACAAAGCAAGGTTCCACCAATCAAGCGTGTAGCAGCTTGGAATACAAATCTCGGTAAGTGAAAGGACTGGGAGTGAACTGGACGTCCTTCGATTTTTCTTTCTTTTCTTGAGCCTTGGAAGCTTGGTTAACTGAAAACTGATGAGGTCTTGGAATCAAAGGCTGATCATGTGATTGCAGGAACGAAAATTCAGAAGATAGTGTACCCGACATCCATATCCTCTCGTTGCATATTGTACATTTCTCATCTTGTGGCTCTGACTTATTCGGTTCTTCGTTTGCTGGCTGGGATAGGATTTTCAATAAAGATTCATTGGTCTCATGCAACACTAACTTGATGGGGCATTCAGAAGTAGGGCATGCTACCTTATACTGGCTAATAATGGCTTGGTCTTCATCAGACAACATATTCTCCAACGCGAAGTCGCGACCCTGATTCTTACTCTCCTCTTGCAAGGGGTCTTCCTTCACACTCTTTCCCTTGGTCATAGCGGTCATCATACCCCTTAGTTCATTGATTTGCCCCCTTGTTTCCTCTTGGGACTTTTTCACATAGGATATTGTCTCCTTCTGATTCCAAACTAATTGTTCATGAAGTTGTTCGAGTCTAGCAACCCTAGTTGCTAGATTATTCATATTGTTGGAGTCGAAGTAGTCAGAAGTCATTCCCTCCTCACTCATACATTCTGAGGTGAATGTTTATCCCCGGTTAGTGATGCATATGATGTATATGAATGTACAAAAACTTGTTATTTGAACAAAAATAACAATGCAACACAAAATAATGCTACTTATGGAAACATGAATGAATGCAAATAGTGACACTGAGTTTGGCAAATATCATCGTTAAACGACTCGCATTATTGGGAATATCGTTTTGTTACAATAGCCAAAGAAAACCCGCTTTGCAAATGGTCCTAAGCTAGCATATAGATCAATAGTCTTTTCTCTCTTATCGGATTCATCATTCGCATAGTCTTGAAGCCTGGCAACATCTTCCTTTAGAAATTGTAACTTCCGGGCGACCTCTTGTATCAATTCTTGCTCTTACTTCCAAATAAAGAAGGCAGGGAATTGTAGTCGCTCCGCTGTTGGCATTTGGTGCACTTAAATTGCTCCCTTGAAGGAGTCCCACTAAATCAGCCTTCAACGTGTACTAAAGTCATAAGTTCCTTCCGACTTGAAATATAATTTTGTGTTCTGAGTTGAGACTCGATTATCGACCCAAGATGGCAAAATGTCCGAGAAACTTGTGATCCTGCCCCGAAAGGCCTCGTTCTTGTTTTGCATGGTTTTCGTTGACCTCCTTGCAAGACTTGGTATTTCTCAATTGTCGGGGTCAAATCAAAGTTGCCAATCACATAACAATTGTTGACTTTGAGCGCATTTCTCTCCTTGTAATCTCGACCATCATCAAATGAAGGTTTCTGCCAACATTACTGACCTGAACCTGACAGGAATATTGTCCCCGTCGTAGTTGCTCTCCTTCTAACTATATTTGTACATCAATATTCTCCTTATCATTGTTACGAACAAAATCTCTCATTAATCTAGTCTTTAATTTCAAACTATTTCGAACTCAATGTGCTCTTCATGATATGATAATATATGCAAAACAAAAAGGTAAGAGGAAAAGAAAACAAACAGAAGTCTATTAGTCATAAGATAAGTAATCATTTTGAAAATGATAAAAAGGTAAACACACCAATTAAGCAAAAGGCAAACAATTAAAGCAAGAACCCTAACCGCATGAATTCTAGTTCAATAAGGTTATCTGCAAGGATCTAATAGGGTGGGCTTCTTAGATTCACACACATGAGTTCGGTTCTAATTGGTGGACCCGAACCTATCTTATCGCCTACTAAGGCAACAAGAACCCCAATTTTGGCCCGTTACAAGTTGCGAATTGGTTTCGGTTCGAGGGAAAGCACGACCTAATGACGTGGAGGGCTGCTCACATGTCAAGAGGCGTGGATTCCGGAAGTGAATTACCGACCCGTAGAGGGCTATTCACATGGGTATGTGGCGTTTCACTCCCACTTAAAGGATGGAGCTCGGGCATAGAGCTTGATGATATGATGCGACACATGTCGGTGATTCCTTAGAAATTAAATAAAGAATTAATACGAAGACCATCAATTATCAAAGCCCGTTCAATCGTAGCTACATTTTCAAGAAAAGATCAACCTCACTAGAATCGATTGAAATTGCGACAATTTTCCATCATTAATAAGCAACAAATATTTTATTTGGCCTAACTCTCTTTTGTTTTGCAAACAAAGTAGTGTCCCCAACAGATTCGCCATGTTGTAGCGACGTTTTTTCCTTTAACACAAGTGGATAAGTATCTTTAGAGAAGAAGTCAGGTACTAATTATCCCCTAAATCAATTCCTTGAAATTTTAGCTTAAAAATGGGGATTTCTTTTGAAAATTCTTATTTCTTTAAAAAACGATTGAAAACTTGGAGTCGCCACCGACCACATAGATAAGGTAGGCCGGACACCACAAAACCAGAGATTCGATTTGAAAGGGTTTAGGAATTGGTTACGTGTGGGGAAGGATTAGCACCCCCACCACGCCCGGAAATTGGTACCAAAGCATTTATTGCTTTTAATCAAAGGAAATTGTCAGAATTTGAAAATGACTTAATTCGGTGACCTTAATTGAAAATTAACCTCAATTGAACGGGCTTTATCAAATTGGTGGGTTCAAATTAATTGGAAATTTAATTAATAAGGTTGACGATACATCAGACCATAGATTAAATCGACATCGAATAAGCCTGACTACCGTGTTAATTTATGGTTCAAATCCCGCACGTCACCTTTATACATGGTGCGAGCAGTTAAGATATAATGTAATGATTTTATCCATTTTTAACTTTACCTTGGGATGGTAAGAATTAATTCAGATATTTGGTCAACATTCTTTAAACTCAAATTGTTACGACACAAATAGAGAAATTAATATATATCTCTCTTTTTGTGATTTAGATTAATTAATGCAAAATTAATTGGCCATATGAATGACAATTAATGGGCCGTATGAATGACAATTAAGGAATGGCACAAAAATAAACACAAAAGGCCCAACTCAAGACCTAACCTATAAAGGCCCAAATTAGGGAAAGCCCAAATGATGGTCTAATTATAAATTAGGTGATTCTAGTATTTAATCCTAGGTTAATTACTCTAAAAGGCTATAACTCTAACACATTACGATAATTAATCTAATATTAACCTCAGCTTTGAAGTTCATTTTATCCTAAAGTCATTAAGAAATGTTCGATTAATTTAATGAATTTAACATTCACTTAAATGAGCCAAGAATGAATATAAATTCACTTAACTAATTCGAACTCTAATCTAACTAAGGCTTTAAAAAGCTAATCCTAAATTAATCTAATTAATTTAAAGATCGTGCCCCAATAAGGCAAGCACATGATTCTAAATTAATTAGATTAACTTTGCCTAATTTTAATCTAAAACCCTAGCGAACCCATAGCCCACTTAAACTAAACAAACCTTAAGACCCAAACTTCTAAAACTAGGCCCAACAGTCTAAAGCCCAAAGGCCCAAACAAAACAAAACTAAACTAAACATAAACGTAAACCACATGTATAAGAACTATGACCATATATCATATACTATATATAATATATTCGTTTAAAACTATATTATATATATATATATATATTATATAAATGCATGTATTTTATGTACATTGCAAAACCTTACATTACATACATTATAAAAAAAAGCCTTATACAATATATACATATATTATAAAAACTTATGGTATATATATTATAAGCACCTTATATCATAAAACGTATATTACATATAAAAAACTATACATTATACTTTACAAAAACTGTATTATGTACGTATACTATATATGTTATAAAATTTATATGCTATGTAATATATAAAAACATATATTATATAAAAACGTATATTATATAAGAAACATATATTATATAAGTAACACATATTATATTATAATAAAAACATAGATTATGTAAAAAAAACGATATATTATATATACTATGTATTATGAAGAATGAGCATTGTATAAAACTAGGCATATTATATAAACATATATTATGAAACTATATATTATGTATAATATACACATATATTTTGTAAAGAAAAATGTATAATATATATTTGAACTTTGCATCATATTTCATAAATTGTATGTATGCTATGGTAACCAAGTATTTTGCTAAATTCAAAATTAGGCGGAATATAAAAAGAAGTTGGCAAGAAGGTACCCAAAGCCCACGGGTTTGGGCTTTCCGGTCTGGATTGGAGTTGGGTCACGAGCCGGGTTCCGGGTGTGAACCGGTTCATTCAGTTTTGACCGAATAAATGGGGTAAACACCTTTTTATTCAATCTTTATTTCTTCTCCTTCTCAAATATTCTCCTTTCTTCTAAAATAAACCCTAGCCACCGAAGCTATAACCACCGCTCGTCGCTGCTCCGGTGGCCATCTCAGCCATGCAAAAATATCAGCAGACTCACCTCAATCTCCCCTTCCTCCTTATCGGACTTGTTTTCTGAGGAAATGAACTGAGCTTCGCGAGAAAGGGGTCCGAACGTTTCAGCTTCCTCTCGCTGGATCTCCTCCATTCACCATTGGATTGCCGTGAAACGAAGGTTGTCGTTCTCCTCGGCCCGATCTACCTCTCCACCGTTGGGATTATCGAGATGGAGCTCCGTCGCCGCTGGCTGTTGAAGATCGAAGGTAACGTTTTCTTCTTTCTTTTTTCCTTTTTGGTTTGATCCAAATAAAGCAAAAAAAAAACAATCTCTGAATGTTTTCCTTTGTATTGCTTAAAGAAATGAATCCTTGCTTTGCTTTTTGATTTGAGAAAAGAAAAACTGGAGAAGAACTCTAAAATGCTTTTTTTTCATTGTTTCTGGAAAAGTCGAATCCCCCTTTACATTCCTTATTGCCTTTTTTTATATATGTAGATTACATACAAAAATAAAAACTGGAAAATGAAAAACATATCATTGGTTGCTTTTTACATTTTGTTTGTATTCATATGCCTATTCTGCAGTATTCTGTTTGCCTCTGATTTTTCTCTGCTTGTTTGTATGGCATGTGAGGGGAGGAGGGGACCAGTGATGCACAGCTTGAGCTGGTGCGGCGTTGAGAAGCCAACGGGTCACGGGTGAGCTGCACAGAGGTCAAGAGGATATCCGATTAGGGCTTAGTTGATTTCTAGATTACGGTTTAATTAGTTGGGCCTAATGTAATATGTATTTAACTTTTGGTTTTAGATGTAATATGGACTGTTATAAAGTTTGAAGTTGGGCTTTTATTTATACAATAATAGTTTATAGTTTTTAAACTCTTTTGTGAATTTTAAATAACAACATAATAAATGATAAATAATAATAGTAACAAAGCATAATAATAGCAAGTAATAATAATGGTAACATATAACATAAATGATAGTAATATATGATTAGAATAATATCATAATACAATGCAATATACTAGTAATATTTAGGTTTTCTTTTCAATTATAACAATAATATGATAATAAATAGCATACTATGATAGCAAATATAAACACTTAATTAAAATAGAATTAGTAACTAATTAATTTTTTTGGGTTTTTAAGTTTTAATAAAAGGGATAAAGTAAACAAAGCCATAACATTATTTAGAAAGTAGTAATATATATATATATATATATATCACATATAAATGGGGCCACTCCGGACAAAATTAGTGATTACAACCTTATAAGTTCATAATACACATAGCTCAAAGCACATTGCAATTGCTAGTGACTGAACATATCAATCCTAAACTTCTCACTATCCAACCAACTATCGCCAATCTTCGTACATCTCCCCCGTCACCTCCTACTGTCGCCAATATACATATCACATATAAATGGGGCATCCCGAGCCGTAGCTCATGGACCGTAGTCTCCAAGTATATCATGTATCATACCAATGTGTCCAAGGGCTTCCGTTGTAGGCAACTTAGATATTTTATCTTATATTTGATAGTGGGAAGTCTATTATTGCACAAGTAATCTTGCTTGTCATTTACTCAATGCCTTATAATTCAAGTATGATTTCTTATAGCTTTAGGGTTTTCACACGATTCCTATTTGTTAAACTTTCCATAGTTGAGAGTCATTACTCAATTCAAAGCAAAGCTTAAACATAAGCTACATCAATTCACAAGTTAATAAGCATCTTGCTCAAACATATAATGCATTCATGATGCACATGTGACACTTACATTACAATGCCATGAATGTAACCCCGATCCCGTATGCTCTAGACGAGCCTTATGCAACTAACCATGTATGATTCACATCTTCACATTTAGTACCATAATTAATTCAAAATAAAGATCGGAGTGACTTCGTGTCACCTTACGTAAATGCAACTACACTCACTTCTTATCCTGACATTACGGGATACCTGAACCTCATTCACTTCTAGCTTCCATATGATTCACCTCTCTTTCCTCTCCTTATCAACAAGTACCTAAAAATTACATATCATTTAAAAACCAATTCCAACTATTCAATCTACAAAGCAGCCCATAACACACTTATATCTACACCAAATTGGCCAACTATATATCATATGATCACTATGCATTAAAAACAGTCCACTCATGTTTAACTCAAATTGCACACTGCACACATACAAATTTGCATAATAAAAACTGCTCAAATTATATATTTATAAAACTGCACTGTTTTTGTCATTCAAAACTGCACTATTTTGCCATTCGAAACTGCACTATTTAAACATGCCAAACTGCACCTATTTAACATACAAGACTGTACAGTTTTAACATCCAAGACTGCACTGTTATAACATTCGAAACTACTTATCAAGACTGCATTTTATAACATTCGAAACTACTTATTTTAAACTCAATTCTGCACTATTTTTGACTCAATACTGCACTGTTTTAAATCAATTCTGCACAGTTGTTAACTCATTAATTCATGTCCAAAACAGTGCATATATGCTTCAAGACAGTCCAAATATAAGTGTTTACTAATGCACACATAGCAGTCTACCAAACTGTGCAAAACAATCCAAGTTCTAAAAAAACAGTCTCTTATATTTAACAAAGCAGCCCCTAACTTCAGATTTGTACAACAGTCCCTTTTCACATTTATTCTTACTTATTCATGATTAAAAAGCCTTACTATTTACCTTATAATCAAAACAGTACTAGTTATAAAACTAACATGTAATTATGCATTAAACAGCCCCTTTCTAACTTCTTAACCAACTATAACAGTTTCCTTTCCATGTGTACTCATGTTCTTATACCTATGATAGTTCCAATTATCCAAAACAATCTTTAAAGAAGATCATAACATAGCTCATTTTAGTGATAGTAGTCCCTAAGTCTTTACAAGTCTTTCCTTATATCCAGATTTTAAGTAGCCTTAAAATATAACAAAAGTAGTCCACTTATGTTCACAAGTACAAATATATACTTGTAAACACTTTAGACATCATTTAGTCTATTTATTTTCTCCCAAAATAGTCTTCCAACAGTTTTAATGGTTCAAAAGCAGTCCCAATTGTATTTATACAATTACATAACAGTTCTTTAACTACAATATATTAATACATACTTCAATTAGCCTGCTAAGACTTCTAGAAGTGACAATCTGTTCCTAAATCCTTTTTATCACAATAATAAACTTTTTAAAATAGTCCCCCTTTAATTATATCCATGTATCGTTCACTTAACATTCCATTATATAAATATATCTCAAGGCTTACTCCTAATTATACCAATGCTTGTTTCAAAATAGTCCTTCTTGATTCTTATATATGAAATTCTGCCCGGTTCCTTTTAAACACTTATTTACATTCAAAACTATTTTTTAACTATTCTTGTCCTTTACTTAAGACTGTCCTGCTAACACCAAAACATGTTTCCCCCAGTTTCAAATCCTCAAAGACCGCCTACACTTTGTGCAAAAAACAATCTTCCCCCCATTTTACATGTATACATTCTGCTTAAACAGTCTGGTTACATGTTTTTTATCCTATTTTTCGACACAAAAACAGTTTCTATACTGCATATATAACTACTCGACAGTTTCGATTACAAGCAAGCTCACTTGAAACAAAATTTCTCATATTATCAATAATCACAAGTCTTCCATTCAAAGCATACTACACATGACCTTTCTACCAAGAATCCATACACAAGTTTATCATTCACGCAAGCCAAAATTCATGAATCTATTTACATACATTTTTGAATTATCAAGCCTAATTACACCAAATAGCAAAGAGATCGAAATGGTTACCTTTCTAACAGGCTTTCACGTGTGGGAGATTCACTAAAATGAGTTAATCTAATCTAATTTAAGCTCTCTCACACTTAATTTCTCTTTCTCTCCCTATTCGGTTTTCATGGAGGAAATTATGAAAGATGGAGAAGAAAAATTGTTTCTTCGTTAATTCCTCACTATGCCGAGTCATCACTCCTAATACCAAGCTTGACCAAACATGGACAAGTGTCCTAGCCCTTGGTTATAAGAAATGTTTCCATGCAACCTTCAATTTTGGTTATTAGATCATTTGAGTCCTTTGCTTTTGGCTTACACAAGTTTCTCCTTATTCAATCTAGTCTCAAGCCCTTGTGTAACAACTATAAAATTTTAATTCAACCATTTAGATTCATAATAATTATTCTAAGAAACACTTCAATCAATCAAGCCACATTTAGATTAATATGAAAATTCTAAGTCCTATTTTAAGGTATTACAACTATTGTTTCTATCATAGATAAGGAAAGATGTGCATCATTGGACACCAAGGCTTAATAATTTAGGAAACCAAGTTGAGAGGAATGAATGTTTATGTCTAAAATTTTTGTAAGTGGAAAATTGTATGTGCTTTAATAATCAACATAATGTATGATAATGATATGTTCTGAATGGATGAATGGATTAGTAAGACTATTGTTAATGCAAGTGTGTAAATGTTTATGATCATGTGATTGTGATACGAATGTTATAATTATGCCTTGGATATTTGAGTAAAGAATATTACCATGTGAAAACTAACCTAGTAAGTAAGACTATAATTTGAAAATGTGAAATCCTTATAATGTTTTGTAACAAGGAATTGAGTTAAGAAATGAAAGTTATTCCATAATGTCTTAAAAGAATATGAGAACATATTGAATGTTTTAGCAATCTTGAAAATAAGATTTGAAGTTAAATGATATAAACATGTAGTCTTAAAGACCTTTAAATAATGATTTACAGTTATCTTGAATGATCTTAAGCATTGATCTACATGTCTTAAAATGGATAGAAATATACAAAGTTAGTAATTGGTTTAAGAAAAATAAAGTTTATGAATAAGGATCAATCTTATGGGAGTGCGGAAACAATATGGTAAGCTTTTGTGTATTGAAGTTTTAATATGGCTTATGTTATGGGCGAATAGCTAAAGTTAATTGTTTAAAGTGTGCATACGTGTTTGTATATGTAATGAAGTTCGAAATATGAATTATGAACCTTCTAAAAAGTTTTAAATTACCCTCATTTCTGAAGGCAAGTTTGGTTGTGTAGTGTTAAACTAACTCTTGGATGATCGAATGTTTGTTCGATAACACTTCCTAAGCCGATTTAACTCCTAAACCGGGTAGGGGTGTTACAAACATACCAACATAAAAGACACTTGACCAAGCATTTACATGGAAATTTTCAACATGTATAACATTGAATCAAAGAATCTAGAGGCATGTTTCCTATGCTTGCTTAAATGCCAAAATGAAAATAACCAACACAACATATATACATATTATGACTAGGACAACTCATCCTAATTATGAAGCATCAATCTTCAACCAAACATGTCAAAATGCAAATCACTCAACATGCTTGAACAACATTCAACACAACCACATAGACTTCTAAAATTCAACCAACTCCTTGTTGGCAAAATAAGCGTAAGAACATCAAACCATAAAGGGATTAAAACCCGTAACCAAAGTTCAAAAAGGAAAAACAACCCACATTGCCTTATTACAACGTTTACAGAAAAAGAAACACAAACATACTCAAAGAGTTTTGTTGTCTTGGATGCAAGTCTTGCTTCAAAAATAGCCCCCAAAATACCCAATTCTCTGCAAAAGATGGAAATAGAGCATAATGTCACGGGGCTAGGGCTCAACCCTAGTGGATCCGTGCAGCCTTAGACGCCTTTGACGCTAATCATTCGATTCACGCGCCTAAGTCAGCCTTCAACCAGCCTTGCGAGTACTCTTGCTAGGTAACGGGTCAGACAAGCCCTTCAGGATTTGATGGATGCGGAGGCACTTTAAGCACTGTGGTGGCTACTTTTGGCCACTCGAGAGGCAACTAGGACAAAGAGCTTAAGAACCAAGGACAATCGAAAGGGACAAGAGAAAAGCTAGAGTAAATGCCTTAGAGTCTTATTACTCTTCTCAAATGAGAGAATGAATGGAATGAGATTGATGATACAATTGAGGGTGGAAGGCTCTCTATTTATAGTTGAGCTCTCACTCAATCAATGGTCCGGATCGATTTAGATGGATGGCCAGGATTAGCCCAAATCCTTACAAGAATCTCTAATCTAGGAAAGAATATCAAATCCTACCTAATTACATCAATTAGTAGGTTTCTTTCTTCAGATAGCTGATCACACTTGATATGGCAAGATTCTTCATTTGACTTCTTTTCTCTTGTCATTTCTGAAAAGCAGTGTGATCGGGCTCTCTAGCATTCTCCAAGTGTTGGGCCAAGTCTAGTTGTCTTGGCAAGCCCGATGATCCACTTTGAACCTCTTGGGGGATCCTTGCGCAACTGTCTCAGACCCAAATATTTGGGCCATGACATTCTCTCCCACTGAACTTGGCGACACCCTCGTCGCTGCACTAGAACGATCATGGGTAGGGCCTCCTTGGATACTGCTACTTGTTGCCTCAGCTTGGTGCGGTTCCCCTATATGAACTGCTCGCCTCGGCTCTTGCCGCCATGGAATTCCTCAATCCTTTTCACCATTACTCGCATCGTCTTGGTGGCTTCTCGACGTCTCAGCTTGCTCATGTCCCCCCATAAGGACTGCTCGCTCTGACTCTTCTCGCCAAGTGATGTCGCGTGCCATGACACCTCCGAATACATATCTATTGCAGGAGCTTTCTCCTACAAGCCTTGGTTTGCCTTGTTCCCGTGGCAAAGTCTTGGGTGTCACCACGTTAAACACCAGACGAACTCTCAGACTCGTCAGCCCATCAGTTTGGCTCCTTAGAACTCTAAAAGGTCCCTTCCAAGCTTCGTTTCCCCTGCATCGATGTTTAGGTCCAACTCGACCTATGCTTATCAAACTCGGCAAATCAAACTCAAAAACACTAGAGTTGTGTTTGAGATGTACCTTTCTCTTGGTTGCATTTACTCTAAAATGGGTCAGCCCTTCTGTCTCCATGAAGTCTGGCCCCCTTTGCATTGAACCTCATTCATTGAAGTTCTTTGCACGCATTAGCCCCTTTTGCCTAAGGTCCGTTGCCCCTCGTTGCACTCGCCCCTATGACTTGAAGTTTGGTGCACTCTTCTTGCATCGACCCTTTTTCCTCGAAGTTTGGTTCTTCCTCTTACGTCGGCACTTCTTCCCTAAAGTCCTTTGCTCGTTTCCTTCCTTGCCCATGGGTGGTGTCTCCACGATTGCAATGTCCTTCGACTTAGCCCTTTTTGATGCTGCATTGGTCTCAAAGGTGATGTTCTTTAACCGAACATCCTCAACAAGCTCTCTCGTAGCCTTCTTGGACATGTTCACCTTTTTTTTGCTTTCGGTCTCCCTTGGCTTTGGCAGAACTAGACGGCTTCGAACCAAGGTTTGTAGCCTCGCTCCCTTCGGGCTCGTCCCTCGTCTTGGACTTCTTGGCTCGAACTGGGCATCTCCACAACTTGTGAGGCTCCATACATTGGTAGCACTCCAATTGCTTCTTCTCTACCCTCGGCTTTCTCATTTGCTATCGCACCGGGGATCCACCTTGGCTTGACTACTGTAATCACTCATTTTTATTTGTTTTTGTTGATATTTTAATATACTAATATAATAGTTAATTAGTATTGTTATTGCATGATTATGTACGAGCACGTGTGTTATTAATGTGCATGTAATATATGTGTGATGTGATGTAAATGCATGTATAGTATGTTATGTGGTGCATGTGTGCTATGTGTGTATTGTTTGTATGTATGTCAATGTGTGCATAGTCATATTAAGTATGTGTGATTAAACCAATATATATATATATATATACATATATATAAGTTAGTATGTTATATTAATTATGTATGTTATAGGTGGTATTGTGCATGTGTACGCTTAGGTTATATATATGTGTATGCTTGTGTGTGTATACGTATACGATATTATTATAATTATTATTATGAATATTATTATTAGGATGTGTAAAAACATAATTTAAATAAAACATAACCCAAATTGTATTAAAACCCAATAAAAGAATTAACTGTCCAAGTCCATTATAAAATTATAACCCATAGTTAAATTTTACAAAGCCCGTTTGGCCCAAAACCCCAATCCCTATCAGATAATTAAACCCTAGTATTATCTAACTCTAATTGCCCTTCTGTGTACAGCTAATCCTGGGCCGTTGGATCAGATCTTGATCCAACGGCCACGATCGAAGAAAGGTAACCCGTCCAGCTACCACGTGTGGTTCACGCATGGACCGTTCGATCTCCCACGCGTTGGGCTCCTCAGCTGCTGAGCTCCACGTGTCACGATCTGATGTATCTCACCACCTCCAAAATCACATGTGAGGTGTCTATGCAGCGAAGCATCCCATCCGTTGGATCAGATCTGATCCAATGGCCGAGAGCGCCTCTGGCAGAGAAAATCACCACCATGCCTCCTCCCCATGCCGCCGTACCAACCACCACACCAGACGCATCACTAAAAACACAAAAAAGTAGATCTGTCAGTGACCAAATCACGAAAAATATGTATTTTGTGTCATATCATCTACAAAAAACGATCAGAGTAGGATATATGTATGAAAAAAGTTGTAAGAACACTGGTTACCAAGTTATCAGTTTCAAAAAAAAAAACAAGTTTCCATCGGTAATCTCCTCTCTTCTTTTTTCGAATCTCATACATGCATGAAAAAAAACAAGTAAAAAATAAAAAAATAGAGTTTACCTAAGGAAAAATCTTTCCTTGCTGGTGATAAACTCTGAGGAGTGAGCTACTAAGGTGGTTTTTCTTTGTTTCTTTGTTTCTAAATATCAGAGATCTAGGGTTTTGGTGGTCTCAAAATAAGAGGGTGATAGTTTCGGGAAAGGCTTTGGGGTTCGGTCTTTTCAAAAGTAGAGTTTTTTTTTTGTTTTTGAGAGGTGTCTAGATTGCGTTTTGGAACATTTTGAGTGTTGAGGGCGGTGGCCGGAGTAGCCGGACCACCGCTAGCCTCTATAACCGCGGCGGGTGAAGGGTTTGGGGGTTGTATTTTATAGGAAAGGAGAAAGCTCTCTCTCTTTAGAGCTTAAAAATGGAAAAAATGATGTGGGGGACTGATATGTTGGTTTTATAGACCAAAAAGTAAAAATTTTAGGGTAAATAACGTCATAAATCTTCCCACATTCTGGAATTTTCATTTCTGTCTTGCCGCATGGGATATTTGCAACCCTAGTCCCCCTCTTTTTTTGAAACCTTTCAATTTGGCCCTTAGATTAAACGAATTCATATATCAAATGGTCAATTTACACCCTTAGTCATCCCATGTTTTGGATATTTTTAGTTTGAATCTACCCCTTGGTTTAAATACATTTCAATCCTTGCAAGTTTATTTTCGGTTTATAATTTGGTCCTCAAATGTCCTTTTTTATATTCATCTAAGTATTCTGTTTTTAGTTTATTTTATTCCAGTCCCTATTTTTAGCACTTGCATTTTCCTTTTATTTTACTTTATGTGTTAGTATGTTGTTAGATCGTTTATTCTCATTTTACATTTGTTCTAATGTTTTTTTGTGGTGGATCTTATGTATTGTTTTAGTATAAGTTTTATATTTTTTCATAGGTATTGTCATGCTAATATGCCTTAGTTTAAGTTTATTCATAGCGTATGCTTATTTTGTGGCAGGTTTTTACAATTTCGTATCTTAGGTTCATGTTAGAAATGGGTGATATATTTGTTACATATTAAGGTCATGATTTTTTATAATAAGTATGCATGCAATTTGTGTCGTTTGTTAAGTATTAAATTTTAATTTTTAAGCATGTTGTCATGTTAGCTTAATCTCATATCACATATATGTCATGCATGTTTTGCATTTGTTTTTAAGTTCAAATATGTCATATTTAGTTAATTAATTTTGAAAGCATATTTTTTTCATGATTATGTGCATGTTTTGTGATATGTTATGTCCATGTGTTCACTTATTTTTCTTTATTTTGTAATATTTATATTTTAGGTTTTTAATATCATGTCGATGTAATTTGTATGTTTTATATTTTGCTTTCTAAGGGTGCATAATGTAATATAAATTGTCAATGCGGTGCCCTTTTATCCAAGCGTAAACGGGGCCAGTATCAGGCGTAGTGATGGTGGTTGGGCGTTTACTCTCAGATAACGGGGCTTTTAGAATTTACTCGCACTTATGACCAAATTTTAATTTAATCATCACTTTAATCCGGAAAGTCTAATATTAATAAAACGATAATTATTAAAGTATCAATTTTGGGCGGTGTGGGGCGCTAATCCTTCCCCATCCGTAACCGACTCCCGAACCTAACATTTTTAAAGTCTCTGGTTTTTATGGTGTTCGGCCTA
Organism: Hibiscus mutabilis; assembly: GCA_019671005.1. Lineage (NCBI taxonomy): Eukaryota > Viridiplantae > Streptophyta > Magnoliopsida > Malvales > Malvaceae > Hibiscus > Hibiscus mutabilis. Next base: position 41,181,411 of record CM033715.1, on the reverse strand, counting down.
CCTAAGTCCGGCGGCGAATCCATTTTAATAAATAAACTACGGTTTTTTTACAAAACCCCATGGAAGACATTATTCCCAAAACAATAGATAAAATAATTTTTTAGCGAAAAGGATATCGCTACAGATGGCGACTCCGCTGGGGACACTATTATTTGTTTTTCAAAAACAAAAAAAAGAGTCAAGCATTTTCAAATAATTACAGCTTTATTAGTATTAGAAATTCCAGATTAAAGTGACTATTAAAATAACATTCAATTATAATTGCGCATTTATTTTGACGCATTTAAAATATGGCATATAAACCCGTTTTTTAAGTGGTGGGAAAACGCTAATGCTTTTGTAGAGATATCATTCTCCCGTGTAGGCCTAGCAAGTACCTTCGGGGCTCGAGTACCTTATGCTTTCGTAAGGATATCGTTCCTTCGTGCAGGCATAAGCGAATGGGTCCCCTTAAATTGAACCCGGTTGAAAGGAGCCTATAATGGGTGATGATCGAGGGCCTTGGTACTCTTAGTAGAGGACAGCGAGGACAATTCGGGTACCTCCTAGAACCAAAATTGCATGTAGAGAACATATAGAAACCCACCCCTTTAGAGCCATACAGATAACCTAGGTGTTTTAGATGGGATGTAAATAGGGTTTTTTGTGTGTTTATCCTATTTAATTCGTCCTTTTATTTATATATTTATTAATTTTATCCGGTACTGACTTGTTTTCTTTTTTGTTTTTCTTTTTTGCATACATTATTGCATTTGCATTACATAAAGGTACTGGATCAAGTGGTTTACCCGATCAGAAAGTGTTTCACCATGGAAAAAAGGTATCTTAGGAAAAAAGAGCTTAACTTGTTAGTCAAGCATTGGTCAGAGGTCAATCAGAAGGCCCAAGGGGACAGTTTGCCGAGCGAGCGCATAGTAGCAGGGTACACCTATGTGAGTCTTCAACAGAACGACTTATGGGATCTTCAAAGCATCTGGGAAGGATGGGACCAAAGACTACAAGACATGTTCTATGATAGTTATGGCGACATTGCACAGCTGTTATACGTTCGAGTCAACCAACCCTTACTCCGAGCTATTTTTCAGTTTTAGAATCCTGCTTTTTGCTGCTTCACCTTCAATGGACAGGACATGATGCCTACAGTAGAAGAGTACACTGCCCTACTTAATTAGAAGAATGTTCAGGAAGATTGGATCTATGCAAAACCGCCGAGGAATCAGAATTACACTTCGAAGCTCAAAACCTTTGCCGAGATGAGTGATGATTGGGTTAATGGCCTGATTCGACTTTTAGGAGACAATACAATCTTTGCATGGGAGAGTATTCGAGACATCATACCTGCACATCCAAATGAGGGTAAGAAGATAGACCTATTTGGCTTAGGAATATATGGTTTGGTAATCTTTCCGATAACTCTTGGAAACATTGATGTAGCCATTCTAGATCTGTTGGAGCGTATGAAACGGAGGGCGAACCCAATACCAGCAGTCTTGACTGAGACCTTCATTTCTTTAAATGCCAGTCGAAAGCACGAAGAAGAATATTTTCGAGGCTGTGCACAGCTGCTGCAGGTATGGATTCAGAGCCATATGTGGGAGACACCGACGAGGGTCCTACCGGGGATATCCTTCCAAGGCTTTTTGCCCTTACAGGAGCACTTACCAAAAGAGTGGCGAGAAAACTTGAAGATGAAGAAATGGTCTAGTTTCTTCAGGAACATTCAAGATGGAGACATAGTATGGAGGTTTTCATGGCTCGGTAGAGTTAATTACTTCTTGTACAGTTGTGGTGATTATGACTGGTTGATGATGTTGGGGCTGTATGGTGGGATCGCTTGTGCTCCGCTTCTGGTGTCCCGACAGTTCGGATCACGAGAGTTTGTTCCCAATACCGCCAGATTGAGCCAAAGTGAATTTCCTTTCAAAGGTGAGTTAAAGGAAAAAGTTCAGACTATCATGAGGGCTTTGGATCATTGTTACCGGATCAGAGTGGAAGGAGACACTGAGCGTATGATCACCCTGGACTATGATCTTTGGAGACGTTTAAGGATTAATGATAAGATTCTAGAACCCGATCAGGGACCAGTTGTGTCACTTGAGGAGCTTATGAGAGTAGTACCGTCTAAAGCTGATATTTTACGAAATGAACTCGAAGAAATCAAGAGGAAGATGGAAACCCAACAGACTCAACATGTGGGTGAGCTTTATAAAGCGAGTTTAGAGGTCGACGAGCGGGACAAGATCATCAGGCAATTGAAGAAACTGAATGTGGATTTGAGCGAGAAGAACGCTCTTTACCAGAAGGATACCTTCCTACTCTAAGCAAAAGTACAGAAGGCCAGCCGAAGTCAGTTCATAGCCGTGGAAAAGGAAAGGATGAATGGTATCCGTTTGGTGGAAGAAGAACGAGAGATTGGCAAGCGAGCGGTCGAGAAAGAGATAGAAAGCTGCAGGCTAGCTACCGAGGGGAAAGGCGATCTTTCAAGGAGGCCATCGATCAAGAGAAGGAAAGAACTAGGCAAGAGATCAACAAAGGAAAACAAGCGGACAGCTACGAAAGAGAGAACACCGCCGCTTGGAAAAGAAGGTCCATGGGTAACAGGAATAGACTGTTAGAGATGCAAAGATTGTATGTCGACACCATCCAAAGCCTGAATCAGAGCCAAAGTTGGCAGGATTAGAACACTTGTTTCAGACTTACCGTCAGAGGAATGGCTTTATCGAACTACAAGAAAAGGAGCGTGAAGTTGGCACGTTGCGAGCCCGGATTGAGTCGCTTGAAACAACTGTTCAGGATTATAAGGAAAGAATCAGAGTATTCGAAGAAGCTATAGCCGGAGGAGACAATTATTGGCAAAGAAGACTGTATGATGCTGCCTAGATGGTACAGGATAGAGACCAGTATTACGCGAACCTAATGGTGGACATACAGCGAGTTGCAAGGCATGTGAGTGACTTAGCTGCCGAAGCCGAAACACTCTGACCTTTCGTAGATGCAGGCATGGAAGAAGCAACCCAGGTTCATCAAGCTGCTCAGGGCTATTGGAAAGCTAGGGGGTAGAGCTAGGGCTTATTTGTAGGACTCCGTGTTGTAATTAGGACACTTTTGTATTAGGAACCCTCCTTTTGTAATGCGAACTCTATTGTAATCTAGATCCTTTAATTCCCGTGAAAGTAGTTCAAAAGGGTGATTACCAGCGGAATTAGTACCTTTATTTGCATACATTCATGCATTGCATCATGACATTTGCATCATTATACATGCATTTATTTTTTTTGCAATCATATTAATATTGTAAATATTGTGGCAGTGTGAAATTAGAAGTTAAGCCGCAATCATTCATCATCCATACCTTACCCGACTACAAAGCAAACTCATGGAAAATAGGGTAATCAGTCTAGAGAAAGGACAGAGAGACCTGGAAGCAAGATTTGATGAGGCCCAGAGAAGCCTCAGTGACAAGATTGCTTAGTCACAAGCGTCGATAGTGTCCGACATAACTGCGTTGTTGGCTAAGAGCCTCGAAAAAAGAGTCGAAGGTGAAGTCACTCAAGAGCCGGAAGGTACCCCAGCTCACAGTAAGGTTCAACCGGCTACGCCAAATCTGGCCAGAAGGGTATATATTGACCTTGCTGGGATGTCTACTAATCTTCAGGTAGGGGCATCTGAGAATCAACCCATTTGACACAGAAGCATTCTACGAGGAGGAGGTGCCAGACCTGAACTTGGTCGAAAAGATCAGGACAGAGGTAGAAAATAAATGGGGGGAGAGGTTTCGCCTCATGGAAGAAAGATTTAAAGCCCTGCAAACTACAGAAGAATCGAGAAGCGATCCCAATGACTTAAGTCTGGTATCTGACCTTGTCCTGCCACCAAAATTTAGAACACCGGAGGTTGACAAATACGATGGAACCACGTGTCCTTCCGCACACGTGACAATGTATTGCCGGAAGATGGCAGCCTACCTCAAGGATGAGAAACTTTTAATTCATTGTTTTCAGGACAACCTGACTGGGGTGGCGCTGCGATGGTATACTAGTTGAGCTGAGTAAACATTAAAACCTGGAAAGATCTTTCATGAGCATTCATCGAGCAATACAAGCACGTGACGGACTTGACGCCCAACATAATTATGGTAGAAAATATGGGGCAGAAATCCAACGAAAGTTTGCGACAGTATGCCCAGAGGTGGCGAGAAGTGGCCACCCAGACTCAGCCACCCATCCCCGAACATGAAATTACACCTTTATTTGTTAATACTCTGAAGGGGACATTGTTTGATCGCCTCATTAATAACACAACTCAGATTTTTGCTGATTTAATTAGGACCGGGGAGTCCTTTGAATTGGCAATCAAGAGCGATAAGATTGATAGCGGGGAAAGTTCTCGGAAGTACAACAAGAAGAATGAGGTGAACACTGCCAGTACTTACACCGCCTCAAAGAATTTCACAGTCTCACAGCCACAGACGTCTATTGGGAAAGCACAAAACTCGAACCAAAGAGAGGAGAGAACCCTGAGAATGGAGAAAGAGAGGCAAACTTTTACTCCATTACCTGTTTCGTACTCGAAGCTTTACTCTCAGCTGCACAGAGTGGATTTGGTCTGTCCATACTATGTTACTCCGTTCAAATTGCCATTCCCGTCCTGGTATGACCCGAATGCGTATTACGATTATCATGGTGGTGCCCCTGGTCATCCTATAGGGAACTGCGTTGCTTTCAAGAAGCTTGTGCAGAGTCTAATCGATTCTGGGATACTAAAGTTTGAAGAACCAAGTGTAGCTGCTAACTCATTACCTAATCACGAGAATAGGGGAATGAATGCTATTGAGGAGTACTCTACCAGGAAAGTTAAGGAGAATGTGTCAAAAATCAAGTCTCTCTTATGGTGGATATTTCAGCAACTGTGCATGTCCCACTTGATCGTGGAGTGTACTGTGAATTCCATTAGGAAAGGGATGTGGAGTGTACTGTGAATTCCATTAGGACGGATGACACAACATCCAACAATGCGTCGAGTTTAAGAGATTGGTGCAGCAATTGATGAACGATAAGCAAATAGAGTTCTTTAAAAAGCCTACAGGAAGGAAATGGTCAGACGTGCATATGACGGACAACCCCAACATTAAATACGGGAGAGACAAACTTTTTGTCATCTCCTCTAGGCCAGAGGGTGAAAGTTCCTCCCAAGGAGAAGCTACTAAGGTGACACCCAAGATCATCATCTCAGCACCATCCCCGTTCCCATTCAAGGATATGCGGCAAACTCCCTAGAACTATGCTATGAATGTGACCATACCAGAAAAGCCAGAATCTGGTGAAGTAAAAGAACATAAAGTTGAAGAAGAGCCTACACTAAAAGACGAGCAAGCCAAGAGTGATGAGAATGTCGGTGAGGTGGGCCACTTCACGAGGAGCGGCAGATGTTACTCCTCAGAAACCTTGAAGGCTGCTGAAGTTTCCAAGGATAAAGGAAAGGATACATCGGTTACCCCCGCACAAATATTCGGTGAGGAACCACCTCCAAAGATAAATGAACCAGTAACCGAGGTTCAGGCCAAAGAATTTCTGAAATTCCTGAGACATAGTGAATACAGCGTAGTGGAACAACTACGAAAGCAACTGGTGAGGATTACAGTGCTAGAGTTGCTCCCGAGTTTAGAAAAAGCACCGTGAGGCACAATTAAAAGTGCCAAACCAGACTTTTGTACCTCAGGGCATTTCTGTATCGAAGTTGGACATGATAGTGAGGCATATCACTGCCTATAACCATATAACATTTAGTGATGACGAGATCCCTGAAGGAGGAATGGGGTTCACCAAGGCTCTTAGCATCACAACCCGCTACAAGGGGTATGTGTTACAGGGGGTATTGATTGACAACGGGTCAGCACTGAATGTACTACCTATGGTGACTCTACAAAAGCTACCAATCGATGATTCTCACCTAAAGCCCTGTCATAACTCCGTGAGAGCCTTCGACGGTACACAAAGAGGAACACTTGGAAAGATTGAGGTGCCTCTATTGATTGGGCCGACTGAGTACGTGATCGACTTCGTGGTGATGGACATAAAACCATCCTACAACTACTTATTGGGAAGGCCATGGATCCACTCTGCAGGAGCCGTCCCCTCATCACTGCATCAGAAATTAAAATTTATGATCGAAGGCAAGTTGGTCACAGTGGAGGCTGAGTAAGAGATCATTGCTTCAGTGACATCAGATGCCCCCTACATTCAAAATGATGAGGATGCTGCAGAATGTTGTTTTCGAGCATTAAAGCTGGTGAATGCCACATTCGTCGCAGAAGGTAATCGGATCCCCTGCCCCATATTATCTAATTGCACCAAGATGACCATTGCTGAAACTTTGGGCCGATGAGCCAAAGCAGGAAGAGGGCTAGGGAGAAGGTTGCAAGGGAGCCTATGAGCTAGGAGTGTAATAGCCAAGAAGGATCGTTTCGGGCTGGGTTACAAACCAAGTGCCCAACAGAGAAAGGAAAAGTACAAGAGAAAAGAAGAACAGAGAAGTGCCAGATTTGGAGGGAGATGACATTCCATGGAGACCAATGTCTTTCCCTCATTTGAGAAATACTTTTGTCTCCGGAGGATTCAACCGACCAGGACAAGAGGTCGAGGAAGCAATTAAGGAAAATGACATACTCAATGAGAAAGAAATGTTTAGTGAATCACTCGAGGAGATGTCCATCAACATGATAGCTGGAAATGACCATGACAACAGAGTGTTGACCAGCATCCGCCCCTGCCACCCTGGGGAGACCCTTGATAATTAGAGCTCCGTTGATCTACCTGTGGTTTCTAGGGGTAGATCAGAGTAATGCTCCGAATCAACCTTTTTGTTTTTGCCCATAAGCAATGGGGATCTTTTGTATAGGGCACCTATGTTAACTTTTTGTTTGAAATGAAAAGATATCTTCCCTGTTTTCTCAAATGGCAAACATCTCATTTATTTCATTCATTCATTCTCTATTCATATTCATTCACTTCACATAAAATCATTATCTTACCAATACATTCGTTATCATTTAATGTAGGGTTCCCATAATTAACTGTATGAATGATGCTGAGTCCAATCCCGAGGTAGATTTTGAATGCCCTGAGATCTCAGCAGGAATTGAAGAAGAGGATGATAAGATAGAATGTGAGGTCCCTACAGAGCTGATGTGGATGATGGCCAACGAAGAGAGGCAAATCATGCCCCACCAAGAAGAAACAGAAGTTGTAAACTTGGGGACTGAAGAAGAGAGAAAAGAAGTAAAGATCGGGACTACATTTTCCTCGAAAACCAGGCGCGAACTGATAGCCCTACTCCAGGAATTCTAAGATGTTTTCGCCTGGACTTATCAAGATATGCCGGGTTTGAATACTGACATAATGGTACACAAACTGCCGACGAAGCTAGAATGTGATCCAGTACAACAAAAACTTAGGAGAATGAGACTGGACATGTTGTTAAAGATCAGAGAAGAGGTGAAAAAGCAATATGATGATGGCTTCTTGGAAGTGGCCAAGTACCTTGAATGGGTTGCAAACATTGTACCAATACCGAAGAAGGATGGGAAGGTCCGTATGTGTGTAGATTATAGGATCTCAACCGAGCTAGCCCTAAATACAACTTCCCTTTGCCACATATTGACACGCTGGTTGACAATACCGTAGGACACTCATGGTTCTCATTCATGGACGGCTTCTCGGGGTACAACCAGATAAAGATGGACTCAGACCACATGGAGAAAACCATATTCGTGACCATGTGGGGCACTTTTTGTTACAAGGTGATGCCTTTCAGTCTCAAGAATGCGAGAGCGACTTAACAAAGAGCGATGGTGACTCTTTTTCACAACATGATGCGCAAAGAAATAGAGGTATACGTGGATGATATGATCGCTAAGTCCCGAACAGAAGAAGAGCACATGCAGAACTTGAGAAAACTATTCCAAAGACTGCGAAAATACCAACTGAAGCTTAACCCGGCCAAATGCCCTTTTTCCATTACATCTTTGTAGTGAGTAGAAGAGGGATTGAGATCGATCCAGATAAGGTGAAAGCCATCCAGGATCTCTCACCACCCCATACTCAGAAGGAAGTTCGAGGTTTGCTGAGGAGGCTAAATTATATCTCTCGTTTCATCTCCCAGTTAACAGATAGGTGTGACCCAGTCTTCAGACTACTTAGAAAGAATAATCCCGGTGTCTGGGATGAGGAATGTCAAGAAGCCCTGGAGAAGATCAAAAGGTACTTGACAAATGCTCCGATTTTAGTCACATCGGTACCAGGCAGGCCTTTAATCCTTAACCTAACAGTCTTTGAGAATTCAATGGGTTACGTATTGGGGCAACACGATGAGTCTGGGAAGAAGGAAAGAGCCATCTACTACCTAAGCAAAAATTTCAATGATTACAAAACACGGTACCCGCCAATTCAGAAGCTATGTTGTGCTTTGGTTTGGACCACCAAAAGTGTTAGGCAGTACATTCTATACCATACCACATGGTTGATATCCAAGCTAGACCCCTTGAAGTTCCTAATGGAAGTGCCGGCTTTAACAAGGAGGATGGCCCACTGACAGATGCTCTTATCTGAGTTTGACATTGTGTATGTAAGTCAAAAAGCCGTGAAGGGAAGCGCCATAGCGGATTTCTTAGCTTGTCGTGCTTCGGATGATTATGAATCGTTGAACTTTAATTTCTCGGATGAGGACTTGATGTGTATTACAACTGAAGAAAATGTTTTAGACGCCAATTCATGGAAGCTTTACTTTGATGGATCCTCCAACGCCCTCAGACACGGGATAAGGGCCATGTTAATTTCTCCAAAGAATGTCTACTATCCCTTCAGCAGCAAACTAGAATTCTTCTGCACCAACAATATAGCCGAATATGAAGCCTGTGTTATGGGACTGAACGCAGCTATTGAAAGAAATATTAAGGAACTTCGAGTATTCAGAGATTCATCCTTAGTGATTTACCAGTTACGCGAAGAATGGGAAACCAGGGATTCGAAGCTGGTCAAATATTATGAATTGATCCAGGAGCTCACCAAGGAGTTTGAAAAGATCAATTTTGCTTACCTTCCAGAGAAGAAAATCAGATGGCAGACGCCTTGGCAACCTTGGCTTCCATGTTCAAAGCGAACATGGGGGCAGTAATGAATCCCATTAAGATGTAGACTTTTGAAGGGTTGGCTCATTGTTGTAATGTGCAAGAGGATATAGATGGAAACCCTTGGTATTATGACATCTTGCAATATGTCAAGTTTCAAAAGTATCCCGAAGGGGCAAATGACAATGACAAAAAAACACTCAGAAAAATGGCAGCGGGATATGTTCCAGATGGTGAGATTCTATATAAAAGAAGCCATGATCAGACATTATTGAGATATGTGGATGCCCGGGAGGCGAAGGAGATTTTGGCAGAGGTACACGATGGTCTATGTGGGACGCACGCCAATGGGCTGTCTATAGCCCGAAAAATTATGAGATATGGCTATTTCTGGTCGACCATGGAAGGAGATTGCATCGATTACGCCAAGAAATGCCACAAATGCCAAATTTATGCTGACAAGATTCACGCTCCTCCGTTACCTTTACACATCATGAATTCTCTGTGGCCTTTTACAGCATGGGGCATGGACGTCATTGGGTAGATTCACCCGAAGGCTTCCAACAGGCACCGCTTTATTTTGGTCGCCATAGACTACTTTACTAAATGGGTGGAGGAAGCATCTTATGCCAACATCACTAGGACGACGGCATGCAAATTCCTAAAGAAGGAGATCATTTGTCGATATGGTTTGCCAGAAAGGATTATCACTGACAACGCTTCCAGTCTGAATAACAAATTGATGACAGAGGTGTGCAACCAGTTCAAGATAGCGCACCATAACTCCACAGCCTATCGCCCTAAGATGAACGGGGCAGTGGAAGCAGCAAACAAGAACATAAAGAAGATCATCGCGAAGATGACGAATACCTACAAGGATTGGCATGAGAAGCTACCATTCGCTCTTTTCGCCTATAGGACATCTGTTCGCACATCGACGGAGGCAACGCCCTATTCCTTAGTGTATGGCACAGAAGCAGTAATCCCCATTGAGGTTGAGATTTCGTCGCTTCGGGTCTTAAATAAAGTAAAGTGGGAAGATCCGAATGGGTGCAAGCCAGATTCGACCAGTTGAATCTCATCGAAGAAAAGAGGCTAAAGGCCATCTACCATGGTCAAATGTACCAAAAACGGATGATGCGGGCATACGATAAGAAGGTGCGCCTGAGAGAATTCAGAGAGGGAGATCTGGTACTTAAGAGGATCCTCCCGACTCAGAAGGATTCTCGGGGAAAGTGGATGCCCAATTGGGAAGGGCCATACGTTGTCAAGAAGGCCTTTTCAGGAGGAGCATTAATCCTAAACGAAATGGATAGAGATGAGTTGAAAAATCATGTGAATTTTGACGCAGTTAAGAAATACTACGTTTGAACAAAAAGAAAAAAGAACGAAAAGAAAAAAAAGAAAGGTGGAGCGAAAACCTGAGATGGCATTCCAAAAAAAAGTGGAGAGCTCGAGGCAAAAACTTGAAAAAGGGCGTCTTGAAGCAAATGACGGATCCGAGTTGAAAACCCGTAAAGGGCAACTCAGATAAATTTTAAGGTTGGACCTTCGGCGAGAAGGGCCATCCCCACGAGTACTAGAAGAAGAAGCTCCAGGCAAAGATTCTACTCTGGTTGACGGGATCACGCATAATTCATACTGTGGATATTTGGATGTTTTGCTTTTCATTTTCCTCATGTTTGCCATGACCATCTCGAAATTGTTCCAAATCCTTAATCGTAACAAGAAACTTATAAGCATTACTATGATCTAACCCTGAAGATGTTGGTGATTAGAAAATAGTATTAACCTTGCCCTCCAGCTACCTACATGATGTATGTTGAAGCGGGACGAGCAGAAGGCTTCGAGCACCAGGGCAAGATGACCGATGTCACATACCCCGCTTGTTTAAAGAAAGCATTCGAGGCAACAAGAGAGATTTCCTAGGTGAAAACTCAGAAAGGTACCTCAAAAAAAGAAAAAAAAACAATAAAAAAACCCTCTAAAGTAAAAACCCGAAAGGGCACTTTAGAACCCCAAACCAAAAATTTAAAAAAAAGGTTGAAATGGTTGAACCCGACAGTGAAATGGGGTATCGCCACTAGAAGAAGAAGAAGGAGAAAGCAAGCAGCGGAGAGTCGAGTTTGACTGATGGCTGAAACAGACGCACCAAGATATTGACACTCATGCATCATGTATAGTTAGACATCCCCAGGATTAGGAGCATGCTAACTCATTTGTCATAGCATTTTGTCTATTCTAGACATGTATTTGCAGATTTAAAGAAGCATGGGCAGCCTTAGTAGCGTGAGTCCAAAGATAATGGCAGCATAGGTAGCGTAAGGCCAGATCGGTAGCCATTTTGGCGTGAATCCCAAATGTGAAGATAAAGGTTCTCTATAGGAGGGCCTACATTTTCATGTGCCCGCAGCGAGGGGTTCTATATAGGAAGAATCCGCCGCTCCTAGGCTTTAGGACCTGAATGTTCTATATAGGAAGGGCTTGCGGCTCCAGGGTGAAGACTAGTAGTTCTATATAGGAAGAACTCCCAGCCGAAGGAATTAACCCATGACACAAACGGTTTTATATAGGGAAAACCCGCTGTGTTGGAGGCGAAGAGTCCTATATAGGAAGGGCTCCGAGCTTTACTGTCTTAGAGTGAAAGGTTCTATATAGGAAGAACCTGTAACTCTGAGATTTCAGAAGCTAAGAGTTCTATATAGGAAGGACTTGTGACTCTAGGGTTTGAAGACTAACAGTTCTATATAGGAAGAACTCCCAGTCGAAAGAATCCGTCTGTGACGTAGAAGGTTTTATATAGGAGAAACCGGCATTGAAGGAGAAGAGTTCTATATAGGAAGGACTCTGAGCTTTACTGTCTTAGAGTGAAGAGTTCTATATAGGGGGACTCATAACTCAAGATTTCAGAACGAAAGGCTCTATATAAAAGGGGCATATAGTTCCAAGATCAGAAGGTGGAGAAGTTCTATATAGGAAGAGCTTATGAGCGTGAAGATTCAGCTAAGGAAAAATGGAGAGTTCTAGAAGAACACATGATTCTGAAACTACAAACAGGGAAGTCAGATAAAAACGAGTGCTTATAATCTTTGCTTTGTCCTCGTTTCACAAGAACAAGCAAAGAGGGGCAACTGTAATCACTCATTTTTATCTATTTTTGTTGATATTTTAATATACTAATATAATAGTTGATTAGCATTGTTATTGCATGATTATGTACGAGCATGTGTGTTATTAATGTGCATGTAATATATGTGTGATGTGATGTAAATGCATGTATAGTATGTTATGTGGTGCATGTGTGCTATGTGTGTATTGTTTGTATGTATGTCAATGTGTGCATAGTCATATTAAGTATGTGTGATTAAACCAATATATATATATATATATACATATATATATAAGTTAGTATGTTATTTAATTATGTATGTTATAGGTGGTATTGTGCATGTGTACGCTTAGCTTATATTTATGTGTGTGCTTGTGTGTGTATACGTATACGATATTATTATAATTATTATTATGAATATTATTATTGGGCAGTGTAAAAACATAATTTCAATAAAACATAACCCAAATTGTATTAAAACCCAAAAAAAGAATTAACTGTCCAAGTCCATTATAAAATTACAACCAGAGTTAAATTTCACAAAGCCCGTTTGGCCCAAAACCCCAATCCCTATCAGATAATTAAACCCTAGTATTATCTAACTCTAATGCCTTTTTGTGTGCAGCTAATCTTGGGTCGTTGGATCAGATCTTGATCCAACGACCACAATCGAAGGAAGGTAACCCGTCCATCTACCGTGTGTTGTTAACGCGTGGACCGTTCGATCTCCCACGCGCGCATGGATCCCACGCGTTGGGCTCCTCGGTTGCTAAGCTCCATGTGTCACGATCTGATACAATCTCACCACCTCCAAAATCACATCTGAGCCATCCATGCAGCGAAGCATCCCAGCTGTTGGATCAGATCTAATCGAACGGCTGAGAACACCTTTGGCAGAGAACATCACTACCATGCCTCCTCTCCATTCCACCGTACCAACCACCACACTAGACACATCACCAAAAACACAAAAAATAGATCTGTTAGTGACCAAATCACGAAAAATATGTATTTTGAGTCATATCTTCTACCAAAAACGACCAGAGTAGGATATACGTATAAAAAAAGTTGTAAGAACACTGGGTTACCAAGTTATCAGTTTTAAAAAAATTACAAGTTTCCATCGGTAATCTCCTTTCTTCTTTTTTCGAATCTCATACATGCATGAAAAAAATAAGTAAAAAAATAGAGTTTACCTAAGGAAAAATCTTTCCTTGCCGGCAATAAACTTTGAGGAGTGAGCCACTAAGGGGGATTTTTCTTTGTTTCTTTGTTTTGAAATATCAGAGATCTAGGGTTTTGGTGGTCTCAGAATAAGAGGGTGATATTTCGGGAAAGGTTTTGAGGTTCGGTCTTTTCAAAAGTAAAGTTTTTTTTTTTGTTTTTGAGAGGTGTCTAGATTGGGTTTTAGAACATTTTGAGTATTGAGGGCCGTGGCCGGACCACCGTCGGCCTCTATAACCGCGGCGGCTGAAGGGTTTGGGGGTTGTATTTTCTGGGAGAGGAGAGAGCTCTCTCCTTTAGGGCTTAAAAATGGAAAAAATGAAGTGGGGCTGATATGTTGGTTTTATAGACCAAAAAATAAAACTTTTAGGGTAAATAACGTCATAAACCCTCCGGTATTCTGGAATTTTAATTTCTGTCTTGCCGCATGGGATATTTGCAACCCCAGTCCCCCTCTTTTTTTGAAACCTTTCAATTCGACCCTTAGATTAAACGAATTCAGATATCAAATGGTCAATTTACACCCTTAGTCATCCCGTGTTTTGGATATTTTCAGTTTGAATATGTCCCTTGGTTTAATTACATTTCCAATCCTAGCAAGTTCTTTTCGGTTTATAATTTGGTCCTCAATTGTCCTTTTTTATATTCATTTAAGCATTCTGCTTTCAGTTTATTTTATTACAGTCCCTGTTTTTAGCACTTGTATTTTCTTTTTATTTTACTTTATGTGTTAGTATGTTGTTAGATTGTTTATTCTTGTTTTACTTTTGTTCTAGTGTTTTTTTTGTGGTGGATCTTATGTTTGTTTTAGTATAAGTTTTTATATTTTTCATAGGTATTGTCATGCTAATATGCCTTAGTTTAAGTTTATTCATAGCGTATGCTTATTTTGTGGCAGGTTTTTACAATTTCGTATCTTAGGTTCATGTTAGAAATGGGTGATATATTTGTTACATATTAAGGTCATGATTTGTTTATTATTAGTATGCATGCAATTTGTGTCGTTTGTTAAGTATTAAATTTTAATTTTTAAGCATGTTGTCATGTTAGCTTAATCTCATATCATATATATGTCATGCATGTTTTGCATTTGTTTTTAAGTTCAAGTATGTCATATTTAGTTAATTAATTTTGAAAACATGTTTTTTTCATGATTATGTGCATGTTTTGTGATATGTTATGTCCATGTGTTCAATTATTTTTCTTTATTTTGTAATATTTATATTTTAGGTTTTTAATATCATGTCGATGTAATTTGTATGTTTTATATTTTGCTTTCTAAGGTTGCATAATGGAATATAAATTGTTAATGTGGTGCCCTTTTATCCGAGCGTAAACAGGGCCAGTATCAGGCGTAGTGATGGTGGTTTGGCATTTACTCTCGGATAACGGGGCTTTTAGAATTTACTCACACTTATGACCAAATTTTAATTTAAGCATCACTTTAATCCGGAAAGTCTAATATTAATAAAGCGTTAATTATTAAAGTACCAATTTTGGGCAGTGTGGGGGTGCTAATCCTTCCCTATCCGTAATTGACTCCCAAACCCAACATTTTTAAAGTCTTTGGTTTTTATGGTGTCCGGCCTACCTAAGTGGCCGGCGGCGACTCCATTTTAATAAATAAACTACGGTTTTTTTTTACAAAGCCCCACGGAAGACATTATTTCCCAAACAATAGATAAAATACTTTTTTTAGCGAAAAGGATATCGCTACAACTACATTGGCACTCGTAGTCACACCTTGGATTTCCCTTGGCTTATTAACCCTCGCAACTGTGCCAAGTCGTGCTACTTCTCCTTCTGGCTCATCTTCTCCCTTGATGAGTGCAGTAAGGCGATTCTTCTCGTGACAGTTCCTTATCACATGTGGGCCATCACAGAAGTAGCACTTCATCTTTCTGCTCGCCTTCTTCTTTGGCACGGACTTAGCCTTGCCATTCCCACTATCACTTGTCGTGGGTCTGGACGTCTCGGCACTAACTAGCTTGTCTCCCACAGGTTCGGTCAGCAACTCGGCCACATCTTTGGCCTCTCGAATTTGGGCACCTCTTTTCTCTAATGCAAGCCTCGCCCCATGCCTAAGTCCCTCTAAGATGGTGGCAAACGCACCCCATTCACTCATTGCACTCTTGCAACTAAGTAGCTCTTCCTTGAGCTCATTCACCTCGATCTGTAAAGCCTTCACCTCAACTTCTCAAGCATTACTCCCTCAAACATTCACCAACTCATTGAGAACTTGTCGTGTCTCGTCCTTGAACCGATCCTCTATGGACTCCACTTGGTTAAGGGGGGACTCAAAAGCACCTTGGATCTACTTGGCCTCCCCTTCGGATTGTTCAAGCCTAAGGACCCTCTTCCCTAACGTCTTCAATTCTACCTTCAATGCCTGCATTTCTTCTGGAAGGGAATAGTCTTGTTGGCTCAACTTCTCGTACATCGAGTCAAGAGCTTCTTGGACCTCCTTGGTGATTTCCTCCTTGAAGGAACCCACCTTCTCGAGCAAGTGTTCTACCTGAGACTTGAGAGTGAAAGTCTCTAAATCTTAATGAAAAGGGAGGGCTTGAGGCTGGTGCAAGGAGGTTCTTTTCGGGTGCTTGGAAAAAGGTTAGTACACTTCAAACTCCTTTTGATTCATGCGCATCCTATGAATGATGCTTTGTACGCTTGATTGAAGGTTTGTGCATTGAATGCTTGAGTTTGGGTGTTGATAGATCTTTAAAGAGCATGGTTTTTTCCTTGATTTATAAGTCTTACTATCCCCACAATAGTATCCATTGCATCTATTTCTGCATATTTTCTAACTTAGTCCAGTGGCTCAAGTTTTGTATATTTCTGCATATTTTTGCCTTTTTGTCGTTGCATTACTAATTTCCCTACATTGGTTTTTTTCACCACTACAGCCAGTTCGACACTGAATCTGCCAGCTATATAGTCTGCTTGAGGATAAGAATGAATACGCCAACTATCCATTATGTTACAACAAATTGTACGATGTTGAGCACGCAAATAATATGCAAGACAAGTTTCCTTCCTCGGGTGGGCTATATGAAGAGAATTTTGTAGGAAAGAGAAAAACATGCTATTATTATTATTTTCATACCATCTTCATCCTCCCAAGCTTTTATCCTCCATTAATGGTGGCCTAAGCTTATTTTCTTGAGATCCGAGGCGATGTAAGGAAAATCTATCCAAGGAGATGAGGAGTCGAGTGCTGATTAGAGGGTTTATCTTGTTCTCTTTATTTTGATTGTTTTATAAAGATTACTTGTATTCGTGCTTATACTTGTCCAAGTTTATTTTTCTTGAGCATGTGGAACTTATTTAAACTGATTTCTTAGTTTAATATATTTTAGTGTTAGATTTTATTTAAACTGATTTCTTAGTTTAATATATTTCAGTGCTTATATTTGATTTACTTTTCGCATGAGAGTGTTAAAACCAATTACTGACATCGACGAATGTAGTGACGAGTTAGATTAATGAGTTATTGTAGTGAAAGTTTCCTGTATACAACGAAAGTTAGTCCACTCATTCAAGGGGCCTTAGACTTGACTTACAACGAAAGTTGAAGCCGATCTTTGTACCCAAATCAATAGTTGAAGGTTGAATTAAAGTTAACACTCATGCTGACCGATATATTCATGATTAAACCTATCCTAAACCCCTCGATATGCACTTGATCTTTCTACCGATCTAAGCCAAGGAGATCCAAGATTTATTCTCATTTTTTCTATCTTTTATTACTCTTGTTATTGATGCCACATCAATTCATTTACTCCATTTTTACATGCTATTGCAACCACCATTGCACCAACAACTACCACTCTGACAGTATTGTATTGTAGTCACATAAGTACAATCATAATTCACCATCCTCGTGTGATCGATCTTCAAACAAGATTTCCTTGTTTCTATTCTTGCATCGATCACAGTAATGCCACTTTTCTTAGCGATGTAATGAATTGGACTAACCCATACACTATCAAAAATTGCATAGATAATAGTTGCGTCCAACTATTTAAGGATCTCCTTCGTAACAACTGTTGCGCGTAATAAGTGCTACGCAATTGTGCAAGTATACACGTCGCAAGTTATAGTATAAAAGATATCGTCTCCACAGGGATTGGTGCCACTTCAAGAATCTAGTCTCTTGCACTGTAAAAAGTAAAAACACAAGTAAAGGATTATCGAAGTTTAACTAATTACTAATCTAGAAAGCAATAAAATGAAATAAAAGATGAATTCAATTGAGAGAGATAGGCTAGGTTATCGTGAGTTGAGGTGTGATAGCCGATTGGATTGTCTTGGTAAAAGAGTGCATGGGCAACTCAGTTGCCGTGGCGATTTTGCACAACGGGTTGCCTTGGCAACTAATTGATGGTTGCTTGGGCGACTAGTTGGGCAACTACTTGGGCGATCGGGCAGCAACTTCAAGGTTCGGCGGAGCGTTCTTCAATGGTTTCTTCTTATCCCTAAGTCGAAACTCTAGCTACTTGTGCATGCCTTGATAATACATCCCTGCGTGAATCAAGGGTGAACAACAACCAATCTTGCGCTCCTCTTAGCCGTTGAAATCCTTAACTTATTCCTAAGCCGGATTAATCTTCACCATCATTGATTGCATAAAGATCATATTCATTCGTTTCTTGAATCTAACTCTCCCGATATTAGATAAATGGATGAAATCACGAGATCCTCTCCCAATTCACTCGCAAAACAATAATAAGAATCAAGAATGAATAAACCTTGAAATAGAAAAGTGCAAACTCTTATTACCTAAACAAAAACCAATAGTTTCTAACAACCACAAAACACAATAACCATAGCCAAGTAAATTTAGTTCATGGCTAGGTTCCAAAGAAACACAAGATAATTAATCCCTAGCATGAACCCAATCGAACAAAGATGAAGGAAGAGGCTTGTCGAAATCCTCCTTGCCCTTGATGCTTGTCGAAAATTCTCTCCTCTTGCCCTACTTGGACTTGCCAAATTTCCCTCTTTGCTCTCTATTCATCTTGTCGAAATCTCCTTGGTATTTATAGGGCTAGGCCAAAGTCCTTCTTTGAGGAGGAGTTTGAGTTGGAATTAAATTATCTTTAAAGAATATAATTCTTTATTATAATTTTATTCCTATTAGAACTTCTCCTATCCTCTTGGAATTTAATTCTTCTTTAATCTCTGCATGGCAATCAAATTCCTTTGGGCTTGGGCCTTGCTCCATGTCATCTTGGGCTTGTAAAGTCATGAATTTCGACATCCATATTGCTTTTGGTCTTTGTCGACAAATGCCATGGCAACTAGCTCAGCGTCTCCTTCATGCACCGCCACGGCAACTAGCTCGGCATTGCTTTGGCAAGTGATCCTGCACATACACACACAAAAACACACCAAAGCAGCATCTATTTCCACAAAAATCACCAAGTTATGTAATCAAGTTCAACGTTTGAAGGAAACATGGATTAATGCATGAATGACTAACTATGCAACTAATATGAGCCTAAGTCTAACAATAATATGAGTAAAAAGGGTAAGAAAAATAGTACTTTTGAACACTTATCACACCCCCAAACTCGAACTATTGCTTGTCCTCAAGCAATGCAACTCATAATTACCGCCAAGACTTCAAATTTTCACAAACTTAGCTTTGAACTTGATTTCAATTCTCTCAACCGGGCACAAAGTATGATTGGCTTTTTATTTTTTAAAAGCGAGGAATTACTCGGAATCAAACTATAATGCTTGTGAGTGTGTGCGGAGTTGTGTGCAAGTTGATTTTTTGGATTCTATGCAAACAATAGGTTTTCAAATTACTTGAGTGGGTTCTTTTTAACATGTTTTAACTAGAGCCAATTTCGGGCACCTCTAGTGTTTTATTTTTAGTTTTCTTAAGTTAATTTAATCGACTAGAGCCGGTTTTGGGCACCTCTAGTTAACCGAAAAAATTTTAACGCCTCCTAGAGCCAGTTTGGGCACCTCTAGTGATCAATTTTTAGCACATGCTAGAGCCAATTTCGGGCACCTCTAGCATTCATCCAATTTTTATTCTAATCCCCAATTAGTTAATTATCAACCTAAGTTTACTAGAACTCCTTAAATCAATCAAACCACAACAAAGTGTTTCATCAAATTTAGCATCATAGTAAAATTCTAAGTTTTTCATGGTTATCCTAGAATAAAAATTCTATCAATTAAGTGCATTGGTAAAGTCATCATTGAATATTCATCAAATCTAAGCAATTCTTGTTCCAATTTAAAGGCATGGCAAGCAATTTATGTATCCTAAATGTAATGCTTAAGATTAATGTAACTAAACATGGTAATTACTAATAACAATCCCCCCCAAACTCGAGTGAGGCATTTTCCTCAATGCATGCATAAAAATAACGAAAAATAAAAATAAAATGCATACGAGGACTTACTTCGAGAGTTCGTCATCGTAGATGATTAGTTTCCTTCTAGTTGGCGTCTTGATTTTCTTGCTTGAATGCAATGGTTGTTTTCTTGTTGCGGGATGTCTTCAGCTTTGGTTGCCGTGGCATCTTGTGGTTAGTTTGCCGTGGCATCAGCTTGTGCATGCATGAAGTAAGTTGTCGCGGCATCTTCTTCATTGGTTGCCGGGCAATGATCTTGTGATAAATTTCCTTAGCATAGTAGTTGTGAGTCTTGTTGTGAAAAAGAAAATAAAGAAAAACTGAAAACTAAAGATAATGAAGAAAAAATAAAATATCTCCTAAAATTAAAAATAAAAATAAAAAGAAAAAGAAAAAGGAAATCTTGAGAGGAGAGCATGCTCATGCATCTCCTAAGTTGACCACTTCCTTGTTACGTTCCACATGGGCACCATTGTAGTGCTTCAATCTTTGTCCATTAACTTTGAATTCATGGTTGTCGAGATGGACTTGATTATCACAAAGCACCATGGGAGAATGGTTTGACGACTTCAAATGGTCCCGACCATCTTGATTTCAGCTTTCGGGAAAAGTTTTAGCCGAGAATTGAATAGGAGAACTAGTTGCCCTGGCGTGAATTGCCGTGACAATAGTTTCTTGTCATGCCATCGCTTTGTTTTCTCCTTGTATATTCGTGCATTGTTATAGGTGAGTGCACGAAATTCTTCTATCTCATTGAGATCCATCAAGCGCTTTTGTCCGCACTTTCCCAATCCATATTCACGGTCTTGATTGCCCAAGACGCCTTGTGCTCGATTTCCACGGTAGATGACATGTTTTACCATAGACAAGCGGAAGGGGACATACCTAATGGTGTTTTGAATGCGGTGCGATATGCCCAAAGTCGTCATCTAGTCTTAATGACCAATCCTTCCTTGAGGGATTTACAACTTTCTCGAGTATTCCCTTCAACTCCCGGTTGGAAATTTCGCTTGCCCGTTGGTTTGTGGGTGATATGCCGTGGCGATCTTGTGTGATATGCCAAGCGTTGCAACATCTTGGCAATTAGTCCGTTGTCAAAATGCTTGCCCCGTCGCTGATAATTGCTCTCGGCATCCCAAACCGTAAATATGTTTTTCTCGCAGGAATCGTTGCACGGTCTTGGAATCGTCGTTGGGAAACTGCAGCTGCCTCTACCCATTTAGACACATAGTCGACGGCGAGTAAGATGTAGAGGTTGCGAATGAAGATGGGAAAGGTCCCATAAAATCGATCCCCATACATCGAACAGTTCCACCTCGATGATGTTCTCGAGTGGCATCTCATGTCGCCTAGAGATATTGCCCGTCTTCGCAACGATCACATTGCTTGTAAAAGTCTTGGGCATCTTTGTACAATGTTGGCCAATACAAACCGGATTGCAAGACTTTGGCCGTGTACGAGTTCCTCCAAAATGTCCTCCATAGGGTGAAGAATGGCATTGTCGGAGTACATTACTGTTGCTCTTCTTTGAGGACACATCGGCGTATAACCTGATCTGCACATTGTTTAAACAAAAGAGGCTCGTCCCAAAAGTAATGCTTAGCATCATGGCGGAACCGCTTCTTCCCTTGGTGAGTAATGCCATACGGAAAAATACCACAAACAAGGAAGTTAACTAAATCTGCGTACCGGGTATTGCCGAGGCATGTGCTACCGTAGTGTCTCGCTCCCAAAATTGCTGAGGCGTGCTCGTCAAAGACTGGCTGCAAGGCGTCGAGAGTTGCCGAGGCGTGTGCTTCCATGGTTGCCGAGGCGTCATGGGCTGTCGAGGCGTCAAGGGTTGCCGAGGCGATTAGAATTTGTTCATCCGGGAATGCATCGCATATCTCTAGATCCGCGTCCTCCTCCCTATTGCGTTCCAAACGTGATAAGTGATCGCCACTTGATTTTTTCTGTTCCTTTCTGTCCTTAATTTCAATATCAAATTCTTGTAAAAGTAATATCCAACGAATCAAACGAGGTTTAGCATCCTTTTTAGCAAATAAGTATTTGATTGCCGAATGGTCCGTATGAACAATTACCTTTGTACCAATTAAATAGGATCGAACTTGTCAAATGCGAAAACTACAGCTAGTAACTCTTTCTCCGTTGTTGTGTAATTCACTTGAGCATCGTTAAGAGTTTTACTAGCGTAGTATATCACATGGAAGGTCTTACTGTGCGTTGGCCTAGGACTGCTCTCCTACCGCGAAATCACTTGCATCACACATGAGCTCAAAAGGTAGCGCGTCAACTGGTGGAACAACAATGGGTGCCGAGGCAAGCTTTTTCTTTAGGGTTTTGAATGCTTGGGTGCAAGAATCATCAAAATCGAAGACTTTATCCTGTTCAAGCAGATTACACAAGGGTTTAGTGATTTTAGAAAAATTATGAATGAACCTCCTGTAAAAACCTGCATGTCCGAGAAAACTTTGAATTCCTTTAACTGAAATTGGTGGGGTAATCTCTCGATCACGTCCACCTTGGCTTTGTCTACTTCAATTCCCTTGGATGAAATCTTGTGGCCGAGCACTATTCCTTCATCTACCATAAAGTGGCATTTCTCCCAATTGAGGACTAAATCTGTTTCTTCGCATCTTGCCAACACCCTCTCTAAATTGCCGAGACAGCCGTCGAAGTCATTACCAAAAACCGAAAAATCATCCATGAAGATCTCAAGGAAGTCTTCGACCATGTCCGAAAAAGAGCGCCATCATGCATCTTTGGAAGGTTGCCGGGCGTTACACAATTCGAACGGCATCCTTCGGAAGGCATAAGTACCGTAGGGGCATGTGAAGGTTGTCTTTTCTTGATCTTCGGTGCTATGGCAATCTGATTGTAACCTGAATAACCATCAAGAAAACAGTAAAAGGGTTTACCCGCAAGACGGTCAAGCATTTGATCAATAAAGGGTAATGGGAAGTGATCTTTCCTAGTGGCTTTGTTTAGCTTTCGATAGTCCATACAAACCCTCCAACCGGTCACATCTGGTTGGGATAAGTTCATTATTTTCATTACTCACCACTTTGTTATACCTCCTTTTCGGCACACATTGTACCGGACTTACCCACGCATACTATCGGAGATAGGGTATATAATGCCGGCGTCAAGCCACTTGATGATTTCTTTCATTACAACCCCTTTCATGGCATGATTCAGTCTCCTCTGGGCCTCAATTGAAGGTTTGTGATCATCTTCCAACAAGATCTTGTGCATGCACACCGCCGGGCTAATTCCCTTCAAGTCGGCAATTGTCCACCCTATTGCCTTTTTATGTAGCTTCAACATGTTGATCAGCTTCTTTTCCTGCTCAGGCTGTAACTTAGAAGAAATAATTACGGTAATGTATTATCGGTCCCTAAGTATACATATTTTTCAGTTGCGGCGCAATTGTTTCAACTCAAGAATTGGTGGAATTTCGATAGAGGGTTTTTCGATCTTACCTTCCTTACCCGAGTAGTCCGGTGGTTCAAAGTATGTACCTGGTCGATTGACTAGCCAATTTGCCTCTTCTGGCTGTTCCTCATTGACCGGTTCTTCATACTCCTCAGGTTCCTCTTGATCGGCAATGTAGTTGCCGAGGCAACTAAATTCCTCATCGAAGTTAAATTCTGCCGTGGCATGAAGTAGTTGGCATTCTTCTGGATCATCGGCATGCCTTAGTGTTTGGAACACATTTAGTTTTACCTCGCTGGTCATTCACCCTCATTGTGAGTTCTCCCTTTTCAACGTCGATCAAGGTTCTCCCTGCCGCTAGGAATGGTCTCCCGAGAATGATAGGTGCATGCTCATCTGCTTCACAATCCAAAATAATAAAGTCAGCGGGAAAAATGAATTTATCAACTTTTACCAGTATGTCCTCGATTTTTCCCTCTGGATGCACATAGGATCTGTCGGCTAGCTGCAGCAGCATAATGTTGTAGGTCTTGCCTTCCCGATTCCTAGTTTCGAAAACCGATTTAGGCATCAAGTTTATGCTAGCCCCTAGGTCGCATAGTGCTTTCCCGACATAGTGATTTCCAATAGAACAGGTATTGTGAAACTTCGGGATCCTTCAACTTGGGCGGCATGCGATTGTGCAACATTGCCATGCATCCCTCTGTCGCGCAATCTGTTTCAAACTCTCCTAGCCTTGTTCTCTTGGACACAATGTCTTTAAGAAACTTGGCATAGTTTGGCATTTGTTCAATTTCTTCCACCAATGGCAAGTTGATGTGGACTTGCTTTAAGATATCAAGAAACTTCTTGAATTGGTATTCTTGCTTTTGTCGCTTCAATCTTTGTGGGAATGGTGGTGGAAGTCGGATATCTTCTATCCTTTCATTGGTTTGAAACCTGATTGACGGCATTACGGGGACATCCGGAGTTGCCGATCGCGTTACCAACTGGGGTTGCCGAGGCGTGCTTATCGCAAGTTGCCGAGGCGTCACCGTTGCCGCAGCAATTCTCGGTTCAGCATCCGAGACTTTGCCGCTAGGTTCGTCTTGATCTTTTGTGGAGTTTTGTTTGACGAGCGGGTTTGAACCTCTCTAAGTTGTTGGCCACTTCTGGTGGTGATTGCCTTACATTGCTCATGGCCAGTTCCTCTTGCGACTTGATGATCGCTTAGGTAAACCTCCTTGTGGTCTAGTGTTGATTTTGAGCAAACCTGTCCGACTTGATTTTCCAATGATTTGATTGCCGCCTCTTGGTTTTGCAATCTCATCTCGGTCTGTTAATAAAAGCATCAGTTCTTTTTTATGAAATTACTATTCTCAGCCATATAAGATTCAGTTTTCATCATAAAAGCATTTAGAGAATTTTCCAAAGAACTAGATGTTGTCGGTTGTTCTTCTGCGGCATCCATTGTCGTGGCATATATTCTGCTGGAATCCCGATGCTTGTGCATTCTGATTGTTCTGGTTTAGAGCATTGTTGGGATTACTCCATGAAAAATTCGGGTGCTTTTTCCAAGCCTGGATTGTATGTATTTGACATCATGTTGTTGCCCGATTGTAATTCCCCACATAGAAGCTAGATTCCGGATTCTCGCATACATTCAGAAGAATTATGGTTATCACCACATAACTCACAAAAAGAATCCATTACCTTGACTTCATGTGTGTTGTTTGGTTTTTGCATGTTGGACCATCTTGGTTAAAGCGCCAATTGTGCGAAATTGAATCGATGATCCTAGTTCATGTATTGTGGCTTAGCGTCTAACTCCTCCTCTTCTAGTAGATGGGAATTGATAGTCATTCTTGGCCAGCCTGTTTAAAATTTGCATTGCTTCCTCCGGCGACTTATCTAAGAGTATGCCGTTTGCCGAGGCATCTAGCATCATCCTTGTTGGTGTATTCACGGTGTTGTAAAACATTGTCACTTGAGTCCACACCGGGAATCCGTGTAGAGGGCATTTGTGTAGAAGTTCTCTATATCGCTCCCAAGCCTCGTACATGGATTCATCATCTGCCGGTTTCAACTCAAAGTGGTCGGCTTCAATCTCGGGTGCGACAACTCCTGGGTTAAGTCCATCAAGATCTTCTTCAAGATAGTCTCGAATCGTTGCATTTCGGTGCAAGAATCACTCCTCCCCGCTCGAACATCTTGATTAATATTGCCGTCTTGATTTGCCATTGCTTCTCTTATCCTTCGTCTAAGTCTTTGTAAGGTTCGTTCGATTTGGATCAAAGGGATATTACGGTGAAGTCGGTCTCGCATACTGGTCATAAACCAATGCAAAACCAAAGTTTGTTAGCCCTTTGAATTTTAAACAAGAAAAATAAAAAGAATGTGCAAGAAAATAAAAACAAAGTCGCTATTGCCAATCCCCGCAACGACGCCAAAAACTTGTTGTTGCGTAATAAGTGCTACGCAATTGTGCAAGTATACACGCCGCAAGTTATAGTATAAAAGATATCGTCTCCACGAGGATTGGTGCCACTTCAAGAATCTAGTCTCTTGCAATGTAAAAAGTAAAAACACAAGTAAAGGATTATCAAGTTTAACTAATTACTAATCTAGAAAGCAATAAAATGAAATAAAAGATGAATTCAATTGAGAGAGATAGGCTAGGTTATCGTGAGTTGAGGTGTGATAGCCGATTGGATTGTCTTGGTAAAAGAGTGCATGGGCAACTCAGTTGCCGTGGCGACTTGCACAACGGGTTGCCTTGGCAACTAATTGATGGTTGCTTGGGCGACTAGTTGGGCAACTACTTGGGCGACCGGGCAGCAACTTCAAGGTTCGCGGAGCGTTCTTCAATGGTTTCTTCTTATCCCTAAGTCGAAACTCTAGCTACTTGTGCATGCCTTGATAATACATCCTGCGTGAATCAAGGGTGAACAACAACCAATCTTGCGCTCCTCTTAGCCGTTGAAATCCTTAACTTATTCCTAAGCCGGATTAATCTTCACCATCATTGGATTGCATAAAGATCATATTCATTCGTTTCTTGAATCTAACTCTCCCGATATTAGATAAATGGATGAAATCACGAGATCCTCTCCCAATTCACTCGCAAACAATAATAAGAATCAAGAATGAATAAACCTTGAAATAGAAAAGTGCAAACTCTTATTACCTAAACAAAAACCAATAGTTTCTCACAACCACAAAACACAATAACCATAGCCAAGTAAATTTAGTTCATGGCTAGGTTCCAAAGAAACACAAGATAATTAATCCCTAGCATGAACCCAATCGAACAAAGATGAAGGAAGAGGCTTGTCGAAATCCTCCTTGCCCTTGATGCTTGTCGAAAATTCTCTCCTCTTGCCCTACTTGGACTTGCCAAATTTCCCTCTTGCTCTCTCTATTCATCTTGTCGAAATCTCCTTGGTATTTATAGGGCTAGGCCAAAGTCCTTCTTTGAGGAGGAGTTTGAGTTGGAATTAAATTATCTTTAAAGAATATAATTCTTTATTATAATTTTATTCCTATTAGAACTTCTCCTATCCTCTTGGAATTTAATTCTTCTTTAATCTCTGCATGGCAATCAAATTCCTTTGGGCTTGGGCCTTGCTCCATGTCATCTTGGGCTTGTAAAGTCATGAATTTCGACATCCATATTGCTTTTGGTCTTTGTCGACAAATGCCATGGCAACTAGCTCGGCGTCTCCTTCATGCACTGCCCTGGCAACTAGCTCGGCATTGCTTTGGCAAGTGATCCTGCACATACACACACAAAAACACACCAAAGCAGCATCTATTTCCACAAAAATCACCAAGTTATGTAATCAAGTTCAACGTTTGAAGGAAACATGGATTAATGCATGAATGACTAACTATGCAACTAATATGAGCCTAAGTCTAACAGTAATATGAGTAAAAAGGGTAAGAAAAATAGTACTTTTGAACACTTATCAACAACTTTCTTCATTTTTTCATTCAATCTTGTTTGCGGCTAAATGGACTATTTGTTCTCATCATCTAGCTTAATCTTATGCATGCAAAACGATGGACTAATGCCCTTGATGTTAGCAATTGTCCATGCAATAGCATGCTTGTGCTGCTTTAGAATATCTAATAGCTTATCTTCTTGTATTGCGTCTAGAGTTGCAGAGACAATGATTGGGAGTGTTTTAGCATCTCCGAGGAATACATATTTGAGGTTAGCTGGCAATGGCTTGAGTTCCAGGGTAGGAGCTTCTTCTATAGATGATTTGAAAGTGGGAACTGAGCGGTGAGCAAGATCTAAGGATTCAACTTGCCATTTATGTTGTACCGTCATAGTGAGGACTTCTACTATATGGTCACAATTTGGGATATCTTCTTTGACCACTATCAGTGCAATATCTGATGCAACAAGAATACTACGATGATGGAGGTCTTCCTGAATAAAGTAATCAAGGATGTCAACATGATGGCATTCTTCAGACTTTCTCCCCGTAGCAATAGTGAACATCCCAAATGTGATTGTATCATTATCAACCCTCATTGTAAGATCTCACTTTGATACATCGATTATTGCCATCCCAGTAGCTAAAAATGGTCGACTAAGAATTATATGAACATCTTTGTCAGCCTCAAAATCTAGAATAATAAAATTAGCTAGAAAAACAAACTTATCAACGTGGACCAATACATCCTTGATTTGAATGTTTAGACGAGTCAAAGATCTATCAAACAACTGTAATGTGACTGTAGTAGGCTTCATATCTCCAATACCCAACTTTTTGAAGGTAGAACGTAGCATTAAATTTATACTAGCCCCTAAATCACAAAGAGCTTTACTGAAATAATGATTACCAATTGAGTAAGGTATGATGAAACTGCATGGATCCTTCATCATTCTTGGTTGAAAGGTAGATATCAACGCAATATACTCCCTAGTGAGCGGAATGGTTTCAATTGCATTGTGCTTCTTCTTCTTCTTGGATAAGATGTCCTTCATGAACTTTGCATAGCTCGGGATCTGTATAAGAGCATCAATCAAAGGAATTTGAATTGTTTCAAAGTATCATGAAAGAATTGAAATTGATTATCCAACCTAACATTCTTAAATCATTGAGGAAAAGGTGGAGATGGGTTATCCGGTTGCTGCATTGACATTAGATGTTGTGGTGACAATGTCGGTAATGAATCAGTTAAAGCATGAGTAATAGTAGGAGGAGTATTACTCGGCTGGTCGACGTGCTCTCTATCCTTCACTATGTGATCAGGTACACATGACACTCCTCGTTCATGTGTAGACATGGGTACTTGTTGCACCGAGTCAGTAGTCTGTTTGCCACTGCGTAAAGTTACAACCTTGCAATGCTCCTTACCCTTGTTCACGAGGCTCTCAATGTTGCTAGGTAAAGCTCCTGGCTTTCTAGAATTCATATCAGTAGCTAACTGGCCCAACTGAGCTTCCAAAGTGTGTATTGATGATGAGTGACCTTGCACAATCTCTTTAGTGTGAGACAAGTGATCATGCATTATCTCTTCAAGAAGAGCAAATAGGTTAGAGATACTTGAAGGAGCATAATGACTCATCTGAGATGGAGCTTGATATGGTGCACCATATTGTGATTGCATTCCGAACTATGATTGTGAAGACTGTGATTCACTCTATTGTGGTTGCATCCGATTTTGTTGAGATGGTGCACCATACTGTTGCTGCGAGTAACCAAAATTTCCTTGGCACACACTAGAATTGCCCTGAAATGAATTATTCCCAGAGCGAAAAGCTCCTCGGTGTTGAGTAGAATTAGAGTTATTCCAAGGTTTCCGATTAGTTGCATTGTAGAATGTACCAAACTTGTAGCCTTGCATGTTGCTAACATTACTCGCATTTTCTGCATGTTGTGGGCAATCCTCAAAACCATGGTTGCCTCCACAGATTATCATTAAAAGACATGGGTGGTAGTTTGTTGGGCTAACTGAATGGGGGCAACTTCACTTGTCCCTTCCATATTCTTAATATTGTTCCCCAAAGTGGAAATATGATCCTTTAGAGAAAACATATCATCTAGCTTGAACACTCTCGTTGCAGCGTTGCATGATGCAGCTCTAGAGATAGGATTTTGCGAATCATTTTGAGCAAATTGCTCCAAGACACCAACAACAACAGTGTAAGTGCAACCAGGTAGTGGACCATTAGAAAACTTGCCGACAAGATGTCTCGTCACTGCATTCAACCCATTATAAAAAGTCTCGATCTGAGTTTTTGGTTGAATGCAATGATTGGGACATCGTCGTAACAAAGACTTATATTTCTCTCATGTAGTGTGAAGAGTTTATCATCCAATTGCTAGTAAGCTATAATGTCATTCCTCAAACGTGAATTCAATGTCAGTGGATTAAAGCATAAAACAAATTGTGTCGCAAGGTCATTCCATGATGTGATAGAACCAACAGGTAATCCTATGAACCATGTGCAAGCTATAACCTGCAGTGAATAAGGAAACAATTGCATACGTAAGGCATCATCAAGAATGCCTTGTTGGCTAAATGAAGCACAAATTAAAAGAATATATTGAAGATGCTCTCGAGCATCTTTATGCGGTAACCCTGCATACTGCCCATTGGAGTTGAGCATTTGGAACATCATCGGCTTCAACTCAAAGTATCCAGCCTGAATAGGTGGTCGAATAATTCTCGGTTGCAAATCATCCAACGAGGAACTACAACTTCACGAATTGTTCTGTTTTGGGCTAGTGGGTGTAGTGGTGGGTTTTCTTGAGCATGAGGAATTCCCTCATTATTGTTTTCTTGTCTAGCCATTCCACTAATTTCACGAATTCTTCTTCGAAAAGTTCTTTCAACTTCAGGATCTAGTACATAGATTGGTGTAGTGGCACTTCTGGTCATACAACACTTGAACAAATAAATAAAAAGGAAAAGAAAAGAAAAGAAAAGATAAAACTATTAGAAACGACTACAAACTTAAATAAAGAAAATAGAATTGCAAGTAGTAACATAAGAACATAATAACACCATTGGTTGACGTATTTGTATGGACTACAAATGCCTCAATGTAGCCACAAGGAAGGATCATTTTCCTCTTCCTTTCATTGATTAGATGTTAGATCGAGTTACAGGAAATGAGTATTATTGCTTCTTAGATGGATATTCTGGCTATAATTAAATTGCTATTGGCCCTAAGGACCAAGAGAAGACTACCTTCACATGCCCTTTTGGGGCCTTCGCTTTCCGTTTCATGCCTTTTGGTCTTTGTAACGCACCAACCACATTTCAAAGGTGCATGATGGACGATTTTTTGTTCTACGAGAATAAATTTGACCAATGCGTTGAAAATCTAGAGAAGGTTTTGCAACGGTGTGAAGACACTAACTTGGTTTTGAACTGAGAGAATTGTCACTTTATGGTCACTAAAGGAATTGTGTTAGGCCACAAAATTTCAAAGGCTGGAATTGAGGTAGATAGGGATAAAGTAAATATTATTTAAAAACTACCACCACCAGTAAATGTGAAAGGTATCTGCAATTTCTTGGGTCATGATGGGATTTATAAGAGATTTATTCGAGATTTCTCAAAGATTATCAAGCCTTTATGTTTATTGTTTGAGCAAGGAAGAAAATTCATTTTTGATGATGCATGTCTGTATGCATTCAACAAGTCAAAGCACAGCTTGTGAATGCACCGATAGTTGTTGCACCCAACTGGGAGTAACCATTCAAGCTTATGTGTTACATAAATGATTTCGTCGTGGGTGCATTATTAGGACAATGGAAGGACAAGGTATTCTATGCAATATATTACACTAGTAAGACTCTTACTAACGCTCAAATTAATTATACTACTACTGAGAAAGAGTTATTAGCTGTAATTTTTGCTTTCGATAAATTTTGTTCTTACCTTATGGGCGTAAAAATTACTATTTTTATTGATCATTCTGCTCTGAGATATCTATTTGCAAAGAAAGATACAAAGCCAAGGTTAATCCGTTGGATCTTATTGCTACAAGAATTTGATATTGAAATTAAAGACCAAAAGGGATCAGAAAATCAAGTTGCTGATCCCTTTTCGAGCTTAGAAGCTGGAAGCGAAGACACCAATAAGTTGCAAATTATCGATGCATTTCCTGATGAAAAGCTGTTCGTTGTGAATACAACACCATGGTACGCTGATATGTGAATTATTTAGTTTGTGGAAAGACTCATGTTGGTATAACTGAGCACAAAAAGGCTAGATTTCTTAGAGATGCTACGAAATATCATTGGAATGAACCTTAATTGTTTAAGGTTTGTAATGACATTATAATTCAACACTGCGTCCCAAAGGAAGAGATGAAACCTATTCTACAATATTGTCTTAACGCTCCCTATGGAGGACATTTTGGTGGAATGAGAATGGCTGCAAAATTCCTACAATCTAGATTTTATTGGCTAACCTTGTTTAAAGATGCTCATGAATTCGCTGAATGTTGTGACAGATGTCAATGCATCGGATCCATATCCAGAAGAAATGAGATGCCTCAATAACCAATAATGGAAATTGAGCTATTCGATGTTTGGGGATTGGATTTTGTGGGTCCTTTCCCTAATTCTTTTGGAAATCTATACATTTTGGTTGTAGTTGATTATGTGTTTGCAGTGCCTAAAGATGATGCAAAGACTATACTAAAGTTATTTCACTAACACATACTTACTCATTTTGGAACACTAAAAGCATTGATTAGCGATCAGGGAAAACATTTCCATTGCAGCCAAGTGGCTGATGCGTTAAATTTCTATGGAGTAAATCATACACTAGCCACAGCGTATCATCCTCATTCGGATGGACAGGCAGAGGCATCTAATCGTGCAATCAAAAATGTTCTGGAAAAAGTGGTGAACACCACTAGAAAAGATTGGTCCTCTCTCCTTGATGATTCAATATGGACTATACATACTGCCTACAAGACTCCATTTCGAATGTCACCATATCAACTGGTGTTGGGAAAATCTTGTCATTTACCAATAGAGCTTGAGCAGAAGGCTTTGTGAGTGCTTAAGCAAGTCAACCTTGATTATGAGGCAACAAGAAAGAAGTGTTTGCTAGATATCATCGAATTATAAGAAATTCAATGCAACGCTTATGAAAATTCCTCTATTTACAAGGACAACAACAAACGCTGGAATGAAAAAATTATTTTGCATCGGCGATTTGAAGTTGGACAGCTGGTTTTGCTATTCAACTTTAGATTGAAACTGCGTCCAAGGAAATTGAGA
This sequence comes from Hibiscus mutabilis, assembly GCA_019671005.1. Lineage (NCBI taxonomy): Eukaryota > Viridiplantae > Streptophyta > Magnoliopsida > Malvales > Malvaceae > Hibiscus > Hibiscus mutabilis. The sequence continues at coordinate 41,148,903 of CM033715.1, read as the reverse complement.
TCAGATTTGTCTCGACCCTTTGAAGTTTTGGAAGCATTTCGACAAGGTGCTGTCACAATTCAAGATTCAAATGGGGGAACTCCATTCAAAGTCACTGGCCAAAGTTTGAAGCTCTATTGTGGTGACTTTGATCCTAAAAATATTGAGACCATTAAATTGGTTGTTTTTTTAAATTCTCTTTAATTGCTGTATTAGATTTAGATTTTCTTTTCCTTATTTTTTTAATTTCCTTTATTTATTTTTGTAGAATAGAAGAAAAATTCTCTTTATTTTGTCTCTTTTCTAAACACCTATACGATTGAAGGACTTATAAGATACAAATGAGTTATTTTGGGGGCAAATTGGGGAATTCTATTACACCAATTTATCCCCAACAATCACAACCCTTCATCACATCGTGAGAGAGACAATGAACGTGTAAAACCCCCTTCCCGTATTAGTTACCAAACACGAATCAGTGATGTTACAAAACAAAGTTAAAATAATTTCCATTAGCGAAACTTAAACGGGCAGTCCGCACTATTCTTGAACAATTTTTTTTTTTAATTTTTATAGACATCAAAAATTCATTCCATGAATTTTTAATTAAACTAGATTCACTAAGATTTTTAACCATATAAATTAATATCTCAAATTTTTTTGATCGGCAAAGAATGTATGATTTTATTAAAGGGAATCATACAAAGCCATCACAATCAATGGCCTTAATAAAAACCCCTCTAAACCTACATGGGAAAAAAGTACCAAAGAAGGTGAAATAAAGGACAAACACGCAAATCACGCCATCATAGAAAACCATGAAGAGCGAACGCCGCCACTCTTAGCAAGCGAGACAACTAGACCTTTTGCTTCCCTAAAAACAATATGAAAAACAACACACGATAAATCAGCGTACATAGTGACAATTTGTTGGAATACCCTCCAAAATCTCTATGGTCGACATTCTGAGCCCATCACCCACGACACCGTAACTACAGAAATAGACTCCACGACCACACTTGGCATACTTCTGCACCTCGAATCAACCAACATTAAAAGAGCATGACAGATCGCCTGTAATTTTGCATAGCTCGGATTTTTGCTGACTTGTGGAAAAAGTTGTAATCCGGTCACCCTCAATCAACAACGTAGCTCTTGACTTTTGTCGCCACACTTTAACTTGAAAATCTCTTTTCAGCAAAAGTTCTTCCTCGGATAACTCACCCAAGTTAAACTGACCATCCAACTCATCCGACAAATGCAAAGCTTCCGCATACAACTCATCCACATTCCCAAAACTAGACCGGTACTAGCCTTCAAAAAATTTTTCCTTCCCCTAACTTTTGTAGAATTTTAAGAAATCTGTTACCCTAGTTTCTGACCTTTCATCTGTTAAAAATTCATATATTTTAGTACAGACCTCGAAATCAGTTACCGTTTTTTAAAGAAACTAGACTCAATTTCCAGAACATACATATAAGATTCATCCTCTAATTTAATTTTTTGAATTTATGGCAATTTTCAAACTCATCGCCTAATGCAGATTTTCAGGACAATTTTTATCTATTCCAATTGTAAGTCCACTAGCTACTCATAAATCATTCCAATTCAAATATTAGTTATACTAAACCATATTTTAGTTATAGACATTATAAACCATAAAGTTATTAAAGTTCGATTTACACAAAATAAGCAAGTTTGACATTATAAATGCCACTAATAAAAAATATCATATAGGATGTCAAGACATTACTATGATAATTTGTGGTATGTCCTTACCCAGGAGGCGATACAAAATGTTGCTGCTTACCACCGTAACCGTATCAGCCTACATGTGCACAAGCAAATCACGCGCTAAGAATAAACTTAGAGAGGCATTATATGTAATCATAAAATAAATAATTAATTAAAGAAAACTTGTTTAGGCCATCATTGTCAAATTTTCTTATAATTCATAACCATTAGATACAATATAAGTAAATAATGGTAAACATCATATAATTCATTTTTATAAATAGCCCAAGATTTGTGTAAAGAGAGAACTAAGTATGTGAATCTTGTAGTCCCAGACTACTAAGTACCCAATGGATACTGAAAATAACTATAACGAGCTCTTGGTACTCCTAGAGTTCTAAGCTCCTAAGTGCTGGTTGTCCCAAACTACTAGGCCATAAAGACCAGAACTCCCAGAGTTCAAGACACATAAAAGTGTCGTTGCAGCTGCTAGATTCTATGGCATGCCACTATATTATAACTCTCCATGGTATACTTGGGCAGTAAAACAATATCATTATACTTGCAAAATATCATCATGTAAATGTTATATAAATTATCATCGATAAAATAAAATAATAGAGCAGTTTATACTCTATTATGCCATAAATCATTATAAAAAATGTCATCAATATATGATAATAAAATTACCATAAACAAAGCATAATAAGGTAGTTCATACCCCATAATGTACCAACCCTTTTACTTTTGCCTGTAAAATATAATATAGACCATACAAAAACCATGTTACCAATTTAATAAGATCAAGTAGGTTGACTTCTTAAAAGTCTACAAAAATACATTTCAAAACATATAAAAGCACTCAACTTATGTAACCCCTTCGACCCGACCTAGTCACAAGACCGAACCGAGCGAGCTATATTAGGTTTGCCAAAGCAAATTGTGAAGAATTAACTCGAATTAACATTCATTTTTTTCTTTTATCTTATCTAGATGCAATATTATATCCTATGGTGAGTGATTAGGCAGCGGGTGAAAACTCAACTCATCCCTAGTGGAATCGCTAAGATGTCGCGACCATTTTTGAAACCGAATGTGAAAAATAGTCTGGCGATTAGGTTTTTGAAATAGGGGTTTTGCCTTTTATTTGTTTAATCTTGAAAATTAGGGTTTTTCATATTAAATCTGGTTTTCACTTAATTATCCATAAAATTGATTTTATTTTTATTTAATCTTGAAAAATACTTTTGGAGTCGTCACAAGTCACTTTGGTAGACCAAACACCATAAAAACAACCAGAGATTCTTCTTATTAAATTTGGGTTTGGGAGTCGGTTATGTGTGGGGAAGGATTAGCACCCCCACAAATGTCTGTTGTCGGTATCTTATTAATTTCACGTGGCATTTTGGCATTTCGAATGATAATTTGAATTTAATTAATTCCTTAATCATTAATTGAATTTTCGTTCCAAGTGGAGATATCCTTTTGTAAGAAAATACATTTTTAGCGAATATAAGTTTTGAAATATCCAGTTACTTTAGGATACTTCAATTCATATTAAAAAATGTATCTCAACACAAAAGGTTTTTAATGCATGTCCAATTATTTTCTTGTCAATTATACGTTCAAACCTAATTAGGGCTCCAATTAATTAGTTAAAGAATCTATGAATATTATCGAATTTAGGGTTTATTTGATAACACCCAAATGCTTGGGCACTATCCATATTAAGCCCTTAATCAATAATATTCCTAATTATTTAATGATTCTAACTATTAAACCTAATCCTTATTCAATTTTAATTAACTATGTCATTACACATTCTGAATTCAAATGAAATATCAAATGTTTCACTAAAATTCCCCCGTGATTAACATATCCTTACAATAAGATACTAATCAACTTAGAACATTAAAGTTTCCATTTAATAATCATTTATTTTCTACAATGATCTCACCTATTTTGATTATTTAAATTAATTAAAGAACCTAAATTTCAAAAGCTCTAAATAATTAAAGCTAAGTGAATTAATTATCTAAAATGTTAAAACTATATTCTTAATTTAAATCACGCAATCATGCAACACAACTAAGCAATTAAATTAAATAAATTAAATTAATTAACATTTAAATCTAGGGCTAAATTGAATTCGTCTGTAAACTGAAGAGCCTAATTACAAATAAAAGGACCAAATTAAAAAGGATTGAGAATATGAGGCCAAATCCATAGGGACTCGGATAAAAGGGCACATGTCTAAAACTCGGCCTGAAAGACTCGCGCGGATCTCCTCCAATCCGGCACCAAAAAGGTGCTGTGTTGACTCGCCTATAAAAGGCTCGAGTCTAAGCTAACTCGGCCATAATGCAATTGCCTTCTCTCTCTTCACCCATATATACTTCCCCTTCTCTCTACACAAACCTTTAAAACCCAAAAAAACTCACCCATTTTGGATTAACACCCCATTGTTCTTTAGTGTTCATCATGGGTTCATCAAGAACAAGATGAACACTAGCTAGCAACCACCATATCCTTCGCCGTTAGATCCTCAACCGCCATTTTCGATCACCCATTAGCTGTTCACAAACCACTAGTCTACCACACCACCCACCACGGTGTGAACTTTGACCAACACGAGGCAATTTTCAGCCACCGTCCACCGCCATCCAAAACCCTAAAAATTATAATTTCCCTCAATTTTCAACCTAAACCTAAATTCGACCGAATTTCCCACTTCACACAGCTTAAATCTATCCGAACCCCTCCCAATCTCTCATTTTCAACACCAACAGTCTTGAAATCTACTCTGGCCACCAGATAAGTTCTCGACCTCTATTTCTTTTCTAATTTTATTTATTTTGTAGGTATTCAAAATGAATAAAAGGATTTATACCTTGTCGACCGTGAAAACAACAGTCCGATCTCCAACTCTGGCAACGGTCTACAACTCCGGCATCAGTTCATGTCTTTGGTGACTCAACCCTAGTGACTCTTCCTCTTCTCAGTGTCAGTTCAACTCCCGAAGGTTAAGGCTCTCTCTCCTTATTATTACAGTATTTATTATTATTAGTGTTTTTAATGATGATTAATTAATTCTTAACTTTTCTCTCTCCCCCTATTTATAGGAATGTCAGATGTTGATGTAAGGATGACATCACAGAGGTGATGTCATCGTAGAAGAAAACCATAATCCATATGCATGCTGCTAAGCCAATGGGAAAATGCCACGTGTCCTTTAGGATTAAGGTTTTGGCGGGAAAATGGGTTTAGGCTTTATTTTGTGTTTGTTTGGTTGTAAAGTTGATAAAGGGATTCAGCTTTATATTTAAAATGGGCCATGTATTTGAATATTGTGTAAATGGACACTTATTAAGGATTTTGGGTATTTGAACTATTTTTTGGGAATTATTATATCTATTTACTATTTATTTATGTTTTTGGTTTTTATTTATATAAATATATACGTATATACATGGGTATCTGAACAAAATACATGTATTACAAGTTCCCCTCTTTGCTCATAGCTATAGATCAGGAATAGGGCAAAGACTAACAAGATGCGAATTTTGTCCGAACTATCTGACCACCGAAGCTTCAAGCTGTTCTTCTGATTATGAAATTCTTCAATATTTTCTTTTGCTAATCTGTCTCTCTGTAAAGACGTCAAATAAGCAAGCTCTTCTCATTGTGGACTTCCTCATTCTTCAAAGGGATGAACTTTCTCACTAGGAGATCCTCCTTCTTCATCAAACGGGTTCTTCTCATTGATAACTCTGGGGCGAACTCTTTTCATCAGAAGTTCTTTGGTGAACTATCCTCATTGGGAACTCTATCTTCGCTGGGCGAACTCTTCACATTAGGAGTTCTTTCTTTGCTGGGGTGAACTCTTCTCATTAGGAACTATGTACACTTTGCTGGTGAACTCTTCTTATTAGGAGCTCTTCATTCTTTGCTGAGTGAACTCTTCATATTAGGAGCTCTATCTTTGCTGAGCGAACTCTTCACATTTGGAGCTCTGTCTTTGCTGACGGATTCTTCTTATTAGGAGCTCTATGCTCTTTGCTTGGAATGTCGATTCACGTCATCCTCTGGGGAAGATTTGAACCTCCAAAAACAAATATCACCAATTAATAGAATTTTAAATTGAAGTAGTGTGAAATATCTTCAACTTTCAGCTTGGAGCGCTGAGATCTTTAGAGTCACTGCTTTTCTACCTAAGGTGTCTCTATCTTTTAGTCTAAAGATCATATAAGCTTTTAATCTGTTGATTGATCTTTTAGTCTAAAGCTCATATAAGCTTTTTTTGTATGTGGCCTACAAAAGTCAAATCTGTCAGTAATCTTTCAATATTAATTGTAAGAAAAATGTACAATTTAGATAAATCAGTAAGGAACTTCAAGTGCTTCAACAAGAAACATTGAAACTTTTAACCAATTAAACTGTGCATCCTCTTTTCTTGAGCCCAAAGTTGATCTATCTTGCTTTTTTAACTTGGTAACCTATACTTCATTCTTTTAATGAAACTGATGGCCCAAAAGGTTAGTATCTGCTGCTGATACCATGCCCCCATTGTCTTACTATCAAAAAGTTCTCATCATTTTTTAAGATGTCAGTCTAAAGGACTTAACACCATGCCCAAAGGACTTACTGATGACCCGAAGGCTTTAAAATTGTGATGCACTTCCATTCTTGTGCAAATAACCCGAAGGATTTAGAATTGTAATGTACTTCCTTTTTAATGACCCGAAGGATTTAGAATTGTAATGCACTCCTTTTCTTGTGCAAAACAATCAAATATCAGAGGCATGCCTCTTTAAATGGATTGAAATTTTGACTGAGATCAACCTCTTCAAACGGATTGAAAGATTTGTTGTGATCCGCCTCTTCAAACAGATTGAAATCTTTGTTGAGATCCGCCTCTTAAACGGATTGAAATCTTTGATGAGATCCACCTTTTCAAAAAGATTGAAATCTTTGCTGAGATCCACCTCTTAAAGCGGATTGAAATCTTTGCTGTGATTCGCCTTTTCAAACGGATTGGTGTCTTTGCTTCATATTGTGATCTACCTCTTCAAATAGATTGTCTTTCCTTCACAAAAATATGATTGAAATCTTTGCTAATCTTTTCTGGATCTACTTCTTCAATCTCAAAGTTGTAAATTGAAATCTTGCATGTTCTTTGTTGATTCTTTGAATTCCACTTGGATGAGTTTTGATCTTTTTTGCTTCTCTATTAGGTTTTCTGCTTCTATTGCAATGGTGCCTCATCTCTTAAAATTGTTCTTATCAAATCTTGCTTTGCTTGATCTTCTTGAGCTTCGTCTAAAACTCCTGTTGTCCTTATGCCAGACAAATTAGCCCCAGAATTTTGTTGTTGAGCTCTTATTCTTTTTGAGCAAACATTGACTTCTTTAGTAATCAAATTCTTTTAGGCTCTACATTCTTTCTTTTCTATTCTACTCAACCCTCTTATGCATAATGATGCCCTTCTAATCCCCTTATTTCTTACTCCAACATGTAGAATTCTCCTACTTCATCATCTAGGGTGAGCAGATGCGTCAAGTTCCTGAACATTCTTCAAATCCTTGAACTTTTATCAAGTTCATTCTTTAATTCTAAAGAAAAACCAAAATCTTTGGTAGAAGCTTGTTTTAAGTTCCTGAATTATACGCATGCTTGTACCTCTTTCTTTGCTTGGAACACATGTGACTAGGTATGTTCCTCTAATTTTGAAGTTGTAAGTTGCAATTTTTTTCTCGTTTCTTGATGATTCTGCCAATTCTTGTTACATTATGCAAAAGCTCTAAATGTATGAGTTAGTATGCTCCTATCTTATGGATGCCTAACTATGTATGATGCATGAATAATGTGAATTGAGGACCACTTGGGTGAGTTTTCATCATTAGTGAAGCTCAAAATTTCTTGTTTCTTTTTCAAAAACTCCTTTTGCTAGAAAGGTAGTCCATCTCACACTCAGGTTCAATCTTCAGGATCTCTACATCTTTTGCTCTAAGGCTCATTTTTCAGGTTTTCATTCTAGATTGCTTTTCTTAAAGCGCCCCTTCGAGTTTTCAGTTTGTTTTTTCTCTTTCTCTTTCTCTTTTCCTCTCTTCTTTTTATTTTCTTTTTCTTTTTAACCAAGCCAATTACATCACTGGCCTAACAACAACAATTCAAATTTCCTTTCTCAATAGAAGAATATGGAGTTGCAGATATTTCCACTCATTCTAGGAGGTTGAGGGGTAGCAATGACTCCAGGTGCCATAATACCACTATTGCTTGATGATATCTCAGAAGCATCTTCAAACTTCATAAACTGTCCCAACTGAGATATTGCCAAGTAGGTGCAACAAATAGAAGCAATGAAAAAGATGGCAATGGTACTCCTTTGATACACATAAGACAGAGAATGGACTAGTTCCTGCAGGACATCTACCGAAAAGCCAACCTGATCCAAGAGTGCATGATAATGTGTTGCCCTTGTGGTTCCAATCATACAAACATGAGCGCAGAGATAAAAAATTATAGTTTTCTGGTGGCAGACTTTGTTGTCAATAACAGTTCTAGGTTGCGCCTTGTCTTGGGTTTCATCGATAAAATTACAACTTTAACCCAAAAAATGGTCCATGTTCTCTCTTTGCCCCTAGATTTTTACTATTGAACTTATATTCTTCTTAAGTTGATCTTGACTTCTTGTATACTCTGACTTGAACTCTTACGTACCATGATGCCTCATTAATCTCTTTGTTTCTTACCCCATTATGTAGAATTTGCCCCTCATTCATTATTTAGGGGAAGCAAATGCCACAAGTCCTTGAACTTTTTTGGTCCTTGAACTTTGTCGAGTTCATTCTTTTAATTTCAAAGGTCAACCAGTACTTCATGGTAAAAGCTTACTTTAAGTCTCCGAATTTTCTTCAAGTCCCTGAACTTTCTTCGAGTTCATTTATTAACTTTATAACCAATCGAAACTCCATGGTAGAAACTTGCTTTAGGTCTCTGAACTATTTGCATTCTTGTCATTTGTCTTCACCATGACCCCTGATGGGTAATTCTTCTAAGCATGCTACTTCATTCAAAGTATGTACTTCATTTAGCAATTAGAACATTTAAGCATGTTAGTTTAATAAATGTATGTCAGTTTAATTACAACAAGTTAGTCGTTTAAAGCATGTTTGTTTATGTTTGAGAGTTCATTTAGTGTGTTAGTTTAACTTAATTAAATTAGTTCATTCTATGCAACTAGATTCATTAATTAAACTAGCTCATTAAAACTAGTTCAGAATTTGCTTTCTTTTTAGTAAACAAGTTGTTGTCTAATGGATGTCTAATGTGTTAGGGAATTCATTTGGGCAAATGGCTGATCATTTTCTTCAAGAATGACAACGCATTTACCACAAATTCAAGGCACTTGAAGGCACATGAAAGAGGCTGATTGGTTTCATCTAGGAATTCAAGGCATGAATTAGAAACAACACTTAAAGAAGGAATTCAAGGAGTCTCATACTTTTCGATAAATTATTTGCCATTTTGGATGGGATCTAGGAAGATCTAGGTTTAGAAGTCTTCTTCAAATTTATTCCACTATCTCTTAGCTTTCCGACTCTTTTTGAATCACCTCAATCCGATATCAGGAGCTTGAGATATGATCGTTTTACTAAAGACAATGCAGGCTGGAATTTCATTACGGGAAATGCATGCATGGGAGACAAGCAATTAAAGTCCATCATTATCAACCATTTGAAGAGGCTGTTCAAATTCTACAAGGAAGACAAGCCTTAAAAGCTATCTTTATCACTCAATTGAAGGCTCCCATTGTTCATATAATCAAGACGTTCAAGTCATTATTTATCATCTTTTTGGAGGATTTTCATATTCTACAAGGAGACATGTAATGAAGGTCATCTTTATGTCATTCAAGAAGGATGAATGGCTTGTAGATAAGCATGGAATAAGAAGAGACACTCCCCTTTTGGACAACAATGCATCTACATACATCAAGTGTCCACATTCATCCCCTTTCTTTCATGATTGAGCCAGCCAAAGATACCCAAGAGTCATCCACTCCTTTGGACGAAATTGTGTCTCCATTTAGCCTCAAAAGTGTCTAAATTCATCCTAGACTAGTTAGAATATTCATCTACTAAAGGGGATAAGAAGAAACAATGCATTCAAGAGCATTCAATACCATTTTGATGAAGCATTCATATCCTTTGTGAGACCTTTCATATTTAGCCTATGAACACTATAAATATGCCCCCTTTTCTTTCATTTAAACTAGACTTTGATACATAAAAATCCTCTTTGAGAGTTGCTTTCTTTCTAGTTCTTTTGAAGAAATTTATCGGCTTCAAGTTGTTCTTGTGGTCTTCACTCCATTTCCATTCTTTATATTGTTGGTTCCTAGCTCTTTATAGCTAGAGGGTCACAATCCATACTCTATCGCTTCAATTCCATCACTTTATATTGTTTGTTCCTAGCTCTATATAGCTAGCGAGTAACAATCCATCAACCTTTCAAGCCTACAAAGCCCACGCCACAACCACTATCTTCTATATCCATATTTCCTTCTACCATAATTTCCAACACTATCCATTCATATCTTAAACCCAGTTGCCACGGAAAACTTCACAATCCCAGTTGCCATGGCAACTAACTTGTTACGGCAAATGATATTCAATTTCTTACTCGAATCAAGATCGGGCAACAACATATATGATTTGGAACTCTCAACCGAGATCATATCATAATCAATCATATATCCTTAGCAATAATCCCAACATCCATAATTAATTGTTAAGTCGCTGCAGCTGTTTGTCTTTATTTTTGCAATTTTTCGATTGGTTAATTTAGTTTTACTTAAATCGATATTCACCAATACTTGCAATTATTGGACAGGGAGTTGGCGGTGGAGTTTAAAATAACGGATAAAATCGATAAGAGGATCCACCACCTGCAAGTCCCATAAGATTTATTAGAGACATCTTTGATCCCATTATTAACAACCTCAACCCACCAATTGTGGTACCTGATCTAGGGACTGCCCATTTTGAGCTAAAGCTCATTATGTTGAATATGCTCAACAATATTGGACAATTTGGAGGATCCACAAGAGAAGATGCTGTGAGCACATTCAAGCCTTCTTGGAAGTCTGTGATTGTTTCATGCAACGAGACATACCCACCGATGCCTTGCGACTTAAGCTATTCCATTTCTCCTTGCGAGATTGAGCCAGAGCATGGTTGAAGACCTATTCCATATGATCTATTACATCCTGGGAAAACTAGTGCAACAAGTTTCTGCAACGATATGACCCACCGAACGTGCCCAACCAAAGGTGAAGCGATATCATCTCGTTCCAACAATATGATGATGTATCCATGTATGAAGCATGTGATAGATTCAAAGATATGCTTCAAAATGCTCGATTCTTGGATTCACAGATTGACTAAAAGTCATGACATTCTATAATGGCGCCAATGCACCAACAAGGATGATGATTGACTCGTCAGCTAATGCACTAAAAGTCATGACATTCCATGTATGATGCTTGACCGAATAACCAACGCTCACTAGTAGTTCCCCCGAGGGAGATTGAGGCCTAGACCTAAAGTAGCTGGATAACTTTAGTTAGATGAGTCCTAGACTGTCACAACTCAGCTCTCTACCATCACAAACATACTCAAGAACATGCAAGGAACCTCCAATGTTCGTGAAGCAAAGGTGGTGCAGTATACATGCGAGCATTGTGGTAGGGAATATTTTTCGAGTGAATTTCCAAACCAACAATAAACTAAATCCTATGTAAGTAACTCAAACTGTAACAACAATCCCCACTCCAACATCTACAACTCGATAACATCCAAATTTTGGTTGGGGAGGCAACAAAGGAAATACATGAGCACAACCAGCTACATCAACTGACACTCCTAGATTCCAAAAGACTTAAGAGGAAGAACCAAGGAGCTTCTAATTCCAATTCTAATTCTTTTGATAATTCTTATCAATTATTTATGAAAATTGCTCGTGTCATTATGCAGGATCAGGCAACCCACTTGAAGAATCACAGTGACATGCTCACAACGCACGCTACCATGTTGCAAAACCAACAATCGATCATGCAAAATAACACCACCTTAATAAGGTCCTTGGAGATACAAGTTGGGCAGAATGCCTAGATGTTGAAGACGAGACCACCTGGCGGTTTACCTAGTGATACTGAAGTCACTAGGGCCTTTATTGTAGAACAATGCAATGCTATATCTCTTCGTAGTGACACGCAATTGAGGTTAAAAGCCAAGTTTGGGGGAAGCTCTCCAGTAGATACTACTCCAAGCTAGCAATCTGTCGACGCTCCTGCACCAAAGGAACCAACTCCTCTATCTAATACAGTGAGTGACCTTGCTATTGACGGCAAGGAAGACAACATTAAGGATGCACATACATCCAGTAAGCCACAAGACGAGGCCAGACCACCACCTCCATTCTAATAGAGATTGAAGGCTCAGAAAACAAGATGCCCAGTATCATAGATTTTTGGAGATGCTTAAGCAGTTGCACATCAATGTCCCACTTCTAGAGGCCATTGATCAGATGCCTATCTATGCAAAGTTTCTGAAGGAGATCATGACAAAGAAGAGGAAGGTGAGTGATGTTGAAATTGTGACAACCATAGGCAAGTTTGTGGTTGTGCTGAGTGATTCGCCACCCAAGATGAAGGACCTTGGAAGCTTCACCATTCCATTCTCTATTAGCCACAATTACTCTGGACGTGCATTATGTGATCTCGGTGCAAATGTGAACTTAATGATGAAATTTGTGTTTAAAAGATTAAGGATGGGAAAAGCGAGGCCAACATCAGTGATCCTTTATTTGGCCGATCGACCTCAAATCTAACCTGAGGTAGAATTGAATATATGCTAGTTAGGGAAGATAAGTTTGTCTTCCTAGCATATTTCATCATCCTTGATTGCGAAGATGATGAGACTGATCCCATTTTCCTAGGGAGACCATTCCTAGCCACTGAACGGATCGTAATCGACTGCGAGAACGACAACTTCACCATGAAGATGAAAGAAGAAAAGATAATATTCAATGTCTTCAACACACCCAAGTACATAGAGGAATTAGAAGAATCTTAGCTTGTGGAAACCAACAAGACTCACTCTAAGGAATGCTTGCTAGAGTTATGTGACAGTAATATGACCAGATCCAATGAATAAACTAACTTTGGCAAGGCTACAGCTGATGCTGAAAGAAGAGTTACTTGCAACAGAAAGATGAAAAAACATTGGAAACTCATTCCAAATGGAAGAATTGTTGATGAATTGGAGATTATCAAATGACATGAGGGATTCATATTCCATACTTCCTGACAGTGTTATCATTTGCGGCTTCCCAATTTGGGTGAACTTAACGTGCTGCTACAATGGTTAACCATTTTTAAGGGAGCACCAATCTTACGTGATAAGATAAAGCTCCCATCATTGGATACCTAACATATCCGCCTTTACATTCTTTTTTACTTTTCTACAATTTTATTTTTAATTTCCAATTTTTTATCTTTCACTTTCTTATAAAAGTGTTCATTAATAATTTTTGGCAGCTATTAAGCAAGGTTATTTGTGTGGCTCTCCAAATAGAAAGAGAATGGAGTTTGTTAAAAGGGTATATTCCTTAGAAATTGGAAGAAGGGTTTTACCCTAATTTTACACCAATCTAACCCATTTACTTTCCCTACACACTTTTCTCCTGCTGCCAAAAGCTTTCCACCAATCACACACCATTAAAATCCTTTGCTCGTCTAACACACTACAAAACCTCTTCAAAACCCTGAAATACTTGTTCCTACCATCTTTCATCATTTTTCCCATTACTTTGATAAACTTTCTTTCAACCTCATACCTTCGTCCAACAATTGCCAAAACCAGAACCGCAAACCATGTCAAAACTAGCACTTTGTCCGTAACTCCAATGCCCAACAAGGTGACTATGTCTAGAAAGACCCCTGCGTCAACTTCTCTTTGAGTGTCAGAAAGCCCACGAGAAACTGATCCTCACAGAACCTTCGCTACTCTAGAGATGGAACAACAATTTGAGATATTCAAGAATAGACAGCTACTCCTAGAGGAAGAATTGGAGTTTATAGGAATACATAGAACCAAATTTGATGAGAACATTCGCTCGCTGATCGAGGTCCATGGATGGGAAGCATTTATTTTGTACCCTGGTCGAATCAATGTCTCATGGGTACATGAGTTCTACACTCACGTTACCATAGCGACGGACACCATCGTATTTATCTAAGAAAAAATGATAAATTTCTCTGCTGAAACAATCAATATGTTGTATGACCTTGATATTAAAGAGGATAACCCTGAGTATTTCATGGCAACGACAACCAACACCATCCATTATGAGAATCTGTGAGATTTGTGCATCCTCAAAACTGCATGGATGTTGCAGTCCACCACTCACAAGATTGTGAAATGGGTCAACCTGAAACCAGACCCTACATTCTGGATCCACTTCATGACATAAGAATGGGTCCCAACCGGACACCACTCTTCCATCTCTTCTAAGAGAATGTTCCTCCTTCACTCGGTGATGTCAGGTTGATAAATAAACATTAGTAAGATAACCCACGAATCTATTGTTAATAGAGCAATTTCCTCTGGCAAGAAGCGACCCCTAATCTTTCCTAGCTTGATAACAACCCTATACGAAAAGGCACGAGTTGGAACCGACCCAAATGATGAGATCATAGAAGACTCTATAGGGACACTCAAAAAAGAAATACCCAGGCTCAAGCGATTGGTGTCTATCTTAATACCCTTCAGCACACCGCCTTGAATTCGCTGCACATCGCTTTGCCGGTTGCAATGGCATAATTTTTCTGGCCATTCTTTGAATATATCCGAGCATAAGACCTGGCTATGAGAGCTGTGTTGAATCAATTCTCCCTAGGGTCGACCGAAGCATTCCTAGTGTCTCTATAATAGTATTTCACTGAGTTCCCTTTTAACCGATCACCTAGAAAAAACAATGACATAGACAAAGATGAGAAATAAGAAGCAAGAGAAGAAGATGAAGAGAAAGAAGAAGACGATGAAGAGAAAGAAGAGGGCGAGAAAACAGACGATGAAGAAAAGGAAAAAGACGAGCAAACAGACAATGAAGAAAAAGAAAAAACTCCCCTCAACCAACCTACTATTGCTTTATTGACAAGAAAGATGAAGAAAAGTCATGTTTCAATCGCTCCCTATCGAATGAGTAAGCGGACAAGAGCTCAGGACAAAGGCAAGGCCCCCATGCACCCTGACCTATCCACTTCTTCTAGCACAATACACATGGTCAACGATGATTCTATGGAAGTGCAACAGCTAACTGGCTGGGCACTCCTCCTGTCCAGACGTTACCAACTCTAACTACTACCACTCCCGGGCCTTAGACCAAGATTTTTGTTGGCCGAGTCCTTGAGGAGCTACATGAACATTTGGGGAATCGAACCCCAATCTCGACCACCTTCAGTTCCCCCGCATCCACTATTTCCCATGTTGACAAGGGCACCCCTGCACCAACCGCATCCCCTATAATTCAAAAGTCACCACCAGTACTTGCCCCTTTTGTAGCTCGCACTGGTAAACGAACAAAAAGCCAAGCTCGCCGCACACCACCATCCAATAATTCCTGGGGTTAGTTTCCCTTTTAATTTAGTTTATACCATTTTTAATCATTTGCATATTTTTTTATTTTTCTTTTCCTTTTGCATTGGGGACAATGCTCCTCTCATGTTTGGGGGAGTACATACCCATACTTAAATTTAGGTAAAAAATTTTAAAAAATAAAACTGTAATTAGCCTAATATATCCAATAGGTTCCCTTTGCTATGATTTCCTTGATCCTGAATTTGGGGCAGCATTGATCATGACATCCTTTGATGATTCTATGTTGATCTGTTGCAAGGTGTTCAAAGCTTTCTAGTTTTTGAACTTAATGATAAATCTGATGTAGCCCTTAAAACCACAAGTTGCATGCAACCTGACACTTAAGAAATCTTAGGGATGCTCTAAGCTAACTTTATGATGCTTAAGCATGAATCGAAAGAAAAAAAGAAACGACTTAAATGCTCAATGTAGCAAACCAAAGGCTTTAAAGTCCCTAAAAATAAAGAAGATAAATTAAGACTTGATAATTTAAACAAAACATTGAGGGACATTCTTCTATTTATCTTGCTATCTTAGTACACTAGGCGAGTTGTGTTTGCTCCATTTAACTTTCTCTGGTAGGAACGATAGTATTGGCAAAGAGTGAATGAAAGTCTTCATAGGATGACACTACTCGTAGGGCTCAGGGATGGGTTGTTTGCTCCACTCCATCTTCAGGTGCCGAAGGGTTAGTGTGATGAGTATCTTGGAGAAGAATGTGAACCCAACTAGGAATGATTGGTCTTTGAGGCTAGATGAATCCTTATGAGCATACATAACATCTTTCAAAATGCCATTAGGGACTTCCCCATACATGCTTGTATTTGGGAAGTCATGCTTATTGGGCAACCAAGCAGATGAACATGGAATGGAGGGTTGCATGTATGAAGCATTTGCTAGATTTGAAAGAATTGGCGGAGTTTAGAGCACAGACCTATGAAAATGCCAAGCTTTATAAAGAAAGAACAAAGATGAGGCATGACAACAGAATATTTCAAAGAAAGTTTGAAGTGGTGCAAAAAAATCTGTTGTTCAATTCAAGGCTTATGTTATTTCCATGTAAACTCAAATCTAGATGGTCAGGACCATTTGAAGTTGTCAAGCCTTATGCTCATGGAATAGTAGACATCAAGGAATTGAAAATAGGGACAACGTTCAAAGTGAATGGCCATAGATTGAAGCATTATTGGGAAAGAAGTCAGAGGAATGCCAATGGGATTTTTCTCCTTGGCAAAGATTCAATAATCTTCGCTATATCAGTTTGATCATTGTAAAAAATTAGGACAAATATTTTCTTTCTAGTATTTTAGTTCCATTGTTTTAGTTTTTCGTTTTCTATTTTGAAATGTTTTTATGAGTGATAGTGCAAGATATTTTACCAAGGCAGTATGCGAGGACATGCCAACATTCAGATACCAATCACCACGAGGAGTGGTAACACATAGACATTCTAAAAAATAGGCCCTAGGGAGAGTTCTTTTTGCTGAGTGGGAAAATGCTAGTCGCCGTCCAAGTGAAAGTTTAAACTTTAAAGAAAAAAATTTACCCTTTTTCTTTTCCCTTGTTGTCACCTTCTACTCGCTTAAACCCATCATTATCCCACTCCCCCATATATGTATAACTCCCACACCATAATTATCTCCACTAACCTCATCATTAAACCATCCTAACAGTCTCCCTTACCACCGATTTAACTCTCATTTTCCCTTATGCAAAAACCTTTCCTCTTTTCATTCCTTCAACCGGCAAGAAAAGCAAGAACCAAATTTTCCTTCATCTTTTCCAATCATAACTATTTTTTTCCAAATCCGCAATGGCATCCTCATCAGCACCACTTCAAATCTTCTTCAACGATGAGAAAAAGAAGTATGAAGAAAACTATGTTACTCAAACATTTTGCTACAAGAAAGGATTCGAATCCAAGAGTGAGCCCAACTTAGGATATTCAC
This sequence comes from Hibiscus mutabilis, assembly GCA_019671005.1. NCBI lineage: Eukaryota > Viridiplantae > Streptophyta > Magnoliopsida > Malvales > Malvaceae > Hibiscus > Hibiscus mutabilis. Next base: position 41,131,538 of record CM033715.1, on the reverse strand, counting down.
TGGAAGTAGTTGCCATTATCAAGAAACACAACTTGGAGATGTTTTGCCAACAGCCAGGGGAGGTCCACTCCACCATTGTTCACGAATTTTATGCCCACCTCGCCACTAAGGCCTCACATTTTCTGTTTGTACAAGGTAAATATGTTCAATTTGATGAGGGTTATGATAATAGTATGTTTAGTTTGGATGGTGAAGGGAAAAGCATTCGACATTCGCCAAAGCCATTGATGTTACCAAGAGACAATTGCTAGTGAAGGATTTGTGCGAACCAGGTACAAAGTGGAACATCTCTTCCAAGGGCAAAAGAATAGTGAAAATGTTGGCATTGAAACCACAACTGAGAGGATGGAACCATTTCTTGAAGGCCAATATGATGCAGACCACACACAATGAAATCGTGTTAGAGGAGAGTGTGGCTTTTCTACACTTGATCATGATAGGATGGAAGATCAACGTGGGTCATTTGATCATTAACGAGACCTACAAGTGTGCCGGTAAAGGATGTGGCAGTTTGGTTTTTCCTTCACTAATCTCCAGAATTTGTAAACAGCATCAGGTGCCAAAATTTGACTCTGACAATGTCCAAAAAAGCAAAGGAAGTATTACCCTTGCTCTTTGGCAGCAATTGATTTCCAGGAAGGCTAAAGAACAGGGCAAGATAAAAGTTGTTGAGCTGATGTCTACTGGCGAGATGCCCAAGGAAGAACCTTTTGCATAGATGTCAGTTGATGCATTGGCATTGCTTTCCCAAATATATGAAGGCCATGAACTCATTCTACAAAAAATAGATAAGGCTAAGGAGCAAAATTTGGTGCTCTAGCAATATGTTGGAGCCTGTGATTGAGCCCTTAAGATAACTCTTGAAGGCATATCCACCAATCCTCTGCTGCCATATCTAGAGTTGCCACTTGAACTTCATGCATTTGAAGGAATGCCAGCCAACCTCTAGTATGTTCATAATCAAACCCATCAATCTGATGCCAGAGTACATGTATCTCATGTCCACGTAAAATCTGCCAAGATCGAGACTTCGTAAGAGTCTAATGATGATATGTCTACTATTGCATGTAATAAGTGCTACGCAAATGTGCAAGTATACACGTCGCAAGTAATAAAGTGATACGAGTATCGAGTATCGTCTCCACAGGATTGGTTTGGGCCACTTTGCTTAAGTTACTGCACTGTGAAAATAAAAACACAATTGATAATATAGGTTTTAATTAACGAGAAAACTAAGAGCAATAAACTAAAAGAATAGATGAAATTAAAATGGAGTAAATAGGCCAGGTTATCGTGAGTTGAGGTGTGATAGCCGATTGGATCATCTTGGTAAAAGAGTGCAAGGGCAACTCAGTTTCCGTGGCAACTTGCACAGCGGGGTTGCCTTGGCAACTAAGTGATGGTTGCCTGGGCGACTAGCTGGGCAACTACTTGGGCGTCTGGGCAACAACTTCAAGGTTCGGCAGAGCGTTCTTCAATGGTTTCTTCTTATCCCTAAGTCGAAACTCTAGCTACTTGTGCATGCCTTGATAATACATCCCTGCGTGAATCAAGGGTGAACAACAACCAATCTTGCGCTCCTCTTAGCCGTTGAAATCCTTAACTTATTCCTAAGCCGGATTAATCTTCACCATCAATAGATTGAATAAAAACCATACTCATTTATTTCTTGAATCTAACTCTCCCGATATTAGATAAATAGATGAAGTTACGAGATCCTCTCCCAATTCACTCGCAAACAAGAATAAAAGCCAAGAATGAGTAAACCTTGAATAGAAAAGTGCAAACTCTTATTACCTAAACAAAATCCAATTGTTTCTCACAACAACAAAACACAATAACCCCAACCAATCAAGTTAGTTCATGGTTGGGTTCAAAAGATATACAAAGAATAATCCCCAAACCATGAATCTAATGGAAGCAAAGAAGAAGAAGAAGAAATCGAACTCTCTCCCCCTTGCTCTCTTGTCAAAATTTCTCTCCTCTTTCCCTTTGGAGTTGTCAAAATTTTCCCTCTTCTTGCTCTCCTGCAAGTTGACGATATGGTGATCTATTTATAGGGCTAGGTCAAAGTCCTTCTTTGAGGAGGAAGTTAAGTTGGAATTAAATTATCTTTAAAGAATATAATTCTTTATTATAATTATATTCCTACTAGAACTTCTCCTATCTTCTTGGAATTTAATTCTTCTTTAATCTCTTCATGGAAATCAAATTCCTTTGGGATTTAACTTTGCTCCACGTCATCTTGGGCTTGTCTAGTCATCAATTTCGAGTACCATATCACCTTATTCTTTGTCGACAATTGCCCTGGCAACTGGCTCGGCGTCTCCTTCATGCATTGCCCTGGCAACTAGCTCGGCATCTCCTTCATGCATTGCCCTGGCAACTGGTTCTAGCCTTGTTTAGGCAAGTGATTCTGCACACACACAAAAACACACCAAAGCAGCATCTTTTTCCACAAAAATCACCAAGTTATGTAATCAAGCTTAACGGTGGAAAGAAACATGAATTAATGCATGAATAACTACTTATGCAACTAATATGAGCTTAAGTCTAACAATAATATGAGTAAAAAGGGTAATAAAAATAGTACTTTTGAACACTTATCAACTGCCAAGACCGATGTGCCAAATATTGCCCCTGCTTCTTCTACCGCCCCCGTAGCTCCCACCACATCTGAGCCGGCAAGGGTCGTTGAGGAGGTTCTCCAGGACGTGGAGGCTTTCACTGTTTCCTCAAAGCCACAGCTGAAAAAGGAAGAAATCCCTGGCAGTGAATTACTGAGTCCTTAATGTAGTATCATATTAGTAACTATAGTACAAATATTTGCAGTGTTTGTTAATTGTTTTATTTACATTTTTAGTTTTTTAGTTATTTTAGATTTTGTGGTTTGTATTTTAAATATGTTGCAATTTTAGTACTTTTATTACGTATTTGGTTATTTTCAATAAAGTGTATTTTTGTGTTAATTGCAGGCTTAAATATGTTGAATTTGGTGATTTCAATTATGACACAAATGAATTTGAATTCAAAGCTGATCTAAGGTGAAATGAATTGGGAAAATGCTTAAATGGAGAAAATAAACTCAGTAAACTCGTACTAAATTTTTGCACTCAATATGTTGCACGGTTTTGATTGTAACTTGAGTTCTAGAACTCGAAAATTGGCTCATGAGATACCATTGAAAAGCTTATTGAGTCTACTACATTTTCATAGTAACTGGGAAGCCAAAATAAATCTGGAAAGGCCCATAAAATGCTGATAACCGGAGAATTACAAGTGGAGACACCATGGTAACCACTTTAGAGTATTTAAAGATATCATCAAGTAATGGAAAGACTTTGTTTTAAGTGGATGAATTGTAAATCCACTATCCATTGTTATCTAGCATCACAAATTTCCTATAAATAGGCTTTAGTTTTACCTTGGAAATCATCTTGATAGCTTTATTGTAGCTTTATATTTGAAATCAATATCACTTTTCTTGCTTTCATCTTTTAATTTTCTTTTTCATCTTTATATTTTCTTTCTTATGTTTGGGTTTTGTAAACAAAATTTTATTTTCTTTATGGTTATGATGTCTTGGTATATACTAAAGGTTAGTTTGAAATTCTCAACGTATAACTAAATCATGTTAAATTAGTATATGATGTTAAATTCACTTGGCTAATATTCATATTGGTAAATTAGGAACCTTACTTCATTATAGACAAGTAATTTGCCACAATAAATGTTTGGTTTAATTAACTTGATTTATTGTAGACAAAACAAATTGACATAATGAACACTTGGACTATACCTTTGTATTTTGGTTGCACCAATCAATATAACACCATATGCTATACCTTTGCATTTTGGACATTGTGTATTGCATTTTGGACTTTGATTATGGACATTAGACAATGGACTTTGGACTTTCATTACAAGACATTCCGATTGGATTTTCCTTCATCATGTGGACTTCAATTGAGTAATAAAATGAGTAAAAATTAATCTTAGTATGATACCAAGAGTGGACTCTCGAAACCTCAACATCTTTTACTTATATCATTGTTTATTTATTTTTAATCAATTATCCTCTTTGAAATTTTTATTTAAACTTATAATCTTGTAATTTCTAAACAAACTTCCTTGTGGACTCCACCTCGGACTCCCAAGAGTTACTACTTGACAACAACCTACACTTGGGTATACGACTAAAAAGAGCTGGTCAACCTTTTGGCTGTAACACTCCTTTCCTGCCCTGGTCCGGAACTGGATCGGAGAATGCTACCGGTGAACAAAAGATGATCGATGCGATAGGATTTCAATAAATACTTGCCATTCAATTGATTTTATACTTTTGAAGCATTACCAAGTACATGCATTAGTCCAATTTATCCAATGTGAAGCAATAATTCATTAAATAGGACCAATTTATAACTTTTACAAATTTTAGGGACCAAACTATAAATCCATTAATTTAGGGGTGTTTTTTCAGTAATTAACAATACCAAAATGAAATTCAATGTAGTAATAGTAAGCTTGTAAAGTTTCGTGTCATTTCAATTAGACTATACAATAATGAGTGACCATTCTGTAAACTATTCAAACTATATTTAATGTCTTTTAACAGAATTAACTACCACCGTACCGAAACACCTTAGTGCCATATCAATACGGGTGTACATGATTTGAGCTCCAAACGAAATTGTCCAAACACGTATTGATACCGTCGAGGATCGTATCGGTACCGCATGCAAGGGTGAGACCCAATTCCCAGCAATTCAAGAACTCGTATCGGTACAACTTGACCTATATCGATACGGGTTGATTAACGTTGACCTTGTTCGATACACTCCAAGACCGTATCGATGCATTTAAATGCCCAAACCTTACTGCCAAAACCTGTATCGATACACTTTAGACATGTATCGATAAGCTCTGTTTTAGCAAGCCCAAATATACAAGGTCGTATCGATACAGCTTGACCCGTATCGATATGCATGTCCTGTAATGACAATTTTTGACTAGTTTTTATTTTAATTGACCTACCAAACGATGTCCAAGTGCAATGAAACTTTACCAGCAAGTTTATAATAATTTAATCTACTAACATGCCAATTTTCCAGTCGATATAATTTCATTTACTAAGTTTTCACCTCTTTGAGCGAAGTATGCCATTTTAGCCATTTTTAACCAAAACCAAAGTGTCGTATAGGGCCTTAAGACCTATACATAACATAGGAAAAAACACACATAACAAACATACCATATTCAACTAGTTTAACTACTTTGCCACCACTCTAGGAGTTCATAAGGACAAAACACATTACTCTAAGCTTGTGGTGACTTCCCGAACTTCCAACTAGCTCCGATCTCGATATGATATACTTTCTTAACCTGAAATGTGGAAGATGAATGCACTAGACTTACATAGTCTAAGTGAGGTAGCCATAACCAATGAGTGAGTAAAATATATGATGTAGCATGCTTCAATATCATCATTTGCATTTATTGGATGAACATGTGTTTCAATAGGAAACTATGCAATATCACTACAGAAAGGCAATGATCAATAGCAACATCAATAGCATTATGCAATAACTAATAGCAACATTCAACATCAATATGACCATGATCAATACTATAACAATAATCAATATCGTATCCATACTCAATAACGATAGTTCTCTTAATGCCTTATTTAATCTTTTAACATCATTCACCTTGGATCACCTTTGAACATCAATATCAATGATTCGGTGTAAAGCAAAGCAAGATCAAAGCACAAAGCAATGGCTTGTATCACTACGGAATGATAAATCAATGCTTCTGATACCTGTACTCTCTCCAACCAAACCTCCGTCTCACCTAGGGTCGTCACCCTTGAGCCGTAGCTCATGGACCGTAGTCCCAATGCATATATCAAGTATTATGCCCAGGTGTCCAAGGGCTTTCATATTAAACATGTCTTATGTTAAGAGTGAGCCTTAACTTCAATAACCTTGTTAATAATTTGATGATTCAATGATTCTGTAATGATATTCAATAGCAATAACAATATCAATGACAATGTTCTATGATCTCAATACCAATAACAATGATCAATACTTCATTTACCATGCTTCGATGACATGACTACAATATTTCAATATCAATGATTCGGTACAACGATTCAATGATGTTATTCATTAACAATGGACCATTAGCATCATCCCAATAACAACGATTCAAAGTGGTAGCTCAATAACAATGAAATTCATAGCAACATATCAACAACAATGCTCAACATCAATATTTCAATGCTTCAAATGCGATATGCAATAAACAATGTTCAATACTCAATGATTCAAGGCGATGCTCAATAGCAAAGATTATAACAATATCAATGACAAGGTTCAATGCTTCAAACGCGATATGCAATAAACTTGTCGATTAAGTAAGCTTCAAGATTTCAAGTCAAGGCAAGTACATACAACAAGATCATGGTAAGTTGGTAGCTTATTCAAGCATCCCTTTCAAGTGTTTATCTTTCAAAATCAATATAGCCCTTAGGCCATTCGAGCCTTAGCTCAATTCTTCATGCATTCACTGTATTTCAAGCAAGTTTGCATATTATGTCATCATTAACATCAAGCAAGATCATGTTTGGGCATTCTTACTACATTCGATTAGGTTAATACAAGAAATCATAGAAGATCAATCCATTGTTACACGATCCATTTGCATTAACAACTCATATATCAAGCATGTCTTACTATCAAGTTTCCATATATGCCATTCTTCCCTTAATTCATTTCCAAGCATAGTTTAGATTCATTTCATAACATAAACTTAACAATGTAATAGTAGATGTGCATATTTGGTTAGGACCTAAGTCATAGCCCGATGTTAAAACTACACTCACAATACTCCAAGCTAGCTTAGTCTTGGATCCAAATTCCTTTTTGCTTGCCACTCTTTTGACCAGATCTTCCTTCTTCCTCCACAAGGTTTACTCCTTGTTCTAATACATTACGCAAGCATTTACATGTCAAAACAGGTTTGCACAATCATTCAATCATGACAACATTGCTAGTACACAACATAACAATAATATACATATTGATTTATGCATGAATTGGACAGTCTACATTGTAACAGTTTCTATACATTGGAACTGTCCAAATAAACAAGTTTAATAATCAACAACATGCTTACATATATACATTCCAATTTAGGCAAAAATAGGACAATAACCAAACTATCCAACCTGCTTATAAAACAGTTTACAAAACTGCCACCATACCTAAATTGCTACTGTCAGGCAGCAGGTGCACTGCTTACTCAATTGCCCATATATTTCATTCCGTACGTCGAAATTTTGAACCGTTTACACCTTTGGAAAGCTAACTTAATTGTACTTCTAACCATATAGGCCTTGTATTTTAATCCTGTAACACCGCAAATCCTATCTTAGAATTATTGGAACCAAATTGAATAAGTGAATAGCTTAATTAAATTTAGAATTAAGCTAAATTGAATAATCAAGGGCCTAATTGAAAGAATGAATGAAATAAGTGACCAAATTAGAATGACTAAATTGAATTAAACAAGAAAGAAGATGAATGCATGATAAACTTCATGGTTCTCTTATTTTCCCTTGACTAATTACATGATTAGTAATTAATTAAGGGATAGTTTAGTAACTTCCTAAATCCACTAATGTGGATAACCACATGGTCATCATCTTCTTCAATTCACTTAGCCTAAAAATTGAGAGAATAAAATTGAGAGTGAAAGCTTGGAAAATTCATCCATTGGAGAAGGAATTAAGCTTGCATGTGTAGTAATTTTTTCATTGAAATTAAAGCTAGAAGCAAAGTAAGTGTAATTCTTCTTGTGTTTAATTGAATAGGCAACTATATTGTTGAATTTGAATGTTTTTTATGATTATAGATGGAATTAGACATTGAATATGTTGTTAGAAGATTGAATGATTGTAGAATTATACAAAATTTAAGAATGAACATTAGGTTCAAAGCTGAAATCATGTGTTTGTGATAGTGTAACAAACCTAGGTTGCTGGAAAATTGAATTGTGATATTGAAATGGAAATTGAATGATTAGAACTTAAAATTGAGCCATGGAATTAATGAATTGATGATGAGCATGAATAGGCAATGTATAGAAGATGTTAAACAAATTGAATTGATAGTAAACAATGCTGGAAATGTAAGGATAAAAGTATGAACATAGTTATGCAAGCTAGAAACTATTTTGTGGAATTGAAATTGAGTAAACATGAAAGAGTAGGCATTGTAACCAACTTGCCCTATTTTGGAAGCTTTGAAAAATGGATTAACATGAACTTAACATGTTTAGGATGTCATATGAAATGAATTATGGGGCCAAGACATTGGTTAAAATGAATTAAAGGCATTAAAATGTGAATAGGTACAATCTGCCCAGAATTGCTCTATTCTGTGAAGTCACTTTGAAAATTAACCAAATATTGTGTAGATTGAATTCAGGGCTCAAATTTTAATGACATGATCCTTAGAATTTCTATTTTCATTAGGTGAAAACAGAACTGAAAACTGGGTCCTATGCTGGAAACTGTAAATAGGAATTGCTGAACAGTGCAAACTGTCCAGGCAGTGTAAATACCCTATCTTTGAACAATAAACTGTATTAATTGGATAAGAAATAAAACTCAAGTCTTACATGGTCTTATAGAAATTTTTTTAGCTTTCCAATGGTGTATAGCAATCGAAATTCCGATGTAGGGATTAAAAGATATGGCCATTTAAAGGGACAGTGTGCAAACTGCCAGGCAGCAGTGTCCTAGGCAGTTTGGGACTGTTTTTGCACCTAGTTGTAAACTGTTTCCAAAACAGTTTTGGGACATTGCAGTCTGTCCAGTTATGCTTTAAAATGAAGTAATAATAATGCAGAGATAAATTGGTAAGAAATGCTTAAAAAAGAAGTATAAAAATAGTAGCTAAATGTTAGGTACATTGTGATAACATTGCTACTATGATTGTATGATATATTGTTCTTGTTTTGATGAAATGGGTATGTGTTATGCTTGCTAGACCAAGGGCAGCAAATTGAGGAAGAAAAAGGAAATCATTCAAGGGATAAGAACAAGGGGATAGCCATACAAGAAAATTGCTAGCTTGCTTGGATTGTATTGTGAGTGTAGTTACCTCTAGGATTAGGACTAGGTCCTAACCAATGTGTTTTGTTACATTCTTGTCATGATAATGAATCTAAGCATGAACTTGACTTAATAAGGGAAGGATGATTAAAAATACACATGAAACATGATCCCAGTCTTATGTATATGCCTATTCAAATTGATCACGCATGATTAGTGATAACTTGGTTGCTTATGTTTTATGATACAACATGGTTGAATGCTATTGACTTGTTTGAGATAAGATGTTATCTCATTTGATGAAATGAATCTTGAAATAACTTGACTTGTGAGCTAAGGATCAATAGCCTAAGGGCTTAACATGAAGTGATCTTGATTTACATGAACATGATCTTGAACTTGATAACTTGAAATAAATGGTAATTCGAACAACCTTGGTAGCTAGTTGGATTAGGTAGAAAGGCATGCCTTAGAGTCTAGAGCTCATTGTGTATAGGTGGACTACGGTCCAGGGCTAAGGACCCTATTTGGCAACAGACGGAGGGTACGTATGTGGTTTTTGGCAACAGTAGGAGGGTTGACCAGCACTACGGTGCATATTGTGGCGATAGTTGGTTGGAGACTCGATTACCTATACAAACTAAGTACCAAGGGGTTTGTTTAATGAAATAACAAATGAAATAAAACTCAATTATACATGATACTTGTCTTGTATTGCCATGAAATGTATGTTGCTTGATTTGGAAGCATGACTCCTTGGTTACTTGTTTTGCAAGCATGTTGCTTGATTCATGATTTATGATTTCTTATTGCCTAATCTTGTTGGCCGAATTGCATGTTATCCTAGATAGGATATTCTTGATGCTTGAAAGACTAGATAAGGTCACTCTTGATACTTGAAAGACTAGCTAAGTCAACTTTAATGCTTGGAAGCTTTAGCTAGGTCTACACTTGATCTAAAAGACATGAAACATGAAATAACAAAATGGATAGACTAGTTACTACCTCACTAAGTACAATTTTGTACTTATCACTCTTCTTTCATTCTTCCCAACCTACAAGTTAAAGGATTCAACATTGCTTGATCTTGAAGCTTGATTCCTTGAGCAAGAAGCATCCTACACAAGCTTTGTTAGAGTATGATTCCACACTTGTTTTGTATTCTCCTAGAATAGTGGCACTAGATGTATCTAATTAGCATGAACATGCGTTTTGAAGGATTGTATATAATGTTTGATAGCCTATCTATGATTTGTATGTAGATTAAGGTTTGTAATGAACTTAACTAGCTTATAATGGTTGAATGTTGTTGTGCATATGTTGATGGAATGACTTAATGTTAATTTAGCTATCGTGATGACTTTTGAATGCTATGATCTTGTGTGTGGTTTGCTTAAATAGAGAGTAGGATGATGAGCCAAGATGCTTACTTGTTCCCTAATCGAATGGCCATGACATATAGGATCACTTGAATGTAACAATGTTTGTTGTGTGTGATATGTATGCTTGTAGATGTGATTGCTAATGCTTGAGATTGAATTAAGTATGAATGAAACTAGTTGCACCATGTTATACATTTAGGTAAATGGCCGAATGGTTAAGATTAGAATGTGGTTTGAATGCAAGCTTGAACATGAAAATTTGAATGATCAATCAATTGTGATAGTAATTTGGGTAAGAGATGACACATGTATACATCAATGAACAATGAAAGGAAGAAAGCATATTTGAACTCCAGGATAGTCGAATAGGATAGGCTTTCTATGGTTGAATGTTGATATAAGAACCATGTATGTGGTAACTTGAATTGTAAGCAAGAAAGAAATCAATCTAATGGTAATGTAAGTATAGCCAAATGCTTAAGATGAAATGGTAGATACATTTGAGGTTGCTTGCATGGAGAGAAATGAATGAATGGTTGCTTATGCCTTGTTTGAATGCTTGCTATCTTTTTGCTGGCTTAGTTCGAATGTTAGGATGATTTAGAAGTAATGTGTGTGTTTCTTGTTAGGTAAGAAATCAAGTATGAAAGATTGTTTCTTCTTGGTTGATTGCCGAATGTATTGCTTGATTTTTGATTCAAGTTTAAATGTGTAATGCATGTATTGTCGTTGCCTTGTCTATGATCTAGTATAGATCGAATGCCATGACTTGTCTTGTCTTTGCTTGCTTGCTAAGTAATGCTCCCAAATCAAATTACTACTAAACCGTGTTACATATAAATTGGTAATTAGATCTTTAGGTTTAGTCGATTCTTGGACTAAAACGGGCTATCATGCATCATATAGGATACTTATGCCACCTAGGAGATTTGAATTGAATAGCTTGTGTCTTGCTTATTAAACTGAACCCTTAACTGTTCTATTTGAACGTAGAATGTCTGAAACAAGACTCGGTCGGGATAATGAAAGTCCTGAAGGCTCCTCAAACGAAGGAGACAGTGTGAGGATGGAACAGAATCCTCCTCAACATCAAGCTCATCATAGAGCTCAAGCTACTGCTCAACAGGAAGCTACTGCTATTAATCCTATACAGCAAGAATGCCTTCTAAGTATAAAGGAGATGTTTAATCATCTAGTGTCTGCCTTAAAGCAAGATCATCCAATTGCTCCTACAAAATATCTCAACATCGGGCTTATACCTTCACCGGCACCGATGAAGCAAACCCAAAAGTAGCTGAGTACTGGCTTGAAGCCACTACTCGAATCCTTACCAAGAAACTACCTTGTCATGATGAGCACAAACTCGAATGTGCTATAGCTTTGTTAGCTGATGAAGCCTTAAGCTGGAGGGAAACTACTACGTTGACTGCCCCTGCATAAGCCGTGAGGGGGAAATTCTTCCTCGATGAATTCAGGAAGAAGTATATTAGTGAACAGTATCTGGCCGAGCCCCAGAAACGTTTCTTGTACCTCAAGCAAGGGGCCTGACCTATTGAACAATATGTAAGCGACTTCTACAAGTATTGCAAATATGGGTCATAATATATCAAAATCGAGGCCGGCAAATGTCGAATGTTCATTGACGGGTTAAATGATGAATTAAGCCCTATATTTACTACTCTCAGTATTACCGACTTCCAAAACTTGGTAAACCGAGTCATTGATACAGAGGCAAAGATGAAGGCCTTAGAGAAGCGTAAGAGTGGGAACTCTTGGAAAGATAAACGATCCAGAAACGATGACAAACCACACTGGCAGTCAAAGAAAGCTAAGCATTCTAAAGACCACTCTTCAAATTATACTCATGTCTAGAAGAGCAATTATCTACCGAAACCTCAATCGATAATCAAATCCTCAGCCCCGATGATCTCAGTTGATAGTACGGGGAATTCTGGTAAAGCTGTTCAGTATTATACTTGCAAGTTCTGTCAGAAGCACCACACCAGTCAATGCAGAACTCAACAAAACTTGTGCTACTTATGTAGAGCCTCATATCGCTATATCTGGGATTGTCCTCAGAATCCCAATAAGGTTCCAAGTCGAACTCCTGGAAATGCAAGCTCAGCTCACTCCAATTGAAACAAGGGTCCTAAGCAAGCTCAGTCTGGAAATCAGGGGAGAGGTAGGGGGAACCATTCGAACGCCCCTAGTCATTAGGAATCTCGAGCCCATGCTCATATGTACCACATTCGTGGTAAAGATGATGAAGAAGCTCCCAATGTTATTATAGGTACCGTTGAGTTAAATTCCAGTCCTGTATATGCTTTAATTGATTCGGGGTCTACCCATTCATTTGTTTGTTCAGCCTTGATCAACAAATTAAAATTGAAACCCGAAATTATTGAATCCAGTCTTGTAGTTTCGAATCCATTAGGGGGAAAACACCCATTAACTTGTGCCACAAGCAAGCTTCCTTGACCATTCGAAACATACCTTTTCCCATTGATCTTTATGTCTTACCATATTGTGAATCTGACTTGATGTTGGGGTTAGATTAGTTAAGTAAACATGAGGCCTGGGTAGATTGCCAAAATCGGAGATTGTATCTCTGGGTTTAGGGAAAGAATCCGTTCTCTTAATAGACAATAAACCAACCTCGATCTTTTCTAAAATGATCATTCAAGATGAGATTGAATTCGGCTTACCTAGTATGCCAATTGTGTCTGAATTCACTAATATTTTTCCCGAGGAACTCCCTAGTGTCCCTCTGACTAGAGAAGTAGAGTTCGGGATTAAAGTTCAGCCTGGAACAGCTTCGGTGTCCATCACACCTTATCGAATGACACCTATTTAGTTGAAAGATTTAAAGAAGTAACTTCAGGAGTTGCAAGATAAAGGTTTTATACGGCCTAGTTGATCTCCTTGGGCTGCTCCAATCTTGTTCGTGAAGAAGAAAGACGGGACTATGAGACTCTATATTGATTACAGACAATTGAACAAGTTTATGATCAAGAATCGGTATCGTCGTCCTAGAATAGAAGATCTCTTCGATCAACTCAAGGATGCTTCGGTATTTTCAAAGATCGATCTTCGATCGGGATACTATCAAATGAGGGTAAATGAAGAAGATATGCCCAAGACAGCCTTTCATACTCGATATGGCCACTATGAATTTCTCGTAATGCCATTCAGGTTAACGAATGCGCTGGCTACTTTCATGGATCTCATGAATCGAGTGTTCAAGCCTTATCTCGACAAGTTTGTGGTCGTCTTCATCGATAACATCCTAGTTTACTCCTGGAACAAGGAAGAACACTCTGGATATCTCAGAATTGTATTGAAAACTCTTCGGGAACGTCAATTGTTCGCAAAGTTCTCTAAGTGTGAATTTTGGCTATTAGAAGTCTCTTTCCTGTGCAATGTCATCTTGGCCGAATAGATTAAAGTAGACCCGAAGAAAATTCAGTCCATCCTGGATTGGAGACCTTTGAGGAATGTTAGTGAAATCAGAAGCTTTCTCAGTTTAGCTAGATATTATCGGCGATTTGTCAAAGGCATTTCCTCCATTTCCGCAAGTTTGACAAAGCTAACCCGAAATGATACACCTTTTGTTTGGTCGAAAAGCCAACAACGAAGCTTCGATCAACTTAAACAAGCCCTGACTCATGCACCGGTTATTATCCAACCAGAATCGGGTAAAGAATTCACTGTCTATAGTGATGCATCTCATTTAGGACTCGGATGTGTCCTAATGCAAGATGGAAAAGTGGTAGCTTATGCTTCAAGGAAACTGAAACCACACGATTCAAACTATCCAACACACGATCTGGAATTGGCAGCTATCGTGTTTGCTCTCAAAATTTGGAGACATTACTTGTACGGGGAGAAATGTAACCTGTTCACAGACCACAAGAGTCTCAAATATCTCCTAACTTAGAAAGATTTGAATCTGAGACAACGAAGATGGCTTGAATTGCTTAAAGACTACGATTTGGTTATCGACTACCATCCGAGGAAAGCAAATGTGGTTCCTGATGCCCTTAGTCGCAAACCATACTCGGGTAAACTCCTAAATCTAAATTCTAGTATATTTCAATCAAATTTGAACTTTCTTGGGTCACAAGAGATCTATTCGAACACTTACTTGTTTTGCAAGTAACCACTCGAAATTTTCCTTAATGATCCTATGTATTGGTGTAGCTACTCCGACTATCAATGCTCATTTCCATTTATCCAAAGAACATAAATTCTTGTCTGAACTTCAAGTTCAATCCAGCTTAATCTCGAGAATTAAAGAACTCCAACAAACTGATTCAGATCTTCAGAAAAACATATCCAAGTTAGACTCTGAGTCAATTTCTGACGTCTCCCTTAAGTCAAATGGACTTCTCTATTTCAAGGATAGAGTGTGTGTTCCTAACAATGAGGAACGAAGTCCATGGTAATACGATACCACTTCCAATTGGGTAATTCGATTGGTTGAAGCAATCCCGTAGGGACTCTGTGCTCGGCTTTGACTTTTTGGCAAGTTAGACACTTGGATACGAAATCTGTGATAGTTGACTTCATGCCTGACCACCAATATAGGGGTTTTAGGTCTTTATACATCTTGACTGATCCACGATGTATCGAGAAAGAGCTTTAGTGAGCTTCTTGTAAGATTTCCTTCTTCAATTCTTCATTGTTAGGAACACAAACTCTATCCCTAAAATAGAGCAGCCCATTCGAATGAATAGAGAAATCAAAATTTGGTTCTGAATCTTGTTTCAACATGATAACTTGAAGATCAGAGTCAGTTTGTTGAAGATATTTGATTCTAGAGATCAAGTTGGATTGAACTTGGAGTTCAGACAAGAGTCCATGCTTCTTGTACACTCGAAAGTGTGCATTGATTGCATGAGAAGATACAAGGTGAGTTATAGATTTAGGTTCATGGATTCAAGAGGAATTTTCAAGGATATGACTATCTACAAGGCTTTCGAATGGCTTACCCAAGCTCGATTTACGTCTAAGAGCATCTGCAACTACGTTGGCTTTTCCAGGATGATAATCGATGACCAAGTCATAGTCTTTCAACAATTCCTTCCACCTTCTTTGTCTCAAATTCAAATCCTTCTGGGTCAAGAGGTATTTGTGGCTTTTGTGATCGGTGTATAGGTAACACTTCTCACCGTACAAGTAGTGCCTCCATATCTTGAGAGCAAACACAATAGTAGCTAATTCTAGATCGTGTGTAGGGTAGTTTAACCCACGAGGCTTCAATTGACGTGATGCATATGCTACAACATTGCCTCCTTGCATCAAGACACATTCTAGTCCCGAATGTGATGCAGCACTGTACACGGTGAATTCTTTTCCCGATTCTGGTTGTATAAGGACCGGGGCATGAGTTAAGGCTTGTTTAAGTTGGTCGAAACTTCTTTGTTGTTTCTCTAACAATTCGAATGGTTCATCCTTTCGAAGGAGCTTGGTCAAGGGTATGGCTAAGGTTGAAAATCCTTGGATGAATCGTCGATAATGCCCTGCTAAACCAAGGAAGCTTTTGATCTCTCTTACATTCCTCAGAGGTCTCCAATCCAAGAGAGATTGAATCTTCTTTGGGTCTACTTTGATCCCTTCTACCGAGATGATTTGTTCGAGAAACAAAACTTCTGATAACCAGAATTCACACTTGGAGAACTTTGCAAATAGTTTACGTTCTCGGAGAGTTTGTAAAATAATTCAAAGGTGTTCAGTATGTTCTTCCTTGTTTTGAGAAAAGATGAAGGTGTCATCTATGAATACTACCACGAATTTATCAAGATAGGGATTGAATACTCGATTCATGAGGTCCATGAATGCAGCCGGGGCATTGGTTAACCCAAAAGGCATTAGAAGGAATTTATAGTGACCATATTGAGTTTGAAAGGTTGTCTTGGGTACGTCTTCTTCTTTCACCCTCAATTGGTAATATCCAGATCGAAGATCGATCTTTAAAAACACTGCAGCATCTTTAAGTTGATCAAATAGATCTTTAATCCTTGGTAAAGGATATCGATTCTTGATAATGAGTTGGTTCAATTGTCGATAATCAATACAAAATCTCATTGTGCCATCTTTCTTCACGAACAAGATAGGAGCACCATAGGGAGATGAGCTAGGTCGAATGAAACCCTTGTCTTGTAGCTCTTGAAGTTTCTTTTGGAGTTCTTTCAACTAAACTGGTACCATTCTATAGGGCGTAATGGACACTGGATTTGTTCCAGGCTGGACATCAATCCCGAACTCTACTTCTCTGGTTGGAGGGAGACCAGGGAGTTCCTCGGGAAAAACATCAATGAATTCAGTACAACAAGGATAGTTGACAATCCAATGTAATATTCATCTCGTTTGATCATAGTAGCAAAGATGGATGAGGTTTGTTATCAATAAGAAGGATGGATTCCTTTCCTAGACCTCGGAGATACAATGACATATTCATGTCAAATTCATGTTTGATCATAGTAGTAATATTCATCTCGTTTGATCATAGTACCAACATTATATGTAACCACTTTAAAACAAGACCATCCTGTTGTACCTCCTGATGCTGTGCCAAACAGATCTCCAATCGACAAACATGTCAAACGAGATGAATAATACAGCAGGAGGTACAACATGAGGTACAATGTCATATTCATGTCAAATTCACTAAGCATAGTCTTCTAGAAATTTACATTCAAGACAAGGTTACATATAATGTTGGTTACTAGACATGGTCACCATTGTACTCATTCGAATCTTAACACCATCAACATGCCTTCAAGCAAGCTTAACATCAACTAGCAATCATGTCTAACTTATCATGACCTTAATTACTTAAACTAGAAGCAACCTAATCAACCAAGTGATCCATTCGAATAGAGCATTCAATAATTAAGTACATTCAAGTATATCTAGATCATGTATCCAAGTTTCATACTCCATATTCAACAAGTCAAGCTTAATTCATTCACATAGTATCTAGATATCATGGCATCAAATATTGCCAACCAAGTCCTTACAAGCTTTTAAAAGGTCAAGGCTATATATATATATATATATACAAAATTCAAAGTGACAAAATGCATGATCTAGCTTAATTATGTACATATCTAGGTGCCACCAACTAGGGGAGTTACAAAACAGATTCGAAGTCATACTTCTAGCTCTGCTTGTATCTTGCTTCAAGCCAAGAAAGATAGCTTTAAGATATCTTTAACCTGTGGTTTGGGAAGGAAGGAAACAAGAGTGATAAGTGCGTAATGTACTTAGTGAGGTAGCAAGTATTTACATGTCATTTGTCAAGTTTAGGTAGTCCTAAATCAAGTACAACCTAGCTAAGATTTGAGCATGTGAAGTTGAGTCTAACATAAGGTTTCATGTGTTTCAAGTCAAGTAGTAAGTCAAGTAGTCATGTATAGCTATTACCATTTACGCATATCATTTCAAGCATAAGTACATACAATGAAAATCTTAAGCTCAAGCCATCTATATCATGTCATGTTTCTATCACAATTCGAATAGCTTATCAACAAGAGGATTGTTTTCAATTCAAGTTTAATCAAGTATCAAGTCGAGACAAGAAGCATGGTCAAGTATAACAATTCAAGTATAGATACATCTCATTTCACGTGTTCATTCGAGTATTATGTAAACAAGACAATTCAAGTATCATATCAAGTAACATTTAAGCTTATTTATATTTTTCTTTCTTGTTTATTCATTTTAGATTAGGCCTTGGTACCTAGTTATGTCTAGGTAATCGAGTCACCAACCAAACTGTCGCCAAAACAAGAAACTGGTCATATTACCCTCCTATTGTCGCCAGTGACCATAACACACATCCCTCCTACTGTCGCCAATAAAGGCCTTGGCGTAGGACCGTAGTCCACCCAATCACAATGAGCTCTAGACTCTATGGCATGCCATCCTACCAATGACCAACCAGCAACCAAGGCTTTTCTTCAATTACTTGTTGATTAAATATGCTTCAAGATTTCAAGTCAAGGCAAGTACACACAAAAATATCATGGTAAGTTGGTAGCTTATTCAAGCATCCCTTTCAAGTGTTTATCTTTCAAAATCAAGATAGCCCTTAGGCCATTCGAGCCTTAGCTCAATTCTTCATGCATTCACTGTATTTCAAGCAAGTTTGCATTTCATGTCATCATTAACATCAAGCAAGATCATGTTTAGGCATTCTTACTACGTTCGATTAGGTTAATACAAGAAATCATAGAAGATCAATCCATTGTTACATGATCCATTTGCATTAACAACTCATATATCAAGCATGTCTTACTATCAAGTTTCCATATATGCCATTCTTCCCTTAATTCATTTCCAAGCATAGTTTAGATTCATTTCATAACATAAACATAACAATGTAATAGTAGATGTGCATATTTGGTTAGGACCTAAGTCCTAACCCTATGTAAAAACTACACTCACAATACTCCAAGCTAGCTTACTCTTGGATCCAAATTCCTTTTTGCTTGCCACTCTTTTGACCAGCTCTTCCTTCTTCCTCCACAAGGTTTACTCCTTGTTCTAATACGTTACACAAGCATTTACATGTCAAAACAGTTTTGTACAATCATTCAATCATGGCAACATTGCTAGTACACAACATAACAATCATATACATACTGATTTATGCATGAATTGGATAGTCTACATTCTAACAGTTTCTATACATTAGAACTGTCCAAATACACATGTTTAATAATCAACAGCATGCTTACATATATTCCAATTTAGGCAGAAACAGGACAAGAACCAAACTGTCCAACCTGCTTATAAAACAGTTTACAAAACTGCCACCATACCTAAACTGCTGCTGCCAGCCAACAGGTGCACTGCTTACTCAATTGCCCATATCTTTCATTTAGTAAGTCCGAATTTCAAACCGCTTACACCGTTGGAAAGCTAACTTAATTTCCCTACTAACCATATAGGCCTTTAATTTTAATCCTTTACCAATTAATACAGTTTTTAGCTTAAATACAGGGCAATTTACAACATTGGACAGTTTGCACTGTCCGTAGTGTTTCTTCTCTACAATCCAAAATTCAGTTATGTTTTCTCCTAATTAATTTGGACGTGTTAAGTCATTATCCATAAAAATTTCATCCTTAAATTCCATTTATACAATTTATGGTGATTTTTCAAAGTTACTGCCCAAAATAGAGTATTCTGGGCAGATTACTCTAGGTCAAGCTTCTAGCTTCATAATTCATCTAAACAAGATTTTAACATTTTAATTCAACTTATTTTCATATTCCTACATGTCTAGGTCAGTCCAATTCACCTATCAATGTGATTAAAACAGGGCATTATAGTACTATGTTCAATTTGATCCATTTGATCAACAACATTCCTCTAATTCACAATTTGAGTAGTCCATTACCTAGATTTAACAAATTCAACCATATGTATTCATTTTCAACAAGCTATTTACTCAATTCAAGTCTCAATTCATAGGAAATTCAACTACTCATCAACTTACATGATCAATCAAACAATTGTTACATTCATGTGCATATATCACTCGGTCAAACATAGTTTCACTATATTTTAAATAGAATTTCAACCACATTCAAGCTATAATTCAAGGTAAATTTCAAGCATAACATCTAACATGCAATTATATGAATTCAAGTTCAATTTCCATCATCAAACATTCATTCGAAAAAGCTTGCTAGGGAGGAAGGAAGGACATAGAATTTACTTACAATTTTCATAGCTATTCAATTACATGAATGATATGATCACATGAAAGCTTCCTTCATCTACAATGGTGGTTTATCTTTTCCCTAAAGATATGAGAGTGTTTCTGCCAAGGAAGGGAAAGAGTGGGTGGAGAAGATGATAAGAAGATGGACACCTAGCCATGTTGTTATCACTTGGCTTGGCCAAATGCCTCCACTTGGCAATTTATGGTATAATTGCTACATCAATCCTTACTTATACATTCTAGTTGCATGTAATTCAACATTTAAACATTGTTACTATTTGTTCATCATGATTTGGCTATTTAGTTATCAATCCATCTAATTTAGTCACTAGATTTAATCAATTCTTCTAATTTGTAGTTTGTTTGTACAATTAAGTTCTAATTAGTTTGTGATGTGTTACTAGGCCATGATTTGGGGTATTACAGTTGTGACACCCATGGTGGAGTATTCGATACACCATAGAAACCCCTCGACACCACTCATCTATAGATGTATACTTCACAAAATGGAGTTTTCGGTACCCATAAACCCCTCTATCATTAGGGTACTTGGATGGAGTATTCAGTACACCATTTAAACCTCTTCTACATCTAAGGCAACTTCTTATAGTGCACCAACAATCCTATGGCCGACCAACTATATCTAATAACATTTTAAACCATATCACTTGCCAATATAATTCACAATTAACCATGCACCTCACTGTTTTTATATGCATTAAACCAAATAATTTCCAAAGCAACAAACCATGCTTTAAAACAAGTATTTCCACATACTTACAAGGATCACTTACCACGTGCATCCTTCAACATTTCATAATCAAAAAAAGCATTAAACATACTTTAGAACATGTTTAAACAATAGGTACCATGTAATTAAAAAAAATGCATAAATCATTTCGTAAAAGCACAACCGAGAAAGAAAACCGCTTTATACTTACTTCCAAACTTAGAGAAGCATTTCAAACTTAATCTAAGTTCCCAATGTCATCCCCAAACCTTTTAAAAGCTGTAGGTTTTGTCTTTACTCACCGACTCGCAAAACCTCAATTCACCGATGCGAATTCAAGCGTCCGAAGCCTCCAAAGCTTCACCGATAGCTTTAGGACCAACCTCCCCTATTTTAACCACATAAAATGGAGGATTAATGCATCAAAATTCATTCTAAATCCCATCAAAACAATTCCTCAGTATTGCCTTGCTAAAAGCTATCAATCGCTATCTAAAAATAACTGAAAACAACATCGATTACCCTCCAAACTTAACCCATCTTAAATCTAATACTTCAATCCATTAACTAACATCATTTGACATCCAAAAACCATTTAGTGTCAAATATGACTATGATATGGAGCTAAGGCTCATTTTGATATTTGATATGATATGACTTGAAAATATGGACTATGTGAATTTGTGTAAATATGGACATTGGATACAATTGGCATGCCATAGGATTATTGAGCTCGGTTAAGTAAGGGAGGACTACGGTCCAGGGCTACGACATATATGTGGGGGAAATAAGGTCATATGTGTAAGGGATATATCACTAGAGCTACGGCTCAAGGGCTACAGCCTAGTCTCTGTTATATGTGTTGGTGTACAGGGGAATCCATGTATCCAATGGTACCTAATATGATACGTGCCTATGAATTATGCTACGACATTATGATTTACGAATTATGCTGCGACATTATGATTTATGAATTATGCTATGACAATATGAATATGTGAATATGAAAGCATGAAAATAAGTGAAATAAGCATGAATTATGTGTAGTGTAATATGACTACTTGAATATTTAGTCATCATGACATTCATATTATTGATCATTTACTGTAATTGTTATAACTACCTCACTAGGCTATGTAATCCTAACATGTGTGTCTCATGTATTTTTAGGACCTTGATCAATTCTGAGC
Source organism: Hibiscus mutabilis (assembly GCA_019671005.1). NCBI lineage: Eukaryota > Viridiplantae > Streptophyta > Magnoliopsida > Malvales > Malvaceae > Hibiscus > Hibiscus mutabilis. Next base: position 41,109,376 of record CM033715.1, on the reverse strand, counting down.
CTTGATCGTGTTATTGCAGTTGCAAGTCACGTCCCTACCATATATGTACGTTATCTTTTGCTATAAACTCCTAGTGAAGTGACATATGGGCCAACTTGTTTTGTATAAGCCTTTCTAGAATTATATGATGACTTGATAATGTAGTTTGTTGTATACTTTTAATGACTAGATTTAAATAGGTTAAAAAGTGCCTAAAATGAGCCTAAGGAGAAAACCTGATAAATGGATTCTGAATGCCCTAAAATTTGACATACCAATAGAAACATGGTTTATAAGTGCACTAGTGAAATTTGGTCAATTTAGTTAAGTCACATAACTGATTTTTCGTAAAAAGTCTCAAATTGGTTTAATTGGCTTAGTAATTTGATAGGTTCTAATAATGAAGCCCTTAGATCAATAATTGGAGAGTTAATTTCAATTGGTAATACAAAATTGGATTAAAATTGATAACTAGTAAAATTTACAATTTAGTCCCTAAGGTTAAGAAAAGTTTAAAATTGACCCCAACTCCAATTATGTTTAGTAACCAAAAAGTGGATAAGTCTTAAGAATAATCAATATGATACTTAGATTAGGTTTTGAACTCTGAAACCTTTTCTGAACCTTCGATTAGTTTTTCGATAACACTATCCGACCCAGATCCCTACCATACTGAGAACAGGGTGTTACAATTAAAACCAATCAAGAACCCAACAAAACAGATACAATTCCAAAATCACATAACTCGTCAATTAAACATTGATTTAATCATATTCATCAGTTAAATTGTAAAATCTCAATAGAAAACCTATTTAAAGAATCAAGAACTTGGGAATTTCAATAAAGAACCTTTCATTAGAGGAGAAGAACGTACCTTACATCCAATGAATGAGTTTCCCCTTAATTGGATGTTTTCCTTTTGAAAAACAAAGATATTCAATGAGATTTTCGAAAAACAAGTTTAAGAACCATTTAGGAGATCAAAGAGTTAAGAAATCAAGATCATTACCTCGAATCTTTGATAATAAGAAGAGTGTTTGGCTAAAAGAATTTTGAGAGAAAATATGAGAGAAAGAAAATTACGCCAAATTGTGATTTTAGGAAATAACTACCTTCCTTAATTAAACCCTTTTAATTCCCTTAATTAAAAATCTTTTCAAATAATCCTAATTAGGAGAAAAATCAGATTAAACCAAATGGAAAAATAGATCCTTAAATATTCAAAGTTTTGACTATTTACAAAACAGTCACCAAAAATAGTTTTACCAAAATTACATTTTGGTCACCAACCAAAATGTCATATTTCCAAATTTCATTTTCCAAAATTGATTTCACCAATATTATTCATATATTAAATAATGATTTTACCCAGTTTTACATATTTTTAACTTACTCAAAATATATATTCCGGAATCCGACTCGAATCTCTAACCTAGTCTACTGGACTGTCTAACCTCTTCGGCTAACAGCTAGACCCAAAACCGGGGCGTTACACTTATTCTTTCCTTAAGGATTTTGAAAATGTATGCGTCACTTTTAATGACCAATAATGTTCAAATGAAATTATTAAGTTAAAATTATTTCATTTTTCTTTAAAAGATAAAGAAAAAATTTGGCTTAATACGTTGAAACCTAGGTCAATTGACGCTTGGCAAGAAATGCAAACTGAATTTTAAAGAAGTTTTTTCCAACACATAAAACTAATGCTTTAAAGAACAAATTCAAAATTTCATTCAGAAGCCAAGTGAAACATTTTAAAGATTTATTAAATTCTTGCCCACATCATGGTTTAGAAGAATGACTCATAATAAGATTTTTCTATGATGGTTTGACTCATAAAACTGAACAATTTGTTGAAATGATGTGTAATGGTGATTTCATGAGTAAACAACCTGCAAAAGCTTTTGATTATTTAGATCATTTAGCTGAAAATTCTCAATTTTAGAACATAGATAATTCTACAAAAGGATATGTTAAATCTAATCTTGTACATAATAAAGGAAAGTATCACCTTAACCAAGATGATGATTTAAATGCTCAATTTTCTATTTTGTCTAGGAGACTCGATGCCATGGAAACTGGAAAAATAAAAGAAGTCAATTCGGTGAAAAGTCAAGAGAGTTGTGATATTTGTGAGATCACGAGACACCCTAGTATTGAATGCCCTAACATTCCAGTTTTGAAAGAAATGTTTCATGATCATGTAAATGTCATGAATACATCCTCAAAGCCTTTCCCTGCTCCATATTCTGAAACTTATAACCCTCAATGGAAAAATAATCCCAACTTTAGTTGGCAAAATAATAACCATCCTCTTGTACCCCAAAATCAAAAGTCTCCATACAATTCATCTAATCTATATTCACAGGTAAAAAGTCTTGAGGGGACATTGCAAGTTTTCATGCAGTAATAGAAAAATTTTAATATCCAAATATCAGAAGCTATCAATGAAATCAAGACAACACTTTCAACTTTGACAGTTGCGTTGCGCACTCAAGAAAAAGGTAAGTTTCATGTTCAACCTCTTCCAAATACTTCTAATCAATGTATTGTTTCTTGTTCTAGTAGATGTCAACAAGATGTTAATTCTATCACAACCCTCCGAAGTGGTAAGAATATTGATAAAACTATTCCATCCAAAATTCAAGAATCTTCATCTCCTTCAAAAGGTAAAGGTGGTAATAATGGTAAGTCTAAAAACATTGACATGGAAAAAAATAAATGTGTAATTCCTACCCCTTTTCCTCGAAGATTACAACCAACAAAGAATTTGAACAAAAATGCTGAAATCTTACAACTTTTCAAACAAGATTAATATTCCTTTGTAGGATGCCATCAACAAGTTCCATCATATGCCAAGTTTCTAAAAGATATGTGTACTATTAAAAAAAGCATAATATACAAAAAACATTTTTAACATAAACTATAAGCTCGATCATTCAGCATCTTACCCCACCTGAATACAAAGACCCTGTATGCCCAACAATTTCATACATTATTGGTAACACTAGAATAGAGTGTTCTTTGCTTGATCTTGGTGCTAGGGTTAATCTTTTATCTTATTCAGTATATCAACAGTTAGGTTTGGGTGAACTTAAGGCAACGCCTATTACACTCCAACTTGGTAATCGTTCTATTAAAATTCCTTGAGGGGTGGTAGAAGATGTGTTGGTTAAAATTGATAAATTTTACTTTCCAGTTGATTTTAATATTTTGGACACATGTCCTGTTTCAAATGCAAATGCACAAATTCCTGTTATTTTAAGTCGTCCATTTCTTGCTACTTCTAATGCCTTGATTAATTACAGGAATGGTGTTTTGAACCTTTCTTTTGGGAACATGAATTTAGAATTAAATGTGTTCAATGTGTGTAAGCGGCCTAAAGAGAATTCTGACGTACATGAAGTGGATTTTATTGATGAACTTGTTCATGAACAAATCAACATTTCTAAACATTTTAATCCCTTAGAATCTGATTTTTTGATTTTGAAATTGATGATGTCCCTAAAGTTTTACATGTTAACTCTTTAAAAAATCCTTTGCAAGAAAATGATAATCATTATTGGATACAAAAGTTTGAGAAACTTCCATCAATACAAACTACTTTGGTATCATCAAATGTTGAACCACCGAAATTGGATTTGAAGCCACTGCCATCTCACCTAAAATATTCATTTTTGGGTAAGAATGAAACCTTTCAAGTTATAATCTCTGCAACAATTGATGCACTCCGAGAAGGTAAGTTGTTAGAAATTTTGAAACTACAAAAGAATGCATTATGATGGACCATAGTAGACATAAAAGGAATTAGCCCATTGATTTGCACTCATAATATTTATTTAGAAGAAAATGCTAAACCTTGTAGACAAATGCAACGAAGGCTTAATCCTAATATGAAAGAAGTAGTAAAAAATGAAGTCATTAAACTGTTGGTTAATGGAATCATTTACCCTATTTTTGATAGTAAGTGGGTAAGTCCTACAAAAGTAGTACCTAGGAAATCTGGAATTACTCTGGTTAAAAATGAAAATGATGAATTAATCCCAACTAGGACTGTTTCAGGTTGGCGTGTGTGCATTGATTATAGAAAACTTAACTCAGTAACTAAGAAAGATCATTTTCCTTTATACTTCATGGATCAAATCTTAGAAAGAGCTATAGGGCATGAATAGCATTGATTTTTAGATGGATATTTTGGGTACAATCAAATAGCAATCGCACTTGAAGATCAAGAGAAAACTACATTCACATTTCCATTTGGCACATTTTCATATTGAAGGATGCCTTTTGGATTATGTAATGCTCCAGCCACTTTTCAAAGATGCATGTTAAGCATTTTTAGTGACACGGTCGAACGTATTCTTTAGGTATTTATGGATGACTTTTCTATTTTTGGTGATTCTTTTGATGATTGCTTGTCAAATTTAGAAAAAGGTATTGATTAGATGTGAAGAAAAAAATCTTGTTCTTAATTGGGAAAAATGTCATTTTATAGCTACTGATGGTATTGTCTTGGGTCATGTTGTTTCTGGAAAAGGAATTGAAGTAGACAAGTCAAAAATTGATTTAATTTCCAGCTTGCGAACACCTAAGAATGTAAAGGACATTAGGTCATTTTTAGGACATATAGGGTTTTATAGGAGATTCATAAAGTATTTTAGTGCAATATCTAACCAATTATGTAATCTCTTATTGAAAGATAGTGTGTTTGAATGGAATGAAGATTGTGAACATGCTTTTAAAAAACTTAAAACATGCTATTTTTTACTCCTATAATGAGACCTCTTACTTGGGCTTTACCATTTGAAATCATGTGTGATGCTAGTGGTTATGTTGTTGGTGCCGTTTTAGGACAAAGAAAGGATAAAAAACCATATGCCATATATTATGCAAGTAAAACTTTAAATAGTGCTCAAATGAATTATTCCACTACTGAAAAGGAATTACTTGCAGTAGTACTTGCATTGGATAAATTTAGGTCTTACCTTGTTCGATCATCAATTGTTATTTTTAGTGTTCATGCAACTTTAAAAAATCTTCTTTCCAAAAAGGATGCCAAGCCAAGGTTAATCAAGTGGATCTTTTACTTCAAGAATTCAATACCACCATTCGAGATAAAAAAATGAGTAGAAAATGTGGTGGCAGATCATTTATCAAGACTTGTTTGTGATACATCTTCTGAATCCATGCCAATTAATTATACTTTTCCCGATGAACAACTTTTAAGTATTTATGTTACACCATGGTTTGCTGACATTGCTAATTATCTTGCGACAAGTAAAATTCCTTTTGAATGGGATATTCAAGATAAAAGGAATTTTTGAATGAAGTAAAGAAATTTTACTGGGATGACCCTTACTTGTTCAAGTATTGTCCTGACCAAATATTTCGAAGGTGCATACCGGAAAATGAGGTAAGTAATGTCCTTAATTTTTGTCATTCTGAGGCATGTGGTGGTCATTTTTCATCAAAGAAAACTACAGCAAAAATTTTACAATGTGGATTTTATTTGCCAACTTTTTTCAAAGATGCTCATAATTTTTGCAAGTCATGTGAAAGTTGCCAAAAATGGGATCTATTTCTAAAAGAAACGTGATGCCACTAAACCCAATTTTGGTAATTGAAAATTTTGACTGTTGGGGAATTGATATTATGGGTCAATTCCCACCTTCTTTTGGTGTCATGTATATTTTGGTCACAATCGATTATGTTTCAAAATGGATAGAGGCAATTCCATGCCGCAATAATGATCACAGAACTGTGATCAATTTTTTAAAGGAAAATATTTTAAGTCGATTTGGAATTCCTCGATCCATTATAAGTTATGGAGGAACACATTTTTGCAACAAGGTTTTTGAATCTTTAATGATTAAATATGCCATTACACATAAGGTTGCAACCCCTTATCACCCTCAGACAAATGGAGAAGTAGAACTTGTAAATAGGGAAATTAAACAGATTTTGGAAAAAACAATTAACCCAAATCGTAAAGATTGGTCTTTAATACTTAACGATGCTTTATGGGCTGATCGAACTGCTTTTAAAACATCAATGGGCATGTCTCCTTATAGACTAGTTCATGGAAAACCTTGTCATTTGCCTGTGGAATTGGAACATAAAGCATATTGGGCTATTAAAATATTTAACTCCAATCTAGATGATGCTGCGTAATTGCAAAAGTTACAAATTAATGAACTTGAGGAACTTAGAAATGAAGTATATGAAAATTAAAAGATTTATAAAGAAAGAAACAAAGCCTTTCATGATAAAAGAATTTCAAGAAAAACATTCGATGTTGAGCAAAATATTCTCCTTTATAATTCTAGACTTCACATGTTTCCTGGAAAATTGAGATCAAGATGGAGTGGACCTTTTGTTGTGTAGCATGTTTATCCTTATAGAGCAATTAACATTGAAAATCCTAAAAATGGAAATGTGTTTAAAGTAAATGGGCGAAGACTTAAACCTTTCATTGAAAATCAAGCCACTCAAGGTGAGGTTCTTTATCTCTTAGATCCTTGTTAGAAATATTTTGGTGTAATTATATATAATTATATTTTTAATATTAATATTATTAGAATATTAATTATTATATTAGATATATTTATCATTATTATTATTTTAATTCCCGATTAAATGATGGATAGCGGTACTCTGTGAAGTTTTTCAGTTCATCAACTACCCATAAATTGATATTGTATATTCATTTCTCACTTGCACTTTCAAATTCACTATTCGGGTTTCTCTTTCATTTTTCTTTTCTTTCAAAATGGATGTTATTTTCTCAACATTGCATAAATGTCTTTCCTCTATTTCACCAAACATGATTCTAAAACTCTACAAAGTTAGGTGTGAAAGATTGAGAATGCTCATGCACAACGACATGCCTACTGACGTTTGTATGATAATCGAAGCAAAAGTAAGGTATGAAGAATATCTTTATTTTTTAAATTTACATGGTACTGTAAAAAGTACATATACAATGAAAAGAAGATCCAAACGTCTGAGATCAAATTGCCGAAAATATGTGAGATGGACTTGTTCGAGAAGATTTCGTTTTATTGGGATGCCTTCCGTAAATTGAGATAATAAAATTAGTTTGTTAAGGATGGACTGAGTAAGGAGAATTTTGATAATATTCAAAGTTCTCTTGAGACGCATCCTAGAGGATATGTGCAAAGATAAATTCTTGACTTATGGTTGATATTTCAAAATGAATGGCAACGTCTAGGGAATCTGACGATAAAAGACCATGTTTGCCAGTTTTTAAGAAAACTAGATGGGAAACCTATCCTCGACTCATAGAAGGCGTTCAAGTCGTTTCTGGACGTAAAACCAAAGGAAGCTGTGAGCCACAGTTGTAACTATTGTAAATATTTTTCAAGCTTTGGTTTGAAATAATAATATTTTTATTATTGTTCTTCTTCATGTTTAATTATTGTTTGGATTTGAGTGATCTTGAATAACTATGTGTTGCAAGAACCATTATTGCAGTAAGTAAATGTTGTTCACTTTTTTCATCATATCATTGTAATCATTTTCTACTATTGACTTTTTGAAATTTTTGTTGCATGCTTCATTAATGACAACCTTTTTTACTGTTTACCTTTGGAATTTGTATTTCTACTTTTTGACATTTTGATTTTTTAGTTTAACGTTTTCTACCGACAACTTACCTACCACTTATTATATATTATTATTGTTCTTCTTTTCTTTAAAAAAATAAAATGGAATTTTTTTAGCCAAACATCTTCAAAAGTTCTGTATTTTTTATGGATCATACCTAAGAAAAGATGAATCTTTTGCAAATGTAGCCAAGAAATTGGGAGAAGTTATGGCTAGAAAAAATATGAAGTAATTAATGGAGGTTGATGTATAGGTTTAATGGGAGCAGTTGATACAACAACATACGTGGGAGGAAGCTCAGTTATAGGAATAGTTCCAAAAAAATTGAACTATTTGTGCGGACCTAAAATAGGAAATGAAGTATGAGTCAGTAGTATACCTGAACGAATAGCAGTCATGATTCATTCTTTTGCTGCATTCATTCCTCTTCTTGGAGGTATTTGTACATTGGAAGAAATTGCTTGTGTAACTTCTTGGTCATCTTTGACTGGTAATAAAAAACCCATGGTTTGCTTAACATTAATGATTATTTTGATAGTTTTCTTTATTATCTCGATAATGTTGTAGAAAATAGATTTATGTTTTCAGAGGTAAGAAGAATCTTAATTTATGCTTCAACTATTGAAGAACTACTCGAAAAGCTTCAAGTTGTTATGTTTCTTCCTAACATAATAGAGAGTATACGTGAGAAAAGGAAGATAGACGAAGACAAGCGAGATTTGAATTGTACTTTATCACTGTGATATTATTTTATTTTTTAACTAACAATTTTCTCTATTTTATTTTAATTGTTTGTTACTTCTAGCAATCATTAGCAGTAGTGCCAGATGAAATCTTCTAAATTCTACTTTTAATTTTGACATTAAGGACAATGTCCTAATTAGGTAGGGGTAGGAGATATATTTTAAAAAATTGAGGTTTCTTAAATCATTAGGTTAAGTCAAATTGAAAAAAATGAGAGATTATAGTTAATCTTTTGGTTAATTGTAAGACGCACTTTGATCTTTTTGACATATTTAGAAAAAAGATGGTTGAGTAAGTATTTATACTGAGACACACCTTGTTGATTATGATTTTTTTATCTTATTATAAAGTAGTAGTCATAATATGTGTTTCATAAGATGTCTAACTTTTTAGTGGAAATTAAGTTGAAAAAGTGGGTTGAGTAAAGTAAATCTTGAGACGCACTTTGACAATTTTATAAAAGAAATGATTGGTCCGTTGTTTGAGTGCTTGTGTTTTAGTTTGTTTTATGTTTCATATAGTTTTGCTTGTACGTAATTGATTTTTGTGAGTTGAAAACAATTTTGTGATAACAAAATACCATGTGAGCTTAAAAGTTTAAATATGTGTCAAAAGTATGCTATGATTTGTCTATAGAAAGTGTCTTTGATGTTTCACAGTTAGAATGAATAAGGACACTAGATGTTTCACTTTGAAATTTCCTTGATATATCTAGAATTTGTGATTTATTTGTTACACATCATCTATCTCATGGGACGTACAAAGAATTGTAATCGACCGTAAGTGAATGATGAACCCAATCATAAGTTCATCTTTTTTAAAATAATAATAATAATAATAATAATAATAGTTCCAAATGCATGGTAGGGGACGAGCCAAGTCTTTTATTTTATTGGATCAATTGAGCATTTTAAGCCAACCATACAATATTTCCCTGGAATATATGATTTTGAGCCTTAGACTTTTTCTTGATTCACCAAATATTTCTCTTTACCGACAGAACTTAAAACTCCAACCTTACCTCTGTTTGTTGTAGATGCTCAATACTTACCAGACATATCTTTATGAGCATAAGTATTAATGGGGTAGGTAGGTATATTTTAATGGGAGAAAGATACATAAAAAGGAATAAAACATAGACTTTTATTTTATTGTTTCTATAAAAATGTTATCTTTACTAGAAAAAAATAAAAAAAAATGAAAAAGAAAAAAATACTAGTGTTAAAAAAATAAAAAAAAAATAAAAAACTGTATGTACTTATGCTTTATCCTTTTGAAATGAGGAAATAAGGAATATTTTAGAAAATGATGGGTTGGATGTTCACTAGGGGAAGATGGGAATTAATACTTATTGCTCACTTTAATCTGTAAGTAAATTGAGTTTAGGATAAGCCATTTGCTATCAATGTCATAGAAATATCATGCCTTGACCTAAGCCTCGTTATATGCCAATTAAAAAGACTTGGTGACTCTATTATATTGGAACTAGTTTCTTTTCTCTAATTACATATATATATATGGATGAATAATGAATTAATTCATGATAGCCATTTACTTATTGTTTATTATTTTTCCAATGTGCTGATGAGATTGCAAACAGATAATTTGCACACATATGAGCACAGAAGTTTCAGTGTCCTAATACTTTTGACTATGAAAATTTTCTAGAGACCACCTATGTCATGAATAACATTCTATTTGACCATATTCAAACGTTTAAGTTCTTAATAGTGATATTTTACTTTGCATTCACAATTTTGTGTTCTCTTAATAATTTGACGCTAAGTATATTAGATTGCATTTACATTTGTATTAGTGTTTTGTTTGCTTGAGAACAAGCAAAAATGTAAGTGTGGGGGTATGATGAGTCCTTAATATAGTCTCATTTTAGTATCTATAGTAGGAATTTTAATTTACATTTGTAGTTTTTTTAGTTATTTCATATTTTGTGGTTTGTATTTTAAATATGTTCCAATTTTAGTACTTTTATTATGTTTTTGGTTATTTTTGATAAACTCGTACTAAATTTCTGCACTCAATATATTGCACGGTTTTGATTATAACTTGAGTTCCAGAACTTTAAAATTGGCTCGTGAGATACCGTTGGAATGCTTATTGAGTCTACTACATTTTCAAAGTAATTGGGAAGCCAAAACAAATCTAGAAAGGCCCATAAAATGCTGATAACCGGAGAATTACAAGTGCAGAGACCATGATAATCACTTTGGAGTATTTAAAGATATCATCAAGTAATGGAAAGACTTTTTTTAAGTGGATGAATTGTAAATCCACTATTCATTGTTATCTAGAATCACAAATTTCCTATAAGTAGGCTTTAGTTTTACCTTGGAAATCATCTTGATAACTTTGTTGTAGCTTTGTATTTGACATCAAGATCACTTTTCTTTCTTTCATCTTTTAATTTTCTTTTTCATCTTTATATTTTCCTTCTTATGTTTGGTTTCTGTAAACCAAATTTTATTTTCTTTATGGTTATGAGGTCCTTCTAAGTCAAGTTGCTGAGGTGAAAGGATGAAGCTCTTAAGATATACTAAAGGTTAGTTTGAAATTCTCAACGTATAACTAAATCATGTTAAATTAGTATATGATGTTAAATTCACTTGGCTAATATTCATATTGGTAAATTAAGAACCTCGCTTCATTATAGACAAGTAATTTGGCACAATAAACACTTAGTTTAATTAACTTGATTTATTGTAGATAAAACAAATTGGCATAATGAACACTTGGACATGTTTATTAATTTTGATTACACCAATCCATATAACACCATATGCTATACGTTTGTATTTTGGACATTGTTTATTGCACTTTGGAATTTGATTATAGACATTGGACAATGGAATTTGGACTTTGGAATTTCATTGCAAGAGCTCCCGATTGGATTTCCCTTCATCGTGTGGACTTCAGTTGAGTAATAAAATGAATAAAATTTAATCTTAGTATGATACCAAGAGTGGACTCTCAAAACATCGACATCTTTTATTTATATCATTGTTTATTTATTTATTTTTCAATTATCCTCTTTGAAATTTTTATTTAAACTTATAATCTTGTAATTTCTAAACAAACTTTCATGTGGATTCGACTTGGGACTCTCGAGTATTACTATTTGACAATAACTTGTAATTGGGTATATGACTAAAAATAGCCGATTACAAATTGAGGGAGCTTCATCAAGAGAAAGACTCGCGTCACTCGTGTCAAACATTCTGAAGGGAAGTCTTCTTCCCCTTAACTCTTTAATTTCATATTTTACATTTCTATCATGCATTTCTTTTGTATATATGTGTTCTTATGAATTGAGGACAGTGCACACTTTGGGTTTGGGGTGTGTGTTGCCTCACATTTATTGTCGTGACATTCATTCATTTTTATGTTTATGTTTTCATCTTGTTGCAATGTATATTAGGTTAACACATGCATACCAAACCATTAAAAAATATTTGCATCGGGTTAATTTGGACTAATAATTTTGCCACCTCACTTGCTAGAATAGTTATAATTTGCACTAGTATGCTTTCACATTCCAAAAACTGGCCTAGTCAGGATTCGATTTCGGTGATCAAAAATTTTGAAACCAATGTAATAATGTTTGCAATGATTGACTTTTTGTACCACACGTGATAAATAAAATTACATTTTGCCCTAAGTGAGTAAATGGACCCTTGTATGAGATTCGAAGCCCAAAGTGTAAAATTGAGCTAGTCGTATCGATACGGCCATGTGAGTATCGATACGACCTAACTATTTTAGTAGGAGCATATCGATACAGCTAATAGCGTATCGATATGGGTCCCCTGTTTTGAATCTGTTCGAAGGTAAATTGAAGAAAAGGTAAGCAATTAGCTTACTCACCTCCATGCTTACACTTTCCCAACGTGAAGGTGATCAGGAGGAGTGACCTTAGCCATCAAATTGGTAATTAGAAAAATGACTTTTTTAATGGGTTAAGCAAACCCTTATTGTGTAGAAACCACCTCATTGGTCATCTTAGAGGTGGGTTATTATTAGGATCTTAAACCCTTGTAATAAATCAAAGAAAGGTCGTCCCTTTGCTCATTCCTCCCGGTATACAAATCTCAAACCTTGCCTATTAAACAAGCACACACCACCATCTTTATCTTCAACCTCCAAGATAAGCTAGCACCTCAGTGCAATCCTTAATCCTCGTTCAAGTTCAATACTTCGTTTACAAGCTTTCATCTCGGTGAGTAAAACCCCTCACCCAATTCGATCTTTTTATCCTCCGTCAGGATTTAATTTTGAAATTAGTTTTCATACATTCAAGGGAAAGCCCATGATTTAGGAAGATAACCTTGTTAAGCCAATATCATCCTTAAGATTCGATAAGCTCGAAATATGTTTCCGAGCTCTTATTTCGAATTCTAATCCGACCCTTAATTTTTTGTGCTAGCTCAAGTGTTGGAGAAGGATCCTTTGTCACCTCCAAGGGAAGCTAGACACTTCGAAATTATGATTCAAGAACCCCGTCATGAAGGTGAGTGTAAATGACCCAAATGGCATCAAGGTGAGTATTGGAGAAGGATCCTTTGACACCTCCAAAATCGAGACGTAAATCGTGGGTCACGATCAAAGATGATAGATACCGGAATTCCGTGTAAATGAATAACTTCACAAATGTACAACTCCACGAGCTTAGGCAAGCTGAGATCCATTTTTACTGGAAGGAAGTGAGCAGACTTGGTGAATCGGTCCACAATGACCCAAATGGCATCATTTATCTTCAGATTCAAAGGTAGACCACTTACAAAATCCATCGTGATACGCTCTCATTTCCATTGTGGAAGTTTAATGGGCTGCAGAAGACCTGTAGGTACTTTGTGCTCGGCTTTGACCCCTTGGCAAGTCAAACACCTAGCTATGTAGTCTGTGATTTCATTCTTCATACCGTACCACCAATAGATCTCCTTCAGATCTTTGTACATTTTGATAGCTTCAAGGTGAACAGAGAAAGGGCTAGAATGAGCTTCACTTAGGATTTGGTTCCGAAGATCATCATCATCGGGAACATAGTAACCCTTCGGAGTTCAAAGCAAAGTCAGGATCTGAGCTATCCTTGACCTTAGCAATAAGGGATTGGAACTCCTCATCAGTTTCTTTGAGTGCCTTAATTCGAGATACAATGGTGGAGTGAACTCTCAGCTCAGCTAACAATTTGCCATGCTTTCTGAGTCGGAAGTGAGCATTCAAGCATCTCGGAGAATAAGTCAGCTTCCGGCTAAGAGTGTCAGCCACCATATTGGCTTTACCGGGATGGTAGTCAATAACTAGATCATAATCTTTCAATAGCTTCATCCATCGGTGTTGACAAAGGTTTAACTCTTTCTGAGTTAGGAGATATTTCAAGCTTTTGTGATCAGTGTAGAGATAACACTTCTTACCATAAAGATAATACTGCCAAATCTTCAAAGCAAACATAACTACGGTAAGTTCCAGATCATGAGTCGGGTAATTTAGCTCATGAAGCTTGAGTTGACATGAGGCATAAGCTATGACTTTTCTTTCTTGCATCAGAACACAGCCTAATCCCAGGTGGGATGCATCACTGTACATGGTGAAGTCTTTGCCCGATTCGGGTTGCACTAACACAGGGGCATGAGTAAGGCCTTGCTTGAGCTGGTTGAAACTACTTTGTTGATCAACAGTCCACACAAAAGGAGTATCTTTGCGGAGAAGCTTCGTTAAAGGTGCTTCAAGCAATGAGAATCCTTAACGAATCCACGGTAATAGCCTACAAGGCCCAGAAAACTATGAACTTCTCCCACATTCTTTGGAGGAATCCAATCAGGAATTGCTTGGATCTTCTTTGGGTCCACTTGAATTCCTACAAAAGAGATTACATGGCCAAGAAAGGATACTTCAGACAACCAAAATTCACATTTACTTAACTTGGCATTGAGTTGTTTCTCTCGGAGGGTCTGAAGCACAATCCGGAGATGTTCTTAAGGGGAAGCTGAGTTTTTAGAATAGATCAGAATGTCCTATAGGAAGACAACCACAAACTTGTCGAGATAGGGCCGAAATACATGATTCATCAAATCCATAAAGGCTGTAGGTGCATTCGTGAGCCCAAAAGGCATCACCAGAAATTCGTAGTGACCATATCTGGTGTGAAAGGTAGTCTTTCAAATTTTAAACTCCTTTACCAACATTTGGTAGTATCCGGGACCGAAGATCTATCTTGAAAAGAACAGAAGCATCCTTCAACTGATCAAAGAGGTCATCTATCCTTGGAAGTGGGTACTTGTTCTTGATCGTCACTTTATTCAATTGATTATAGTCAATGCATAGACGCATTGATCCATCTTTCTTTTTGATGAACAAAACCGGCGCTCCCCAGGGTGAGGAACTCAGTCGGATGAATCCCTTATCTTAAAGGTCTTGATTTTGAACTTTTAACTCCTTCAACTCCACCAGAGCCATTCTATACAGAGTAGTGGAGACCGGAGTAGTTCCAGATTGTATTTCTATCCCGAATTCTACTTCACGGGTGGGAGGGAGTCATGGAAGTTCATCGAGAAACACATCAGGAAATTCTTTCACTACGGGTACGTCTTCGATTTTCAAATCTTTCTTAGACTCCATGGCATACACGAGACTCTATAATCACTCATTTTTGATCGGGTTTTAGTGTTATTAGTGTTATTTTAATAGTAATATTATTAATATAAAATTAATAAAAAAACAAAAAAAAAATAATAATAAAAACTAATTAAATAAAAAAAAGAGAAATTACGTGGCAATTGAGAATTGAAGAATCGGCAGTGGCAAGGCCGCATAAGAGAGCATGGCTCTCGGCTAGCCCGGGGCCAAGAGCAGTGCCCTCGGTCCTAACCGGTTCGATCGGGGTCCTATTTTAGGTCTGATCTAGTTAATATTTTTGGAGAGGTCGTGGTAGATCTCGGTGGGGTTCGTCATTCGAGCTCCTAGTTAGGTATATTTTATTTCCTTTTTATTTATGTTGTAATTTTTATTATTTAATGAAGTAGTAGTTAATTTAAAATTGTGATTTTAGTTTGTATGTTTATTTATGTTTTAGATTAGTATTTATTATGTTTTGAATTTATGTTTTATATTTTATTTATGTTAAATTTGTTCTTATTTACGTGTCAGGTTAATATTTATGAATGTTAGCATTTTATTCAAGTTAGATATGTTTTTATTTATGAGTTAGATTAATATTTATGTATGTATGTTTTAGATTAGTATTTTTTCTTATGTCATATTAGTATTTTATTATGTTAGTATTTATTTATATTTTTTTATCACAATATATTTATTTATATTTGCCATGTTTTTTTAAGATTGCATGTCGAAATCTATTAATTGTCAATGTGGTGTTCTTTTATTCGAGCGTAAACGGGGCCAGTATGAGGTGTAGTGATGGTGGTTGGGCGTTTACTCTCGGATAACAGGGCCTTTAAAATTTACTCGCACTTATAACCAAATTTTAATTTAATCGTCATTTTAATCTGGAAAGTTTAATATTAATAAAGCGATAATTATTAAAGTACCAATTTTGGGCGGTGTGGGGGTGCTAATCCTTCCCCATCCGTAACCGACTCCCGAACCCAACAGTTTTTAAATCTCTGGTTTTATGGTGCCCATCATACCTAAGTGGTCGGTGGCGACTCGATTTTCTTAAATAAAACGCGGTTTTTTTAAAAAACCCTATGGAATAAATATTTTAATACCCAAAAAACCACAAACACTTCGAAAACTCATTTTTTAGCAAAACGAACATCGCTACAGATGGCGACTCCGCTGGGGATGATTTTTTGTTTTTAAGAAAAAACAAAAAGAGAGTCGATCTTTTTAAAATAATTACCCGCTTTATTAATATTAGAAGTTTTGGATTAAAATGACGATTAAATTAAAATTTGGTTATAAGTGCGCGTTTATTTTAACGCATTTAAAATTTGGCATATAAACCCATTTTTTTAAGTGGGGGGAAAACGCTAATGCTTTCGTGGAGATATCGTTCTCCCGTGTAGGCCTAGCAAGTACCTTCGGTGCTCGAGTACCTTATGCTTTCGTAAGGATATCATTCCTTTGTGCAAGCATAAGCGAATGGATCCCCCGAAATTGAACCCGGTTGAAAGGAGCCTATAATGGGTGATGATCGGGGGCCTTGCTACCCTTAGTAGGGGACAACAAGGACAATTCGGGTACCTCCTAGCACCAACACTGCATTTAGAGAACATAGAAACCCACCTTGTTAGAGCCATGCGGATAACCTTAGGTGTTTTGGACTGGATAAATAGGGTTGTTGTGTTTGTTTACCTTATTTAATTTGTCATTTTATTTATGTATTTATTATTTTTATCCGGTACTAACTCATTTCTTTTTGTGTTCTATTTTTATTTTACACATACTTTTGTTGCATTATCATTGCATCCACATTATATAGAGGCGTTGATTCAAGTGGTTTGCCCGATTAGAAAATATTTCATCATGGAAAAAAGGTGTCTTAAGAAGGACAGCATCGATCCAGTCGTGCGACATTGGTCAGAGATTGATCAACAGATCTGATGTAACAATTTGACGAGCAAGCGTGTAGTGCCAAAGTATACACACGAGACCGTGATGGTGGACATACAACGAGCTACAAGGCGTGTGAATGACTTAGCTACCGAAGCCGCGACTCTCCCACCTTTCGTAACTCTGGACATGGAAGAAGCACCAAGGTTTATCAAGTTGCTCAGAGCTGTCGAGGAGCTAGGAGGTAGAGCTAGGGCTTACGTGTAGAACTTTGATTTGTAATTAAGACTTTTTGTAATAGGGATTCTTTTTGTAATAGGGACTCATTCTGTAATATGGACCCTTTTTGTAATCTGGACCCTTTAATTCCCATGAAAGTCGTTCGAAAGGGTGATTACCAGCGGAATCAACGCCTTTATTTGCATTCATGTTGCATATCATGACATGGTGTTGATTCAAGAATAGTTCATTAAAAGGCTTTCAAAATAGAAAAAGTATGCTTTGCCAGAAACGATAATATTACAGTATCAAGTTAGGCCGAGCAAAGACCAATCGCGAAAGAAGACGGTACGATAGTAAGGCACGTGCAACGTAGAAGATTTAGTCAGGGCCGCAGAACCCCAATTTTAAATCTTCACATTTGACCATTTTGTAAAAATCTAAGATTTTAATTTAACTCATTTAAAAAAAATTGAAAATATTATTTTGCTTTGAATCTTTTTCTCTCATAAAACTTTCAGAATAATAATAATAACAAAAAGAAACCTAAAAGTTTTATTTTTTAAATAAGTTAAAACTTTTTTATAATAAAAAAGGGAGAAATTTTTAAACCAAATGATCTTTGAGATTTATAATTTAAACCCTAAAAATTTTAAAGTACTCCCTTAGGGCCGATAGAATCCAGATCTACAGAAGAAAAGATCTTGTCTGCATTATACCTGCACTTGTTGATGTCCTTTTCAAAAGCCACAAAAATAAAGATCATGACGTCATGAGTCCTTGAAATAGAATAAAGGGAGAAGACTAAGTCATCCATCATCCTAAAGACGACGTCGAGACGTGGAGCACATGGTTTGTTTTCCGAAGTCAAGGTCTCCAGAATAAACCCAACAGTTACTTGTAATTCATTATTAAGTTATGGCAAATAGACATTTTCTCTATTGAAAGTTTTTTAAAGACTTTTCGAGAATCAACATCGTATTTGCATGCATTCTCGCATTTATAGGGTATTGATTCTCGAAGTGGTTCCTCAAATCTCAGAAATCGTTCATAATTGGCAAAGGGTCATCGGGTCAGATATTAGAGGGCACGGATCTAGGGTTTTGTCCCAGAACAAGATCGAAGACAATAGAAGAGGAACCATCTGAAGACTTCAGGTCAGACACGGTAAGGAAACATGGTACTGGTAATGAGCAAAGTAAAGTGCAAGAGTTGAAAGAAATAGAGGGAAGAAGTGATGAATCAGATGAAGACTTTGACGAAAGGTAAGCGATCCATCGAACCGAAAGAATAACCGATTAAGGTTCAGAATAGAAAGCGGGATAGTCAAAATTCTACCTCTAAGCCAGCTAAATACGACAAATTGAACCCTTTTGTGATCCGCATCCGTAAACAGGCAAAAGGTATGTCTGAGTCGGGCTTTCAAAAAGTAGAGCTCGGTCCAGAAGAAACTCGAGAAGCAAGTAATGAAAAGAAGTATATCTCGATTCCTGTGAGGTGCACCGAACTACTCCTAATGTTCATCGAGAAGAGCCTTATTACCTTGGTGAAGTCTCTAGTGAAGAGACCGTCTTATCCGAAAGATTACGACACCGTTTAGAAAGTTTGGGTCATAGTATTGAGATTGTGGGGCCCTGAGGAACAAGTTCAAGATCTTATCATGATGAGAATTTTGGGTTTCAAAGACAGAGTTCCCTAATTCTATAGTAAGCTAACTATCACCCGATGGGCAAAGTCAAGGAATAATCGATATCCAGGACAAAGTTCAAGTAATGCCGAAGTGGGTCACTCAAGCGAGTTAAATTTGAAGATCGGAGATAAGGGCATCCCAGGAGAGGGATATTCTTTCGAGTTCAGCCAGCTCAGATAAGAGAGATAACTTTGATAAAATTGAATGATCACCAGAAGCTCTACTAAGTGTTTAAAAATATCAGATTGGGTCACCTTTAAAGAGTAAATGAACGGTGTTGTTCAGTTGAAGGACGACTCAGAATATTGGAAGAAGAGAAACTAGTCAATCAAGAATCAAGTATGGCTGTTAGCGGGTAAGTTTGAGGAAATTAGGAATAGGTACGATAGTCTCCAGAGATGAGCTACAGAATAACTTAGCCATTAACAAGAGTTTTGGAAACAAGTTTACGACAGAGCAATGAAAATCCAACACTCTTCAATTGGAAAAAGGCAACTTCCAAGCTACGAAAGACTAAGTAGGGGATAGATGAAGACCCGAAGATCGATATTACTCGATCAAGTAAGGCGGCTCAACAAGGTGGCAGGCTTTGTCAGAACATGGACCAAGTGTTGGACTACAGAGGCAAGCTATCCGGACTACTGGATGAAGTTAAGAAAGTAGGCACTGAAGCTTATCAGTAACTGTAAATATCTAATATCTGATATAATGAAACCTTTTGGCCTCAATGAACGTCGTTCTATGGGGATCACTTTTGGAATCAATACCTTATTGCATTCATGTTTATATTTTAGGATTGCATTGCATGGCTTTACACGATCCTGGCATGTTTTACATGACATTATCATTACCTTGCATTATTATTACCTTGCATAAACTTTATGAGGAGTAATTCAAAGACCAATTAGGGTTTTATCATGGATAAAAGAATTGAAGAAACTCAAAAATCAAGATTCGAGCAGTTAAAAGATGGGCTCGAGAGGAAAAAAGAAAAAAGAAGAAGTTTGATGCCTTCGATGCAAGAAAACTCTATTTGAACCCTGATTTGGTCATTCCTCCAGATTTCAAAGATTCCCAGGTTTACGCATGATGACGGAACAAGCTGCCCCAAGATTCACCTGACCACGTCCTGTAGAAAGATAGAGGGCTACATCGAGAATGAAAAATTGCTGATCCACTACCTCTACTATAGTCTAGCAGGACTTACCGTGATATGGTACAACTATTTGAGTAGAGACCAAGTGTAGTCATACGGAGACTTAACTGACGTCTTTATCGGCAATACAGATATGCTTTAGACCTAGCACCAAGTCATCAGTATCTCTAGGGTACGAGGATGAAACCTGATGAAGGCTTCAAGGAACGTGCTTTGAGGTGGCTACGTTTGGCGACCTAGGTACAGCCTCCCGTAGATGAAGAGGAAAGTGACTTCCATGTTTCATGCCACCTTTCATATTTCTTCTTTAATAAGATGCTCAAGAAAATGATGACATCATGACAGTTAGAGAGAGAAACGAACATGCACTCCGGGACCCAAGTTTAAAGACCAGACATGCCTAGGAGCAGAAGGAAAGAAAGAGATAAATGGGTACCACTTTCGAAGGTTCTCATGATCGTAAGAGAAGAAGACAGGCAGATTCCTCTGAATCACCGAGAAAAATTCCTCAAGCAAGTACATATTTAGAGATATTCGGAGTATTCCATCTTGGACATATGACCTTATCTGGTCAAGGTATATGTGAGTTCTACATTGAGGCGCTGGGGCATGACACTAAGAAATTTGGGGTCGTTAATAGAAAAAATCTAGAAGCTGGTTGACAAGGGAGTCATGACGAGAGAGTTGATCCAGCTGTGGAAAAATAAGAAAAGTGGCAAGCCTACACTACCTTGGAAGGGGCAGAATGAGTTAGTACCCTGGAGATAGTCCAAAGGTCCTTACGGTTTTCTCATCATTTCACAAAGAAATTCTCAAAAAAAAACTCATTCTTTGTCAGAATAACAAATCACATTTCCATTTAGAAAGCATTTTTATATTTTCTGATTCTTTAAACATTTGATTTTTATGGGGTAGTTTTTGTTCTCCTATATGCATATACACGCATTTTTTAATGGACATATGTATATATCATTTCTATACCAGGTCCTCGAATTTTGAATGCAACAGTACATTTGCTTCAGATCCAAAGATCAACTCTAAGTTGCATATATTTAGAAGATATTGAATGTTGTGAGGATACTATAAATGTGAGTATCTGCTAGTTTACTTAGGCCAACAGAGGAACAAAGCAAGCGTTTAGACAATGGGCAGTTCCCATTTTAGGAATTTATCTTCTCATACGCTTGTCGTTTAAGATCCTTGAAACGAGAGTTGACCCTAAACCTCTACCCCCTGAAGGCTTTCTCAGGACATTTGTGAATGTGCCGACAAATGGTACCAGAAGACAGAGTTGAGACCATACAGATTGGATACGAAGATCAGAAAATCATCAGAAGAAAGTGGTTAAAAACATGGATATGTCCAAACGGAAAACCAAAGAAAAGAAAAGAAATGGCAATCGGAAGGCCGAAGAAATCCAGATCGAGTAAATATCAGAAGAGCTGCAGAGAGGCAATTAACTTCGAGCGGAAGATAGCATCAATACCCATTATAGATACGTGTTGATTCGAGGATACATTCATAGACTTGAATAAGAAGAAAGAGATTCAATGCTAAAAACCCAAAATGGGCAGTCTAAAAAAAGAGAAAAAAGAGAAGAAAAAAAGAGAAGAAAAAAATAAAAATAAAAAAGAAGAAGAAGAAAATGAGAGAAAGAAAAAGGAAGAAAAAAGAAAAAAATAAAAAAAAAGAAAAAGGAAAAAAAGAAAAAGAGAAATAAAGAATACTGTATATGCTTCACACACGGATCAAACAATACAAGAACAAGACTTCAACTATGAGCAAGAGACACAAGGAATCCACATTTCAAGTAAATATCAGTTTTGAAAATTAGTATAGAAGCTCAAATTGAAGCCAAGTCAAGACAAGTCGGCCCGAAGATTGCCAATTTCGAAAAAGGAAATGACCTCTAGGGTGAAAACCCAAAAATGGGCAGTCTAGAGTGATCCTGAAAATGAAGAAAAAGAGTAGTCTGCCTGAGCATGCTGGCATCAATATCCAACCAAATTACACTGATCTGAAGGTACAGAAGAACGAAGTGACCTCTAGGGTGAAAACCTAAAAATGGGCAGTCTAGAGCGATCCAGTAGAAAAAGTGAAAAAGAAGAAAAGAAAAAAAGAGAAAAGAAGAAAGAAAGAATAACATTTCATTTGGGTGTGCCAATCACAAGAATTCCCATAAATGTATTCGTAGTCCTTCATTCAATAAATCTTAGTTTCGAGGAGTTTTGGAGGATCAAACATTCTTGAACAGAAAACGAACATCAGTATATAGACAAAATGCAAGGCAGCCTACAGTAAAAAGAAAGGAAATGAACTCTAGGGTGAAAACCCGAAAACGGGCAGTCTAGAGTGATCCAAAAAAGGAAGGAACAATAGGCATATCCAAGTTACAGAAGTACAGAAATACTGTTTCACTTAGCCATAAACCAAAGGGCTACATTACAAGCCCCCAAAGACCAATCTGGTCATCCATAGATATCCAAGTTGAATGAGAATGTCTTCAGATTTTATTCCGCCTATAAGGGTTAACTTTGCTTCAAGGAACGTCAAACTTCAAAGTGCTTGATCGACACACAAATGAGGGAAGGATAGGGCATGGTGAGATAGTGAGATTAAGAGAGCCACCTTAAACGGGGTAGAAACTAGGTAGGGTTGTTCCTCTGAAAAGCCTATAAGACCAGAAGAAACTATACATTGGCATATATCTCCACAATGGTCAAGATCTTCAAAATATGTGCTTCATTAGAGTTGATCTCTGGCAACTTGAAGCAGATGAACTATGGTGTTTGATATTTTGGGGGCAAACATGTTTTAAAAGGTTTGACATTTTCTCCCAAAGTTTTGATGTTTACCATTTCCCTCAAACATTAGTTTTTAAAATGTTTGGCAATATACTTCGAATTTTGTTTAACACTCTTCAAACATTAATTTTTAAAAAAAATGTTTGGTCCTTAAAAAAAGAAAAATGATGTTTACCATTTGTTCCAAACAATGTTTTCAAAATGTTTGGGATCCCCTCCAAGTTGTGATTTTCAAAATGACTGTTATCTTTTCAAACAAACATTATTTTTTTAATATGCACAAGTAAATTGCCTTTTGCATTACTTTAAAAATGAATGATGATGAGATTTAAAGCATAGGGACCGAGAGTTAGTACCCGTCGAAATGCTACGAGAAGATCAAGGATGAGCTAAGGGGATGGAAGCATTTTGGTTCACCCTGGTGACTAGAAATAGATCAAGGATCTGTATTATGGGTTAGAAAATTCAAAGCAGTGGAGCCCATGGTTGAATGGTGCAATGGCAAGCGAAGAAGATGACAAGGGTTCTTATAAGAATAATATAAGAACTATAAGATCATTTATAAAGACGAGTGATAACCCCGAAGACAAGAAAGCCTTCCGCACAAAAGGTTTGAAAGCATGTTAATCTAGATTTGAAGTGATTGATCAAATGAAGATTTAAGAGCATACAGTGAAGAAGTAAAGAGATGAAGAAATCTGAGGAATGACCTTTCAGGGTGTAAGACTTTAGAACAAAAAAGGGCTGAAAGAAAAAAAGAGAAGAAAAACGAAAAAGAAAAGAGTGAAAGAAAGAAAGAGAGTAAGAAGAAAAAGAAAAGAAAAAATAAGAAGAAATTGAAGGAAAAAAGAGAAAAAAAGAAAAAAAGAAAAAAAAAGCGAAAAAGTGAACAAGAAAAAAGAAAAATAAGAAATTGAAAGAAAAAATAAAGAAAAGAAAGAAGAAAAATAAGATAAAAAGAAGAAGAAAAAAGGCACGACATTGCATGCATCATACAGATAGAGGCATGTCAATTTTTGCTTGTGTCTAGATAGGTATTTAAAGAATTGTTAAAGAATTTACTAAAGAAAGGAAAGATGATGGCAGCCATAGCAGCGTGAGGCCCAGATGTTAAATCCTTTGGGTCATCGGTAAGTCCTTCGGGCACGATGTTAAGTCATTCGGGCCACCAGTAAGTCTTTTTAGCATGGTAATAAGTCCTTCGGGGCATCAGTAAGCCCTTCGGGCATGATGCGACAGCCTTAGTAGCGTAAGTCCAGAAAGATAGGCAGCCATAGCAGTGTGAGGCCCAGATGTTAAATCCTTCAGGTCACCGGTAAGTCCTTCAGGCCACCTGTAAGTCTTTCGAGCATGGTGATAAGTCCTTCAGGCCATCAGTAAGTTCTTCGGGCATGATGCGGCAGCATTAGTAGCGTGAGTCCAGAAAGATTGGCAGCCATAGTAGCGTGAGACCCAGATGTTAAATCCTTTGGGTCATCGGTAAGTCCTTCGAGCACAGTGTTAAGTCCTTCGGGCCACCAGTAAGTCTTTCGAGCATTGTGATAAGTCCTTCAGGCCATCAGTAAGTCCTTCGGGCATGATGTGGCAGCCTTAGTAGGGTGAGTCCAGAAAAATAGGCAGCCATAGCCGCGTGAGGCCCAGATGTTAAATCCTTTGGGTCATCGGTAAGTCCTTCGGGCACGGCGTTAAGTCCTTCGGGCCACCAGTAAGTCTTTCGAGCATGGTGATAAGTCTTTCGGGCCATTAGTAAGTCTTTCAGGCATGATGCGGTAGCCTTAGTAGCGTAAGTCCAAAGATATCAACAGCCTTGTAAAAAAAGAATAAAAATGAGATAGAAAAAAGAGAAGATAAAAAAGAAAAAGAGCAGAAAAAGGAAAAAAGGAAAAAGAGAAGAAAAGAGAAAAGAAAAATTCAAAGATAAAGGTTCTATATAGGAAGGGCCTATATTTTCAAGCTCCCGTAGCGAGAGGTTCTATGTAGGAAGAATCTACCGCTCCGAGGCTTCAGGAGCTGAAAGTTTTATATAGGAAGAGCTTGCGGCTCTAGGGTGAAGACTACCAGTTCTATATAGGAAGAACTCCCAGCTGAAGGAATTCACCCATGACACAAAAGGTTTTATGTAGGGAAAACCTGCTGTGTTGAAGGCGAAGAGTTCTATATGGGAAGGGCTCAGAGCTTTGCTGTCTTAGAGTGAAAGGTTCTATATAGGAAGAACCTGTAACTCTAAGATTTTAGAAGCTAAGAGTTCTATATAGGAAGGAATTGCGGCTCCAGGGTTTGAAGACTAACAGTTCTATATAGGAAGAACTTTCGGTCGAAAGAATCCGTTTGTGACACAGAAGGTTTTATATAGGAGAAACCATCATTGAAGGCAAAGAGTTCTATATAGGAAGGACTCCAAGCTTTACCGTCTCAGAGTGAAAGGTTCTATCTAGGAAGAGCCCTAACTCCATGATTTCAAGGTAAAAGAAGTTCTACATAGGAAGAACTTTTATTCCAAAGGATCCACCTGAGAAAGCGAAAGGTTCTATATAGGAAGAGCCCGTAGCTCCAAGATCGGAAGGTAAAGAAGTTCTATATAGGAAAGACTTACGAGCCTAAAGATTCAGCAAAAGAAGAGCGACGAGTTCCAGAAGAACACGTGATTCCGAAGCCAAAGAAGAGGAAGTAGGTAAAAAATGAGTGCTTTTGATCTTTGCTTTTTCCTCATTTCACAAGAACAAGCAAAGAGGGGCAACTGTAATCACTCATTTTTGACCGGGTTTTAGTGTTATTAGTGTTATTTTAATAGTAATATTATTAATATAACATTTTAAAAAATAAATAATAATAATAATAATTAATTAAATAAAAAAGCAAAAAAAAAGAGAAATTACGTCGTTTTTGGGTGGTCCACGTCACCCCTTAGGCCTCCCCAATTGCCTATAAATAGAGGCATGGGGAGGGGCAATTGAGAATTGAAGAATCGGCAGTGGCAAGGCCGCATAAGAGAGCATGGCTCTCGGCTAGCCCGAGGCCAAGGGCAGTGCCCTCGGTCCTAACCGGTTCGATCGGGGTCCTATTTTAGGTCCGTTCTAGTTAATATTTTTGGAGAGGTCGTGGTAGATCTCGGTGGGGTTCGTCATCCGAGCTCCTAGTTAGGTATATTTTCTTTCCTTTTTATTTATGTGTTAGGTTAATATTTATGAATGTTAGCATTTTATTCATGTTAGATATGTTTTTATTTATGAGTTAGATTAATATTTATGTATGTATGTTTTAGATTAGTATTTTTTCTTATGTCATATTAGTATT
Source organism: Hibiscus mutabilis (assembly GCA_019671005.1). Taxonomy (NCBI): domain Eukaryota; kingdom Viridiplantae; phylum Streptophyta; class Magnoliopsida; order Malvales; family Malvaceae; genus Hibiscus; species Hibiscus mutabilis. Next base: position 41,083,338 of record CM033715.1, on the reverse strand, counting down.
TTATTATGTTAGTATTTATTTATATTTGTATCACAATATATTTATTTATATTTGCCATGTTTTTTAAGATTGCATGTCGAAATCTATTAATTGTCAATGCGGTGTTCTTTTATCCGAGCGTAAACGGTACCAGTATCGGGCGTAGTGATGGTGGTTGGGCGTTTACTCTCGGATAACGGGGCCTTTAAAATTTACTCGCACTTATAACCAAATTTTAATTTAATCGTCATTTTAATCCGAAAAGTTTAATATTAATAAAGCGATAATTATTAAAGTACCAATTTTGGGCGGTGTGGGGGTGCTAATCCTTCCCCATCTGTAACCGACTCCCGAACCCAACAGTTTTTAAATCTCTGGTTTTATGGTGCTGGCCTACCTAAGTAGCCGGCGGCGACTCCATTTTCTTAAATAAAACGCGTTTTTTTAAAAAACCCCACGGAATAAATATTTTAATACCCAAAAAACCACAAACAGTTCGAAAACTCATTTTTTAGCGAAACGAACATCGCTACAGACGCTTTTTAGGCTCTGGTTCAGACTTCATCAACGTTATGCTCTCCTTACCGAGTCATAGAGATATAATTTCTTCTTTGAACAATCCACCCTCGCTTGATGTTCAGCTAGACAATCGAGGCCTAGAATGAGATCGAACTCATGGAAGGGCAAAGCCATCAAGTTGGCCGGGAATGGGATCCCTTGGATCCTTAGGGGACAAGCTCTAAAGATTATTTGAATAGCCATACTATCTCTTATCGGATTTGAGACATGTATCTCAGAAGCAACATGTTCACATTCTAAAGCATACTTTTCAATCAAGGGTTCACTAATAAAGGGATACGTAGAGCCTAAAAGTGTTTCTATTGCAACACGTCTATCGTTAGGCGCAGACATTTTCAGATCTAATCATATGGAAATAATTTAAATGGTGTAAGTAGCAAGTCAAAGATAACATATACAGATAAACTCCTACGTGGCATATGTAGACATAGACTTATAATAGATGCCTAGTTAGTCCTAGAATCGACTAAACCTAGGCTCTGATACCACAATTATAACACCCTATTCCCTTTCTGGTAGGGATCCAGGCCGGATAGTATTATCGAAAGACTAATCGAAGGTTCAGAAAAAAGTTTCACAGTTCAAAACCTAATCTAAGTATCATATTGATTATTCTTAAGACTTGTCCACTTTGTTTGTTACTAAACTTACTCGGAGTTGGGGTCAATTTTAAACTTTTCTTAACCTTAGGGACTAAATTGTAAATTTTTATCAGTTATTGATTTTAATCCAATTTCGTATTTCCAATTGAAAATAAACTCTCCAATTATTGATCTAAGGGTTTCATTATTAAAACCTATCGAATTACTAAGCCAATTAAACCAATTTGAGACTTTAGACGAAAAATAAGTTCTGTGACTTAACTAAAATTACTAAATTTTACCAGTACACTTGTAAACCATGTTCCTATTGGTACGTCAATTTTTAGGGCATTCGGAATCAAATTACCAAGTTTTCACCTTAGGCTCATTTTAGGCACCTTTTAACCACTATAACCTATCCAAATCTAGTCATTCTATGCATACAACAAAACCATATTACCAAGTCATCATACAATCCTAGAAAGGCTTACAGAAAACAACTTGGTCCATATGCCACTTTAATTCCTAGCAAAAGATAACATACATATATGACAGGGAATGACTTGCAACCGCAACAACACGATCAAGGCTCGGAATTGCTCAAGGTCCTAAAAATGCATGGCACTCACATGTTAGGCTTACATATCCTAGTGAGGTAGTTATAACAATTACAATGGATGATCAATATTATGAAATGCATGATAATCAAATATACAAGTAGTCATATTACACTATACAAAAATTCACGCTTATTTCACTTATTTTCATTCTTTCATATTCACATATGCATTTCACATATTCATATCATAATCATAATGTCGTAACATAATTCATAAATCATAATGTCATAGCATAATTCATAAATTATAATGTCATAGCATAATTAATATGCACATATCATATTACGTACCACTGGTACACTGATTCCCCTGTACACCAACACATATAACGGAGAGTGGGTCGTAGCCCTTGAGCTATAGCTCCGGAGATATATCCCTTACACAGCCGACCTTATTTCCCCCCACATATAGGCCGTAGCCCTGGACCGTAGTCCTCCCTTACTTAACCAAGCTCAATAATCCTATGGCATGCCAATTGTATCCAATGTCCATAATTACACAACTTCACATAGACCATAATTTTTCAAGTCATAGCATATCAAATATCAAAATGAGCCTTAGCTCCATATCATGTCACATTTCATATTATTTTCACATATGACATACGTGTAGGATATCATAGTCATGTTTGCACATATCAAAGCAATGCAAGGCACTTACCGGATTTGCCAATCGAATTCGACATAGTTGCTCTACGTGAGCCCTTAAAAAAATACAAACATAATCACAAAATAATGCAACTAGATGGCACCGAGCCTATCCCTTGACACAACTACACTCACCTCGACAACCCGATGCTTTTAAGGTTCTCAGATAACAACGCCTTTATCCTTGGCTTTCGAAGGGGATGGCGGTTGCGCTTTATCAACCCCTTGAGCCAATCGATACCAAGGACTCAAATTTATCGAACCAAAAAATTCAGGGTTACCAACCTGACACTGAACCAATTTGTTTGTTTCCTTATTTTTCCCGTCTATCTTGCACGATAATCCCCCTATTTATACCAAAAAATTCAGATATGTATTTGTTTTATTTACATCTTCTTTACTTACTATTTAAATCATGCGTGTGCTTAAGCTTTGAGGGGAGGTAAGTATTTCCATAATACTATCTTATGACTTACTTGATAAGAATATGCGTATGAGGTGCTAAGTTTGACCAAACGTTGTATATCAATGTTGAAATCTTGAATGTTTGGGATATAAAATTATAAACTTGGAACTATGCTCACCTTGTTATGGAAATGATGTGTCATAGTAGAAGATTAAGCCTTGGTTTAGGTCAGTCTTAGGTACAATTGGCATGCCATAGAGTCTATAGAACTCCTTGTTTGGACTACGGTCCCTTGTTTGGTACCTTAAGTACCCTTGTGTGGCGGCCGATGTCATAGGATTCATGTATCTAGATTGACTGTAAATCAAGGCTATTTATAAATAAATAAAAAATTATTTAAATGTTATTGTAATATCCCTACTCCTATGATATGAAGTTGTAAATTGATTACTTGATGCCTAAGAAATCTTTGGTCGATATAGTATGTGATAATCGAGTCCCTTACATTACTTGCTATGTAATTTTTATTCTTATCTACCTCACTAGGTAATCTTAGTTACCTATCTCCTTTCTCCTTGTTATGTTCCAGGTTGATCACCGTTCTTTTTGAACTTAGAAAGTTGGACAAAGATCACAAGCAGTTTTAGAGTATGTTTTGTAAACTTTTGGTAAACTCCTAATAGGTGGCATCATATTTTAAGGCATGTAGTTATTATTCCAGACCTTGATTTGTAAGTTCGATGCTCATATAAGTAGTTTAGGTACATATATGTACCGACTTAACCTAGAAGGGATTTATGTAAATATTTTGTAATTAACATCTATGTTATGCGTATATATAGTTAAATATGCAAATGGATCCTTTCGAATGGAATGTTGAATGAATGAGTTGATGCATTGTTTTGATGTCAATCCTTGGTTAAAAAGACTATATGCATAGATTGTAATGTTGAGCCGATGAGGTTTTGCCTAGCTATGATTGGATTTTATCCTATGACCACCATATAAAGGGTATAATAACTGAAAATACCTAAGATGATCATTCCTAATATGTTAGTTTGAATCATCTCTTTCACCTAGCATGATTGTATTTGTGTGAAGAGCATGTTGTTGTGATCTTGTGTGCTTTTCGTGTCATATGTTTGATCATAGATGGCGTGATTATTATCCTTAATGGCCATCTCTCCTAGTAATCCATGTTTGTTTCCTGTTATGTTGCCTCCTTTTTCACTTGTATTTAGGTGTGTTGTTCGAGTAAGCTTCCTTAACTTGAGAATTTTACTGGTTGTTCTAGTAGGATCTTACAAAATATGATTAATTAACAATTGGTAACCTGAAACTTGTGTAAGTCCCTCTAATTATTCAGATTTACATTTTGGTTCCTAGAATGGTTGTATTTGCAATTGAGTGCCTTATCGATGTCTAAATCGAATAAGAATTAAACCGCTGCTGGTGTGCACACCTTAGGTCTTATTAATGCATCTAGAAAACATAAAAGAAAAAATGGACCGTAATTCATGTAATATTTTTTTTGGGTTTGCTTCAGCAAACGTAATGTGATCTTCTTGGTTTTGGCCTAACGACTAAGCCGAGTCAAGGGGGTTACAGTTTTAGTTCCTAAGAAACTTGTAACTTCTAACAATGTTGATGCTATTGCTTCTTAGATCTCTAAGGGAACCAAGATTTTGGGAGCTACTGCTCATGGACCCAAAAGAATTTTACAACTGATTCGCATAGATCTTTTTAACCCTATTAGAACTATGAGCTTGGGTGGAAAACAATATATTTTTGTGCTTGTTGATGATTACTCTAGATTTACTAGGGTTCTATTTTTAAGCACCAAAGATGAGGCTTTAGAAAATTTCATCACATTTTCAAAAGCAAACCAAAATGATGTTGGTTAATCCATTTCTCACGTTAGGAATGACCATGGAACCGAATTTCAAAATCTTAGTTTTGAAGAGTTTTGTAACTCAAATGGAATTAGCCATAATTTTTTAGCTCCTCGTACACCTCAAAAAACGGGGTTGTAGAGAGGAAAAATATAAATTTAGAAGAAATGGCTAGAACCATGCTTTGTGAAAAATAATTTGCCTAAGTATTTTTGGGCGTAAGCCGCAAATACTGCTTGCTATATTGTTAGCCGTGTAATGATTAGGCCTCTTTTAAAGAAAACACCTCATGAGCTTTTCAAAAACAAAAAGCCTAACATTAGCTATTTTCATCCTTTTTGATGCAAATGTTTTGTTTTAAACAATGTAAAAGACAATTTTGGCAAGTTTGATTCAAAAAGTGATGAAGCTATTTTTTTAGGTTACTCTTTAAACTCTAAAGCCTATCATGTTTTTAACAAAAGAACTTTAGTGGCTTAAGAGTCTATTCATGTTGCTTTCGATGATAACCTCCTTTTGAGGAAGGATACTTGTAGTGATGATGTAGGAATTGTAATATCCCAAAATATAGCTTAGTAGTGTGTTATTGATTAGTGGTAACTTAGCTTAATTAAGGATGCCTCAATATTTGTTTCATAATTAAAGATGGGAACCTTAATGAAAGAAAGGAAGACTAAATTTATTATAATTAAAGAACTTAATAATAAGATTATGAAATAGGTATGCCTAAGTAGAAAGGACCAATGGAAGACTTAGTAAAATAACATGGATTGCATGTAAAAGTTTAAGGAGTCCAAGGACTCCAACATTTGTCTCTTGTGGCTGATTGTTGTGGGGAAATTGAGTGACTCTCTCGGCTAAAGAGAGAGCTAAAGAAGATGAGTTCATCTTCCTCATGTTTAACGTCCAACCGAAACAAATTAGTGAGAGAGGGAGATTTGGAAGCTTCATGAATTCATAAAGGACTAGGCAGCTTTCGGTTCCCTTCTTAAGACCCATTCGAATCATAGATCTAAGGGTAAGATCAACCACCATTTTATGTTGATGTTGTAACGCCCCCTACTCGGGTTAGAAGTAACTTGGTTCAAGAGCGTTACTTAGCAAGCAAGTAAGGACAAGACAAGGCATGGCATCTTGCATTCGAATCAGGCAAGAACAAACAAGTAATCATAGAACAACAATGCATTCATACTTACTTAGCTAACAAGAAAGCTCACACTAGACTTCAAGCCATCCTATCACTCGAACAAGACCAAAGCAAGAGACATGGCAAGGCAAGCAATAGCAACCAATCATACATTACTTATCATGCTAGTAACCAATAAATTGAATCTTAATTCAAACTACCCAATCGAATAGGTCACTAAGTATAATTCATTTCATGCATACACTTACAAGTTACTACAATTTCAACATAATTTACTTGTTTTGATCCTTATCATTCGAATTGTTCTAGACAACAAACAATTTCCATTTCATTTGAATGTATCTTAGACTCATACATGAACATTTAATCCCTAAATTTCTTACATGATTCTTGATCATTCTAATTACAAGAAACTAGTTCTATTCAAGCCTAAATCCATACCTAACCATTCGACCATTCACACAATTATACAACATGGCATGTAACTAGTTTCATTCATGCTTAATTCAATCCTTATGCATTCAGAAATCCCTTATACAATTACCATTAACAAACATCATGGTATAAACACACACACAAGTAGCCACATAATCCCTAATGTATTCGAATGAAAGGCATGAGACATGGTTTATCCTATACTACTTTCATTTCAAGCATAATCATATACATTGAGCTATTCATTCAAGTGACTTAAGGTAATCAAGATCAATCAATGAATCATTCATTACATCAGTATATGCGCAGCCAATACCATTCATTTCATGTAATATAAGTTCATTACATACCTTATACTATATACATAACAGAGATAGGCCATCAAGACATTTATACAAACTTTCAAATGCATGATTAAACTACCTATATACATCTAGTGCCACCATTCTAGGAGAATACAAATCAAGTATGGAATCATACTTTAACCAAGCTTGTGTGAAATGCTTCTTGCTCAAGGAGTCAAGCTTCAAGATCAAGCAATGTTGAATCCTTTAACCTATAGGTTGGGAAGAATGAAACAAGAGTGTTAAGTACAAAAATGTACATAGTGAGGTAGTAACTAGTCTAACCATTTGTTATTTCAAGTTTCGTGTCTTTTAAATCAAGTGTAGACCTAGCTAAGGCTTCCAAGCATTAGAGTAGACTTAGCTAGTCTTTCAAACATCAAGAGTGACCTTATCTAGTCTTCCAAGCATCAATATTTTCCTATCTAGGATAGCAAGTATTCGGCCATCATGTAAAGGCATCAATGAGTCATAATTCATAAATCAAGCAAGATGCTTGCAAAATAAGAAACCAAGGAGTCATGGTTTCAAGTCAAGTAACATACATTTCATGGAATTCAAGACAAGTATCATGTACAAATGAATTGCTATTACATTTTTTAATGCATTAAACAACCCCCTTGGTACTTAGTTTGTAATACCCCCTACACGAGTTAGAAGTAACTCGGTTCAGGAGTGTTACTTAACAAGCAAGTAAGGAGAAGACAAGGCATGACATTACATTCGAACCAAGCAAGAACAAACAAGTAATCTTAGAACAACAATGCATTCATACTTACTTAGCTAACAAGAAAGCTCACACTAGACTTCAAGCCATCCTATCACTCGAACAAGACCAAAGCAAGAAACATGGCAAGGCAAGCAATAGCAACCAATCATACATTACTTATCATGCAAATAACCACTTAATTGAATATTAATTCAAACTACCCAATCGAATAGGTTACTAAGTATAATTCATTTCATGCTTACACTTACAAGTTACTACAATTTCAACATAATTTACTTGTTTTGATCTTTATCAATCGAATTGTTCTAGACAACAAACAATTTCCATTTCATTTTAATGTATCTTAAACTCATACATGAACATTTAATCCCTAAATTTCTTACATGATTCTTGATCATTCAAATTACAAGAAACTAGTTCTATTCAAGCCTAAATCCATACCTAACCATTCAGCCATTCACACAATTATACAACATGGCATGTAACTAGTTTCATTCATGCTTAATTCAATCATTATGCATTCAGCAATCCCTTATTACCATTCGCAAACATCATGGTATAAACACACACACAAGTAGCCACATAATCCTAATGCATTCGAATGAAAGGCATAAGACATGGTTTATCCTATACTACTTTCATTTCAAGTATAACCATATACATGGAGCTAATCATTCAAGTGACTTTAGGTAATCAATATCAGTCGGTGGATCATTCATTACATCAAGATATGCATAGCCAATACCATTCAATTAATGTAATCTAAGTTTATTATATACCTTATACTATATACATAACATAGATAGGCCCATCAAGACATTTATACAAACTTTCATATACATGATCAAACTATCTATATACATCTAGTGCCACCATTCTAGGATAATACAAAACAAGTATGGAATCATACTTTAACCAAGCTTGTGTGAAATACTACTTGCTCAAGGAATCAAACTTTAAGATCAAGCAATGTTGAATCCTTTAACCCGTAGGTTGGAAAGAATGAAACAAGAGTGTTAAGTAGAAAAATGTACTTAGTGAGGTAGTAACTAGTCTATCCATTTGTTATTTCAAGTTTCATGTCTTTTAAATCAAGTGTAGACCTAGCTAAGGCTTCCAAGCATTAGAGTAGACTTAGCTAGTCTTTCAAACATCAAGAGTGACCTTATCTAGTCTTCCAAGCATCAAGCTTATCCTATCTAGGATAGCAAGTATTTGGCAAACATATAAAGACATCAAGGAGTCATAATTCATAAATCAAGCAACATGCTTGCAAAACAAGAAACCAAGGAGTCATGCTTTCAAGTCAAGTAACATGCATTTCATGGAATTCAAGACAAGTATCATGTAAAAATGAATTGTTATTACATTTGCTAATGCATTAAACAACCCCCTTGGTACTTAGTTTGTATAGGTAATCGAGTCTCCAACCAACTGTCGCCACAATATGCACCATAGTGATGGTCAACCCTCAGACTGTCTCCAAAGACCACATACGTACCCTCCGTCTATTGCAAAATAGGGGCCTTAGCGTTGGACCGTATTCTACCCATACACAATGAGCTCTAGACTCTAAGGCATGCCCTTGTGCCTAGTCCAACTAGCTACCAAGGTTGTTCAAATTACCATTTATTCAAGTTATCAAGTTCAAGATCATGTTCATGTCAAGCAAGATCATTTAATGTTAAGCCCTTAGGCTATTGAGACATAGCTCACAAGTCACGTGGTTTCAAGATTCATTTCATCAAAAAGAGATAACATCATATCTCAAACAAGTCTTTAGCATTCAATCATGTTGCATCGTAGCACATACAAGTATTCAAGCTATCATCAATCATGCTTAGCAATTCGAAATAGACATGTATTCAAGACTAGGATAAAGTTTCATGCATTTCATTAGTCGTCCTTCCCTTATTAGGTCAAGTTCAAGATTAGATTCATTTGCATGTCAAGATTGTAACAAGAATGCATTGGTTAGGACCTAGTCCTAACCCTAGAGATAACTACACTCACAATACAATCCAAGCAAGCAAGCAATTGTCTTGTATAGCTATTTCTTTGTTCTCAAACTTTGAATGAATTCCTTTTTCTCTTTCCTCCAAGTTCACTCCTTGCTCTAGCAAATTCATAATTAAACACATTCATCAATATGTATACACAAGACAATTCAACATGGCAGCAAGGTTATTTCAATACATATAAACATATACATACAATTCTGTCAACATTTCAATAAACAAGACTTGGTAGGATCTAATTATCCCAAACTGTTACAAACAGTCCAATAAAACTGTGTACAAAACAGTTTTTAACTAGCTTAAGTGCTGCTGCCTGGCACCTTGCACACTACATGCAAAAACATGCATATCTTTCAATTCCTACGTCAGAATTTTGATTAATTTATACCTTTGGAAAGCTAACAAAATATTATTTAAAACCATAAAAGGCCTTCATTTTAGTTCTTAGCAAATTAATACAGTTTAATGTTCAAAGACAGGGCATTTACACTACCTGGACAGTTTGCATTGTCCTGCTATTTCTATTTACAGTTTCCAGCATAGGGCCCAGTTTTCAGTTCTGTTTTCACCTAATGAAAGTAGACATAAAAAGGATAGTGTCATTAAAATTTTAGCCCTGAATTTGATCTCTACAATTTTTGGTGAATTTTCAAAGTCACTGCCCAGAACAGAGCATTCTGGGCAGCTTACTCTCGGTTGCATTTCTAGTTCTTTATTTCATTCTAGCAAGGTACTAACATGAGAATTTCATTCATAATCATGTTCATACATATATATCCCATCATAATTCACCTAAAAATGTTCTCAAAACTGGTTTGAACCTAGCTAATCCATTGATCACAATTACACATCTATTCATCAACTAGGCAGTCCATTACCTAATTTAACTTGTTCAATTAGGTGTAGTCATTTTTCCAGCAAGTTACCAATTCAATTAAATCTCCATTTTTCCTAACAACATGTTCAAAACAAATTTTTAAGCTCATTTAGCATGCATACACAAATTTTCAATTAAAACAGTCCCCTAATCTAGACTGTTTTGTACCATGTTCATGTTTCTCAATTTTCCAGCAACTACACATGAGTTTCATTAGCCATTTGATTACTAGCAATCAATTTCCAGGTTCTAATTGCAAATAGCATGACCTTAACACATAAAGAAATCATCTAATTCATCAATACAACCAAGAACATCATCAAACAATCATTAAATCAATCTATAACATGTTCATCATATTTCCAGCATCTATACACTCAAATCACATTTCCATTTTAATTCAAACAATCCAAACATGAAATTTACAAGAAAAACAAGTAATTACCTTAATCACTAAGCTATTTAGATTTAATTTGGAGCTAAATCAAGGTTGTAGGGCATGGATTCAAGCTTTCTTCCTCAAGCTTTTCTTTCTCTCTTTTCTCTAGTGAAATTCGGCAATTGGTATAATGAAGAAGATGATGACAACATCTAATCCATGTTACTGGATTTGTGTAATGTCTAAAATGTCCCTTAATTAATCCTTAATATTAACTTAATCAAGGGCATTTAGGGGAATTGAGGAATTTAGCATGCATTATTTGAAATTGCTAGAGTTTTCAAGTTGGTCACCTTAATTTGGTTACTTTGTTTTTTCATTCTTTCAATTAGACCCTTGACTAATCAATTTAGCTTAATTTCTAGATTCAATTAAGCTATCAACTTAAACAATTGATTTCAATACTTCTAGGCTAGGATTTAGGGTGTTACAATTCTCCTCCCTTAAAATAAATTCGTCCTCGAATTTATCTGAATTGAATAGATGGGGATATTGCTTCTTCATGATTTCTTTAGATTCCCAGGTAGCTTCTTCTATCTTGTGGTTTCTCCACAAAACCTTAACAAGAGGAACAATCTTGTTCCTAAGCTTTCTTACTTCCCTATCAAGAATCTAAACAGGCTCTTCTTCGTAGGACAAGTTAGGATTCAACTCAACTTCTTCCGGTTGAAGAATATGGGATGGATATGATCTGTATCTTCTGGGCATAGATACATGGAATACATTGTGGATTCTACCGGATTCTCTAGGGAGAGCTAATCGATAGGCAACCAGTCCAATTCTTTCAGTGATTTCGAATGGACCAATGGATTGGGGACTAAGTTTCCCTTTTCTTCCAAATCGAAGGACTTTCTTCCAAGGTGAAACCTTTAGGAAGACTTTGTCTCTAATAACATACTGATATCTCTCCTTTTCAAGTCAGTATATGCTTTATGTCTATCGAAAGCTGCCTTCAATCGATCATGAATGATCTTCACTTGTTCTTCGGTTTCCCGAAGCAATTGAGGCCCTAGCACTTTGTTTTCTCCCAATTCAGGCCAACATAGGGGAGTTCTACACTTCCTCCCATATAGAGATTCGAATGGTGCCAGCTGAATAGATGTTTGATAGCTATTGTGGTAGGCAAACTCTACGAAGGGTAGAGATTTCTCCCAGTTCTTCCCGAACTCTATAACACAAGCACGAAGCATGTCTTCTAGTACTTGAATAATCTTTTCAAATTGTCCATTAGACTGAGGATGGAAAGTTGTACTTAGATTTACTTTGGTTCCAAGAGCTTTCTGTATAGACTTCCAAAATCGCGAAGCAAATTTGAGGTCTCGATCGGAGATGATAGTTGTAGGTACACCGTGTAATCGAATCACTTCACGAATGTATAGCTCGGCTAAGGTTTCCAAGCTCATGTTCATTCGAACATGGATGAAATGAGTAGACTTTGTGAATCTATCTACAATCACCCATACATCGTCATTCTTTCTTGGAGTAGAAGGAAGACCAGTAACGAAGTCCATTTTTATCCGATCCCATTTCCACTAAGGGAATTCGATTGGATAAAGTAATTTAGTAGGAACTTGATGTTTGACTTTAACTTTTTGACAAGCCAGGCACTTCGATACGAAGTCTGGGATAGCCGATTTCATACCCGGCCACCAGTATAGTGGCTTTAGATCCTTGTAAATCTTAACAGATCTCGGGTGAATCGAGAATGATCTTTGGTGAGCTTCTTGTAACATTTCTTGTCTTAGTTCCTCATTGTTAGGAACACACACTCTCTCCTTGAAATAGAGAAGTCTATTTGACTTAAGGGAGAAGTCAGAATTTGACTCAAAGTCTAACTTGGATATGATCTTCTGAAGATCTAAATCAATTTGTTGGAGTTCTTTAATTTTCGAGATTAAGCTGGATTGAACTTGAAGCTTAGACAAGAATTTTCGTCCTTTGGATAAACAGAAATGAGCATTGATAGCCGGAGTAGCTACAAAGAATACATAGGATCATTAAGGAAAATTTTGAGTGATTACTTGCAAAACAAGTAAGTGTTCAAATAGCTTTCTTGTGATTCAAGTAAGTTCATATTTGATTGAAATATACTAGAATTTAGATTTAGGAGTTTACCCGAGTATGGTTTACGACTAAGGGCATCAACAACCACGTTTGCTTTCCTTGGATGGTAGTCGATAACCAAATCATAGTCTTTAAGCAATTCAAGCCATCTTCTTTGTCTCAGATTCAAATCCTTCTGAGTCAGGAGATATTTGAGACTCTTGTGGTCTGTGAACAGGTTACATTTCTCCCATACAAGTAATGTCTCCATATTTTAAGGTTTTAGTTTCCTTGAAGCATAAGCTACCACTTTTCCATCTTGAATTAGGACACATTCGAGTCCAAAATGAGATGCATCACTATAGACAGTGAATTCTTTACCCGATTCTGGTTGGATGAGAACTGGTGCATGAGTCAGGCCTGTTTAAGTTGATCGAAGCTTCGTTGTTGGCTTTTCGACCAAACAAAAGGTGTATCCTTTCAGGTTAACTTTGTCAAACTTGCGGCAATGGATGAGAATCCTTTGAAAAATCACCGATAATATCCGGCTAAACTGAGAAAGCTTTTGATTTCACTAACATTCCTCGGAGGTCTCCAATCCAAGATGGATTAAATTTTCTTTGGGTTTACTTTAATTCCTTCTGCCGAGATAACATGGCCAAGGAACGAGACTTCTGATAGCCAAAATTCACATTTAGAGAACTTTGCGAACAATTGACGTTCTCGAAGAGTTTGCAATACGATTCTGAGATGTTCAGAGTGTTCTTCTTGTTCTGGGAGTAAACTAGGATGTCGTCAATGAATACGGCCATGAACTTGTCGAGATAGGGCTCGAACACTCGATTCATGAGATCCATGAAAGCAACCGGAGTATTCGTTAGCCTGAATGGCATTATGAGAAATTCATAGTGGCTATATCGAGTACGAAAGGCTATCTTGGGCACATCTTCTTTTACCCTCATTTGATGGTATCCCGATCGAATATCGATCTTTGAGAATACCAAAGCATCCTTGAGTTGATCGAAGAGATCTTCTATTCTAGGAAGAGGATATCGATTCCTTATTGTAAGCTTGTTCAATTGTCTGTAATCAATACGGAGTCTCATGGTCTCGTCTTTCTTCTTCACGAACAAGACTGGAGTACCCCAAGGAGATGAGCTAGGTCGGATGAAACCCTAATCTTGTAGCTCTTGCAGTTTCTTCTTAAGTTCCTTCAACTCAACAAGTGCCATTCTATAGGGTGTAATGGACACTAGAGCTGTTCCAGGCTAAACTTCAATCCCGAACTCTACTTCTCTGGTCGGAGGGACACCAGGGATTTCCTCGAGAAAAACATCAGTAAATTCAGAAACAACAGACATGCTAGGCAAACCAAGTTCAATTTCATCTTGGAGAATCATCTTAGCAAAGATTGATGTTGGTTTCTTGTCTATTAAGAGAATGGATTCTTTCCCTACGCCCCGAAGATATAGTGTCCGATTTTGGTAATCTACCCAGGCCTCGTGTTTACTTAACCAATCTAACCCCAATATCAAGTAAAATTCACAAAAAGGTAGAACATAAAGATCAATAGGAAAGGGTATGTTTTGAATAGTCAAGGAAGCTTACTTGTGGCGCAAGTTAATGGGTGTTTTCCCCCTAATGGATTCGAAACTGCAAGACTTGATTCAATAATTTCAGGTTTAATTTTAACTTGTTGATCAAGGCAGAACAAACAAATGAATGGGTAGACCCAGAATCAATTAAAGCATATGCAGGACTGGAATTTAACTCAACGGTACCTGCGATAACATCAGGAGCTTCTTCATCATCTTTACCATGAATGTGGTACATACGAGTAGGGGCTCGAGATTCTTGATGAGTTGGAGCATTCGAATGGTTCCCTCTGCCTCTCCCTTGATTTCCAGAATGGGCTTGTTTAGGACCCTTGTTTCGATTAGAAGAGCTGAGCTTGCATTTCCAGGAGTTCGACTTGGAACCTTATTGGGATTCTGGGGACAATCCCGGATATAGTGATCTGAGGCTCCACATAAGAAACACAAGTTTTGTTGAGTTCTGCATTGCTCGGTGTGGTGCTTCTGACATAACATACAGGTAGAATACTGAACAACTTTACCAGAATTCCCCGTACTATCAACTAAGATGATCAGGGATGAGGGTTTGATTACCGATTGAGGTTTCGGTATATAATTGCTCTTCTGGACATGAGTATAATTTAAAGAGTGATATTTAGAGTGTTTAGATTTCTTTGACTGCCAGTGTGGCTTGTCATCGTTTCTGGATCGTTTATCTTTCCAGGTGTTTCCACTCTTACATTTCTTTGAGGCCTTAATCTTTGCCTCTGTAGAAATGGCACAGTTTACCAAATTTTGGAAGTCGGTAATACCCAGAGTAGTGAATATAAGGCTTAATTCATCATTTAAACCGTTAATGAACATTCAACACTTGTCGGCCTCGGTCTTGATATATTCTGACCCGTATTTACAATACTTGCAGAAGTCCCTTACATATTGTTCAATAGGTCTGCCCCCTTGCTTGAGGTACAAGAAACGTTTCTAGCGCTCAACCAGATACTGTTCACTGAGATATTTCTTCCTGAATTCATCGAGAAAGAATTTCCACGTCACGGCTTCTGCAAGGGCAGTCAGTGTAGTGGTTTCCCACCAACTTAAAGCTTCATCACCTAACAAAGCTATAGCACATTCTAGTTTGTGTTCATCGGGACAAGGTAGTTGCTTGGTAAGGATTCAAGTAGTGGCTTCTAGCCAGTACTCAACTACTTATGGGTTTGCCTCATCGGTGCCAGTGAAGGTATAAGCCCGATGTTGAGTCAGTTTATCAATCGGGGCTCGGTTTGGCACAACAACCGTAGGAGTAATTGGATGATCTTGTTTTATAGCATATACAAGATGATTGAACATGTCCTTCATACTTAGAAGACATTCTTGCTGCACAGGATTGATAGCAGGAGCTTCCTGCTGAGTAATAGCTTGAGCTCGATGTTGAGCTTGATGTTGAGGAGGATTCTATTCCATCCTCAAACTGTCTCCTTCATTCGTAGAGCCTTCAGGACTTTCATTATCCCGGCCGAGTCTTGTTTCAGACATTCTACGTTCAAATAGAACAATTAGAAGTTCAGTTTAATAAGCAAGACACAAGCTATTCAATACAAGTCTCCTAGGTGGCACAAGTATCCTATATGATGCATGATAGCCCGGTTTAGTCCTAGAATTGACTAAACCTAAAGCTCTGATACCAATGAATATGTAACACCCTCTACCCGGGTTAGAAGTAACTCAGATCAAGAGTGTTACTTAGCAAGCAAGTACAGACAAGACAAGGCATGGTATTGTATTAGAACCAAGCAAGAATAAACAAGTAATCATAGAACAACAATGCATTCATACTTACTTAGCTAACAAGAAAGCTCACACTAGACTTCAAGCCATCCTATCACTCGAACAAGACCAAAGCAAGAAACATGGCAAGGCAAGCAATAGCAACCAATCATACATTACTTATCATGCAAGTAACCACTAAATTGAATCTTAATTCAAACTATCCAATCGAATAGGTCACTAAGTATAATTCACTTCATGCTTACACTTACAAGTTACTACAATTTCAACATAATTTACTTGTTTTGATCCTTATCATTCGAATTGTTCTAGACAACGAACAATTTCCATTTCATTTGAATGTATCTTAGACTCATACATGAACATTTAATCCCTAAATTTCTTACATGATTCTTGATCATTCGAATTACAAGAGACCAGTTCTATTCAATCCTAAATCCATACCTAACCATCCGGTCATTCACACAATTATACAACATGGCATGTAACTAGTTTCATTCATGCCTAATTCAATCCTTATGCATTCGGCAATCCCTTATACAATTACCAATCACAAACATCATGGTATAAACACACACACAAGTAGCCACATAATCCCTAATGTATTCGAATGAAAGGCATGAGACATGGTTTATCCTATACTACTTTCATTTCAAGCATAACCATATACATTGAGCTAATCATTCAAGTGACTTAAGGTAATCAATATAAATCAATGGATCATTCATTACATCAAGATATACGCAGCCAATACCATTCATTTAATGTAATCTAAGTTTATTATATACCTTATACTATATACATAACATAGATAGGCCCATCAAGACATTTATACAAACTTTCATATACATGATCGAACTATCTATATACATCTAGTGCCACCATTCTAGGAGAACACAAAACAAGTATGGAATCATACTTTAACCAAGCTTGTGTGAAATGCTTCTTGCTCAAGGAATCAAACTTTAAGATCAGGCAATGTTGAATCCTTTAACCCGTAGGTTGGAAAGAATGAAACAAGAGTGTTAAGTACAAAAATGTACTTAGTGAGGTAGTAACTAGTCTAACCATTTGTTATTTCAAGTTTCATGTCTTTTAAATCAAGTGTAGACCTATCTAAGGCTTCCAAGCATTAGAGTAGACTTGATAGTCTTTAAAACATCAAGAGTGACCTTATCTAATCTTCCAAGCATCAAGCTTATCCTATCTAGGATAGCAAGTATTCGTCCAACATGTAAAGACATCAAGGAGTCATAATTCATAAATCAAGCAACATGCTTGCAAAACAAGAAACCAATGAGTCATGCTTTCAAGTCAAGTAACATACATTTCATAGAATTCAATACAAGTATCATGTACAAATGAATTGTTTTTACATTTGTTAATGCATTAAACAACCCCCTTGGTACTTAGTTTGTATAGGTAATCGAGTCTCCAACGAACTGTCGCCACAATATGCACCATAGTGCTGGTCAACCCTCATACTGTCGCCAAAGACCACATACGTAACCTCCGTCTGTTGCCAAATAGGGGCCTTAGCCCTAGACTGTAGTCCACCCGTACACAATGAGCTCTAGACTCTAAGGCATGTCCTTCTACCTAGTCCAACTAGCTACCAAGGTTATTTAAATTACCATTTATTCAAGTTATCAAGTTCAAGATCATGTTCATGTTAAGCAAGATCATTTAATGTTAAGCCCTTAGGCTATTGAATCTTAGCTCACAAGTCAAGTGGTTTCAAGATTCATTTCATCAAAATGAGATAACATCATATCTCAAACAAGTCTTTAGCATTCAATCATGTTGCATCATAGCACATACAAGCATTCAAGCTATCATCAATCATGCTTAGCAATTCGAAATAGACATGTATTCAAGACTATGATAAAGTTTCATGCACTTCATTAGTCATCCTTCCCTTATTAGGTCAAGTTCAAGATTAGATTCATTTACATGTCAAGATTGTAACAAGAATGCATTGGTTAGGACCTAGTCCTAACCCTAAGGATAACTGCACTCACAATACAATCCAAGCAAGCTAGAAATTGTCTTGTATAGCTATTCCTTTATTCTTAGCCTTTGAATGATTTCCTTTTCCTCCTTCCTCCAAGTTCCCTCCTTGCTTTAGAAAATTCGTGATTAAACACATTCATCAATATGTATACACAAGACAATTCAACATGGCAACAAGGTTATTTCAATACATATAAACATATACATACAATTCTGTCAACATTTCAATAAACAATACTAGGTAGGATCTAATTATCCCAAACTATTTTCCGCTAATGAAAGTAGACATACAAAGGATCGTGTCATTAAAATTTCAGCCCTGAATTTGATCTCTACAATTTTTGGTGAATTTTCAAAGTCACTGCCCAGAACAGAGCATTCTGGACAGCTTACTCTAGGTTGCATTTCTAGTTCTTTATTTCATTCTAGAAAGGTCCTAACATGAGAATTTCATTCATAATCATGTTCATACATATATAGGCCATCATAATTCACCTAAAAATGTTCTCAAAACTGGTTTGAACCTAGTTAATCCATTGATCACAATTACACATCTATTCATCAACTAGGCAGCCCATTACCTAATTTAACTAGTTCAATTAGGTGTAGTCATTTTTCCAGCAAGTTACCAATTCAATTAAATCTTCAAATTATCTAACAACATGTTCAAAACATAGTTTTAAGCTCATTTAGCATGCTTACACAATTTTTCAATTAAAACAGTCCCCTAATCTAGACTGTTTTGAACCATGTTCATGTTTCTCAATTTTCCAGCAACTACACATGAGTTTCATTAGTCATTTGATTACTAGCAATCAATTTCCAGGTTCTAATTGAAAATAGCATTACCTTAACACATAAAGAAATCATCTAATTTATCAATACAACCAAGAACATCATCAAACAATCATTCAATCAATCTATAACATGTTCATCACATTTCCAGCATATATACACTCAAATCACATTTCCATTTTAATTCAAACAATCCAAACATGAAATTTACAAGAAAAACAAGTAATTACCTTAATCACTAAGCTATTTAGATTTAATTTGGAGCTAAATCAAGGTTGTAGGGCATGGATTCAAGCTTTCTCCCTCAAGCTTTTCTTTCTCTCTTTTCTCTAGTGAAATTCCGCAATTGGTATAATGAAGAAGATGATGACAACATCTAATCCATGTTATTGGAGTTGTGTAATGTCTAAAATGTCCCTTAATTAATCCTTAATATTAACTTAATCAAGGGCATTTAGTGGAATTGAGGAATTTAGCATGCATTCTTTGAAATTGCTAGAGTTTTCAAGTTGGTCACCTTAATTTGGTCACTTTGTTCTTTCATTCTTTCAATTAGACCCTTGACTAATCAATTTAGCTTAATTTCTAGATTCAATTAAGCTATCAACTTAAGCAATTGATTTCAATACTTCTAGGATAGGATTTAGGGTGTTACTGATGTTGTGGAATTGAAATTCAAAATGGTTATGATTATGAATGGTGAAATCTTGTGGTTGTTAGTGTATTGATATATGTATGTTCCATAGATATAGTTGTGAATCATGAAAATCTTGTCTGATCAAAGACTGATTTGAACTTAAGTAAGGTGTGAATTAAAAGTCTGCCCAGTTTTTGTATATTGGCAATAGGTTTGAAAATTCACTAATAATTGTGTAAGTTAAATTAGGAAACGAGCCTTATATGTATAGAATAGTATGTGAGTCTAGTTTCTTCTCAAACAAACGGTGATTGATTTTGAGTCCTGGATCAAAAGATATGAATTTTTATTCGAAGCTATGTTAGAAAAACTGGAAACAGTTTTCTGCTCTGGACAGTCTCTGTTTCGGAAATTCTATGAATTTTCATAATTTTTGTAGATTTTATTAATTTATATGGATTATACCATTAGAACGTAGTCGAATCTAGTTTTCGACGGTATAAATAAGTCACGTTTCAGTGAATAATCTGCCCTGTACAGGCAATTCTTTGAAGGCAATGCAAACTGCCAAATACTGGAAATGAGAAGTAAACTTAGTTCTGATAGAGGCCCTTAGATGTATGGTTATTGAATGTTGAATCAAATAGTAGTATATGTAAGAGCTTAAATGGACTAATTTGAATAAGTAAATGTACTAAATTGCCTTGGTTGTAAAATTGGAACTGTATGAATACTCATAAGAGGTGTAATTGGGACTGTTTCGATTGTGATAAGGAATGAGAATATGTTTTCGGGACTGTTATATGTGTCTAAAGTTAGGTATAAATACATGCTGCCCTGTTAAGTAAATATACGTACTAAAGTGAACCGTTTCATGTGTTTGAATGTGTACAAAAATAGTGGCCGCCCGGCTGTTTATGAGTGGTTTTGAGACTGCTTTTGAATGAACTAATATATACATGACTAATCTGCCCAGAAATTGCTTAAACAAGGGTGTAAATGGACTGATTTTTTTACCATGTAATTATGTATTTTGGTTGGCTGGGCAGAAATGATGAAACCTGATAGTATGTGGGCTGTTTTATGTGTTTAAACAAGGACAAATGTTGCCAATAAATAGAAGGCTGTTTTGTAATTGAGGAAACTGTTTTAAAACTGTCTTATAAAATAAGAATAAGTAGGAAGCTGATTTAGATAATGATGAACAGATTTTGTGAATAAATGTATATATGAGTTAATTACCCTGTTTTGTATGTAAACATGAATGTTGTGGATTGTTTTTACACATACTTGTGAAGTGTATGTAACTAAGAGTTGCTTTGGCAACTAGAGTTGCTTTAATTTGTTTTAAGTTGACATGTTAGGTTGCATGAAAAGTGTGAGTGACTTTCTGAATGAATTATTGATAAATGGAGTTTTAATACACGAATTATATCTATTGTAAATTGATAGACTAAGAAGAAGCTAAAAGGGAAAGGAATGAGGACAAGTGACAAGTTATGATTGAGGGTTCAGGTATCCCGTAACTTCGGGATAAGAGGTGAGTGTAGTACAAAGCCTCGGAAATGGGTTGTAACCTTTCCGAGCATTGTTTTCTAATTGTTATGTTTAAATGCATCAAATGTATGTTTATGCCCATGTTTAAGCTTATGCTAGCTTGGAGGCAAGGTAAGTATTTCTTTGAGAAATACTTGAATTGTAAAGATTGATAGAAAAACATGTTTAATTTGAATGATTGCCATGATATGATTGCTTGATATGTTTAAATGACATTGCTATGTCACGTGTTAATTGTGAAAATGGAAGTGAATGACTTATACAAAAGAATGAGTATGTAAGCTTAAATTCACTGATGAATGATGATTCAATTGATGACGACTAAGAAAGTTTGTTAAAGAGATTAGGCCATGGGCCTTTGATTACAAAGAATGAGACAGTGGTCTCTAAATGATGTGATTGAACCCTAATTGTGAAAGGGGTAATGGCACTATGGGGTGCAATTCGAATGGAGCTAAGCTCAACTATTGAAAAGAATGATAATTATTGTAAGCCTTGGTCTCGAGTCAGTCGTAGATATAGTTGGCATGCCATAGAGTCCAAAGAGCTTAGAGTCGGGGTGGACTATGGTCCAGGACAGTGGTCCCTAATGGGCAACAGTAGGAGGGATGTGTGTGGTCACTTGGCGACAGTATGAGGGATTGACCAATACTGCGAGTACCATATATTTTTTACGGGCGACAATTGGTTGAGGACTCGTGTATCTAGACTGGGAATTAGATTCACAAGGGTATAAAATTAAATGACTATGAGAAGAAAATGCTTACTTAAGAAAGAAATATGATAACTTGTTTGACAAGTAATATATATATATATATTTGCAATGGCACCTTTGAAAAATACTCTGATGATAAGTTAAGAAATGCTTGAGAAAATCTTGATGTTGAGATATGGATCAAATCCTAGTTCGAATAAATTGATATGCTTATTTCAAGGTGAGTATGTATGACATGGAATCGAATTGTATAATATTATGGGTAAATTAAGCAATGTTAAAATCAGTTGTACTTGATCCTTACCTAAACAATATGTGATGCTTCTACTCGAGCATGAAAATGAAAATGAAACAATGAATGACTTGTGGCTTATTTAAATGGAAAATGATTGGATAGATATCGAAGGATTTTACTATGAATATTGTTAATTATGTGTTGAGTAGTTAAATAGATTGTTTGATTGATTGGTAGATCATGTATGTGAAAGAGTTGCCTGAATTGTGTTTTGGTTAAATACATGTCAACCATATTAAACTTGTATTAAGTTGTTAAGCCGTTAATTAAATTGAGAATACCTTGAATGGCTTGAATGATCGTTATAGTGAAAACGAGTAATTTTCTAAGTGTGATTTATACCTTGAATCAAATTAGCTAAAGGGTTTCATGTGGTCTGAATTGAACTCCTAAGCTTTTGAATCTTTGTTTAGCTTTAGTGATTAAGCTGAGTTTGATAAATTGAAAGATTAAAATGCTTGGAATTCTTCAAGAATTCCCAGTTTGTGTGTAACATGTCTAGCTTGATGACTTATTGCAAGATTGAGATAAAATCTTGTGTCTTAGCAGGAAAGATGATTATTGATCGAATACTTACTTAAGGTTTAAGTAAGTATTGTATTTTTAATTCAATGTCATAAACTTGGATTATTTCATAAGCTCGGTTTAAAGTACATCAATATGCTTGATGATTAAAATGATAATTAAGAAAAGCTAGTAGTTCTAGTGAACTTACACTTATAAATCGAATAGATGTGGCATAATAGCTTGAATTAATTAACTCCATAATTAAAGAATTGGAGAATGGATTTATCTGATTATTGAGTGGCCAGTGTGAAGGATTTTTCATTTTGGTGATCTAATTCTTGGAACTTGATTAATTTTGAAAGATTGATAATCAGATTAATAATAATGCTCATGATAATTTGGGGTCTCCTGGGAGTCCGTAAACTCATGATGAAAATCTAGTAACTTATGTTATAAGAAAAGTCCGACCTATGGGGTCTTGTATAAGATACTAATAAAACCATAGATTAAAATACTAAATTTCTTTGAAACTTGAATATTAAGCAACTTACATTCACATGATATATCAAAATAGAATTGGAGATTCATTTAGAATCTAATGACTATGGTATTTGGTAATTGGTAAGATTTGGTTGTTGAACATGGACCTAATTGACCGTTGATATGAGACTTGATCGGATTCTATGATTTTTAGAAAGAGCTATATGTGATCATCTTGTTAGACTTAAAACTTATAAGGAAAACACACTAGACTAAGAAATAATCTTAGCTATGGAAAAGCAAGTATTTATTCATGATTAGGAGTTTGCTAAATCATGCACAAGTGATTTTTTTAATTAATTAGTTAAGTCAAGAGAATCTAAGAAAGTTTATAAGATAAGAAATAACCATTTATTTTGGTAACTTGTGCGTCAAGTATGATGTATCTACGATATTATACGGAAACAAAGAACTAAAGGAGAAATGTTAAAATGAGTAAACAACTTATATATATATATATATATATATATATTCATAAGTTCATTTACATTAATGGGAAGAACTAATACAAGTATGGAAATGATTGATTTGTTTTTCTAAACGAAGTAGGTAAAAACAAAGAAGCCATGAAAATAGATAACATCAATTGTTCAAGAGTATTCACATTCCTGATAAAGAATTAATTTCTTTACTTGACGAGTTTGATTCAACAAGCTTGCTAATTTTGATTGTAGTATAAATAAATGAGTATGAGATCGACTTGGATGCTTATTATAAAAGTATCCTTGAGGTTCAAGCTAGCAAACAAGTTTGTCCATTAAAAGCTTTTGAATGTAATTGAACTGATTCCATATTATTAACTACTTTTAAACTACCTCACAAGCTTAGGATTGTTTGATCCTTCCATTTTGTTTTCAGGTAGAAACTATTTGCGGTATACCTCAAGCTCGGACTTGACCTTTTGTTTCGAGATTTATGTTCGTAGTTTCTTTAGAAACTCCTAGTAGGTGGCACAAGGTCGTTATGTATGCATTGATCTTCTTTAGCCTCTTTGATTATCTGTATATTTATATAAGTTTTGTAACGGGCCATTTATTCTTTTGTGGTTGCTTGGTTATAATTCCCTCATAATATATTTTAATTGGTATGGTAGACCAGATCGATGGAAAGTTATGCTTAATACGAATAATATTCTTGTAAACTATTAGTATGCATGCACACACCGTGTAACAACCCAAAATAGGGCTTAGAATGTTACCACTATTTAGAATTCCTAAATAGTTAAATCATCTTGAATTAAGTAAACTCAATTAAGGGTTGAATTGAATAATTAACAAATATGAATGCCAAATTAAAGGACTAAAATAGAAGAATGAATGAAATAAGTGATCAATTTAAAGTGACTACATTGAATTAAATGAGAAAGATAATGATTGCATGCTAAATTTCTTGTTTCCCCTAATGCCCTTGATTAAGTTAAGATAAGGATTAATTAAAGGACATTTTGGACATTTCATAAATCCATTAACTTGGAATAAACATATCCATCATCTTCTTCATTCTCCTAGTTGCCGATTGAAGAGAAAAAATTAGGGAGAGAGGATTATTCTGAGAGAAAACTTGGATTTATGGTGTTAAAGTTGAAATTGAGCTAAATTCAACTTGGTTGCAGCATTACTAAGGTAAATTAATGCTCTCCAAATTGATTCATGCTTGAAATAAAATGAATTAACATTGACTAAACATGTTTAGGATTTCATATGAAATGAATTCTAGGGCCAAAACATTGGTTAAAATGAATTTAAGGAATTAAAATGTGAATAGGTACAATATGCTCAGAATTGCTCTGTTCTGTGCAGTAACTTTGAAAATTCACCAAAGTTTGTATAGATCAAATTCAGGACTGAAATTTTAGTGACATGATCCATAGTATGTCTACTTTCATTATGTGAAAACATAACTAAAAACTGGGTCCTATGCTGGAAACTGTAATTAGAAATAGCTGGATAGTGCAAACTGTCCAGACAGTATAAATGCCCTGTATTTGAACAATAAACTGTATAAATTGGATAAGAACTAAAATTCAAGCCTTAAATGGTCATAAGGAAAATTTTGTTAGCTTTCCAACGGTATAAATTAATCGAAATTCCAGCATACGGATTAAAAGATATGATCATTTTAAGGGACAGAGTGCAAACTGCCAGGCAGCAGTGTTCTGGGTAGTTTGGGACTGTTTTTGCACCTAGAAGCAAACTGTTTCCAAAATAGTTTTGGGACATTGTAATCTGTCCAGTTAAGTCCTAAAATGAAGTAATAACAATATAGAGATGAACAAGTAAAAAATGCTTAAAAGAAAGCATAAAAATAGTATCTAAATGTTAGGTACAAATTTGGAAACATTGCTACTATAAATGAGTGACATTATGTGCTTGTTTTGATGAATTGTATGTGTTATGCTTGCTAGACCAAGGGCAACAAGTTTTGGAAGAGGAAGATAAGAGTGGATATCCCAAAGCAAGAGGCAAAGGGATTTAGATACAAGACAAGTGATTAACTAGGAGTATTGTGAGTGTAACTATCCTTAGGGTTGGGACTTAGGTCTAACCAACCTTGCTATTGTCTTAATTCAATGTCATTGCCATGTAACATGACCTAAAGTATATTTGGCTAATTAAGGGAATAATGATATGAATGTCAAATTGTTTGATGACATGATCTATTTGTTTACTTGAGTGTTAAGCAAATGAAATGAAATGCTTGACATGTTGCATTGCTTATGCCAAAGGTAAGAAATGGCATGCTTGCTTGGAGGACAAGGTGCGCACATTGCATACATATGAATGTGTTTGTGATTGATATACATGGCTGGTTTGCAATGAAACGAACAATGGTACCACCTTGTATTCATGCCATTCGAATGGCATGGATAGACTTGTCTTGGGAGTTAAGACTCCATAAGCCTAAGGGCTTTGAATGACATAATCATGTCGTGATTGATGAATTGTATAAATCTTGAAGGAAATTGATAATCAACAACATTGGTAGCTAGTTTGGATGGATAGGAGGGCATGCCTTAGAATCTTGAGCTCATATTGGCACTACGGTGCATTTTGGCACGGTGCATTTTGGCACTACGGTGCATATTGGAACTTCGGTGCATATTGTTGAAGATTTGAATATCTAGTGAACTACTTACCAAGGGTGTTATAAGATGAACTAATAACTTGAAATGAACATTGTTTCTTGTTGTTTGTAACATTACTTGTTTTGTAAAAATCTTGAATGTTTTGAAAGATAACACATGAATGATTGTATAACTAGTTAATTTACATGAAAGAAATGCATAATGATGCTTATTTTGTAAGAATGTCTACTTGGTACTTGGTGTTTTTGATTGCTTCTCTCTTAAGGAATAAATCAAATAGTATGTTATGGATACATGATGGACGTTGCAATGTTGAATGTGTGATATGCGAAGCTTGCATATGTTTACCCTATTCATTCGAATGGTATTTGTCATGTAGAAATGATCTTGATTCTTTGAAATACATGTAAACTTGGAAATTGGCTAGACTTAGTGTTACCTCACTAAGTACATAGCTTGTACTTACCACTCTACTCTTCATTGTTCCCATAACAGATTAAGGACACTTTCAAGAGGATATCTTGAGTTCGAAGCAACGTTTTGAAGCAAGCTTGAAAGTATGATTTCATACTTTTTGTATACTCCTAGTTTGGTGGCACTAGAACATGCATTTTGGGTGTATATATATGACTAGTATATGTAATGTTTTGTTGGGCATATCATGTAACCAACTTCGATGACTTAAACTATGTATATAACTATGTTTATATGTATATAATTGAGTAAGATGCTGCGCATATTGTGTAAGTAATCCAATGAATATATGAACCTAAAGGGTAGCTTGAATGTAATTATACCTTGATGATTGTGTTAGGTATGCAAGTATATGGTGGTTGCCTAATGTTTAAAACTAGGATAAGCCTTGAATGAACTAGTTTCATGCTTTGTATGAGTTTGGTGAATTAGCCGAATGGTTAGGATTAGATTGTGGCTTGATTGGAAGCTAGAATATGTAATTTGAATGTTCAAGAATTATGTTAGAAATTTTGGAAGCATGTAACTTTAAGGAATTTCGAATGGGATAGCAAATAATGAATGGAAGTTGTAAAAATGAAATATGAAAGTAGTAACTTGTATTATAAGCATGAAAGGGATTGATCTAGTGGCATTGTGTAGATAGCCGAATGCCTTAGGATAAAATTGAAGTGATATATGAGGTTACTTGTTTGTTAAGAAAGTATGTATGGTTGCTTGCCTTGATTGTTGGCTTTGTTCGAATGTTAGGATGATTATAAATCAAATGAGAGTTTACTTGATAGCTAAGTAAGAATGATAAGTAAGAAGCTTGTATGATTCTATGGTGTTTGTGTATTGAAATGGGATGGTAAATTGTAACATGAAAAGTGGTAACTTAGAATATAAGTATGAAATGAAACAAATTAGTACCTAAATTGGCATGCTAAGTGTGTTTGTTTTGATTAATGTGGAGTACTTGTATTGTTGTGTTTAGGTTACTTGCGTTGCAAGTCATGTATATCGAGGTTACTTGAAAAGTAACCTATCTCTTGCTTTGTTCTCGCTTTGGTAATGCTCCTGAACCGGATTAAGGATAACAAGGGATGGGGTGTTACATTTATTGGTAATCAGTGTTTTTTAGTCCGTTCTAGGACTAAATTAAGTTCACTTGCATCATTTAAGATATTGTGCCACCTAGGAGACTTGATATAAGCTTGTATTGTTGCTTAAATGTGAAAACTAAAACTCTTATTGTTCTGATTGAACTAGAATGTCAGAAACAAGACTTGCCAGGGATAATGAAAGTCTCATAGGCTCCTCGAATGAAGGAGATATTGTGAGGATAAAGTAGAATCCTCATCAACAACAAGCTCAACATCGAGCTCAAGCTGCTGCTCAATAGGAAGCTCTTACTATCAATCCTGTGCAGTAAGAATGGCTTCTAAGTATGAAGGAGACATTCAATCATCTTGTAACTGCCTTAAAACAAGATCATCCTATTGCTCCTACTGTTGTTGTGCCAAACCGAGCCCCGATTGACAAGCTGGCTCAGCATCGGGCCTATACCTTCACTGGCACCGATGAGGCTAATCCTGAAGTAGTCGAGTACTGGTTAGAGGCCACTACTCGTATTCTGACTAAACAATTGTCATGTCCTGATGAGCATAAACTCGAGTGTGCCATCGCTCTGTTGGCAGACGAAGCACCGAGCTGGTGGGAAACCACTACCCTGACTACTCCTGCGGAATCTATCACTTGGAAGTTCATCCTCTATGATTTCAGGAAGAAATATATCAGCGAACAATATCTGGCCGAGCGCTGAAAGCGATTTTTGTATCTTAAACAAGCTGACTGACCTATCGAGCAATACGTAAGCGACTTTTGCAAATATTGCAAGTATGGGTCTGAATATATCAAAACTGAGGGCGACAAGTGTCGAATGTTCATCGACGGGTTAAATGATGAATTGAGCCCTATATTCATTGCTTTGGGTATTACGGACTTCCAAAAATTGGTAAATCGGGCCATTGCTACTGAGGCGAAGATGAAAGCCTCGGAAAGACGCAAGAGCAGACACTCCAGGAAGGACAAACGACCCAGGAATGATGACAAGCCACATTGGCAATCAAAGAAGTCCAAACAGTTATAAAGACTTCAGCCCCTGATGTTTCTATTGATAGCATGGGGAATCAGGCTAAAGCTAATCAATACCCTCTTTGCAAGTTCTGCCAAAAACATCATATTAGCTAGTGCAGAGCTCAACAAAATCTATGCTACTCATGTGGAGCCTCTGATCATTATATCCGGGATTGTCCCCAGAATTCCAAGAAGACTTCGAATCAAACTTCGGCAATTGCTAGCTCAGCTCCTCATAACCGAAACAAAGCACCCAGACAAGCTCAGTCCAGGAATCAGGGGAAACAAAATGGCCCCTATACGAATGCTCAGACTCATCAGGAATCTCGAGCCCCTACTCGTATGTACCACATTCGTGGTAAAGATGATGAAGAAGCTCCCGATGTTATCGTAGGTACCGTTGAGTTAAATTCCAGTCCTGCATATGCTTTAATTGATTCGAGGTCTACCCATTCATTTGTTTGTTCTGCCTTGATCAATAAGCTAAAATTAAAACTCTAAATTAATGAAACAAATCTTGTACTTTCAAATCCATTAGGGGAAAAACACCCATTAACTTGCGCCACAAGCAAGCTCCCTTGACCATTCGAAATGTCCCCTTTCCTATTGATCTTTATGTTCTATCATTTTGTGAATTTGACTTGATATTGGGGTTAGATTGGTTAAGTAAACACCAGGCCTGGGTAGATTGCCAAAATAGGAGATTGTATCTCTGAGGTTTAGGGAAAGAATCTATTCTTTTAATATACAAGAAACCAACCTCAATCTTTGCTAAAATGATTCTTCAAGTTGAAATTGAATTCGGTTGGCCTAGCATACCTGTTGTTTCTAAATTCGTTGATTTTTCCCGAGGAACTCTCTGGTGTCCCTCCAACTAGAGAAGTAGAGTTCATGATTGAAGTTCAGCCTGGAACAGCTCCGGTGTCCATTACACCCTATAGAATGGAACATGTCGAGTTGAAAGGATTAGAGAAAAAACTTCAAGAGTTGCAAGATAAAGGCTTCATACGGCCTAGCACTTCTCCTTGCGGTGCTCCAGTCATAGTCATGAAAAATAAAAACGAGACTATGCGGCTTTATATTGACTATCGTCAGCTAAGCAAACTCACTATTAAGAACTAGTATCCCCTGCCCAGAATTGAAGATCTTTTCAATCAACTCAGGGATGCTTCCGTATTCTTTAAGATTGATCATCGGTCGGGGTACTATTAAATGAAAGTGAAAGAACAAGACGTGCCTAAGACAGCCTTTCGTACTCGAATGGCCACTTCGAATTACTCATAATGCCATTCGGGTTAACGAATGCTCCGGCTGCTTTCATGGATCTCATGAATCGGGTATTCAAGTCCTTATCTCGACAAATTTTTAGTTGTTTTCATCGACGACATCTTGGTGTACTCTCAAAATAAGGAGGAAAATGCTAAACATCTCCGAATTGTACTACAAACACTCCAAGAACATCAATTGTATGCCAAGTTCTCCAAATGTGAATTCTAGTTATCATAAGTTTATTTCATCGGCCACGTTATCTTGACTGAAGAAATCAAAGTCGATCCAAGTAAGATTTAGTCTATTCTAGATTGGAGACCTCCGAAGAATGTAAGCGAGGTTTGAAGCTTTCTCGGTTTAGCTGATTATTACAGAAGGTTTCTTAAAGGATTTTCCTCCATTGCCGCAAGCCTTACTAAGCTTACCCGCAAAGATACGCCTTTTGTCTGGTCGGAGAACCAACAACGAAACTTTGATGAACTTAAGCAAGCTCTGACTCATGCCCCGGTACTCATTCAACCAGAATGGGGCAAAGAATTCAATGTTTATAGTGATGCTTCTCATCTAGGACTCGGTTGTGTCCTAATTCAAGATGGAAACGTAATTGCTTACACTTCAAGGAAACTGAAGCGATATGAGTCTAATTATCCAACACACGATCTGAAACTAGTAGCTATCGTATTTGCTCTCAAGATATGGAGACACTACCTATATGGAGAGAAATGCAATCTATTTACCGATCACAAAAGTCTCAAATACCTCCTAACTCAGAAGGACTTGAATCTAAGGCAAAGAAGATGTCTCGAATTACTTAAGGATTATGACTTGGTTATCGACTACCATATGGGTAAAGCAAACGTAGTTGCTGACGCCCTTAGTCGCAGACCATACTCAAGTAACTCCTAAATCTAGAATTCTAATTAAATTCATTTGAATCGTTCCTTTTCTTGTTTTGCAAATAATGAATCTAGAGTTTCCTTAAACTACAAGTTACCTTTCGAACACTCCTTGTAAAGTAAACTACTATTCAAATAAGAATTGTGCCTAAAATACATGTAACCGTTGAAATTGAGTCTTTCTTAGCTTGTAAGAAAGAATTCGAATAATGCCTTGTTCTTCAAGAAACAATTCGAACAATACCTTGCATTGCAAGAAATCTATTGAAAATCGTTCTAATGGCCTTGTTAATTCTTTCGTAGCTACTACAGCTATCAATGCTCATTTTCGATTATCCAAGGGCCAAAAATTCTTGTCTAAACTTCAAGTTCAATCCAATCTAGTCTCGAGGATCAAAGAACTTCAACAAGTTGATCCAAATCTTCAAAAGATCATGTCTAAGCTTGCTTCTGAGTCTAGCTCTGACTTCTCCCCCAAGTCAAATGGACTCGTCTATTTCAAAGATAGAGTTTGTATTCCCAACAACGAACAATTGAAGCGGGAAATGTTGCAAGAAGCACATCAAAGTTCTTTCTCGATCCACCCTGAATCGATTAAGATGTATAAGGACCTAAAGCCACTATACTGGTCGGCAGGCATGAAATCTGCAATCATGGACTTTGTATCCAAGTGCTTTACTTGTCAAAGAGTTAAAGTCGAGCATCAAGTCCCTACTGGACTGCTCCAACCTATTGAACTTCCCCAGTGGAAGTGGGATCGAATTACTATGGACTTTGTCAACGGTCTTCCTTCTACTCCAAGAAAGAATGATGTTGTATGGGTGATTGTTGATAGATTTACTAAATCTACTCACTTCATCCCTATTCGTGTGAACATGAGCTTGGAAACCCTTGCCAAGCTGTACATTCGTGAAGTGATTCCGTTACACACGGTGTACCTACAACAATCATCTTCGATCGTGACCCTCGATTCACTTCTCAATTCTAGAATTATCTGTAGAAAGCTCTAGGAGCTAAAATATATCTTAGTACAACCTTTCATCCTCAATCGGATGGCCAATCTGAGATAATCATTCAAGTGTTAGAAGATATGCTACGAGATTGTGTTATCAACTTTGGGAAGAATTGGTAGAAATCCCTACCTCTTGTAGAGTTTGCCTCTAACAATAGCTATCAATCTTCTATTCAAATGGCACGATTTGAAGCTCTATATGGAAGAAGAAGTAGAACTCCTCTATGCTGGTCTGAATTGAGAGAGAACAAGATTCTAGGACCTCAATTGCTTCTGGAAACCGAAGAAGAAATCAAGATCATTCACGGTCGATTGAATGCAGGTTTCGATATACAGAAAGCGTATGCTGACTTGAAAAGGAGAGATATCCAGTATGCTATTGGAGACAAAGTCTTCCTAAAGGTCTCACCTTGGAAGAAAGTGCTTAGATTTGGAAGAAAAGGGAAGCTCATTCCTCGATACATCGGACCATTTGAAGTTGTTTAAAGAATCGGTCTAGTGGCCTATCGACTAGCTCTTCCTAGAGAGTTCGATAGAATACACAATGTCTTCCACGTTTCAATGCTCAGAAGGTATCGATCTGATCCTTCACACATCCTTGAGCCCAAATAAGTAGAATTGAATCCCGATTTGTCCTACGAAGAAGAACCTATTCAGATTCTTGACCGGGAAGTAGGGAAGCTTCGGAACAAGATTGTTCCCCTTGTTAAGATCTTATGGAGAAACCATAAGGTGGAAGAAGCTACCTGGGAATCTGAAGAAGTCATGAGGAAGCCATATCTTAACCTATTCGATTTAGGTAAATTCAAGGACGAATTTAATTTAAGGGGGGAGAATTGTAACACCCCTAAATAGGGCTTAGAATGTTACCACTATTTAAAATTCCTAAATAGTTAAATCATCTTGAATTAAGTAAAATCAATTAAGGGTCGAATTGAATAATTAACAAATATGAATACCAAATTAAAGGACTTAAATAGAAGAATGAATGAAATAAGTGATCAATTTAAAGTGACTAAATTGAATTAAATGAGAAAGATGATGATTGCATGCTAAATTCCTTGTTTACCCTAATGCCCTTGATTAAGTTAAGAATAAGGATTAATTAAGGGACATTTTAGACATTTCATAAATCCAATAACTTGGATTAAGTGTTAGCATATTCTTCCTTCATCCTTAGTTTCCGATTTGAAGAGAGAAAATAGCGAGAGAGGGTTCTTGTGAGAGAAAGCTTGAAATCTATGGTTCAATTTGAAATTGAGCTAAACTCAACTTGGTGGCAGCATTACTAAGGTAAATACATGCTGTCCAAACTGATTCAGGGTTGAAATTCTGATTTAGATGATGTATAATGCTTAGTTGAGTTGTTGGGTTGTTAGAAATGAAGAGAATGATGAAATTGAACTTGTATACACTATGGATAACTTGAATTATAGTGGAATTTATGTGTAAGTGATGGTGTAACAAAATTAGGTTGCTTGAAATTTGAAATTAGATGTTGTTGTAAGAATTGAATTGTTAGAACATGTAATTGAGCTATGGAACTAATGAATTGAACATGATCATGATTAGGTAATGTAATTAAGGTTTTAAACAAGCTAAATTGTTAGTAACCAATGCTGGAAATGAAAGATAAAAGTATGAACAAAGTCATAAAGCCTAGAAACTGTTTTAGTAAGAATAAACTATGTAAACATGCAAAATTAAGCAACTTAACCAACTTACTCTGTTTTGGTCACCTTGAAAAATGAATTGACATTGACTAAACATGTTTAGGATTTCATATGAAATGAATTCTAGGGCCAAAACATTGGTTAAAATGAATTTAAGGAATTAAAATGTGAATAGGTGCAATCTGCCCAGAATTGCTCTATTCTGGGCAGTAAATTTGAAAATTCACCAAAATTTGTATAGATCAAATTCAGGGCTGAAATTTTAGTGACATGATCCTTAGTATATCTACCTTCATTAGGTGAAAACGGAACTGAAAACTGGGTCCTATGCTGGAAACTATAATTAGAAATAGATAGACAGTGTAAACTGTCCAGACAGTGTAAATGCCCTGTCTTTGAACAATAAACTGTATTAATTGGCTAAGAACTAAAATGCAAGCCTTATATGGTCATAAAGAAAATTTGTTAGCTTTCCAACGGTGTAAATTAATCGAAATTATGACTTACGGATTAAAAGTTATGACCATTTTAAGGGACAGTGTGCAAAATGCCAGACAACAGTGTCCTGGGTAGTTTGGGACTGTTTTTGCACCTACAAGCAAACTATTTTCAAGACAGTTTTGGGACATTGTAATTTGTCCAGTTATGTCCTAAAATGAAGTAATAACAATATAGAGATGAACAAGTAAGAAATGCTTAAAAGAAAGGATAAAAACAATATCTAAATGTTAGGTACAAATGTGGTAACATTGCTACTATAAATGTGTGACATTATGTGCTTGTTTTGATGAATTGCATTTGTTATGCTTGCTAGACCAAGGGAAGAAAGTTGTGGAAGAGGAAGATAAGAGTGGACATCCAAAAGCAAGAGGCAAAGGGATTTGGATACAAGACAAGTGATTAGCTAGGAGTATTGTGAGTGTAACTATCCTTAGGGTTAGGGCTTAGGTCCTAACCAACCTTGCTATTGTCTTAATTCAATGTCATTGCCATGTAACATAACCTAATATATATTTGGCTAATTAAGGGAAGAATGATTTGAATGTCAACTTGTTTGATGCCATGATCTATTTGTTTACTTGATGTGTTAAGCAAATGAAATGAAATGTTTGACATGTTACATTGCTTATGCCAAAGGTAAGAAATGGCATGCCTGCTTGGAGAATAGGGTATGCACATTGCATACATAAGAATGTGTTTGTGATTGATATACATTGCTGGTTTGAAATGAAATGAACAATGGTACCACCTTGAATTCATGCCATTCGAATGGCATTAATAGACTTGTCTTGGGAGTTAAGACTCCACAAGCCTAAGGGCTTGGGCTTTGAATGGCATAATCATGTCTTGATTAATGAATTGTATAAAGCTTGAATGAAATTGATAATCAACAACCTTGGTAGCTAGTTTGGATATATAGGAGGGCATGCCTTAGAATCTTGAGCTCATATTGGCACTACGATGCATATTGGCACTACGGTTCATTTTGGCACGACGGTGCATTTTGGCACTACGGTGCATATTGGCACTACGGTACATATTGGAACTTCGATGCATATTGTTGAAGATTTTATTATCTAGTGAACTACTTACCAAGGGTGTTATAAGATGAACTAATATCTTGAAATGAACATTGTTTGCCTTGGTTGTGTGATGTGAACATTACTTGTTTTGTAAGAATCTTGAATGAACATCCTTGCCTTGAAAGATAACACATGAATGATTGTATAAGTAGCTGCTTGACATGAAAGTTATGCATGATTGATGCTTGTTGAGTAAGAATATCTACTTGGTACTTGGTGTTTTTGATTGCTTGTCTCTTAAGCAATAAATCAAATAGTATGTTATGGATACATGATGGACGTTGCAATGTTGAATGTGTGATATGCGAAGCTTACCTATGTTTAACCTATTTATTTGAATGGTATATGTCATGTATATATGATCTTGATTCTTTGAAATACATGTAAACTTGGATATATGTATGCTTGGAAATTGGATAGACTTAGTGTTACCTCACTAAGTACATAACTTGTACTCACCACTTTACTCTTCATTCTTCCCATAACAGATTAAGGGCACTTTCAAGAGGATATCTTGAGTTTGAAGCAATGTTTTGAAGCAAGCTTGAAAGTATGATTTCATACTCTTTGTATACTCCTAGTTTGGTGGCACTAGAACTTGTAATAGTTAGCTTTACATGCATTTTGGGTGTATATATATGACTAGTATATGTAATGTTTTGTTGGGCCTATCATGTAACTAACTTTGATGACTTAAACTACGTATATAACTATGTTGATATGTATATAAATGAGTAAGATGCTGCGCATATTGTGTAAGTAATCCAATGAATGTATGAACCTAAAGGGTAGCTTGAATGTAATTATACATTGATGATTATGTTAGGTATGCATGTATAGGGTGGTTGCCGAATGTTTAAGACTAGTATAAGCCTTGAATGAACTAGTTTCATGCTTTGTATGTGTTTGATGAATTAGCCGAATGGTTAGGATTAGATTGTGGCTTGAATGGAAGCTAGAATATGTAATTTGAATGTTCAAGAATTATGTTTGAAGATTTGGAAGCATGTAACTTTAAGGAATTTCGAATGGGATATGAAATAGTGAATGGAAGTTGTAAAAATGAAATATGAAAGTTGTAACTTGTATTATAAGCATGAAAGGGATTAATCTAGTGACATTGTGTAGATAGTTGAATGCCTTAGGATAAAATTGAAGTGATATATGAGGTTACTTGTTTGTTAAGAAAGTATGTATGATTGCTTACCTTGATTGTTGGTTTTGTTCGAATGCTAGGATGATTATAAATCAAATGAGAGTTTACTTGATAGCTATGTAAGAATGATAAGTAAGAAGCTTGTATGATTCTATGGTGTTTGTGTATTGAAATGGGATGGTAAATTGTAACATGAAAAGTGGTAACTTAGAATATAAGTATGAAATGAAACAAATTAGTACCTAAATTGGCATGCTAAGTGTGTTTGTTTTGATTAATATGGATTACTTGTATGTCTTGTATGGTTGTGTTAACCCGCATGTAAATGTTATAATCTCCAAGCTTGTTGCTTGGGTGTTAAAGGATTTGATATCCACAACCTATCTTGGTAATTGACATTGTATCTTAGATGTGAGTCTTAGTTCTTAACAATTTAATTAGAAGTATGATACCATTTCGTATAGTTGAAATGAAATTGATTGCATAATTTATGTATAAAGGTTCTGAACTCTTAATTGGTCCCAAACTTTAGTAATAATTAAATGTTAGTTCATAATCTTCATAACCTATAGAGATCATATTATTAGTGCATGCCATGATCTCATTTAAAGAGGTTTATTGATAATATTGTATGTTTGATTTTCATATCCGGTGATTGAAGCTAAGCATGCTCAACAATTTGAAAAAGTTTTAAATTATTTCGTTTTTTTGCCAGGAGTGTTCTGTCCAGTTATAATTGTTTTGATCTATATTCTCGGGAAGTCGGTCTAGTAACACGTTCTATACCGATCTTTTTCCTAGGCCGAGTAGAGGGTGTTACAGGAATTTTAAATGCCAATAATGGTGAAGGACAATCATCAAAGGTAGTTGAAGTTCCATCAAAAGAAGAAACGCAAGATCCACCTCTAGAAGCCTTGAAGGACATGTCTCTAGAAGAAAGGGAGGCCACCTACCCAAGAGAGTTCAACTATGTCAAAGATGGTGAGATTTTGGGTGATCCACTCAAAGGGGTAACCACTAGATCCTCTCTTAGAAATACATGTAATTATGTTGCATTTATCTCATGCATAGAGCCTAAAAATATCAAAGAAGCATTAAATGATGATTATTGGATATTGGCTATGCAAGAATAGTTAAACAATTTGACAGGAGTCAAGTTTGGACATTGGTTGATAGGACTAGTAATAAATCTACTTTAGGTACTAAATGGGTTTTAGAAACAAACTAGATGAGAGTGGTAACATAGTGAGAAATAAGGGTAGACTTGTTGCTCAAGGTTACACTCAAGAAGAAGGAGTTGGTTTTGATGAAATCTATGCACTCGTAGCTAGAATGGAAGCTATTAGGATATTGCTTGCATTTGCATGTTATCATAAATTCAAGCTTTTCAAATGGATGTTAAAAGTTCTTTTCTAAATGTTTTTATAAATGAAGAAGTGTATGTGGAACAAACTCCCTACTTTGAAGATCCGAAAAGTCCAAAACATGTTTTCAAACTTTCAAAGTCTTTATATGGTTTCAAACAAGCTCCTAGAGCTTGGAATGAAAGATTGTCAAATTTTCTAGAAGAAAAATGTTTTAACAAAGAGAAAGTTGATACTACACTTTTTATAAAAAAAAGGCAAGGATATTTTAGTAGTTCAAATTTATGTTGATGATATTATTTTTTGTTCTACAAATGAATCTCTTTGCCAAGATTTTGCTAAGTTAATGCAAGGTGAATTTGAAATGAGCATGATGGGAGAGCACTCATTCTTTATAGGAATCCAAATCAAACAATGGAAGGATTGCATCTTCATCAATCAAGCAAAGTACATCAAGGATATGCTCAAGAAGTTTGGATTAGAGAATGTGAAGCCTCAAGCCACTCTAATGAGCTCTTCTACAAAGCTTGACAAAGATGAAGGAGGTAAACGAGTTGACCTTAAGCTTTGTAGATCAATGATAGGATCTTTGCTCTATCTTACCACAACTAGACAAGACATCACATTTAGTGTTTGCTTGTGTGCTAGATTTCAAGCTAGTACTAGAGAATCACATTTACAAGTCGTTAAGAGAATATTTAGATACCTTAGAGATACACCTTGTTCAGGTCTTTGGTATCATAGAGACTCATCCTTTAGTTTGCATGCTTATTCGGATACAAATTTTGGAGGTTGTAAAATCTATAGAAAGAGTACCTCTAGTACTTTTCAGTTCCTAGATAACATGCTTATCTCATGGTTTCCTAAGAAACAAAATAACGTTGCTTACTTTATGTCATTTGTTTTAATGATAACATCATTTTGTTTTAATGACATTTTGTTTTTTTGGACTAGTGACAATTGGAAGAAATATCTCATGGTTTCCTAAGATACATTTTGGACATAAAGATAACATTTTGGTAAAATAAAGTTGGGCAAGGTTAGGTTTGTTATCATTAAAAGAAATATCTCATGGTTTCCTAAGATACATTTCATGGTTTCCTAGATAACAAAATAACCACCGCTAGTTCTTCCAATCCCGGTAACAATGGTAACAAACCTAACCTTGCCCAACTTTATGTCCATTGTTTTAATGAACTGAACTATTATGAAGCAATGTAATATTTTAAACAATTTCAAAACATTATGGTCTGTCGTGAGAGTATTGTTGATTATGATTCTATGTGCTCCGATGAGTTTGGTTTTAAATACCTTGATTTAATGAGAGAATGGAGGTTTATGATTTTTTTAAAAGTCCCAACATTGTTTACAAAAAGCTTGCCCGTATTTTTGACTCCAATGCTAGATATGTTTTAAACTGAGAGAAAACTAAAACTATTGCCATTGAATCCTATGTTATGGGAAAAACATTTTCTCTTGACTCTAAAAAACTAGCCAATCTTTTGGGGATGGAAAACATTAGTATTGATGATGAAAACTCTTATCCTACAACCTATAGTGGTTCAATTAGAGTTCTCAAAGCCCATGAACGTTTTATTCACCTTATCATAACTTGGTGGTTTCGCTCATCCGGTGGTAAGTGGTCCACTATTCGATGGTGGATGACTTTTGACTTCATTGATTTCGTGAAAGAAAATGCCCTAACCTCACCCCAAATCATATTTACCGATATGGTCCATATCGTAAGCAACTGTCATACCACCCTCTTGAAGTCTTTCTCCTATGGAACTATAATACCCCAAAATTGGCTTAGTAGAATACTATCAATTGAATGCAATTTAAAAGCCTTGATTCATCTCTAAACTTCAATTAATTTGAGGGCCTAGGACTAAATTGAAAGAGAATGATGAATAAAAGACTATTATCAAAAGTACTAAACTAAAATAAAAGAAAAAGATGGATGTTGCATGCTAAGAAAGAAATAGATTATGGTTGTTACACATGTCAAAACCTGACTTCAACATGTGGAATTAGGAAGGAGGATATCTGTAAAGAAACAAAAGAAGGAACTATCTCCTTCATTATCTTCTTTCCTGAGTTACCAAATCTAGAGAGAGGGGAGTTTTGAGAGAAAGCTTGGTAAATTACTTCATCCTTGATCATTTCTTGAATGGTGATCGAGTAAGCTTGGCAGGAAGATGATTATACTCTCCTTATCTCTTTAATTTAAGCTTTAAATTGAGTAGTAGGTTATTGATTTATCATGAATTGTTGATGTTAGAAAGATTACATAACTTAAATTTATGATATACATCTCTTGAGCCATTGAGTGATAATGTAGTTGCAATGCTTATGAAAGATCATAGGTAGAAAATAAGACTATTCGAATGATTCTAGGAATGATTGGTTGTGCACTTGTAATCTTATAAAAATAGCTATGGTGGTGTTTTGATTGAATTAAATTAAGCATTCAGTTAGAGCATTGTTGAATATGTAAATTATGTTTGAATCGGATTATGACCATATTAATTCAAGGATTGTTTTAATGTATATAAGTGTGGATACAAGTATAATGGACTGTTCTAAATGTATCTAAATAAATTTGAGACTGTTTTGAGGCATAAAAATATGAATGCAAGTGCATTGAACTGTTATGAATTCGTATAAACAGTAATGGACTGTTTTGACCATGTATATGTGTATATATGAATTTAGGACTATTTTGCACATATGGGAACAATTGTGGACTTTTTTGGATTGATAAAAATAGGGGAGGGGCTGTTTTGCAACTGTAAGGGCCTGTTAAGGCTTCATGTGTACTGTTATGGTACATAGATATGTGAACAAATGTGATTAGGACTGTTTTGTGTATAAATGAAAGCACAGGGTCTGTTTTGAATGAATACAAATATGTTAAGGGCTGTTTCGAAGTATTTAAGTATGTATGCCAATGTATGAACAGTTTTGCTTTGACATAAAAATTGGTGGGTTGTTTTGTGTGAAATTGTATGTACACATGAGTAATTGAATAGTTTTACAAGTAAATGTTTCTTGGAATTATACATGCTTGATAAGAAACCTTTTCTATGCTATCCTTTGACTAAGAAATAAGTATGAACCGAGAATCATATATGAACTATGTATGTATTTGATATGATAACAATAAACTATGATTTTCTCTGATTTTGAAGTAATAAGATTAAAATTAAAGCATTGGTTTTGAGTCACTCGTAGGTATAGTTGGAATGCCATAGAGTCCATTGGGCTCGTGTTCGGGGTGGACTACGGTACGAGACTATGGTCCTTATGAGGCGACAATAGGAGGGATGTGTTTTGATACCTTGGCGACAATATGAGGGATTGACCGATACTTCGAGTATCATTTTTTGGTGATAGTTGGTTGGGGATTCCTATACCTAGGCTACTTGATTCTCAAGGCTATGTTAAAAAGAAATCATGAAAGTTTATAAGTTAAATAAAATGAACTATTGCCATGACTTGTACAACAAGTAATTGTATCTAGTTGATGATTGAATATTGTTACCTGTTTTAAGTGCTACGCAAACGATGCAAGTATACACGTTGCAAGTAATAAAGTGATATGATAAGTATCGAGTATCATCTCCACAGGGATTGGTGTGGGCCACTTTGCTTAGGTTACTACGTTGAAAAGAAATAGATTGATAGAGATGAATATCAAGTAAAATAAACTAAACAAAATAAAGAAAATAGAAATGAGTGATCGATTTAAGAGAGTAGGTCGGGTTATCATGTGTCGTGGAGTGATAGTTGAATGGACCGTCGTGGTAATTGAGTGTTGGAATAGCTCAATCGCTCATCAATTGAATCCAGTCGGATTGCCTGGGCAATTGGGAATAGAGCGATTACTTGGGCAACTGGGTGATAACCTTCAAAGTTCGACGAACCATTCTTTCAATGGTTTCTCATTACCCCTAACTTGAAACACTGTTAATTGGTCATGCCTTGATAATACATCCCTGCGTGAACCAAACAACAACCTATCTTGCGCTCCTTTTAGCAGTTGAAATTCGCAACTTATCCCTAAGTCGAATTAATCTTCACCATCGATTGATTGAATAAAGACCATGCTCATTCATTTCTTGAATTTAACTCTCCTGATATTAGATAAATGGATGAATTCACGAGAACCTCTCCCAATTCACTCTCAAAATTAAGAACCAAGAATGAAAAAACTTTGAATTAAAATTGCAAACTCAAATACCTAAACAAATCCAATCGTTCTCACGACCACAAAAACACAATAACCCAAATCAATTTACATCAATTCATGGTTGGGTTCGAAAAATATACAAAGGAAAAATTTCCAGCCATGGATCAAATGCAAACAATAAAGAAGAAGAATATGTCGAACAACCCCTAGCTTTCTCT
Organism: Hibiscus mutabilis; assembly: GCA_019671005.1. Lineage (NCBI taxonomy): Eukaryota > Viridiplantae > Streptophyta > Magnoliopsida > Malvales > Malvaceae > Hibiscus > Hibiscus mutabilis. The sequence goes on along the minus strand of CM033715.1, from coordinate 41,041,143 downwards.
CTCAAGTCGAACTTTCCTTTGAAGTAGGCGGCTAGGTATTCTATTTATAGAAATTGGCTAGGTCAAAGTATTTCTTGAAGAATAAGTTAAGGTGGAATTAAATAGAATAAAAGAAATAAATCTCTTTTATTATTATATTTTTATTCCTCCAAAAAGTCCTCCTAAAGCTCTTGGAATTTAATCTCCTTTTCATCTCCAATTCTTCTAGGATTTATCCTCGTAATTAACTCGAATTAATTGGATTTATCCAATAAAATCGGCAGCTCCTTTCTTCTTGTCATCTATTGCATTGGCAATTTCCTACTTGCTTGGGCAATTAGATCCTGCACACACAAAAACACATACTAGCAATACCTTTTTCCACAAAAATCAGCCAAATTATGAAATCAAGCATGGCGGTGAAGGAAATCATTAAAACATGCATGAATGCCTAATAATGCAACTAAAATGAGCCTAAATCTAACAATAATATGATTAAAAAAGGTCATAAAAATAGTACTTTGAGCACTCATCAAATACTCATTTGAAAGCATAGATTTGTTTCGATAGAATGCCTATTTGTATGTGAGATTTATTTGAATGCTTAAAGGTATACATGTATTGTTTGAGTATCCATGTCTATATAGGTATATATATTGATTTGAATGCCTTGTCCTACATTAGATAACTTCTTATTCAATCTTATAAGTATACATGATTAATAGAATTTGATTTAAGGATAGATCAAATGTCTCATGTTATTAATTACTTTAAACTACCTCACTAAGTATATACTTATGCAATCCTTTCTTCACATTTCAGGGTAAAGCATTGTTTGTGGTTATATTTCGAGCTTCGGTCAGACCACAAGTGCAGGAAGTATGTTTGTAATCTTCTTTTGAACTCCTAGATGGTGGCACATAGATTCAGATATGCATTGTGCATTTAGAATGCCATTATAACTTATGTACTTGTTAAACGTAAAGGAATAATTATGTGTAAATTGAGCTCTACTATGTTTTGTGGTTGTTTGCCTAAATGTTCATAGTTTAATGGTTGGTAGTTCGGCAGTTAAATTTTTAGTGTATGCGTGGTCATTTGAGCTATAGTGGTTTGAATATGATAGTATGTTTAGTTTGGTGATGTAAAAGATGCATGTATTTAGGTAAGTTGAATCTAGTTTTCGATCTAAGAAGAATGTTGATGTCTTTAGTTTGTCTAATTAGAGAGAAATATATACCTTAATGAATCCTAATGACCTTTTGTGTTTGTCAACATGACTGAATCTTGTAAATCTTGTTTTAATCGAATCATGCTCTCACCATTGGCATCCCTTGATCTCGGATTCATGACATAGGCTAGGAATACCTGACAACCAAAATCCATCAAACGACTCGCTTCCAGAGCCGAAACAACATTGGAGAAGAACTTAGCATTCTCACCCACAATTACCACCTCATAATCATTAGCAAGTTTCAAGGTAACTCGCTTGGATTCAAAATCAGCCACAGCTCTATGCTCAGTCAACCAATCCATACCAAAGATTACATGAAAATCGTGAAACGGCAACTCCATCCAATCAACCGCAAATTCATGACCTTGAATGGTCAAAGGACATATTCTAAACAACTTTCTTGTAACAACCATTTCACCAAAAGAACTAGTCACTTGCATTCCCACATCTAGCACCTCAACAGGTACATTAAGCAAATGCGCATGCTCACGCAAGATCTATGAATTTGTAGAACTAGAATCAACCAAAGAAAAAGACGGTAAAGATTGCAATGTAAATGTACCTGCAATCACATCGGTATCATTGTATCCATCCCGATGTGCATACACCCTCGCAGGACCACCACCTTCAGGTTGAACTACAACGGTATGAGCCATTGTCCTTGTACCCGCATCCCTACGCTGAAACTGCCCTCAACCTCGACCACAACCTCGTTGTGGTGCAACTGCAGTTGCCCTGGCTTGTCCACCACCCACCAACAACGGACAATCAGGCCTTAGGTGATCGCTCAATCTATGTAATACCTCGAATTTGGGCCTAGAGTTAGACATGTTAGGCTAGATGGCTCGTTGAGTTGGTTTCGACAATATGGGCTAGTTTCGGGATTAAATTGGTATAAACAGTTTTTGAGTAAAATTAAATATGGGAAAATGTTTTAAAATCCTTATTTATTATATAATTGATTTTAGTGAATCAATTTTGGAAAGTATATTTTTGGAAGGTTGACATTTTGGGACTAGTGGCCAAAATGTAAAATACGAAAAACTGTTTTTAGTCACAAAATTGTAAGAGATCAAGGCTTGGAATCTTTAGGGAGCTTTGACCAAGAGTCTAATTAAGACTTTTCCTTTTATTGGCTGATTTTAAATGGTTTTAATAAATAAATAATTGGAGGGAATTAATTATCCAATTTGTTTTCTCAAATACATTTAAGGTAACTATTTTCTTTTCTCATTTACTTTCTCTCAAATTCTCTCCACCCAAACAACCATTTTCTCTCCAAATATTTAAGGTAAATATCTGATTTGATTTGTCTTTTTTGAACCTGAATGATTCTTTAATGTTTTCTTAACAAAACCTTGTTGTTTAAACCTTGTTTTCTCATGTAAATCTTTGCAATTGAAGGAAAAGTCAGCATTAGAGGTAAGGTTCGTTCTTCTCCTCTAATGATACGTTCTTTATTGAAATTCCCAAGTTCTTGATCTCTTATGATGTTTTTCAAACACATGATGTTCTCCACAACAAGTGCACGAGTTTTCCACGGTATAGGCTTTTTTCGATTGGTATAGGTAATCATCAGTGAGTGTAAGAAACTCTTGATTGGATTGATTCCTATCTTGCATCATCAACTCTCAAATATATCAGCTTTTATTTCCCGACATGTTGATGTGCCTTAACTTGTGCATGCCTTGATTATACATCCCTGCATGAACCAAGGGTGGACAACAACCTATCTTGCACACCTTTTAGCCGTTGAAATTCGCAACTTATCCCTAATTCGAAATAATCTTCACCATCGATTGATTGAATAAAGACCATGCTTATTCGTTTCTTGAATCTAACTCTCCCGATATTAGATAAGTGGATGAATTCACGAGATCCTCTCCCAATTCACTCGCAAAATTAAGAACCAAGAATGAACAAACTTTAAATTAAATATGCAAGCTCAAATACCTAAACAAATCAAATATTTTCACAACCACAAAAACACAATAACCCAAACCAATTTACACAATTCATGGCTGGGTTCGAAAGATATACAAACGAAAAATTCCCAGCCATGGATCGAATGGAAATAATAAAGAAGAAGATGTCAACCAACCCCTAGGTTTCTCTCTCAAATCGAACTCTCCTTTGAAGTAGGCGGCTAGGTCTTCTATTTATAGGAGTTGGCTAGGTTAAAGTCTTTCTTGAAGAAGAAGTTAAGGTGGAATTAAATAGAATAAAAGAAATAAATCTCTTTTATTATTATATTTTTATTCCTCCAAAAAGTCCTCCTAAAACTCTTGGAATTTAATCTCCTTTTCATCTCCAATTCTTCTAGGATTTATCCTCGTCATTAACTCAAATTAATTGGATTTATCCAATAAAATCGGTAGCTCCCTTCTTCTTGTCATCAATTGCATTCGCAATTTCCTACTTCCTTGGGAAATTAGATCCTGCACATACAAAAACACGTACCAGCAGTACCTTTTTCCACAAAAATCAACCAAATTATGAAATCAAGCACGGCGATGAAAGAAATCATTAAAACATGCATGAATGTCTAATAATACAACTAAAATGAGCCTAAGTCTAACAATAATATGAGTAAAAAGGGTCATAAAAATAATACTTTTCAACACTCATCACACCCCCAAACTAGAACTATTGATTTTCCTCAAGCAATGCAAAACTAACAATTACCTGCCAAGACTTTAATCATCAAAGATATGCTTTAAATTTGCCTTCAAACCTCAAAACCGTGGCATAAACTATGATTACCTTTTAAATTTTTTGGATAGTATAAAAATTTACTGGAGCCAAACTATAATGCTTGTGACAATGTGTGTGCGTAGTTGTGTACAAGTTGATTTTCAAGATTCTATGTGAACGATAGGCTTTTATTAATTTAATTATCGAGGTATTTATTTTTCTTTTTACTAGAGCCAATTTTGGGCACCTCTAGCGATATCTTTAATGTGCAACTACTAGAGCCGGTTTCGGGCACCTCTAGCAAGAAATTAACTTTTAATTTTCAATTTAAATTTTCCCAAATTTTAAGCAACCCAAGTTCACCAAGTTTCTTTCAATCAACAAGCCACAACCGTGTTCATAATATTTAGCATCATAGTAAAATTCTATGTTCTTTTCATGCAATCCTAAAATTTAAAGGTTCTTTCAGTTAAGTGCATTGGCAAAAATTCATCATCAGATATTCAACAATTTCAAGCAATTAAATACGATCAAAGGCATGAAAAGTAACATATGCAACCTATATGCTATTATTAAAGATGAATGCAACTAAGAATAAAATTAACTAGAAACAAACACCCCAAACTCGAGAGAAGCATTGTCCTCAATGAATGCAATTACAAAAATTAAAATAAAAATGCAAACGAGTTAGTCGAAAAGGTCGTAACCTTGAATGATGAGTTTCCTTCAAGCCGTGTGCTTGATTCTTTTGCCAGCTCGTGGTGGTTGTTGGCGTGTTGTTGGTCGTGCCTCTTGAACCTTTGTCTCCGCTACCTTGTCACTTCGGGCATCCTCCTTTGCGGCCTCGCTGATGTTAGAAGCTTGGCGCTTTGACTTTGAATGCTTGGCCAGGGGGCGACTTCATTAGGGTAGAAACATTATGTGCAGTAGTTGTCGCGGCATCTTCAGTTGCCGGGGCAAGTAGTTCAGCAGGAAAAATCCGGAAGAGAATGGTGCTATCAAGATAGTTCTCCAATTTGACTCGCATGATGGCCACATCGCGATCCTTCATATACCTCATAAAAAGCAGTTGTCGGGCCTCGATTCGCTCCAATCATTGCGCCAAAGAGCTGAATAATTCGTCAATCTTATAAAGGCTTGCCAAGGCATGTGAACTTGCTGTAGCATTTTTAGTTGCCCTGGAAATTGTCAGAGCATGGTTCATGATTGGAAATTGTCCATGGCTTTGTGGTTCTTGTGGGTTTTTTATTGGAAAAATAAAGTGAAACAAGAAAGAAAAACTTAAGATTTCAAAGGAAGAAGGAAGCTAGGAAACTCCTTATCCCTTAAAACTATTATCCTAAAAAAATAAACATAAAAGGATAATTATCAAAATAAAGGAAAAATTGAAAATAAAAATATAGATAAAAAGAAAGCTTGAGAAGGGTCGTTTCTGATATTTCTTATAGTCCATCCGTACCCTCCACTGGGTGACAATATTGCCCAAAAAGAGTTGGGCCAATGTGCTTGCAGCTACTCCCTTTTGCGTTATCATGGTGGAGGTGACTTCCTTGTAGTCCATGTATACCCTCCACCTTGCGACTGTTCTTGAAGGCATGGATATATTAATAGAAAAAGTTATATCAACACCCAACCATTTAATTACCTCATTCTCGTCGACCTCCATCATGGTTGGATGTATCCTTCGTTGTCGTGGAAATTGTTGCTCAAGCCAATTGACGTGGCAATCATATGCCAAAATTATATGAATGTTAAGGGAATAACCAAGTTTCTAAAACGCTTCATGAGTCCAAACACCATTTTCTTTAGGTTCCTTAAACATCTCCATCAATAGAGATTTTGTTGGCTTCAAATTTACCAACATTGGTTCCTCAAGAAATACCTGCAATGGATAAGGTAAGTTTTTAAAGAACTCAAAAGGTTAAACCATCACCTGCTCATATTCCATTAGCAAAGTATTGTCATCTCGTTGATCTTGCATACGGTCGTGTAATTGCTTTGACAAAGGTGGATGCGAGCAATCTGTTGTAGCATTACTCTTCTTAGCCTCTCGAAATGTTGTCGCGGCATTGCTCAGTTCAAGCTCCTCATCATTGCCATGGCAATTTGTTGCATAGGCTTATCAAGTGTCGGGTAGTTTTCCTCATTGGCAGGCTCTCGACTTGGAGGTTTTATTTGATCCTCACACATCGAGGATCTCTCCTTGTATTGCTCCTTCTCATCTTGCCTTAGGATTTCAGCATCCCTAGGAATTGGTCGTTGGGGCATATTATCTAAAAGATATGTTAATCTCATCGACCGATCTTTCTTTTCTCTCAAGAGCACATCCATCTTGGGTATCCTCGCATCCATGGAATTTGATAGCTTTTGATGAGGACATGAAGGATTTTGTTGTTGGTTCCATCTATGGTCCACCATGCAGCCATATGCACTAGGGTTGTGAGGGCAATCTTCAAACACGTGATGTTCTCCACAACAAGCGCATGAGTTTTCCACGGTATAGGCTTTTCTCGATTGGTATAGGTAATCATCAGTGAGTGTAAGAAACTCTTGATTGGATTGATTCCTATCTTCCATTATCAACTCTCAAATCGATCAACTTTTATTTCCTGAAATGTTGATGTTCTTTAACTTGTAGCGCACCTGCTTTTTTTTTGATAAAACAAACAAAAAGAAAAGTTAGTAAAAATAATAAGAAAAATGCAATAACAAAAACAACTAACACCAATTGCCAATCCCCGACAACGGTGCCAAAATCTTGTTGCGTGTTTTAAGTGCTACGCAAACAGTGCAAGTATACACGTTGCAAGTAATAAAGTGATATGATAAGTATCGAGTATCGTCTCCACAGGGATTGGTTTGGGCCACTTTCCTTAAGTTACTACGTTGAAAAGAAATAGATTGATAGAAATGAATATCAAGTAAAATAAAACTAAACAAAATAAAGAAAATAGAAATGAGTGATCAATTTAAGAGAGTGAGATAGGTTATCGTGAGTCGTGGAGTGATAGTTGAATGGATCGTCATGGTAATTGAGTGCTGGAATAGCTCAACCGCTCATCAATTGAATCTAGTCGGATTGCCTAGGCAATTTTGCGATTGCCTGGGCAATTGGGAATGAAGTGATTTACTGGGCAATTGGGCGATAACCTTTAAAGTTTGGCGAAGCATTCTTCAATGGTTTCTCGTTATCCTAACTCAAAACACTATTAATTGTACAAGCCTTGATAATACATCCCTGCATGAACCAAGGGTGGACAACAACCTATCTTGCGCTCCTTTTAGCCGTTGAAATTTGCAACTTACCCCTAAGTCGAATTAATATTCACCAACGATTGATTGAATAAAGACCATGCTCATTCTTTTCTTGAATCTAACTCTCCCAATATTAGATAAATGGATGAATTCACAAGATCCTCTCCCAATTCACTCGAAAAATTAAGAACCAAGAATGAACAAACTTTGAATCAAAATTGCAAACTCAAATACCTAAACAAATCCAATCATTCTCACAACCACAAAAACACAATAACCCAAACCAATTTACATCAATTCATGGCTGGGTTCGAATGATATACAAAGGAAAAATTCCCAGCCATGGATCGAATGGAAATAATAAAGAATAAGAAGATGTTGAATAGCCCCTAGCTTTCTCTCTCAAGTCGAACTCTCCTTTGAAGTAGGTGGCTAAGTCTTCTATTTATAGGAGTTGGCTAGGTCAAGGTCTTTGTTGAAGAAGAAGTTAAGTTGGAATTAAATAGAATAAAAGAAATAAATCTCTTTTATTATTATCTTTTTATTCCTCCAAAAGTCCTCCTACAACTCTTGGAGATTAATCTCCATTTGATCTCCAATTCCTCTAGGATATATCCTCGTAATTAACTCGAATTAATTGGATTCATCCAATAAAATCGACACTCCCTTCTTCTTGTCGTCAATTGCGTTGGCAATTTCCTACTTGCTTGGGCAATTAGATCCTGCACACACAAAAACACATACCAACAATACCTTTTTTCCACAAAAATCAACCAAATTATGAAATCAAGCTTGACGGTGAAGGAAATCATTAAAACATGCATGAATGCCTAATAATGAAACTAAAATGAGCCTAAGTCTAACAATAATATGAGTAAAAGGGTCATAAAAATAGTACTTTTGAACACTCATCAAATACTCTATTGAAAGCATACATTTGTTTTGATAGAATGGCTATTTGTATGTGAGATTTATTTGAATGCTTAAAGGTATACATGTATTCTTTGAGTATCCATGTCTATATAGGTATATATATTGATTTGAATGCCTTGTCCTACATTAGACAACTTCTTGTTCAAGCTTATAAGTATACATGAATAATAGAATTTGATTTAAAGATAGATCAAATGTCTCATGTTATTAATTACTTTAAACTACCTCACTAAGTATATACTTATACAATCCTTTCTTCACATTTCAAGGTAAAGCATTGTTTGTGGTTATATTTCGAGCTTCGGTCAGATCACAAGTGCAAGAAGTAAGTTTGCAATCTCCTTTTGAACTTCTAGATTGTGGCACATAGATTCTAATATGCATTGTGCATTTAGAATGCCATTATAACTTATGTACATGTTAAACGTAAAAGGAATAATTATGTGTAAATGGAGCACTACTATGTTTTGTGGTTGTTTGTCTAAATGTTCATATCTTAATGATTGGTAGTTCAGTAGTTAATTTTTAGTGTATGTGTGATCATTTGAGCTATAGTAGTTTGAATGTGATGGCATGTTTACTTAGGAGATGTAAAAGATGCATGTATTTCGGTAACTTGAATGTAGTTTTCAATCTAAGAAGAATGTTGATGTCCTTAGTTTGTCTAATTAGAGTGAAAGATATACTTTAATGAATCCTAATGACCTTTTGTGTTTGTCAACATGACCAAATCTTGTAAATCTTGTTTTAATCGAACCATGCTCTCACCCTTGGAATCCTTTGATCTCGGATTGATGACATAGGCTAAGATTGCCTAACAACTAGAATCCATCAAACGACTCGCTTCTAGAGCCGAAACAACATTGGAGAAGAACTTAGCATTCTCACCCACGATTACCACCTTATAATCATTAGCAAGTTTCAAGGTAACTCGCTTAGATTCAAAATCAACCACAACTCTATGCTCAGTCAACCAATCCATACCCAAGATTACATCAAAATCGTGAAATGAAAACTTCATCAAATCAATCGCAAATTCATGACCTTGAATGGTCAAAGGACATCTTCTAAACAACCTTCTTGTAACAACCATTTCACCAAAAGAACTAATCACTTGCATTCCCACATTTAGCACCTCAACAGGTATATTAAGAAAATGTGCATGCTCGCGCAAGATATTTGAATTTGTAGAACAAGAATCAACCAAAGAAAAAGACGGCAAAGATTGCAATGTAAATGTACCTGCAATCGCATCGGTGTCGTTGTATCCCTCGCGATGTGCATACACCCTCGCAGGACCACCACCCTCAGGTTGAACTACAATAGTATGAACCACTGTCCTTGTACCCTCGTCCCTACGCTGAAACTGCCCTTAGCCTCAACCACAACCTCGTTCTGGTGCAACTGCAAGTGCCCTGGCTTGTCCACCACCCACCAACAACGGACAATCACACCTTAGGTGATCGCTTGATCAATTTAACACCTCGATTTTGGGCCTAGAAATTATCGAGGTTAGGCTAGATGGCTCGTTGAGTTGGTTTCGACAATTTAGGCTAGTTTCAGGATTAATTTGGTATAAATAGTTTTTGAGTAAAATTAAATATGGAAAATGTTTTAAAATCCTTATTTATTATATAAGTGATTTTAGTGGAATCAATTTTGGAAAATATATTTTTGGAAGGTTGATATTTTGGGACTAGTGATTAAAATGTTAAATACGAAAAACTATTTTAGTGACAAAATTGTAAGAGATCAAGGCTTGGAATATTTAGGGAGCTTTGACCAAGAGTCTAATGAAGACTTTTGCTTTTGTTGGATGGTTTTAAATGGTTTTAATAAATAAATAATTTGAGGGAATTAATTAACCAATTTGTTTTCTCAAAATACATCTCACGTAACTACTTTCTTTTCTCATTTACTTTCTCTCAAGTTCTCTCTACCCAAACAACCATATTCTCTTCAAATATTTAAGGTAAATATCTGATTTGATTTGTCTTTTTGATCCTAAATGATTCTTTAATGTTTTCTTAATAAAACCTTGTTGTTTAAACCTTGTTTTCTCATGTAAAAATTTGCAATTGAAGGAAAAGTCAGCATTAGAGGTAAGGTTCGTTCTCCTCCGCTAATGGTAGGTTCTTTATTGAAATTCCCAAGTTCTTGATCTCTTATGATGGTTTTCTAATGGGTTTTGGTAATATGCTTATGGGAAATTGCTTTAATTGAGGTTTACTTGCCTAAATCAATGGATCTATGCTTTTGATTGGTTTTGTTGGGTTTATAATGAGATACTATGATGATTGAGATGTTGATTGATTTGATTTTGATAATAGAATCCCAAAACTAGGTAAATTGTTAGGTTTGGTTGTTGATATCTTGGGGTTGGTGGCTTGTTTTTGGGGTTAATTGATTGCTGATGGTTCTTTAATGTTAAGGAGATATTTTTGGATGTAAATTGATGTTGTTTAAGTGTAAATCTCGCTACATAATAGCTAGAGATTTATTAGAAAGGTTTCACTGATGTTTTCAGTTGTTTTTGTTAGGCGAAAGCTAGGTTGTTGAGGGAGGAAAGTGTTGTTGTGTATTGCTGGAGATTTTGAAGCAAGGGAACGTATTAATCCTCTCTTTTGCTTTGGTTAGAAGCAGGGGATGATGATTCGATAGTTCAGAGGGTGTTACGGAGGATCTGGAAGCTTGATTTCATCTTGGCAAGGTAAGTGAGGTGTAGTTTGTGAGTGGAAATGAGTTTTATAGCTCAAAAGAGGTTTGAAAGTTATTTTTGGGGAGTTTAAATTAAGATTGATTCGATGGTTTAAACTTAGAAGTAAGTATAAATATTTCACTCTCGGTTCTCGGCTTTTCCCATGGTTTTAAATGTTCATGCTCATGTTTTAAAGTTGGATTTGTTAACTACTGTTATGCATGTTTTTATGAATTGAGAAATGATTCATGTTATCCCATGAGATTAATTTATGGTTTTCAAGAGGTTGCATCTTGATGAGAAAATGCTATCCATTGATTTATGATTTAAAATGGGACATGCTATGGTTTATGTTGCTGCATGGGAAAATAGTAGGTTAACATGGTTTTAAAGTATATATTGGCAAGTGATGATGCTTATTATAATGGGATATAATTGGTCGACCAATAGGATGAGATTGCACTATAAAAATGTAGCAAAATTCGTATGTGCGTGTGTCCTTCGGCTCCATATTAGCGTAGCAACTATTGTTTTGAGGGTAACCAAAGTGTATTACGGTGAGAGCAGCAAGCACCACGAGATCTAAGTCATGGTGAGTGCAGCAAGCACCATGATATCTACCTTATGGAGAGAGCGACAAGCTCTATAGGTATTGATGGAGAGAGCAGCACGCTCCATCAATGAGTATCCGTATATTCGATGTGCTTATTATTGAGAGTACATCAAGCTCCATGTGTATAGGGATGGCGAAGCAACCATCCGGGTCACTTGAATGCCAATATATGAGATTTCATGAATCATGGTTTTGAAATGAAATTGTATATGAGATTTATACATGAGACTATATCTTGAGATATGTTTTGAATGCCTAAGCATGTGAAGCTTGCATTGAGATTTTCTTTGGTGTAAAGCATGAAATTTCATGATACATGTGTAAAGAGTTTAATGGTTTTACTTTAATGGGTTTTAAAGCATGAGATTTGTTAATGCGTGATGGGAAATGGTTTGATAAGAAAATGGTTTTCAATAGTGCATTGTTATGGTTTTGTTTTGAGCATCCCTCACTAAGTATATAGCTTACGCTCTCTTTTCTTAACAATGCAGAAAAGTAGTTTGTTCACGCTGCAAGGAAGCAAGAGAAGTGGTTCATTCGACGCTCTAAACTCAAGTATGGTTTTAACATTTCAATAGTAATGGGATTGGCAAGGGGTGGATACCTTGATGTTTTGGGAGTGTATGTTTGATGAACTCCCTGGTTTGGCAAGATTGTTTTGCCTTATTGAGATTGTAAATGGCCTATTATGTTTGGTTTATGATTAGCTATTATTTGCGGTCTTTGGTTTGATGTAGTTTTAGGAACCATGCCTATAGATTTCTCAGTGATTATTGATTCCACGGTTTGTTGATGTTTCTGTTGTTAATGGCTGAGGATCGATCTCTAAATATGTTGCCTGTGTGTTAGATGCATGCCTCGGGGTTTATAATTGGTTTATGGATTGTTCATCGAGCAAAAAAGTGACATTTTGTGCCCAGGCGTATCGATACACGAGCTACTGTATCGATATGGTTAAGCTAAAAAAGTCTTGGCATGTCAATACCGTATGTACCGTATCAATACGGTGAAAGAAGAAATTTACTAAGCGTATCGATACTCGGGACCGTATCGATACAGTTTTGATCTACTAGAATTTTGGTTTTGAAATTACAAAGGACCATATTGATATTGTGCTTGGGCGTATCGATACCCTGTTAGTTAAAGTGGTTAATTGGCATCTTCTGAAGTTTTGAATCTTTGCATTTTAGTCCTTAAATGTTTGTGATTGCAATTGAGTGAGTTTGGTTGATCAGATCGAGTTAGAATTTGACATGTAAGTATGAAACCTGACTAATTGAATATTGTTAATTCTAATTTCACAAAAGGTCCCTATTTTATGGTATATATACAAGCTGGTCCCTAAACACGTAACATGACAATCAGATGTAGATTTGACGCCCGATCGAGTTGAGATATTGTATGCTGCTTTCTCTCACGCTTAGGTTAACTATGTTGCATCTAGAAAAGATAAAAAGTAAAAAAAAGTTGTTTATTAAAGAGAAACTTTCAGGTTTTAGTCCAATATTCCACGTGTGACTCGCTCGATTCGGTCTTGCGATTAGACCGGGTCAAGGGGGTTATAATCTTTAACTCCAATAAGAGTTAGTAACAACAACATCAGGAGCTTGTCCCTCATAAACCAAACATGGATAGTCTCACCTCATATGATCACGCGATCCACATGCCCAACAGGTATTAAAAGCCGATCTAACCTGGGTACCCTGACCATGCAGTCCACGCCTGGCACTACCTCTATCTCATCTTGAATTAGAGCGATACCTCTTATAACGATGCTTCTTATACTAACCACCACCGAAACTAGAGTCCGCAACTCTCTTGCCCGAGCCATAACCTCCCACACAAGATGATAAACCCAAGTTCTGGTCAATATCCTTCGCCCGTGTAACCAACACGTTAAATTGGTATAGTCAGAAGCCAACACATATATCTTAACATCCTGTACCAATCCGTAATGGAATCGTTCACAACGATGTCTCTCATCCAATACCATCTCATGAACATACTGGCTCAACTGAACAAACTAAACCTCATACTCAGCGACAGACATACTGCCTTGAACCAAAGGCATGAACTCACACTTCTTTTCATCCAAGTATCTAAGTCCCAGATACTTCCTCCTAAAGACAGCATGGAAAAACTTCCAATCCACATCATTGGGTTCCATGCCTGTAGTTACAGTTGTCCACCAACTATACGCATCTCCTTGCAATAGGGATACAACACATCCCATCTTATGGGCGTCATTAAACCCCAGATGGCTCAAAATCTGAACAGTACTGGTCATCTATTCCTCATATGCCTCGGGGGCCAACCCTCTATACTCAACTCCTCCTACTCGGAGATGTTCCAACATCATTCACATTTTCCCAGCAGCTAGCGCAGCACATGCGCTCCAACAACGACGACCTAAAAAGTTCCAATCATTGCTTGTATCAAAGGTGCCATATCACCCAATACTAGCCTAGCTGGCGCAAGTGGTACTTGTTCAACATTCTCTGGTGGATTAGGTGGAGGGGGTGGTAACCCTCCAGGAGGTACAACATTCTCCTGGTTTCCCTGCCCAATGGTAGCAACAACCGTACCAGATCGCAACATTCTCCTTAGTCCCATCATGGTAAAATATCTAAGGCATAATAATACACCAAAAAAAAAACAATCAGACCAGCTTCAAGAAAGGATCGAAGACTTCCATTTCAAATCTAAACATTACAAATTGTAGTAATAAGACAATGTGTCCCTAAAACATACCCCAACATGGCTTAAAGTAACCAACGTGCATATAACAACCACCGACTCAGCCTATAAGCTAGACCGAATCGAGCGAGTTACATTGGGTTTGCCGAAACAAACCTATAAAGATTGAACTCAAATCGCATCCATTTTTGTATCTTATCTAGATGCAACATATTAACCAATGGTGTGCATACTAGCAACGGGTGAAAATGCAACTCAATCGGGCGTCGATTCAACATCCAACTGCACTCAATTGCAATTTAGGGACTAAATTGCAATTTTGGAAAATTACAAGGACTTAACTCATTTTGAAGTTACCATTCCTTAATTAGTCAAATTAATTGCTCAAAGGTCAAATACCAGCTTAAAACAACCATGCTAACTCATCCAATTGCATACATATCAATCAACGAAAGAATCAGAACTTCTAAACAACACATTAACTGATTTAACGGATGCCCGTATCGGTACATGAACAAGTGCATCGGTACATTGTAACTTTTTTCAAATTCCATATTCCAATAGCTCAAAATTGTATCGATACGCTTCTTCATGTTTTGATACGTTCAGTCCAAATACACTAGCACGTATTGATACGGTTACACCTGCTTTGAAACACCATCATAGATTATGCATATTCATTTTGGTACATGTATACGCGTACCTATACGCATGGACCTTAAATGTCCCAAATTGCTGGTTTTACATGCTTTCAACGATTCAAACTTATCCTAACATACCTCAAGCATATACACAACATTTCTAAGGATCAATCCTTATCATATCATCACAGAAACATCATCAATTCATGGCATTGAGCTTCAAAGGAAAATCTAGAGGCATGCTTCCTAGTAACCAAGCCATTCAACATTCAAAACATAAAACCAAAGCCACAACCTACATAAGAGGCAAATTACAAATCCAAAGCAGCATTACAAACATGCTCAAACATGGAGTTTAGCAAAAACCCTCCCAAATCAACAATGAAACCCCATTGTCTTTAATACAACAAGTCTTGTTCAAAATCATACGTTCAATAGCCGAAGTCCTTGGATAACCTTCGCTTGCTTGCTGCCTCTAAACCTTTAATTCTCTACATTGATGGACAAAGAGAGCATAACCACACAAGCTTAGTGAGGAGTGCGCAAACAACACACCATTAATGCATTTTAAAACCATTTTCCAAAGCCACATTGAAATTACCATTTCAATCATCATACAAAACATCATGCCTTGAAAATCATGCACTTAAACACTTTAAAAAACTAGCATATTAAACCATGTATAACAATACATTTGCAAAGCTTAAAGAGAAAACATGTATAAACCAACATTATACATCAACATTCATTAACATGATACATTAACAATTATATTGGCTCTCAAGTGATCATAACCAAGTTCCATTTTCACAAAATAGTTCATCGGATACACGGATTTAACAAGTTTCTTCTCAGCACTTCATGCCATCTCAATGAAATTATGGTACCACTTACAACTAGGGTACAATCTCAACCCTACTCACCGGTTAGATGTATAATCCACTAATAGGAGTTTTCGGTACCATATAACCCCTCAGTTGTCAGGGTACTTGTGGTGGAGGATTCGGTACACATAAACCCGTGAACACCTGAGGCAACTTATTTATAGTGCACTAGCAATCCTATGGTCGGTCAACTATATCTGATAATATTTTGAACCACATCATTTGCCAATCAATCATGCTTGAAAACAAGTATTCCACATACTTACATGGATTATTTACCAAATGCATCCATCATCATTATATGATAAAAAATAGTACAAACATACTTTAAATCATGCATAAACAGTAGGTACCATGTCATTCAAAGCAAGTGCATAAAAATCCATCTCGTAAAAGCACTACCGAGGGAGAAATCTCTTTATTCTTACTTCCAAGTTTAAACCATCATTTCAATCTAAGTTTAAACTCCGATAATTCACCTTTAAACCATTTCAAAGCTGAAATCCACGTTCTCACTCATCGACAACGCATAGCTTTATTTGCAGATGCGAAAACAAGCCTCTGAAGCTTTACCAACAGCCTTAGGATCACTCTCCCTTATTTTAATCACATAACAATAGAGGATTAATGCATCATCATGCATTCATAGTCCCAACAACACAACTCCTCAACTTCACCTCACTGAAACCAGTAATCGCTACCCGAAAACAACCGAAATCACCATCACACATCATCCAAACATTACCCAACCAAAACCTTAAGTTTTAATCTATCGATTAACTTCAATTGACATCCAAAAACAATCCAAAACAATCCTTACACCTCCAGAATACATTAAAACTGCGCAACTTATCAAAATCGCATAACTAGCAACCTATAAAATTAGAGATTCATATAGCCTTGGGATTCCAATGCTAAAATCAATCTATTAACATTATAAAACATCAAAATCTCAATTAAAATCAATCAAGAACCCAACAAAACAAATCCAATTCAAAAATCACATAAACTCATCAAATAAACCTTGATTTAACAAATTCCATAATTAAATCATTAAAACATAATAGAAAACATTTATAAAGAGTCAAAAAAACTTGAGAATTTCAATAAATAACCCTTGATTAGAAGAGAGAAATGAAGATCACCTCTAACACTTGACTTTCCCCTTAATTGGCAAAATTTGAATCAAATCTCCAAGGTTTGATGTAGAAATCAAGAGTAGTAATGGAGGAATCAAAAAGAGAAATCACGAGAATCAAACTATGATCATTTAGGAGTAGAAAATGTAGTTTGGATGCTGATAAAATTGAGAGAAAATTAAGAGCAAAAGTAGTTACGTAAGCAAAGCGATTTTAACCAAATTAACTCATTTTTATTAAAATCCCTTTTTATTTCCCATTAATTTCTAATTAAAAACCAATTTAAAATATCCTTAATTAAGGGAAAAGTCTGATTAAAACCTTTAGGGAAATTATCTCCTTAAAGATTCAAAATTTTGACTCTTTTACAAAACAATCACCAAAAATAGTTTTCAATCATTACATTTTGGTCACTAGTCCAAAATGTCATATTTCCAAACCTCATTTTCCAAAATTGATTTTACCAAAAATATCCATATAATAAATAAAGATTTTTAGATATTTTCCCCAAATATTTTCTCGCTAAAAAATATTTAATCTAATTTAAATATTGAATCTGACTCAAATCTCCAACCTGACCACCGGACTGTCTAATTAGCCTACAAACCTCTAGGCCCAAAATTGTGGCCTTACAGGCCCATTCAGATTCCATATCGGAAGTGGGATCTGGTAACCATGGATTTTGTGACGAGTTTGTCGTTGACCCAAAAGAAACATGATTCTATATGGGTGATAGTAGATCGGTTAACCAAGTCTACCCATTTCTTACATGTACGTGTGGATTTTATGCTCAAGAGGTTGGTGCAGTTGTACATCAAAGAGATTGTAAGGTTGCATGCAGTACCATCGTCAATCAAATCTGATAGAGATCTCTTGTTCACAAGAAGGCTGTGGAAGAAAATTCATGAAGCTTTGGACACAAAGTTGCATTTTAGTACCGTTTTTCATCCCCAGACTGATCAGTCTGAGCGAGTCATTCAGATCTTGGAGGATATGCTTCAGTGTTGTGTTGTTCATTTTGAGAGGAGTTGGGAAGAGTAGTCACCACTTGTTGTGTTTGCCTATAACAATAGTTTCTAATTGAGCATCAAGATTGCTCTTGTTGAGGCCTTGTATGGACGTTACTGTAGAACACCCTTGTGTTGGGTCGAGCTCAATGAGA
Organism: Hibiscus mutabilis; assembly: GCA_019671005.1. Lineage (NCBI taxonomy): Eukaryota > Viridiplantae > Streptophyta > Magnoliopsida > Malvales > Malvaceae > Hibiscus > Hibiscus mutabilis. The sequence goes on along the minus strand of CM033715.1, from coordinate 41,023,214 downwards.
GAAGGATTGTGGGTTCAGATTTGAATAGACAAACTGAAGAGAAGGTTCAGATCATCGAGGAAATATTGCAAGCTGCCTTTGATCATCAAAAAGCTTATTCCGATCATAAGCGAAAGCACATCGAGTATGAGGTTGGTGACAAAGTGTTCCTCAAGGTGTCATCTGGAAGAGAGTTGTCCGATTTGGGTGGAAAGACAAGTTGAGCTCGAGGTTTATTGGATCATATAAAGTGTTCCTCCGAAGATGGCACGCATTCATAATGTCTTCGATGTTTCCATGTTAAGACGATATCATTCTAAACCATCGCATGTTATCCCGCTTGAGGAGATTGAGATCAACACCGACTTGACCTATGTAGAATACCCTATAAGAGTCCTTGATAAGGGAGTTAAAGAGCTTCACAACAATTGTATACCTTTAGTGAAGATGCTATGGAGGAACCACAGGGTTGAGGAAGCCACGTAGGAAGTCGAGGAGGAAAAAAGATTGCTTTATTTGAATTTGTTTCCACTAGGTAAATTTTGAGGATGAAATTGTCTTTATGGATGGGAGATTTGTAACGAATCGGATTTCAAAATTCGTGGGTGGATTCACCCAAGTGGTGGACGATACGTGTTGAGACGATTCATGGGTTGATTTCTTTTTGGTTGTTGGGCAATAGGCTTTGGGTTGGGTTGTGAATGATGAGATAAAGGAAGGGTAAATGAGTAAATTTCTTCTTTTAAAAGAGGAAGAGGATGATTTCCCCAATTCCCTTTCATCTCTATCCTCCTCCCAAGAGCCAAAGACAAAGAGCAAAACTTTGTCATTTTGAGTTTGAAATTCAGAGTAGAAGTGAAGGGTATTGTTATCAGCATCAAACGACTTATCTAGCAAGGTAAGGATGGAAGATTTTTATGGAGTTTGGAAAAATGAGAGTTTGGTGGGGGTGGTAGAGGAAGAACATGAATAAAGGATTTAACTCCATTTCCTGTTGTAAAGTTCCTTCTTTTATGTCTTTTAACCTTCTAGGAATGTTGTAACCTGTTTTACAATATCTCCTTGTAGTGAAAGAGGTTGGTGAGAACTTTAAAGCTCAAGGAAAATGGAGGGCTACAGACTGGTGCAAGGCTAACTGGTACGACACGGGTCCAACCCTCTCAAGAATCTCATACGGCCCAACAAACATCAGGCTCAACTTGCCCTTCTGCCCAAAACGTATTACCCTCTCCCATGGTGACCCCTTAAGAAACACCTTGTCACAAACCTCGTACTCGATATGCTTGCGCTTTCAATTCGCATAAGCTTTCCAACGATCAAAGGCCGCTTACAATCTTTCCTTAATGATCTGAACCTTCTCCTCTGTTTACCTAATCAATTTTGATCCCGCAATCCTTTTTTCATTTAGCTGAGTCCAACATAAAGGTGTTCTACACTTTTGCCCATACAAAGCCTCAAACGGATCCATCTTGATACTCGACTGGAAACTATTGTTATAAGCAAGCTCAGCAAGCGGTAGCTAGTCTTTCCAAGACTTGAATGACTCGCTCGGACTGCTCATCAGCATGAGGGTGAAAAATGGTACTGAAATGCAACCTTGTGTCCAAAGCTTCATGAATTTTCTTCCACAGTCTCGCCGTGAACCAGGGATCTCTATCCGATATGATCGATGATGGCACCTATTAACTCCTCAAAAGTGATAATTTTTATGCTTATTTCACAATGTCTTTGCTTGCCTTTAAGTACATTTAGTTGAATTTAAATGCTAAAATCATGCATCTGCATAAGGAGTTAGGAGCTATTCGGTTGCCAGTGTGAAGGACTATTTTGATGGTTCTGATGTAAGACATAGGCAGACAGACATGAGAGAGAAATGCTGGTAGAGAACGTAGGAAAAGAAGCAAAGAATTGCTGAGTAGCAGTTGGCATAGATAGACCAAGCAAGCCAAGCTTCACTGGCAAAGGATTGAAGTTCAATGCTCTGTCAAAGTAGCTGTTGGACCTTGTACATGTCAGGCCTAGGATTCAAACATGGATAAGATGATCACACGTCTTATCCCTTGCACATTCAAATTTCAAACTCAAAATCTTATCCAAGGGTTTCCACATAAGCCTATTTAAAGGAGATCAAGTAACCACTTGAAAAGATCAAACTGGAGAGAGGTTGCACCATGGTGAACTACAGGTGGTGTGGTTCGACAAGCTAAGACCCAAGAGCTTTGGAGCATTCGAAGGGCTGCATCGACTGATCTCCTTCTTACCTATTCTCTTAGTTTTATTTGTTTTTATTTCAAAATGATGATGTTTTTTGGTTGGACCCCCAACTATGAACTAAGTTTTTTAGTAGGTTGGGGGATGTTTGCGATTACCACTTAATTTATATTAGGTATTTAATAATTAGAATGCCTTGGCATTATTTTCTATTTGCTTGCACATAATTTTTCTAATTCCATTGCCATACGATAGTTGGCATTGTGTACTTCTTGCACCCTAATATCTTAATAGACTTAAGAGGAAATGATCAATTGCCATATACTAAGGCAATAAGCTTCGATAGAAGATGCTCAGGTAGATGAACTTACTTCAGAAGTGAATCTACCTCTTACAAGTAAAGATTGACACTTAATCAAGTTAATTAATGAAAAATTTTACTATTGATATATAGGGGTTTTATTGTGGTTAACTTAGGATATTGCCATCGACAGAGGCAATACAATCTTTAATCTGCTCGACAATAAACCATGGTAGGAAATTATTAAAGGCTGGCATAAGTAGCGTGAAATTGAAGCATGCCTTGCAAAAGCTCATCATTCAATTGAGCACTTCGTTGCCAGACTGCTTTCATTTTCGCTACACTATTTTTGCCATCTATTTAATCTAAAACCTAAAACATTTCAAACACTTTTAATCCTTTCAAACAAGTAAACATTGAGCAAATAATTTCTTGGTCCATCCCTATGGATTCGATACTCAGCTTCATGTTGTATTACTTGCTAACCGTGTATACTTGCACGAATAAGACTCACCTCGGTACTATTCCTTTGCACTTTTGCACTAAATATTCTATCCTTTGCAAAGCGTTAGCAATGTCGACAAGTTTTTGGCGCCGCTGCCGGGGATTGCGACAAAATTTATTGTTATGATTTTTACTTGTTTTTGTTTTATTTTATTTATTTGTTTTGACTTGTGTATGACTAGAAACTTCCCTGTGGTGGAAGATTGGCCATACGACCTAGAAATCAAAAGAACCTTAGGAAGGTTAAAGAAAAAATTTGAGAGATGGCTCAACAAGGCAATGGAGAAGCATATGGTAACCCAAAGAATTAGGGAAATCCACCAATTCACAATGGGATACCAACCGCTCCTGCTGCCCCAGTCGTTAATGTGGAGGAAGAGAGACCTATTAGAGAACACTCGACACCAAACATAGGCAATTTTATTCCAGGACTGATTGATCCCGAGCTAAATAAACTGAATTTTGAACTCAAGCCGGTGATGATACAAACGCTTTTGAATGTAGGACAATTTTATGGAGCGCCTACTAGAGACCCGAGGCAACACTTGAAGTAATTCATGGAAGTTTGCCAGCTATTTTAGCAGCTTGGAGTATTAGAATATACAGTGAAACTAAAATTATTTATATTTTCTCTAAGAGATAGAGCAAAAATGTGGCTAAGTTCTTTTACACCTGGTTCTATCACCTCATGGGGAGATCTATGGCAGAAAGTTTTATTGCGATTCCAGCCACCTAAACTCACTACCAAGCTAAGAAGTGAGATCATCACATTTAGGCAGGCTGATGATGAGACCCTATATGATGCCTAGGAGAGAATTAAGGACCTATCGAGGAGGTGTCTCATGCATGGATTCCCAAATGGACCCAAATGGAGACCTTCTACAATGGACTCAATGCATAAGCCAAAATTATTGTTGATTCTTCGGCAAATGGTTCGCTGCTTGACAAAAACTATATAGATGCAGTTGGCATCCTTGAGAGGATTTCAGCTAATGATTTCGAGTATCCTACTTCCAGACTTGGGATCATAAAAAAAACTGGTGGGAAAATACAGATAGATAAACTTACATCCATCCATGTTGAGATTTCCAATCTTACTAACATGGTGAGAACATTGCAAAAGAGTAACGAATCCCAAGAAGTTAAGGCATTGAGGCCCATTTTGTACAATATCTACATAGAATCATCACATGGAAGATTACCCTGCCAACCCTGAGTCAGTAAATTTTGTTGGCAATTTTAATCGTAATTATAATTCAAATTCCAATACTTACAATGCAAGATGAAGACAACTCCTAAATTTAGCTTAAGGAAATCAAGGAGGTAACCAATACAATGCCCAGCATCAGAACAACAATGCCCAATGTTAGAACAACGCACAACAATGTTTCAATCAAAATGTGCATGTCTAGAGTTTTATGCAGGGCAAAGGAACAACCAGGGGACTTTGACGGATTATATGGAGAGGAATGCTGCAATTATCCAAAGTTTGGCAACATCTACATGAAACTTTGAGGTACATATTAGAAAGATTGCTAGTGTGTAACGCCCTGGTTTTGGGCCTAGAAGTTTGTAGGCTAGTTAGACGGTTCGGTGGACCGGGTTAGAGATTCGAGTCAAATTTGGGAATAAATATTTTTGAGTAAGTTAAAAATATGGAAAAGTGGTTAAAAATAATTATTTAATATATAGATATTGTTGGTAAAATAAATTTTGGAAAATAAGGTTTGGAAGTGTAATATTTTGGTTGGTGACCAAAATGTAATTTCGGTAAACTTTTTTTAGTGATTGTTTTGTAACAGAGTCAAAATTTTGAATCTTTAAGGAGCTATAATACCATTTGGTTTAATCATAGTTTTATCTTAATTAGGATTATTTGAAAAGAGTTTTAATTAAGGAAATTAAAAAGGGTTTTAATTAAGGAAGGTAGTTATTTCTTAAAATCACATTTGACATAACATTCTTATCTCAAAATTTTCTCCCAACTTCTCTTCAACTAAACACTTGATTTTTCATCAAAAAATTGAGGTGGTGATCTTGATTTCCTAAATCTTTGATTTCCTAAATGATTTATCAACTTTGTTTTCTAGGAATCTTATTGTATCTCTTTATTTTTCAAGAGAAAACATCCAATTAAGGGGAAACTCACTCATTCGAGGTAAGGTTCGTTTTTCTCCTCTAATTAAAGGTTCGTTATTGAAATTCCCAAGTTCTTGACTCTTTAAACATGTTTTCTATTGAGTTTTATACTTTAATTGAGGAATATGATTAAATCAAGGTTTAAATGATGGATTTATGTGATTTTCGAATTGGATATGTTTTGTTGGGTTCTTGATTAGTTTTAATCAATATTATGATGTTTTATAATGTTAATAGATTGATTTTAACATTGGAATCCTGAAGCTATATGAATCTCTAATTTTCTAGGTTGATAGTTATGTGGTTTTGAGGAGTTGTGGTGGTTTAATGTTTTCTGGAGATATAAGGATTGTATTGAATGAATCTTAGATGTCAATTGATGTTAATTAATGGATTGGAATGTTAGGTTTTGACTAGGTTAAGTCTAGAGAGTAATCGATGTTGTTTTCGGTTGTTTCAGATGGCGATTGATAGCTTTTAGCAAGGTAATATTGATGAATTGTTTTTCTGGTATTTGGAATGCATTATGATTCATTAATCCTTTGGAATGTTAGGTTTTGACTGGGTTAAGTTTGGAGAGTAATTGATGTTGTTTTCGGTTGTTTCGGATGGCGATTGAAAGCTTTTAGCAAGGCAATATTGAGGAATTGTTTTGCTGGTATTTGGAATGTATTATGATGCATTAATCCTTTGTTGTTATGTGGTTAAAAAAGGGGAGGTTGATCCTGAAGCTACCGGTGAAGCTTTGGAGGCTTCAGACGCTTGAATTCGTGAGTCGGTGAGTGAGAACGTAGATTTCAGCATTGAAATGATTTAAAGGTGGTTTATGGGAGTTTAAACTTAGCTTGAAATGTTGGTTTAAACTTGAAAGTAAGTACAAAGGATTTACTCTCTTGGTCGTGCTTTTATGAAATGGTTTTATGCACTTGTTTTGAATTACATGGTACCTACTGCTAAAGCATGTTTTAAAGTATGTTTAAGATTATTTTTGATCATGAAATGATGATAGATGCACTGTAACACCCCCTACCCGGGTTAGTAGTAACACGGTTCGGGAGCGTTACTTAACAAGCAAGCAAGGCAAGAACATAGACATGGCAAGGACAATACATGCATTACACATTCAAACTTGATTCAATAATCAAGTTACATTCGACAATCAAGCAACCAAGAAGAACAACATTCAAACTTGCTTACTTAACTAACAAGAAAGCCCATACTTGACTCTTACACATCCCTACCATTCAAACTAGACCAAAGCAACCAAATCATGCATTTCTTTTCATGCAAGCAACTCATACTTAGGCATCAAATCTCAAAGGTATTCAAACTACACTAACAAGCAAGCATTTCTAGTTACTCTTTCACCTAAACAATTCGGCTATTAACACCATGCTTCTAGATTCATTTCTTTCTTGCTTACACTTCAAGTTACTACATACATGGTTCTTATAACAACATTCAACCTTTGAAATTCAATCCTATTCGATTATCTTGAAGTTCAAATATGCTTTCTACATTTCATAGTTCATTGATATATACATTTGCCATCTCTTACCTAAATTACTATCACAATTGATTGATCATTCAAATTTACATGTTCATGCTTACATTCAAGCCACATTCTAATCCTAACCATTCGGCCATTTACCTAATTGTATAACATGGCATGTAACTAGTTTCATTCATGCTTAATTCAATCCCATACAATCGGCAATCGCATCTACATGCATGCATATCACACACAACAAGCATTGTTACATTCAAGTGACCCTATATGTCATGGCCATTCGATTAGGGTACAAGTAAGCATCTTGACTCATCATCCTACTTTCTAATTAAGCAAACCACATACAAGATCATAGCATTTGAAAGTTATCAAGATAGCTAGATTAACATTAAGTCATTGCATCAACATATGCACAGCATCATTGAACCATTATAAGCTAGTTAAGTTTATTAAAAACCTTAATCTACATACAAATCATAGATAGGCTATCAAACAATATATACAATCCTTCAAAATGCATGTTCAAGCTAATTAGATACATCTAGTGCCACCATTCTAGGAGAATACAAAACAAGTATGAGATCATACTCTAACAAATCTTGTGTAGGATGCTTCTTGCTCTAGGAATCAAGCTTCGAGATCAAGCAATGTTGAATCCTTTAACCTATAGGTTGGGAATAATGAAATAAGAGTGATAAGTACAAAAAAGTACTTAGTGAGGTAGTAACTACTATCCATTTTGTTATTTCATGTTTCATGTCTTTTAGATCAAGTGTAGACCTAGATAAAGCTTCCAAGCATTAAAGTAGACTTAGCTAGTCTTTAAAGTATCAAGAGTGACCATATCTAGTCTTTCAAGCATCAAGAATATCCTATCTAGGATACCATGCAATTCGGCCAGCAAGATTAGGCAACAAGAAATCATAAGTCATGAATCAAGCAACATGCTTGCAAAACAAGTAACCAAGGAGTCATGCTTCCAAATCAAGCAACATACATTTCATGGCAATACAAGACAAGTATCACGTATAATTGAGTCTTATTTCATTTGTTATTTCATTAAACAACCCCTTGGTACTTAGTTTGTATAGGTAATCGAGTCTCCAACAAACTGTCGCCACAATATGCACCATAGTGCTGGTAAACCCTCTTACTGTCGCCAAAGACCACATACGTACCCTCTGTCTGTCGCCAAATAGGGGACTTAGCCCTGGACCGTAGTCCACCGATGCACAATTAGCTATAGACTCTAAGGCATGCCTTTCGACCCAATCTAACTAGCTACCAAGGTTGTTCGAATTACCATTTATTCAAGTTATCAAGTTCAACATCATGTTCATGTTAAGCCCTTAGACTATTGAGCCTTAGCTCACAAGTCAAGTGATTTCAAGATTCATTTCATCAAATGAGATAACATCTTATCTCAAACAAGTCAATAGCATTCAACCATGTTGTATCATAACACATAAGCAACCAAGTTATCACTAATCATGCATAATCAATTCGAATAGGCATATACATAAGACTAGGATCATGTTTCATGTTTATTTTTAATCATCCTTCCCTTGTTAATTCAAGTTCATGCTTAGATTCATTATCATGACAAGAATGTAACAAAATACATTGGTTAGGACCTAGTCCTAACCCTAAAGGTAACTACACTCACAATACAATCCAAGCAAGCTAGCAATTTTCCTGTATGGCTATCCCCTTGTTCTTAACCCTTGAATGATTTCCTTTTTCTTCCTCAATTTGCTGACCTTGGTCTAGCAAGCATAACACATACACATTTCATCAAAACAAGCACAATATATCATACAATCATAGTAGCAATGTTATCACAATGTACCTAACATTTAGCTATTGTTTTTATACTTCCTTTTAAGCACTTCTTACCAATTTATCTCCACATTGTTATTACTTCATTTTAAAGCATAACTGGACAGACTACAATGTCCCAAAACTGTTTTGGAAACAGTTTACAACTAGGTGCAAAAACAGTCCCAAACTGCCCAGGACACTGCAGCCTTAATCCGTACGTCGGAACTTCGATTGCTATACACCGTTGGAAAGCTAAAAAAATTTAATATAAGACTATGTAAGACTTGCATTTTAGTTCTTATCCAATTAATACAGTTTATTGTTCAAAGACAGGACATTTACACTGCCTGGACAGTTTGCACTGTCCAGCAATTCCTATTTACAGTTTCCAGCATAGGACCCAGTTTTCAGTTCTGTTTTCACCTAATGAAAATAGACATTCTAAGGATCATGTCATTAAAATTTCATCCCTGAATTCAATCTACACAATGTTTGGTGAATTTTCAAAGCGACTGCCCAGAACAGAGCAATTATGGGCAGATTGCATCTAATTACATTTTAATGCCTTTAATCCATTTTAACCAATGTATTGGCCCTATAATTCATTTAATATGACATTATAAACATCTTAAGTTCATGTTAATCCATTTTTCAAAGTTTCCAAAACAGGGAAAGTTGGTTACAATGCCTAATCTTTCATGTTTACTCAATTTCAATTCCACAAAACAGTTTCTAGCTTACATAACTATGTTCATACTTTTATCCTTACATTTCCAGAATTGTTTGCTATCAGTTCAATTTGTTTAACACCTTCTATACATTAACTATTCATGATCATCATCAATTCATTAATTCCATATCTAAATTTTAAGTTCTATTCATTCAATTCCCACTTCAATATCACAATTCAATTTTCCAGCAACCTAGATTTGTTACTCTATAGCAAACACATGATTTCAGCTTTGTACCTAATGTTCATTCCTCAATTTTGTATAGTTCAACAACCATTCTATCATCTAACAACACATTCAAAGTCTAATTCCATCTATAATCATCAAAAACAGTCCAATTCAACAACATAGTTACCTATTCAATTAAACACAAGAAGAATTACACTTACTTTGCTTCTTGTTTAATTTCAATGAAAAATTCCTATACATGCAAGCTAAATTTCTTCTTGAATGGCTGAATTTTCCAAGCTTTATATCTCAATTTCTTTCTCTCTAGTTTCGGCTAAGAAGAATAGTGGAGAAGATGACAACACCGTTATCCACATTAGTGGAATTAGATTTTACTAAACTAACCCTAAATTAGTTACTAATCATGTAATTATTCAAGGGAAAATAAGAGAACCATGAAGTTTATCATGCATTCCTCTTATTTCTTGTTTAATTCAATGTAGACATTCTAGTTTGGTCACTTATTTCATCATTCTTTCAATTAGGCCCTTGACTATTCAGTTTAGCTTAATTCTAAATTCAAATAAGCTATTCACTTATTCAATTTGGTTCCAATAATTCTAAGCTAGGATTTGGGGTGTTACAATTCTCCCCCTAAATTAAATTCGTCCTCGAATTTACCTAAATCGAAAAGGTGAGGATACTGCTTCCTCATGACTTCTTCAGATTCCCAGGTAGCTTCTTCCACCTTATGATTTCTCCATAGGATCTTAACAAGAGGAACAATCTTGTTCCGAAGCTTTCTTACTTCCCGGTCAAGAATCTGAATAGGTTCTTCTTCATAGGACAAGTCAGGATTCAATTCAACTTCTTCTGGCTCAAGAATATGGGATGGGTCTGATTTGTATTTTTTGAGCATGGATACATAGAATACATTATGGATTCTATCGAATTCTTCAGGGAGAGCTAATCGATAGGCCACAAGTCCAATTCTTTCAGTGATTTCGAATGGACCAATGAATCGGGGGCTGAGTTTCCCTTTTCTTCCAAATCGAAGGACTTTCTTCCATGGTGAGACCTTTAGGAAGACTTTGTCTCCAACAGCATACTGGATGTCTCTTCTTCTCAAGTCAGCATATGCTTTTTGTCTATCGAAAGCTGCCTTCAATCGATCATGGATGATCTTCACTTGTTCTTCGGTTTCCCGAAGTAATTGAGGCCCTAGCTCTTTTTTTCCCCCAATTCATTCCATCATAAGGGAGTCTTACATTTCCACCCGTATAGAGCTTCGAATGGTGCCATCTGAATAGATGCTTGGAAGCTATTGTTGTATGCAAACTCTACAAGGGGTAGAGATTTCTCCCAGTTCTTCCCGAGCTCTATAACACAAGCACGAAGCATGTCTTCTAGTACTTGAATAATCCTTTCAGATTGTCCATCAGACTGAGGATGGAAAACTGTACTTAGATTTACTTTAGTTCCAAGAGCTTTCTGTAGAGGCTTCCAAAATCTAGAAGCAAATATAGGATCACGATCAGAGATTATTGTTGTAGGTACACCATGTAGTCGAATCACTTCACGGATGTATAGCTCGGCTAAGGTTTCCAAGCTCATGTTCATTCAAACAGGGATGAAGTGAGTAGACTTTGTGAATCTATCAACAATCACCCATACAACATCGTTCTTTCTTGGAGTGGAAGGAAGACTAGTAACGAAATCCATTGTAACCCGATCCCATTTCCACTGAGGGAATTCGATTGGCTGAAGTAATCCAGTAGGGACTCGATGTTCAGCTTTAACTCTTTGGCAAGTCAGGCACTTCGATACGAAGTCTGTGATAGCTGGTTTCATACTCGGCCACCAGTATAATGGCTTTAGATCCTTGTACATCTTAACAGATCCTGGGTGAATCGAGAATGAGCTTTGGTGAGCTTCTTGTAACATTTCTTGTGTTATTTCCTCACTGTTAGGAACACACACTCTATCCTTGAAATAGAGAAGTCCATTCGACTTAAGGGAGAAGTCAGAATTTGACTCAGAGTCTAACTTGGATATGATCTTCTGAATATCTGAACTAGTTTCCTGAAGTTATTTAATTATCGAGATTAAGCTGGATTGAACTTGAAGTTCGGAGAAGAATTTCCGTCCTTTGGATAAACGAAAATGAGCATTGATAGCTAGAGTAGCTACAAGAATACATAGGATCATTAAGGAAAATTTTGAGTGGTTACTTGCAAAACAAGTAAGTGTTTGAATAGCTTTCTTATGACCCAAGAAAGTTCAAATTTGATTTAAATATACTAGAATTTAGATTTAGAAGTTTACCCGAGTATGGTTTGTGGCTAAGGGCATTAGCAACCACGTTAGCTTTTCCCGGATGGTAGTCGATAACCAAATCGTAGTCTTTAAGCAATTCAAGCCATCTTCGTTGTCTCAGATTCAAATATTTCTGAGTAAGGAGATATTTGAAACTCTTATAGTCTGTGAACATGTTACATTTCTCCCCGTACAAGTAATGTCTCCAAATCTTGGGAGCAAACACGATAGCTGCCAATTCTAGATCGTGTGTTGGATAGTTTGACTCGTGTGGTTTCAGTTGCCTTGAAGCATAAGCTACCACCTATCCATCTTGCATTAGGACACATCCGAGTCCTAAACGATATGCATCACTATAGATAGTGAAATATTTACCCGATTCTGGTTGGATAAGAACAGGTGCATGATTCAGGGCTTATTTAAATTGATCGAAACTTCATTGTTGGCTTTTCGACCAAACAAAAGGTGTATCATTTCGGGTTAACTTTGTCAAACTTGCGGCAATGGAGGAAAAGCCTTTGACAAATTGTCGAGAATATCTGGCTAAACTGAGAAAGCTTCTGATTTCACTAACATTCCTCAGAGGTCTCCAATCCTGGATGGACTGAATTTTCTTCGAGCCTACTTTAATCCCTTCTGCCGAGATGACATGGCCAAGGAACGAGACTTCCGATAGCCAAAATTCACACTTAGAGAACTTTGCGAACAATTGACCTTCCCGAAGAGTTTGTAATACAATTCTAAGATGTTCAGAGTATTCTTCCTTGTTCCGGGAGTAAACTAGGATGTCATCAATGAAGATGACCACGAACTTGTCGAGATAAGGCTTGAACAATCGATTCATGATATCCATAAAAGTAGCCAGAGCATTCGTTAACTCGAATGGCATTACAAGAAATTCATAGTGGCTGTATCGAGTACGAAAGGCTGTCTTGGGCACATCTTCTTCTTTTACTCTTATTTGATAGTACCCCGATCGAAGATCGATCTTTGAGAATACTGAAACATCCTTGAGTTGATCGAAGAGATCTTCTATTCTAGGAAGAGGATACCGATTCTTGATCGTAAACTTGTTCAATTGTTTGTAATCAATACAGAGTCTCATAGTCCCGTCTTTCTTCTTCATGAACAAGACTGAAGCACCCCAAGGAGATTAACTAGGCCGTATGAAACCTTTATCTTGCAACTCCTGAAGTTGCTTTTTTAATTCTTTCAACTCAATAGGTGTCATTCGATAAGGTGTGATGGTCACCAGAGTTGTTCCAGGATGAACTTCAATCCCGAACTCTACTTCTCTGGTCGGAGGGACACCAGGGAGTTCCTCGGGAAAAAAATCAGTGAATTCAAACACAATTGGCATACTAGGTAAGTTGAATTCCATCTTATCTTGAATGATCATTTTAGCAAAAATTAAGGTTGGTTTCTTGTCTATTAAGAGAATAGATTCTTTCCCTAAACCCAGAGATACAATCTCCGATTTTAGCAATCTACCCAGGCCTTGTGTTTACTTAACCAATCTAACCCCAATATCAAGTCAAATTCACAATATGGTAAGACATAAAGATCAATGGGAAAGGGTATATTTTGAATGGTCAAGGAATTTTGCTTGTGGCACAAGTTAATGGGTGTTTTTCCCCAAATGGATTCGAAACTAGAAGGCTGTATTCAATAATTTTAGGTTTCAATTTTAACTTGTTAATCAAGGTAGAACAAACAAATGAATGGGTAGACCCCAAATCAATTAAAGCATATGCAGGACTGGTATTTATCTCAACGGTACCTGCAATAACATCAGGAGATTCTTCATCATCTTTACCACGAATGTGGTACATACGAGCAGGGGCTCAGGATTCCTGATGAGTAGGGGCATTCGAATGGTTCCCCCTGTCTCTCCCCTGATTCCCAGACTGGGCTTACTTAGGACCCTTATTTCGATTGGAGAGAGTTGAGCTTGCATTTCTAGGAGTTCAACTTGGAACCTTATTTGGATTTTGAGGACAATCCCAGATATAGTGATCTAAGGCTCCACATAAGTAGCATGAGTTTTGTTGAGTCCTTCATTGCCCAGTGTCGTGCTTCTGACAGAACTTGCAAGTAGAATACTGAAAAGCTTTACCAGAATTCCCTGTACTATCAACAGTGAATTTTTTACTCGATTCTGGTTGGATAAGAACTGATGCATGAGTCAGGGCTTGTTTAAGTTAATCAAAACTTCGTTGTTGGCTTTTCGACCAAAAAAAAGGTGTATCCTTTCGGGTTAACTTTGTCAAACTTGCGGCAATAGAGGAAGAGCCTTTGACAAATCGTTGATAATATCTGGCAAAACCGAGAAAGCATCTGATTTCACTAACATTCCTCGAAGGTCTCTAATCTAGGATGGACTGAATTTTCTCCGGGTCTACTTTAATCCCTTCTACTGGGATGACATGGCCAAGGAACAAGACTTCCAATAGCCAAAATTCACACTTAGAGAACTTTATGAACAATTGATGACCCCGAAGAGTTTGCAATACAATTCTGAGATGTTCAGAGTGTTCTTCCTTGTTCCGGGAGTAAACTAGGATGTCATCAATGAAGATGACCACGAACTTGTCGAGATAAGGCTTGAACACTCAATTCATAAGATCCATGAAAGCAGCCGGAGCATTCGTTAACCCGAATGGCATTACGAGAAATTCATAGTGGCCATATCGAGTATGAAAGGTTGTCTTGGGCATATATTGTTCTTTTACTCTCATTTGATAGTGCCCCGATCAAAGATCGATCTTTGAGAATACCAAAGCATCCTTGAGTTGATCGAAGAGATCTTCTATTCTAGGAAGAAGATACCGATTCTTGATCGTAAACTTGTTCAATTGTTTGTAATTAATACAAAGTCTCATAGTCCCGTCTTTCTTCTTCACGAACAAGACTAGAGCACCCCAAGGAGATGAACTAGGCCGTATGAAACCTTTATCTTGCAACTCCTGAAGTTGCTTCTTTAATTCTTTCAACTCAACAAGTATCATTCGATAAGGTGTGATGGACACCGAAGTTGTTCTAGGCTGAACTTCAATCCCGAACTCTACTTCTCTGTTCGGAGGGACACCAGGGAGTTCCTCGGGAAAAACATCAGTGAATTCAGACATAATTGGCATACTAGGTAAGCCAAATTCAATCTCATCTTGAATGATAATTTTAGCAAAGATTGAGGTTGGTTTCTTATCTATTAAGAGAATGGATTCTTTCCTTAAACCCAGAGATACAATCTCTGATTTTGGCAATCTACCCAGGCCTCATGTTTACTTAACCAATCTAACCTCAATATCAAGTCAAACTCACAATATGGTAAGACATAAAGATCAATGGGAAAGGTTATATTTTGAATGGTCAAGGAAGCTTGCTTGTGGCACAAGTTAATGGGTGTTTTCCCTCTAATGGATTCGAAACTACAAGACTAAGTTCAATAATTTTAGGTTTCAATTTTAACTTGTTGATCATGGGTAGACCCCGAATCAATTAAAGCATATGCAGGACTGGAATTTAACTCAACGGTACCTGCAATAACGCCGGGACCTTCTTCATCATATTTAGCACGAATGTGGTACATACGAGCACGGGCTCAGGATTCCTGATGAGTTGGGGCATTCGAATGGTTCCCCCCTACTTCTCCCCTGATTTCTAGACTAGGCTTGCTTAGGACCCTTGTTTCTATTGGAAAAAGTTGAGCTTGCATTTCCAGGTGTTCGACTTGGAACTTTATTGGGATTCTGAGGACAAACCCGGATATAGTAATCTGAGGCTCCACATAAGTAGCACAAGTTTTGTTGTGTTCTGCATTGCCCATTGTGGTACTTCTAACAGAACTTGCAAGTAGAATACTGAACAACTTTACCAGAATGCCCCGTACTATCAACTAAGATCATCGGGGCTGAGGATTTGATTACCGATTGAGGTTTCAGTAGATAATTGCTCTTCTGGACATGAGTACAATTTGAAGAGTGGTCTTTAGAATGCTTAACTTTCTTTGACTGTCAGTGTAGCTTTTCATCATTTCTAGATCGTTTATCTTTCCAGGAGTTCCCACTCTTACGCTTCTCTAAGGCCTTCATCTTCGCCTATGTAGCAATGACTCGGTTTACCAAGTTTTGGAAGTACGTAATATCGAAAGTAGTGAATATAGGGATTAATTCATCATTTAACCAGTCAATGAATATTTGGTATTTGTCAGCCTCAGTTTTTATATATTCCGACCCATATTTGCAATTCTTGCAGAAGTCGCTTACATACTGTTCAATAGGTCAGCCCCCTTGCTTGATGTACAAGAAACATTTTCAGTGCTCAGGCAAATAATGTTTACTAATATACTTCTTCCTGAATTCATTGAGGAAGAATTTCTACGTCACAGCTTCTGCAGGTGCAGTCAACGTAGTAGTTTCCCACCAGCTTAAGGTTTCATCAGCTAACAAAGCTATAACACATTCGAGTTTGTGCTCATCAGCACAAAGTAGTTGCTTGGTAAGGATTTGAGTAGTGGCTTCAAGCCAGTACTTAGCTACTTCTGGGTTTGCTTCATCTGTTCCAGTGAAGGTATAAGCTCACTGTTGAGCCAGTTTGTCAATCGGGGCTCGGTTAGGCACATCAACTGTAGGAGCAATTGGATGATCTTGCTTTAAGGCAGACACTAGATGATTAAACATATCCTTCAAACTTAGAAGCAATTCTTGCTGCACAGGATTGATAGCAGGAGCTTCCTGTTGAGCAGCAATTTGAGCTATATGTTGAGCTTGATGTTAAGGAAGAATCTGTTCCATCCTCACACTGTCTCCTTCGTTCAAGGAGCCTTCAGGACTTTCATTATCCCGACCGAGTCACTTCACGGATGTATAGCTCGGCTAAGGTTTCCAAGCTTGTGTTCATTCGAACAGGAATGAAGTGAGTAGACTTTGTGAATCTATCAACAATCACCCATACAACATCGTTCTTTCTTGGAGTGGAAGGAAGACCAATAACGAAATTCATTGTAATCCGATCCCATTTCCACTGAGGGAATTCAATTGGGTGAAGTAATCCAGAAGTGACCCAATGTTCAGCTTTAACTCTTTGGTAAGTCTGGCACTTCGATATGAAGTTTGTGATAGTTGATTTCATACCTGGCCACCAGTATAATGGCTTTAGATCCTTGTACATCTCAACAAATCCTGGGCGAATCGAGAATGAGCTTTTGTGAGCATCTTATAACATTTCTTGTCTTATTTCCTCATTGTTAGGAAAACACACTCTGTCCTTAAAATGGAGAAGTCCATTCGACTTAAGGGAGAAGTCAGAATTTGACTCAGAGTCTAACTTGGATATGATCTTCTGAAGATCTGAATCGGTTTGGTGGAGTTCTTTAATTCTCGAGATTAAGCTGGATTGAACTTGAAGTTCAGACAAGAATTTCCGTCCTTTGGATAAAAGAAAATGAGCATTGATAGCCGGAGTAGCTACAATAATACATAGGATCTTTAAGGAAAATTTCGAGTGGTTACTTTCAAAACAAGTAAGTGTTCGAATAGCTTTCTTGTGACCCAAGAATGTTCAAATTCGATTGAAATATACTATAATTTATATTTAAGAGTATACTCGAGTATGGTTTGCGACAAAGGCCATCAGCAACCACGTTTGCTTTTCTCAGATGGTAGTCGATAACCAAATCGTAGTCTTTAAGCATATCAAGACATCTTCATTGTCTTAGATTTAAATATTTCTGAGTCTGGAGATATTTGAGACTCTTGTGGTCTGTGAACATGTTACATTTCTCCCCGTATAAGTAATGTCTCCAAATTTTGAGAGCAAACACGATAGCTACCAATTCTAGATCGTGTGTTGGATAGTTTGACTCGTGTGGTTTCACTTGCCTTGAAGCATAAGCTACACCTATCCATCTTGCATTAGGACATATCCGAGTCCTAAATGAGATGCATCACTATAGACAGTGAATTCTTTGCCTGATTCTGGTTGAATAAGAACCGGGTGCATGAGTCAGGGCTTGTTTAAGTTGATCAAAACTTCGTTGTTGGCTTTCTGACCAAACAAAAGGTGTATCCTTTCGGGTTAACTTTGTGAAACTTACGGCAATGGAGGAAAAGCCTTTTACAAATTGCCGATAATATCCTACTAAACCGAGAAAGCTTCTGATTTCACTAACATTCCTCAGAGGTCTCCAATCCAAGATGGATTGAATTTTCTTTGGGTCTACTTTAATCCCTTCTACTGAGATGACATAGCCAAGGAACGAGACTTCCGATAGCCAAAATTCACACTTAGAGAACTTTGCAAACAATTGACGTTCCCAAAGAGTTTGCAATACAATTCTGAGATGTTTAGAGTATTCTTCCTTGTTCCGGGAGTAAACTAGGATGTCATCAATAAAGATGACCACGAACTTGTCGAGATAAGGCTTGAACACTCGATTCATGAGATCCATGAAAGTAGCCGGAGCATTCATTAACCCGAACGGAATTACGAGAAATTCATAGTGGTCATATCGAGTACGAAAAGTTGTCTTGGGCATGTCTTCTTCTTTTACTCTCATTTGATAGTACCCCGATCGAAGATCGTTCTTTGAGAATACCGAAGAATCCTTTATTTGATCAAAGAGATCTTCTATTCTAGGAAGAGGATACCGATTCTTGATCGTAAACTTGTTCAATTGTTTGTAATCAATACAAAGTCTCATAGTCCCGTCTTTCTTCTTCACGAACAAAACTAGAGCACCCCAATGAGATGAACTAGTCTGTATGAAACCTTTATCTTGCAACTCCTGAAGTTGCTTCTTTAATTCTTTCGACTCAACAGGTGTCATTGGATAAGGTGTAATGGACACCGAAGCTGTTCTAAGATGAACTTCAATCCCGAACTCTACTTCTCTGGTCAGACGGACACCAGGGAGTTCCTCGGGAAAAACATCAATGAATTCAGACACAATTGGCATACTAGGTAAGCCAAATTCAATCTTATCTTGAATGATCATTTTAGAAAAGACTGAGGTTGGTTTCTTGTCTATTAAGAGAACGAATTCTTTCCCTAAACCCCAAAGATACAATCTCCAATTTTGGCAATCTACCTAGGCCTCGTGTTTACTTAACCAATCTAACCCAAATATCAAGTCAACTTCACAATATGGTAAGACATAAAGATCAATGGGAAATGGTATATTTCGAATAGTCAAGGAAGCTTGCTTGTGGCGCAAGTTAATAGGTGTTTTCCCCTAATGGATTCGAAACTACAAGACTAGATTCAATAATTTCGGGTTTCAATTTTAACTTGTTAATCAAGGCAGAACAAACAAATGAATGGGTAAACCCTGAATCAATTAAAGCATATGCAGGACTAGAATTTAACTTAACGGTACCTGCAATAACATCGAGAGCTTCTTCATCATCTTTACCATGAATGTGGTGCATACGAGCAGGGGCTCGGGATTCCTAATGAGTAGGGGCATTCGAATGGTTCCCCCTGCCTCTCCCCTAATTTCCAGACTAGGCTTTCTTAGGACCCTTGTTTTGATTGGAAAGAGCTGCTCTTGCATTTCCAGGAATTTGACTTGGAACCTTATTGGGATTCTGAGGACAATCTCGGATATAGTAATCTAAGGCTCCACATAAGTAGCCCAAGTTTTGTTGAGTTCTGCATTGCCCGGTGTAGTGCTTCTGACAGAACTTGTAAGTAGAATACTGAATAGCTTTACCATAAAAATAGTGTACCTAATGATTTCAGCCCGGTGCAATGTGTGCGAAAGAAAAATGGCATGAACATGGTTCAAAATAATAATGATGAGTTAATTCCTTCTATAATTGTTACCGGGTAGAGAGTGTGCATGGATTATAGGAAGCTGAACAATACCACCAGGAATGATCACTTTCCACTGCCCTTCATGGATCAGATGTTGGATAGACTAGTAGGTAAGGCATTCTATTGCTTCCTAGATGGCTATTAAGGATATAATCAAATTGCATAGCTTCAAAAGATCAAGAGAAAACCATATTTACCTGTCCATATGGGACATTCTCTTTTAGAAGAATGCCCTTTCGACTGTGTAACGCTCTGACAACGTTTCAACATTGTATGATGTCTATCTTTTTTATCATGGTTGAGAACAACCTAGAAGTTTTCATGGATGACTTCTCGGTGTTTGGCAGGACATTTGAGGAATGCCTTCAAAATCAAGAGCTTATTTTGAGGAGATGTATTGAGACTAACTTGGTCTTGAACTGGGAGAAATGCCACTTCATGGTGAAGGAAGGCATAGTTCTAGGTCATAAAGTGACGAAGAAAGGCCTAGAAGTTGACAAAGCAAAAGTGGAGGTAATCAAATAGTTGCCACCTCCTACAAGTGTAAAAGGTATAAGAAGTTTTTTGGGTCATGTAGGTTTTTAACGCCGTTTCATTAAAGATTTTTCAAAAATTTCTAAACCTTTATGCTTGCTTTTAGAACAGAAAGCCACTTTTGCGTTTGATGATTCATGTTTACAAGCATTTCAGGAATTGAAAGATAGGTTGATCAATGCCCCCATAGTTATGGCACCAGATTGGAGTGAGCCCTTCGAGCTCATATGAAATTCCAATGACTATGCCGTTGGAGTTACATTAGGACAGAGGCGTGGCAAGATTTTTCATACCATTTACTATGCCAGGCGGACATTGAATGAGCACAACTAAACTTGACCACTATCGAGAAAGAATTTCTCACGGTTGTATTTGCATTTGATAAATTCCGATCTTACTTAGTTGGTAACAAAGTTATGGTTTATACAGATCACACGACATTAAAATACCTCTTGGCAAAGAAGGATGCCAATCCTAGACTGATCTGATGGACACTTATGCTGCAAGAGTTTGATCTCGAGATTCAAGACAATAAAAAAAGTGAAAACTTGGTAGCTGAACATTTGTCAATATTAGAACATCACGTTGAGGAAGGTAGGACCACTACCATTAGAGATGAATTCCCCAATGGATACCTGCTTGTAGTCGATTCCATGCCATGGTATGTAGACATAGTCAACTACCTAGTAAGTAATATCATGACACCAGATCTGGCAAGCAATGCTAGGAAATGCTTTCTACAAGATGTGCTGTAGTACTATTGGGATAAGCCAATTCTTTTTAAACATTGTGCTGACCAAGTAATCCGCTGATGTTTGCCAGAGGATAAGTAGCACAATATTTTGCAATTGTGCCATGCAGCGCCACATGGAGGCCACTTTGCTAAAATGAAGACCACGACCAAAGTGTTGCAGTCAAGTTTCTTTTGGCCCACATTGTTTAAAGACACTCATTTCTTTTCGAAGGCATGTGACGGATGCCAGCAGACAGGTAACATCTAGAGCAGACATCAATTGTCACTCCAGAATATTATACAAGTGGATATGTTTGAAGTATGGGAAATAGACTTCATGGGTCATTTTCCCCCATAAATTGGCAATCTATATATTCTTGTGGTCGTTGATTATGTTTCCAAGTGGGTTGAGGTTATTGCACTGCCAACAAATAATGCCAAGGTCGTTGCTAAGTTCCTGCATAAGAATATCTTCATGAGATTCGGTGCCCCCAGAGCCATCATTCATGGTGAAGGTACACATTTTAAGTGTAATTTAATCTCTAGAGCTCCGTGTAGGTACGGGATCCAGCAATGCATTGCCACAACTTACCATCCCCAGACAAATGGCCAAGTGGAGATCTCAGACAAAGAGATCAAGAACATTCTGGAAAAGACTGTGAATCCATTGAGGAAGGACTGGTCCTTGAGACTAGAAGATTCCTTGTGGGCTTATAGACCAGCCTTTACGACTCCATTTGGAACTTCTCCCTATAGGCTCGTATAATATCGTAAATTTTCTTAGCTTAGAAAAATGTTGCTTCGACACTATGTCAAATTTCATTAATTGTTAAATCCTTGAAAATCAATTACATTTCTAGGGAACAATTCAAAGTTATAGGAAATTGAATGACTAATGTGGAAAGGACTAAAATGAAAGTGTTGTAAAAGTAGAATGTTGCATGTTAAATGGGAAATGGAAAAAGATCTTTACACATGGTACTTAAGGCAATGCCATGGAGAAGGGATTGATTATATGGAAATTTTCTTTCCAGTATGTCATCTCCCTCCTTTGAGTAACCGAAACAATAGTAAGAGAGTGAGGAAAAGCTAGACTTTGTTGGCTATGAAATATTAAAGGAGATTCAATGCATGACATCTCCAAAAATTCTTGTTAATTGCTCGTGTTAAAGAAGAGTAAGTATATTTGTTACCCTTCTTGTGTTAGATCTTATTTGGAAGAAATTTTGTTATGAATATTTGTGGAATGGAAGTTTTTATGCTTGTTAGAGTGAGTTAGAATTGTGGTAGGAATTGTTTCTATGATTAAGAGTCATATCTTGATACATTTATGCATGCATGTGGGAAGGATGAATGGTTCGAATGCTGCATGAGAAAGTAGAAATTCTTGATTTTTCTTATAGGGCTATTCGATTGGAATAATTACATATATATATATGTAACTGTTCTGTTTTGCATGTAAGGATTAGAATTGGGCTTGCTTTGATAATTAAAAATGTATACATTTTACAATTGGATATAAAAGACATCATGTGACTTTAATGGCTACTTTCAAGACTGAAAATATAAACATGAAGAATTAAGGGCTATTCTGTTTAACATGCTCAATTTAGGGACTGATTTTATGAGTTTAGAGGACTGTTTTGTTCAATAAGCAAACTGTTAAGTGTTCATATGAGTAAAGCTAACAATCAGGGCTGTTATGGTGAATATTAAGGGTGATTAGGGGCTGTTTTAATGCATAAGAAAGTTATATAGGAATGTTTTGTGTGAATAAATGAATTGTTTTGTATCTAGTTAAATTTGGGGATTGTTACAAGTGTTTAAAAGCAATAGTGGACTGCTTTGATTATGAAATTGTGTAAGTAAGAATTTATGATTGTTTTGGGTATATGAGAACAAGTATGGACTGTTTGGGGTTGATAAAACATGGGAAAAATGTTAAACAAGTTTAAAGGGCAAGATATAGCATAGTAAAGGGTAATTGGGCTGTTTGAACATGTAAAGAAACTGTTTTTAAAACTTGGAATGTTTTGAAATGAATACTTGTAAAATGGAACAGTTTGAAACTGTTTTGTTATAGATTTAATTGTCAATGAATTATTGAGTATGGATAAATAAGAACATATGTAAATTGTGATTTGTACCGAAGTGTGTATTTGTATAAAAATTAATCAGGGCAGAATTTCACTTATAGGAACCTTAGGAGACTACTTTGAGCAAACTGAAAATATGATGGGCTGTTTTGAATGTTGTATTTGGGTTCATATAAAACCTGGATTTCTATGGTTGTAAAACGAACATTATGGACTGATTTTCACAATTCAAAAATAGAGGAGATTGTTTTGGTAACATATGGGACTGTTGTATAACATAAAATGTACGTACTTGTTAGTTGCTTTGTTTTTGTATATGTGTGTACTTGAATGGACTGTGTTTATGCATTGCAAGTGTTTGAGGGTTTAATGGGTAGACTTAAGGATGATTAAGTGAAAATGCAAGTGTTGTGGGGCTATATTTTGATTAGAAATAAATGTGGGACTGTTTGATAAGAACTAAGGAATGTATGATTGCTTTTCTATGAGGTGTATGTAACGCATGATAAGTGAATTTATATATTCATTTGAGGGCTGTTTATACGTCACAAACAAAGTTAAACATCTTGGTTGGAATCATAGTGAAAGCATATGTTTAAATGATTTAAGAAGCATATAGAAACATTAGGAATTTGGCTTTGATAAATATGAGTGTATACTCAAGCAAGTATACCAAGTTTAGAGATGTTCTGAAGGTTGATATGTGGGTAGACAATAATTACTAAATTGCTTATATATGTGTGTGGTTTGTTGAAATGGTAACTACTTGCGAATTAGTCTAATAATTGTAGGAGTATGGGGATGCTTATTTCGTGTGTAACTTGTGAATTAAGTAACAAGTAAAGCCATACAAGAAGGGATCTTGATTAAAATAAAGCATGATTAACATTTTGAGTACTGTTAAGTTATAAAGAAAAAGAAATAAAGGAAGTTTATTGGTAAACATGACAATTACCTGCTATCAACTATGATGTTAAAATTCATAATTAGTAACTTTCGAAATTATGAATATATAAGTATGTTTGGTGTGATTGCCTAAATGGTCAAGGTTAGTTTAAATATCTTGATGCGAATATAAATGGTCTTTTATATGTTAAGTAATACCGAATCCAATTTTACAAGTGGATAAAATGTTTGATAAGCTGTAGAGGAAGGAAAAATTCTATATGGTTAGGTCGATAAACAACCCAAGAAAGTTTATAAGTTAAAAATAAGGACTTATATAACAACTTGTTTCATTAATAAAATGAACACTCTAATAAGTTAAATACCCTTGCAAGAAATGACGAATCATGTTAGAAAACTTGCTTATATTGGTTATAATGGACGATAAGGTACTCACGTATGATATTCAAAATACATGATAAATGTGGATAGCTTAAATTCCTTTGTAATACGCTCACAACTTATTCGACAACCTTAATGAGAAGGTTTCTAATGGTAAGGTAATAAGGACCTTAAGGATAAGTTGGAGCATACTTAATGTGGTTATAAAAAAGAAACCTATGAACTATTGGTTAGACCTAATGTCTTAAAGGATACGAAAACTAGAAACGTTATACACATGATTGGTGTCGAATGTGGTAACTTGATAGTTAAGTAATGTGTTCTTTAATTGAATATTCTGACATTTGTGTCTAATGTGACATTGTTTTCGAAGGGTGAGCATTTTTTTTGAATTAAAGATTTGTGTTTAATATCGAATTCATAGATAAGATATGGAGATTGCTAATAACCTACTGATTTTAATGGTTTTCAAATATCTAAATGAATAGTAATATATATATATACATGCGCATGCTTGTATGATGAATGATTGTTTCCATGAATTGGTTGCTTACTTGTTTGGGGATGGTCCTCATTTATATAATGATTGTTGTCATTCAAATAGAATGTTAAAAAGGGTACATTGTAAGGTTATGTACATGCTTGTTTGGTTGGACTTAAGGAAAGAACGGGACTAGCTATTTAAGGTCTATTGTATAGTTTTAAGACCTTTGCTCTACCTCACTAAGGGATTCCTTAGCCTATTCCTTTCTCCATCTTTCAGGACATTGTTACCACATGTTAAACTCCTGAGCTTGGACAAGATCACAAGAGGAAGAAATACATTTTGTAACCTTTCTCCCTTTAAGAACTCCTAGATTGGTGACACATAGGGATATGGTTGCATAAGTGCATTAGATCTTTTTTGAGATATATGTATATAAGCTTTATTAGTTTCCAAGTTTTGTAAAGGGCCTTTGTATGTTTTCTTTGGTTGCTTGCTATTTGAATTATAGTGGTTGGTGTGTTATATGGTTGCTTAGAAATTTATATGTGTTGCATGCTATTGGATCACTATGCTATCGTATGCTTGTGAATTTTTTGTATTAATAAGTGTTATTTACTATATGATAACTCAACAAAGGATGCTTTATGATAGCACATAGGTATAAATGTTGATATGCAAGATAAGATACATTATTTATGAAAATGGTAATTGAAAATGTTAATAGAAGTTAAAACTGATTCGGACCACTTAGTGTTTCTAGGTGATTAATATGGACACTTTTTGTTGGATTTCTAATGCGTTGGTTGATACTGAAATTTCATGATGGTCCTTCTTTGATGGACATGGTTAAGTTAACGTGTGTGTAAACCACATTTATTAATCAAGAGATTTAATGAAATAACTTCTTTATAGTTATGAGAAAAATAATGATCTGCCACCTTACCTACTTCTCTAAGCCCTACGAATAACTTGTCGGTAATAATTTATGTATGTTCAATTGGTTGACTAGAGATTTAGAGTTAATGATTAATGCTCGTATACTGGTTCGACAAGATGCATGAGTTAATGTTAGATCCACGGATTAAAATTTTAAGAAGGTTTAATTTACCTCGGCTATCAAGGGTGTATTCAATTTATTGTACTAAGTTTACTATGGAAGTTAATTAAGTTTGTTTGACATGCTCGATATAGTAGTTAAAGTACAATACTTATATGTGTATATGTGTTTGAGCAGAAGTTAAGTTGGAAGTAAAACTTGTGAGTGAATCTTAAAAGTTTCAAATTATCCGTATTTTTCGGAAGCATGACTACTAGTTTCGAGTTAGTTATTAAAATGTTTGTGTTTTTGCTTCTTAACACCTCCTAATTCGTCTTACTCCTAAGCCGGGTTTTAGGGTGTTACAGCTCGTGTTTGAGAATGCACACCACTTACTAGTGGAATTGGAACATAGAGCTTATTGGGCAATCAAAAAGCTCAATATGGAGTGGAAAACTACTGGTACAAAATGCTTATTATACATGAACGAGTTATAGGAATTCAGAACACATGCTTACGAGAATGCCAAACTTTACAAGGAAAGGACAAAATGATGGCATGAGAACATGATAGTGCCAAGGCAATTTGAGCACTCAAATTGAGAATCATTTAACACAAGCTCGGTGTTCGATGGCTCTTGTAGGGGTACTTGTAGATTAGGAGGATTCTCCCCCTTTTCTCCTCATGATTGGTCGAGGAGCCAACCATGTGCT
This sequence comes from Hibiscus mutabilis, assembly GCA_019671005.1. Classification (NCBI taxonomy): domain Eukaryota; kingdom Viridiplantae; phylum Streptophyta; class Magnoliopsida; order Malvales; family Malvaceae; genus Hibiscus; species Hibiscus mutabilis. The sequence continues at coordinate 40,996,833 of CM033715.1, read as the reverse complement.
CAACTTCTTCGTGAGCCTTATCGAAGTCAGGCATCTTTACACTATACGATATAAAAAATTAAACTCCTAGGTAGCATATGCAATGCAATAACTATGCAACAGACTTTAGTTTAGTCCTAGAATCGACTAAACTCTAGCTCTAATACTACAATTGTAACATCCTCCACCCAGCTTGGTAGGAACCTGGGTTAGAGAACGTCACCGCTGAACTATATGCTGAAGGAGCAACGAATTTGAATTATAATTCAAACATTAACCAATACTATGCTTACATAATATTCTGATATCAATACAATAGCCTTACCGATTCAGTTCTATACTTGGGTTACTGATCAGGGATCAATTTTAGTTTGTTTTTTTTCTAGTTTAGGGGACCAAATTGTAATTTTTGTAATTCAGGAGTCCTTGCTTATAATTAACAATACTATAATGAAATTTAATTCATGATCAATATTCATGCAAATTTTTAGTTTAATTAGAGTTCATTTACTAGTTCAATTAAACCATGCAATATATAGTGAATCTATAAACTATTTAAAATAGTGTTCATAGCCCATTAACATAATTAATTGCCACCATATCGAAACACCAAGGGGATGCATCGGTACGAGCATGCATGATTTAAGCCTTAATTAGAAACTGCCAAATTCTGTTTCGATACAGCTTAACTACTATCGGTACGTGATAACGGAATTAACAGACACCGTATCAAAACACCTAAGGGGTGTATCGATACGGGTTGACCTAATTTGACTTGACCGTTGACCACTATTTCAATACCCCTAGGGCCGTATTGATACCGATGTGCACAGTTTCAAGTTTTGTTTGCCAAAATCCTTACCTATTTCGATACAACTAGGGCTGTATCGATACGAATTGACCATGGTTGACCTGTTTCGATACGCCCAAAGGCCGTATCGATACAACTAAACTCCTCAACCTTACTGTCAACTTCTATATCGAAATGTCCTAGCTCATATCGGTAAGCCATAGTTGACTTAAGATTTGACCGACCAAATATGCAAGGCCGTACTGAAACAGCTTGACCTGTATCGATACGCCTACATTGTAATGACATATTTCTTCTGGTTTTTTATCAATTTAACCTGATGAACGATGTCCAAATGCAATGAATTTTTACCAGCAACTTTTAAACACTAAAATCTATTGGCATTCAAAGTTTAGTCATCAAATGAATCCATTTACCATGTTTTCACTAGTTAGGCCAAATATGCATATTTAGTGCTTTTAACCAAAACACTAACATGACCAAAATGGGCATTTTAACCCTTTTAACATAGTAGACCACATATACATGCAAAATGGGACTAAACCAACTTGTCTAGACCCTACGCCACCATTCTAGGAGTTCAAGGACTAGATTGACATTACATAGAGGTTAATGACTTGCTTCAAAACGCTCCTTGCTCCGATCCTCGATCCTACTATGCTTTAACCTGAAAATGCATGGAAATGAGATGCATTAGGCTTACTTAGCCTAGTGAGGTAGTCAAAGGCAATTGTATGAGCATCAATAAAGATCATAACATGTATAACAAATGAAAGTGCAACTCAAATCACAATTTAACAATGCTTGCAACACTTATTCACATATTTTCCTTGGATCGATATGTATTGTGGATACGTGAATTCCCAACCAACATCACCAACAATGAATGACCAATATCCACCAACATCACCGATAAGACCAACACCACTGTATACTGCCAACATCACCAATAGGAGCCTTAGCTCAAGGACCGTAGTCCACTCCTTACGAATAAGCTCATGATTCTATGGCATGCCAATTGTATCCCATGTCCATTCGTATCCAAGGATTCAATACTTGTCAATATCAATAACAATAACTATAGCAATAACAAGTATGGTACCGGTATCAATAACGATAGCAATAACAATAGCGTTAGCAACGATGGTCGTCATGTCAATGTTAATGTAGCTTTAATAATGTACAATGAGCAATATGGTCAATCTTAATGTTTCTATGATATCAATGATATAGTAGTAATTCAATAATTAACTTAACAATGTAATAAGCTTACTCAAGCTTACCAATGACACCTTTAGCAAGATTCTCTTACACTCATACCTTGGTCGATGATGATAATGCAATAATTCAATATCAATGGATTCGGGAAAGGCACCTAGCCAATCCCTTGACTCTAACTACACTCACTGATGATTCCGAGGCTTTCAAGGCTCTCGGATGACAACCCCTTTGTTCTTAGATTTGGTGGAATTGGGAGGATTTGGTGATTCTTAACCTTGAATCTCTTGAGCTACAAGGAATATGAATTACAATGACTCGATATCAACAATGAATTAATAGCAACTCAATAGCTAGGAAAACAATAATGAATAAGCCATAATATCCCTAGAGATTTTCTAGGGTTACTAAATTCTTGGACTTGAACTAAACGTAGTTTAACCATGGAATCAATAAACTAATTGAGGGAGACTTTTTACCCAACCGATAGCTATAATCTATGATCAAGAAACTTGAGAAATTAAAAGCTTGCTTCACTCTCCAATAGAGGTGTGTGCTTAGAAGAAGAAGATGATGATGAAGAGGTAAGGTGCTTGCTTGAGTTGAAGTAGTCTTCTCTTGGTCTTTAGGAGCAATAGCAATTTGATTGCAGCCAGAATATCCATCTAATAAGAAATAATACTCATTGCCTACAAGTCAATCTAACATTTGATCTATGAAAGGAAGAGGAAAATGATCCTTCCTTTTGGCTGCTTTGAGGCACCCATAGTCCATACAAATATGCCAACCAGTAGGGATACAATTTGGAATCAACTCATTAGCATGATTACGAGCCACGCTAATGCCACTTTTCTTAGGAACACAGTGGACTGGACTCACCCATGCACTATCAAAAATTACATAGATAATACCTGCATCCAACCATTTAAGGAACTTCATCCTGACTACTTCCTTCATCTTTTCATTCAACCTTCTTTGTGGCTCGATGGATTGTTTGTTCTAATCATCCAACTTAATCTTATGCATGCAAAAGGATGGACTAATGCCCTTGATATCAACAATTGCCCATGTAAACGCACGTTTGTGTCACTTTAAAATATCTAGCGACTTAGCTTCTTGTATTACACCCAGAGTTGCAGAGACATTTACTGAGAGCGTTTCCGCATCTTCAAGGAATACATATTAGAGATTAGCTGGCAATAGTTTTAGTTCCAAAGTAGGAGCTTCTTCAATAGATGGTTTAAAAGTAGGAATTGATCGATGAGCATGATCCTAAGATTCAACTTACCTTTTATGATGAACTACAGTAGTAAGAACTTCCACAATGTGGTCACAATTTGGAAGATCTGCTTTTACCAATGTTAGCGTAGTATCATCTACAACAAGAATACCGCAATGATGGTGGTCTTCTTGAATGATGTGATCAAGAATGTTGATATGATGACATTCTTTAGACTTTTTTCCCACATTAGCATTGAACATCCCAAATCTGACTTGATTATTTTCAACCCTCATTGTAAGCTGTCCTTTTGATATATCAATGACTACTTTCCCTATAGCTAAAAATGGACGACGAAGAATAATAGGAGCATAGTAACTGAAGTATGTTGTGATTGCTGAGACTGTGATACAATATGTTGTGGCTGCATTCGATTCTATTGTAGCTGCAATAGAGTCTGCGGTATGAACTCCTACTGCGAGTAGCTGAAGTTTCCTTGATGCACACTAGAATTTCCTTGAAATGAATTGTTCTTAGGGAAAAATTCTCCTTGGTGCTGTGTAGGATTAGAGTACTCCAAGGCTGTCGAACCCAAGTTGTTACCTCGCATGTTACTAACATAAATAGCGTTTTCTACATGTTGTGGGCAATCCTTGAAACTATGATTTCCTCCATAAATCTCACAAGAAAATACAGGGGTGGTTGTTTGTTGAGCTAGCTGGATAGGAGAAACTTCACTTATCCCCTCCATATTCTTGATTTTATTCTCCAAAGTAGAAATCTGAGCCTTTAAAAAAGATAAATCATCAAGCTCAAACACTCTCGGTGCATCTTTGCATGATGCGGCCCTTGAGATAGGATATTGTGAATCATTCTATGCAAATTGCTCCAATACACCACCAACGGCATTGTAGGTGCAATCAAGTAAGGAACCATTAGATGACCCATCGACAAGATATCTTGTGGCTGCATTCAACCCATTATAAAATATCTCAATCTGAGTTTCCTATTGAATGCCGTGATTGGGACATCGTTTCAACAAAGAATTATATCTCTCCCATGTAGTAAGAAGAGTCTCATCATCTAACTGATAATAGGTTGTAATATCATTCCTCGGGTGTGAATTCATTGTCGGTGGATTAAAGCACAAAACAAATTATGTGACGAGATCATTCCATGATGTAATCGAGCCGACATGTAAGCCTCTGAGCCATGTGTTAACTCTACCCTGCAACGAATAGGGAAACAACTACGTCTTTAAGGCAACATCAAGAATGCCTTGTTGGCTAAATGAAGCACAAATTAAAAGGAAAGATTGAAGATGCTCTTGAGCATCTTCATGCGGTAACCCTACATACTGCCCATTAGAGTTGAGCATTTGGAACATAATTGACTTCAACTCAAAGTTCCCAGCCTGAATAGGAGATCTAACAAATCCTAATTCCAAATTATCCAAGTGGGGAACAACAACCTCGCAGATTGTTGGTTCTGGGCTGGTGGGTGTAGTTGTGGGTTTTCTTGAGCATGAGGAATTCGATCATTGTTGTTTGGTTTTCTGGTCATTTCACTTTTTTGGTTTTATTGAGAACTGCACTGCACTTAAAAGAGTGATGGATGAGTTAAGAAAGTCAAGCATATTATCGTTTGACACGTTAGAAGAGAAAAAGAACCCTTTACCAAACCACCAAAAGACGGGGGTAAATGTCGTGATTGAGGAGAAGGACAAATTGATCAAATAATATGTTGCTGAAGTCAAGGCACCCATGAAATGGGTATGGGCCCAAATAGTTGCAGCTGGGATGTTGAAAGGAGAAACCCAGAAGTTGAAGATTGAAGATAAACTCTATTGTGAGTATCACGAGGTAGAAGGACATGAGATCCAGTGTTGCTTGGAGTTTAAGCAGCTGGTTCAGGCTAAAATGAGCAGTAAGGAACTTGTGTTCTTCGAGAAAGGAAACATGAAGCACATGATAGATGGATGGATGTGCGTCAGAGGAGTCTTCCTCTAGGAGATATTACACAAGAATAAAGCCTTTGGTGATCAAAGCCAAAACAAGAGTCAGTGAACCTACGAGGGGTGTGACCCCACGATTAATTATCAAGGCACCGGCCCCTTTTCCTTACATGGACATCAAGCAAGTCCCCTGGAATTATGCTTGCATGGTAGCGACCCTAAGAGAATCATTGGCTGGAGATAAGACAAGAGAAGAACCAGTTAATGAGGTAATCCATTTCACAAGAAGTGGAAGACTGTATTGCCCGCTGATAACTGAGGATATAGATACATCACAGAGAAAGGCTGCTACTAATGAGCCAGGAAAAGAAGAGCAAAAAGATTTATTTTAGGAGAAGCCACCAGTATATCATGAGCCTCTGATCGAGTCAGAGGCTCAAGAATTTTTGAAAATACTCAAGCTTAGTGAGTATAGTGTAGTGGTGCAGCTCCGTAAGCTCCCGGCTAAAATCTCTATGTTGTCTCTCTTGCTAAGTTCTGAGGGCCACCGAGATGCATTATTGAAAATTCTAAACGAATGTTTGTACCGAAGGAAATCACGACTGAAAAGATAGACATGTTGGTCAGCAATATTGTTGTAAACAACATTATTTCTTTTAATGATGTGGAAATACCAGAAGGAGGAAGGGGATCATGCAAAGCCCTTCACATTTCTACAATATGCAAAGGACATATGCTACCAGGTGTTCATATTGACAACGGGTCAGCCCTGAATATCCTCCCGTTAGCAACGCTAAAGAAATCACTTGTAGATAGCTCCCATATGAGAGCATATCAAAACATCGTAAGAGCATTCGACATGACTCAGAAAGATGTGTTAGAAAAGATTAAAATACCTTTATAGATAGGACCATCAACTTTTGATGTGGAGTTTATGGTCATGGATATAAAGCCCAGATATAGTTGTTTGCTTGGGCACCCATGGATCCACGTAGCAGGTGCGGTCCCTTCTACCCTACGCCAGAAATTAAAATTTGTGATGGATGGTTAGTTAGTAACCATCGTTGCTGAGGAGGAAATCGTTGCATCAATAGCTATTGATGTGCCCTACATCGAGATCAATGAGGGTGCTCTCGAGTGTCACTTTAGGACGTTAGAGCTAGTCAATGTGACCTTTGTCACTGAAGGAAGTAAGGTACCCGAGCCAGAGTTATCCAGCTGTGCAAAGATGCAAGTGAAGCAAACCCTTAGAAAAGGAGCCAAAGTGGGAAAAGGATTCAGGAAAAGACACTAGGGGAGGTTGTATCCTGTTGTTATCCCAACAAAGAAGGGTCGGTTTGGGTTGGTCTTCAAACCCAACAATTGGCAAAGAAAGGCAGAGATAAGAAAGCACCAAGAAAGAAAGAAGGGCAAGACTAAAAGGGGAAGAGATTGAATGGGAACCAATGACTTTTCTATCCCTGAGCCACAATTTCAGATTCAGAGGCTTTCTAGACCCTAATGCCCAAATTGATGAGGCGGAGAAAGGAAAGAATGACCTTTGTAAAGCCTTTGAGAAGCTAAGTATCAATGTTGTGACGGACGAAGAAGGAGAGAACAAGTACTTGTCTATGATTCGCCCCTGCTCTGAACTTGACAGCTAGACTATTGAAGAAATTCCTATCATTTTTAAAGCAGTTAGAGAGTAATTCTCAAAACCAACCCCTTTACCCCCAAGCCCGAAGGGAATTAGGGATCTTTTGTAAAGGGCCTATGTCAAACCTATGATTTGAAATTCAATAAAGATGCATTTTCCAATAAATCTTGTGTGGGAAACTCTTTTTGCAAGTAAAAAATGTAAATAAACCTTAAAAAATTAGAAAATATAAAAACAACAAATCATCACATCCTTTCATTTAGTGCCTCTATATATACTTTTTTCTACCATTTTCTTTGCAGGTCTTTAGATATCAGTGGCATAAATGACTCTGAGTCGAACACAGAGATAGATTTTGAACTACCACTATGCTTAGGAGTTGAAAATATTGATGATGAAAAAGAATATGACTTGCCCAATGATTTGCTCAGAATGGTAGAAGGAGAGGAAAAGCAAATTCTACCTCACAAAGAGGAATTGGAAATCCTAAATCTCAGCTCCGGAGAAGAAAAATGCAGGGTGAAGATTGGTACCACCCTTACAGCCAAGACTCAACAAAGTCTGATTGAGCTCCTGAAAGAATTCAAAGATATTTTTGCCTAATCCTATCAAGATATGCCTGATCTCGACACTGACATCATTGTACATCAACTTCCCATAAAAACAGGATGTGAGCCTATAAAGTAAAAACTTAGAAGGCTGAAGGCCGAGACACTTCTAAAGATCAGAGATAAAGTGAAAAAGTAGTTTGACGCGGGATTCCTCGAAGTAGCTAAGTATCATGAATGGGTGGCCAACATCGTCCCGGTCCCAAAGAAGGATAGAAAAGTATGTATGTACGTCGGTTATAGGGATCTCAATAGGGCAAGCCCCAAAGACAATTTTCCCTACCACATATTGAGACCTTAGTGGACAACACAGCTGGACAATCCCTTTTCTCTTTCATTGATGGATTCTCCGGATATAACCAGATCAAGATGTGCCCAGAAGATATGGAAAAGATTAAATTACATTGCCCAATTCATCTCCCAATTAATTGATAAGTGTGATCCAATGTTCAGGCTACTTTGAAATAATAACCCCGAGACATGGAATGAAGAATGTCAGGTAGCCTTGTAAAAGATCAAGGAACAGTTAACTAATCCTCCCATATTGGTATCGCCCGTCTTGGGAAAGCCACTGAGGAGAATAGAACTCGCCTATCCGTTCGGGCTTAAGGAGAATGGAGTTCACTTATCTATTCAAGAATAAGGAGAATAAAACCCGTCTATCCGTTCAGACTTAAGGAGAATAGAACCCACCTATCCGTTCAGGCATATAGACAATGGAGTTCGCTTATCTATTTGAGCATAAGGAGAATAGAACCTGCCTTTCTATCCAGGCATGAGGAGCATAGAACCTGCCTATCTATTCAGACTTGAGAAGAGTAGAACTTGCCTATCTATTCGGGCTTACGGAGAATAGAACCCCCTATCTGTTCGGGCAGAGGATCACGCATTTCGAAGCATGGTGAATTGATAATTGGTGAAAAATCAATGTCCTTTGTTCTTTGCTCTATTCTAGTTTCACCGGAATGACCAAATAGGGGCAGTTGTTGTCACTAAATTTTCACCAAAGCTTTTACTTGTTTATATTGTTTTCATTCTATTATTATCATGTATAGTAGTTATTATGTACACTATTATTGTTGTTAATATAAAAAAACAGTCCATTGTACTTAAAATAAGAACCCATTACATTCATTTTAAAAATAAGTCCACTAGATTAAAAGAAGTACATTGAATTAAATATCCATGTACAAAGGAGACATGTTCGACCCAGATTTAACAAAGCAAAACCCGAATACCCCTTCTTAGTCTTTTGCGCAGCTGAAGGATGAACGTTGGATCAAGGGCTGATCCAAAGGCACAGATCGCGCACGGAGAACCTAGCTGGAGGAGATGTAGCGCCGCGCTATTCCCTACCGTTAGATCTGGACATGATCTAACGACCCAGATCACTCCAAGGCAAATCATGCGGATCGTCACTCGCGCGTGGCAACCACACGCCCATCGTTTAAGCTTCCAGTAGCCATTTCGTCTTCTCTAACGCCATCCACCTCGCCTCGGACCATTCCTCGTCGGCAAATTTGTCACCATTTGCAATCACCGGAAACAAAGAACAAGCAAGGATTAAATGCTGAATCAAAAAGGGGTTTAAATCCCTAAATTAAAGCCCTATCCAAATTAGCTTGAAATCTGAATCAAAATAGAAGCAATTCGGGGATGGGATTAAGGGATAATTCGTGTAATCCAAGCATATTTGTACTATATAAACGTTGTAAATTTCATGTAACAAAGGGACAACTTTTTAGAAAGTACATATACACACAAAATTTATACACAAAAAATAGCATTTGGTTTGAGTGATATCAAGCAAAGGTTGTACCCAGATTTTCAGAGGAAATAAAGCAAGCAAGCTTTCGGTATTTTTCCTTCTCTTGTTTTCACTATATGCATGTAAAATAAAACAAAGAGGATAAGGATTTACCTATTTTCAAAGCATTTTTTGTCATTAGAGGCGTCTGAGGCCGTGTCCCAGATGACGGATACATATTCTGGTGTTTGTCGGATTTTGGAAAATTGATTTTAAAAGGAAAAAGGGTTTGAGGTTTTGTTTTCATAAATTCGCTTTTAAAAGATCGAGGGTTTCAAAATGGTTTCAAGGCTGGAAGTTTTAAACAAAAAGGAAAAAAAGTTTTTTTTTTATTTTTTGTCACCGACAACGGTGATCGACGCCAATAAATGGCGGCCGGCGCGGCGAACGTTCGCCATAATCTCCAGAACCATAGAGGGAATAAAGAACATTTTAGAGAATAGAATGGGGAAGGTTTTGATCGGTTTGGGATAATGAAACCAAAATGAAAATTGTTTCTGATTTTAGCCTTATATACTGACCCGGAGACCCGACCCGTAACCATTTTCAGACCAGCTGATATCCATGGGCTTTCTACAGCAAGCCTCCCAGTTTTCAATTCATTCAATTTGGTCATTTTTCTTTTGATTTAGGTCTTAAATTTTGTTTCTTTGCGATTTGATCACTGCCATAATTTAATTTGCCTTAAAACTCCTATTTTTTTTTTAAATATTTGGGTCACTTTTCTTATTTTCATTCTTACTTATTTATTTAAAAATTAGTCATCCCTTTTTCTCTTATTTAAATTATATGTATTTACTTAATTCATTTAATTTATTTTTTTTATATTATTATTTGTTCTTTTTAAGTTGTTTAGTGTAGTTATGAAACTTTAGGAATAGGTCCACAAAAAGCTTAGTTAGAGTCTCTGTTGATAAAAAAATTTCATGATTAAAAATAATAACATACACTTAATCATATTATAACCCCAAATAGTTTTAAAATGTTTAGACTATTCTTTAGGATCATAACTATAACTCAAGTTTAATAAAAGATTTCAACGTATCTAATTGCTTCTTGTTGGCTTGTTTAAAAAGAGAAATGTAATCAATGCAGTGTCTTATCAAACATAAATGACGAGTTAGCGCCATGAGTGTTGGTGGTGATTGGAGTTCAATTTTTGAATGATATGACCGTTAAAATAGATTTATATTCATGAAAGGACAAATAAATCGAGTTTTATGTGAACTTGCAAATTCCAACCTTAAAACATTTTGTAATCGACTAGGTACTGATCTTTTGGGTGTTGTAGGGATGCTAACCCTTCCCCACATGTAACCAACTCCTGAATCCGTTTTTGTGTTTCCATACACCAAAATTGGTTTTTAATAAAACATAATGTTTTTTAAAATAACCTATTTTAGGTGATCCAATCACATCTTTTAAAAGCTTTTGTTTTTGTTTTTAAACGTCAAAACACCTTGAAAAGGGTTTGCGACAGCGGGTAAATCCTTTTATTGTTTCCTTGACGGATATTCAGGGTACAATCAGATTGCTATAGCACTAGAGGATCAAGAGAATACAACTTTCACTTGCCCTTACGGTGCTTATGCATTTCGACAGATGCCCTTTGGGCTTTGCAATGCTCCAACTACTTTTCAAAGGTGCATGTTGGCCATCTTTTCTGACATAGTTGAAGAATTTTTGGAGATCTTCATGGATGATTTTTCAGTCCCTAATGATCTTTTCGAATCGTGTTTAGGCAACTTGGCCAAGTTACTCAAGAGATGCGAAGAAGCAGTCTTAGTGCTCAATTGGGAGAAATGTCATTTTATGGTGACCAAAGGGACTGTTCTAGGCCACAAAATCTCAAAAAATGGGATAGAAGTGGACAAGGACAAGGCTGAAGTAATCGAGAAGCTACCACCACCTACCATTGTGAAGGGGATTCGAAGTGTCTTGGGCATGCTGGCTTCTATAGGAGGTTCATTAAGGACTTTTCCAAAATCTCCAAGCCATTGTGTAATTTGCTTCAGCAAAATCAGCCCTTCATCTTTGATGCAGACTGCTACAACGCATTTAAGGAACTCAAGGAGAAGCTCATCTCAGCACCCATAGTTGTTCCCCTAAATTGGACGTCGCCATTCAAGTTGATGTGTGATGCTAGGGACTACGCAGTGGGGGCAGCACTTGGCCAACGTCGAGGTAAACTTTTCCATGTTATTTATTATGCTAGTCGCACCCTAAATGATGCACAAATCAATTACACTACCACTGAAAAATAACTGCTAACTGTTGTGTTTGCCTTTGATAAGTTTAGAGCATACTTGATAGGCACTAAGGTCATTGTTCATACTGATCATTCTGCTATTAAGTACTTAGTGACTAAAAAGGATTCTAAACCTAGACTTATTAGGTGGATACTTCTTTTGCAAGAGTTCGACTTGGAGGTTAAAGATAGACTTAGATATTAAGGAGGAATTCCCTGATGAGAAAATATTATATGCTACATCAATTCCCTAGTATGCTGATATTATTAACTTTGTTGTTAGTGGTATTTTTCCTCCTGGTTTTAATAGCCAGGGCAAAAAGAAGTTCAAAAATGATGTACGATTCTACTTTTGGGACGAGCCCTATTTGTTCAAGCAATGTGCCGACCAAATAATTCGGAGATGTGTCCTCTAAGAGGAGCAAAAGGAGATTTTATTTCATTGCCATTCATCTTCATGTATAGGCCATTTTTTAGGAACTAGAACTACTACAAAGGTCCTCCAATCAGGATTCTATTGGCCCACACTTTTCAAGGACGCACATGAATTCGGCAAGGCATGCAATAGATACAAAATGACGGGGAATATTTCTCGAAGGCATGAAATGCCACTGTAATTCATTCTGGAGGTGGAACTCTTTGATGTTTGGGGAATAGATTTCATGGGACCCTTTCCATCATCTTTCGGAGATCTCTACATCCTATTAGCCATTAACTATGTGTCGAAATGGGTTGAAGCAATAGCTACACCGAAGAATGATTCCAAGACTATTTTGAAGTTCCTTCACAAGAACATCTTCACAAGATTTGGAGCCCCAAGAGCCATCATAAGTGATGAAAGAACCCACTTTGACAATAGGCTCATTGCTAAAGCATTGCAAAGGTATGGAGTGTGGCATAAAATTTCTACGACATACCACCATCATACCAATGGCCAAGCTGAAATATCGAATCGAGAAATTAAGCAGATTTTAGAAAATGTGGTTAACCCCAAGAGGAAAGATTGGTCTCCAAGACTCAATGAAGCATTGTGGGCTCATCGAACAGCCCTCAAGACACCCTTGGGGATGTCTCCATTCAAGCTTGTCTATGACAAGGCATGTCACTTTCCCATTGAACTCGAACATAAGGCCTATTGGGAAATAAAAAAACTCAATATGGATGCCCAGCTAGCTGGGGAGAAAAGGCTTTTGGAGTTAAATGAGATGGAGGAATTTAGGGCCCAAGCTTACGAGAATGTGTGCCTCTATAAAGACAAGACTAAAAAGTGGCATGACAAACATATTTTGCCATGGCATTTCTCAGAAGGCCAACAAGTCCTTCTCTACAACTCTCATCTTAAGCTCTTCCTAGGCAAACTGAAATCACGATGGTCAGCCCTTTTTATCGTGCACAAGGTCTACCCTCATGGTGTTGTGGATATTAAAAAGCTTGATGATGACACCGTCTTCAAAGTGAATGGTCAGAGATTGAAGATCTACAATGGAGCCCCTATCATGTGAGATAATTCAGCCATGCTTCTTAATGATCCATAAGAGTTTGCACTCCTTAATCCTTCATGTTTTGCTATAGCATTTTTCGTCTCTAATGTTCATAAATAAAGTTATTTTTATTTTAGTTTCTTTGATCCTTAGCCTCTTGTTTTATTACATGTTTTTGTGTTTTCTTTAATTAGTTATATCAGATCTGCCCCCATGGTTGCAGGTGGCAGGCTAGGATTTCTCACAAGGCTTACGTAGCTTCCATATTAAGGCTTGCTTTTGTCCTTTTCCACTTAAGGGAAGATATAAGTCCATTTTTCCTATATTTTTTGGGGTGTCTTTAAAAGGCAAAAAAGGAGGAAATTTTATTAAACTTTAAATAAAAAACCCTAGTTCATCATTACTTCTTCATACCTTCTCTCCTACTTTTCACTTTTTATTAATAGCCCATCGCATCCTTTCTCTTCCCTATACCTCAAAATTATCACCATCACCTTTCTCTCTCTCATTACGTGTAGTAGTTACTCTACACTTAAACTTCTCATCACTTTATCTTCTTCCTTTTTATTTTCTTAACCCCCAAATTCTTCATCTTCTTTACCAAACCTGTTCCAAACTTTTCCAAAACCCCTCTCGTTCCGGAAATCCCTCTCTCACATCGAAATCATGATGCGATATAAGAATGTCACTGGCTCTTCCAGTAGTTTGCAAGCTCCACCCACCATTGAAATTAAAAAGTTCTTCGACGATGGTACTAAACAACGCTTCCAACAGATAAAGGACCGTAAGGTTTTGTCAGAGCAAGGTTTGAAGGTTCCCTTGGATAGGGAAGAAGGCTTTGACAAAGAATTTCTGGATATCATTGCTATGCATGATTGGGGGACGTTTGTTAAACACCCTGGTGATATCTCGGTGTCCCTAGTGCGCAAATTTTATGCCCATTTGATGAGCCCTACTCAGTCGGCCGTTTATGTGCAAGGGGACCAAATCAAGTTCACAACCGCTACCATCAACAAATTCTACGCGCTAAAAAACATGATGGACCAACATACTTTATTTGCAGACACCGCCGATGCTCAGGCACATAAGGAGGTCTTGGAAGACCTATGCTTTAGCGACGCAGAGTTAGATCCGGGGAGCAGGGCCGTTTAAAGAGGCCGTCTCAAGCTTGAGGCTAAAGTGTGGAATCACTTCCTAAAGACGAACTTAATGCCCACTTCCCATACCTCTATGGTGCATATCACCAAGCTGTTGTTGCTACACTCCATCCTCAGTGGTCGACCAATAGATGTAGGCAAACTTATCATTGATGAAATCTATTCATGTCTGAAATAGAAGTCCAACCCTTTTATCTTCCTTAATCTCATCATGACGCTCTACCGTAAAAAGCAAGTTTTTGTGGTTCCTAAAGAGGATGAAACAGAGAAAAGGAAAGTGCGTTAACCCCAGACCACATCCATGGGCTGAGGGGATTTGATGAGGATGCTCCAGCAAAAACGTTGGAAGGTGGGGCCAGAACCATTGCTGCAGCAAGAATCACAACCTTAGTCGCCTCTACTATGCGCATGCAAGAGGAGGTGCTTCTGCAAATGGAGATTTATTTCCCACCCTTCTCTGGTGATTTGCTCGTGCCCAAGAAGGACAAACTATCCTCTCAAGACAAACCAACTCCGAAAGCAACAACACCGCAAAGACCACCACCTGTTCTGCGAAGACACCCTTCTTCAACTCCAACACCTGCTCCAGAAGTAACAGCCACTGCAACCATCAGACAAAGCCTCAAATAGCGAGGCAAAAGAAAGGAAAATCTCCCCTAAGTACCCGCCACCACCGAAACCACCTATAGATGATCTTGTCAACATTGATAGTGAGGAAGACGAGATAGCTAAAGATGCACCTACTCCCCCACATTCCCCAACTCCACATGATACAACAAAAGCAAGAAGTTGCCTCACGCAAACGGCAGGGCGTGAACGGTATGCCACCTCTGATGATGATGATGATGATGAAGTTATTAATGAACAACCGACTCAGGAGGAACCAGACAACCAACCAGCCCAACAAGATGAGGCCGAGGCGCCCATCACAACACTCAAGAAGAAGAGGATAATCAAGCACCAAGGACACAAACCAAAAACACCTAAATGATTTTTTTAGGAGGTAACCTACATTTTCATTTTAGCTTAGTTCATTTTATTTTCATGCATTGAGGACACTGCATCCTTCAAGTTTGGGGTGTTAGTGTTCATAGTTGATCATTTGCATTAGCATTTAGTTATGAACATATTTTTCTATGGCATTTAGTGAGTATAATGACAGTTTTGTGAATAAGTTGATGATGTCCGATGATGAGTAGTTGAATTTTATGGATGTGAATTGATTGAATAAATGTGACTATTGAGATTGGTAAATTGCCTTTAGGGTTTGATGCTTCATGATGCGAGTGTTACATGATTTCATGCTCTCTATGTTTAAAATTGTTAGATGATTTTTGGTGAAAGAACTGTCGTATGCTTTAGTTTAAACGTGTAGAATGAACTTGAATGATAAATGAATGCATAAAGACTTAATTTGCTCCCTTTTTGTTTACGTTGAATTATGAATAAATGCTTCGGCATAACTGTAGAAGGACACTCCTCTACGAAAGTAGTCACTTGATGACTCTGCTAAATAGGCTAGGGAATGGGGTGTTTGGTCCACTTCGTTTTCAAGTCTAGGAAGGTAGTTGTGATGAGATGACTCCCCTCGTAGTAGTACACAAAAAAGAATAAAAAAAGGGTGAAGAAGTTAGAATTATGGGAGTAACTTGTGCTTAAAGATTAACAGAAACTAGGGCAAACTTGAGAACGTAGTTAAAATTCTTTTAACTTTGTTAAGCATAGGGTGGGTGTAGTCACATACACACACATTCGAAGGATCTTGACCTAAGGAAAAGTTCTTAAAATCTCAAAACTATCTAACATATTGAAGCCTTTATTTTCTGAGGACTAAAATTGTACCATAGCTCTGTCTTGAACTAGTTTAATGTAATAGCATTCTTCTATTTATTTCTATTCATTGGTTGAGGACAAGCAATGGCTCGAGTTTGGGTATGTGTTAACCTTGCAAAATGTTAACAGTTCATGCCTTTTTACTTAAGTTATTATATGAAATCAAGCCCATCTCATCTCATTTCATGGCATATATATGCATTTAGTTCATATAGTTGCATTTGGTATTGTTGGTTTTGTTTTCTTTGTTTATTTGTAAGAATGGTGTTGCTTGGGAAGGTTTTGGTTGGTGTGGTGATGTGCAGGGAAAAGAGGAACAATGCAGGGAAAATGCCATATCATTTTGGATAGCATTTCTAGGCGCGCTAGAGGACAAAAAATTGAGGATACTTTGCAGCCCCACACGTGAACCTATTAGCCAACTGTGAGCCCACATGTGAAGGGAATATTCCCTTGGAATTAAGGACACAAAACCCTAAGAGCTCCTACTATATAAAGAAAATGACACCCACATTAAAGGGAGAGCCAAAAAAGTTACTTGGTGAGCTAAAGAAGAGAGATAAAAGGCGGCTTCCTTTCTTCATCTTCTTCATCGTGGTGTCCTCCATTGTTGAAGCTCCAACAGTGTTCTCGCTGGCCTTTGAGATAAGCAACAAGCTTAGAGTGGTTCACAGCAGTTTAAGGCGGCTTTGGACTTTTTCCCTTCCTTTAGTTGCTTTTGTTGTTTCATTTCCTATTATTTGGATGGGTTGTTTTAAACGAATGATTGTGAATGATATTTGCCCAACCATGAACTAATTTTAAGTGGCTTGGGCTTGTTATGGTTTTTATGTTTCAAGTTTGAATGAATGTTTTGTTGCCTTCTTGTTCCTTTCATGCTTTGTCCATTGTTCTTTTATTCCTTAAGCTTGTAAGAGCTTTCGAGAGTTAGCCTTTGCTTAGGTGTTTGATAGCTTAACATTCAAGAGAGTTAGGCTTAGATCTTTGTGGACAATGTGGTTTGATGCTGAGAGGTAAAACCCAAACCCACCTTAGAGATAAGGATAGAGTTTCAACGGCTAAAAAGAGTAGAACTTAAAGGATAGTTGTATGTTAGGGTTTATGCTGAGAGGTATTGCCATAGTATTCTTCCTATCAGATTTCTTGCTAGAGATAGTGTAGAGACATCTTGGTAAGCTTTGTCGAGCATGTTGTGGGCAAGGTAGTTCGAGACATTCTTTTAGCTTAGACATAGAGGTCCTTAGAAAGCCCAACCTGTCATCCCATTAGAGAGCTTCGTACACTTGAGGACATTTGAAGTATCTTTATTTCAGCTCAGATTTCATTACAGTTAATTGCTACATCATTTCTAACCTTGTTTCTTATAGTTATCGCATTTATTTTCAATTCTTGTCTGTGTGTTTTGACTAAGCTAGTTTGGCCTCCAATCCCTATAGAGACGATACTCACTCATCACTGTGTTACTTGTTCGATGTGTATGCTTGCACTATTTGTGTATCATTTATAGTACATCATAGCACGCAACACAAGTCAACCTTGATTATGAGACATCAAGAAAGAAGTGTTTGTTAGATATCACTCAATTAGAGGAAATTCGGCACAACACTTATGAAAATGCGTCTATTTACAAGGACATGAGCAAACACTGGCATGATAAAATTATTTTGCATCGACAATTTGAAGCTGAACAGTTGGTTTTGCCATTCAACTCTAGATTGAAACTGCATCCACGGAAATTGACATCACGTTTGTCGGGACCTTGTGAAGTTGTGGAAGCATTTACACACGGTGTTGCTATAATTCAAGATACAAAAGGGGGAACTCCATTCAAAATCAATGGCCAACGTTTAAAACTCTATTGTGGTGACTTTGAGCCTGGAAATATAGAGACCATGAAATTGGTCAAATTTTTTTGACAATCTCTTGAATTGCTTTATCAGGTTTAGATTTTATTTCCCTTGTTTTTATTTTAATTTCCTTTATTCCCTTTTTTCATAATAAAATCTCTTAATTTTTGTTTCTTCTCTAACAAAACTTGTACGGTGAAGGGCTCAAAAGATATGCATGCAAAGTTTGGGGGGAAACGGGTAATTCTATTGCACCGATTTCTTCCAACAATCACAACCCTTCATCACATGCACAAGAGAGACGATGAATGGGCATGATTTTTGTGCCAAGATCAAGCCGTTGAAACTCATCGCATCGGACGCTAACAATTATGCCTCTTCATTTTCCCTATTTTCTTCTTTTTTATTAAGCAGCTTGAAATCTCATTGAATGCTTACTTATTTAAATTTTTTTATAAGTATTCGATGTTGTAAAGATTGCATTTTTTCTGCAAATTATTTGCTTTTCATCTTCTTTCTTATCATCCTTCATGGCTAAGACAAGAGTAGCCCAAAAGATCTTGAAGGAAACCCCTGTTCAAGATATTCCAAGCTCTGAATCAAACCTTCCTTTGGAAGACCTTGTTGCTCTAGAGGAAATTCCTAAGTACGAGGCTTTTCAAACTGGGGTTGCATGTGAAGCTTCACAGAACACATCAAAACGAGAAGCATCTATCTGGAGCAAGGAATCAAACTCTATGCTGAAGTAGAGCTTGGAAAAATCCATCCATAGCACCATCGCACTCCACAATTGTGGCAGATTCTGTGTTCATATCGGCAGGTACAGCGCTGCCATAGTAAGATAATTTTCTGCAAATTTGTACGAGCCCTCTCTGAAACTTTGTTTTGCGTGAGAACACTTTATTCCTTGAAGTACCTCTACTATTAACAAGCTTTTTAATATTATTGTGAATGTGGATGAACATGAACTGTTTGTGGATGAGATAACTGATGAGAAACTTGATATTTTAGTTGAATATTTATGTATAGCAGGTGCATTATGGTCGAGGACCAATACTGGAAATTATACCATGTTAAGGAAGTTCTTGACTTTACCTGCCAAGATTTGGTTTCAATTCATCAATTCTAGGTTGTTGCCCTCTACCCATAGCATGATTGTTTCTCTAGAGAGAATGTGTCTCATACATTATATCATCAAGGGGATCAAAATTGATGTGGGGGAAATCATACAAAAGGAGATCAAGGGGTTTGCTGAAAAGAAGATTGGTATATTGGCTTTCTCTTCATTAATCATACAGCTTTGTGAATCAAAGGGGTTAAAAACCTAGAAAAATGAAGAGAAGACAACCAATAAGGGGCCTATCAACAAGGTTTCCATAGAAATGATGATTCGTGCATTTGAAGTTCCTACACTGAGGCTGGTTACTACAACAAGGTGGGACAAGGGTAAGGCTAAAGTGGACGATGCACCAAAAAATGTCTCATCGAGTGATGAAGTCTAGCAAAAAGTTTTGAAGATAGAGGAAAATTTGATGCAATGATTAGTAATCTGGGAGTTGTTGAAGCCACTGTGGATCTGGCATAGAATTTATTCTATGCCTATGGAAGATGTGGCACAAAATTTAATCCAGTTGATCCACCAGAATTTCCTATTTTCCCTCATATCATCTGAGTTTATGATTTCTTCTCCGATGCTGCAACCAAAGATGTACTAGTAAAATCAGTGAATTCCCCTGACAATGTTAGCAAAGTTGGTGACCCACCATGGGAAGAGGAATCGACTAAAATCATCAGGGATTATTTGTTCAACTTGAATGTCCCTACGGATATTGATGCAAGACCCATTATAGATGAACATAATGAAGTCCTTGTTGACGACGTAGATAAAGACAAAAAGAACGGTTGCGGTGCTAAGAAGACTGTGTTAACTCCTCAAAAGTATTAATATTTATGCTTATTTCACATTGCCTTTTCTTGCCTTTAAGTACATTTAGTTGTTAACTTCATGCATTTGCATAAGGAGTTTGGAAGTTGTGTTATGCCAGTGTGAAGGGTTGCTTAGTTGGCATTATTGCAGGCTTGGCTGATTAGGACAGGCTTGGCTAATCAGGACAGGCTTGGTAGCGAAAAACAGCGTAGAAAGGAAACAATGCCAGAGAGAATGCCAAGTTGTTGTTGGCAGCGATGGAACAAAAATTGTCGAAACACCAGTTGGCAAAGAAGAGGAGTTTGATGCCCAGCCAGGTAGCCGTTGGACCTTGTACACATCAAACTTATGATTCAAATATAGGATAAGTTGATCACTTCCCTTATCCCTTATGCATTCAAAATTCAAATTCAAGGCTTATCTTAGGTCACTCACGCATGCCTATTTAAAGAACTTGAGCAAGCACTTGAGGGGGATCAACGATTAGATTGAAGAGGCTACACCAAGGAGACGTGGTTCAACCCAGCTTGACGGAGAGCCTAGACCTTGAAGGGCTACATCAACAGACCTCCTTCTCGCCCATTCTCTTTATTTAGTTAATTTTGTTTTTTAAATGATGATGTTATTGAGAAACGATGAAGGTTTTTGGTTGGATACCCCCACCATGAACTAGATTTATAGTTGGTGAGGGATGTTTGCGTTTCAACACTGTTCTATGTTTAGTTTTTAATACTAAAAAATGCTTTGGCATTGTTTCCCCTATCTGGTATGTTCTTCAGTTTTTATTAAATTCTTTGCCAATCGACCGCTAGCATTGTTTGCTTTTGCACCTTAATATCTTAACATACTTAAAGGGCAATGATCCCTTGCCGGATACTAAGGTGAGATGCTTCGACAGAAGATGTTCAAGTAGATGAACTTACTTCGGGAGTGACTCTACCCTTTAGGAGTATAGATTGGATCTTAATCAAATTGATTTATGAAAAACTTCACTATAGAGATATAAGGGTTTTTACATGGTTAATTTCAAGCATTACCATCAACAGAGGAAATGCCAACCTTGAATCTGCTTGGCAATAATATCAAGGCAGAAAATTATTAAAGGCTTGCATGAAAAGCGTGAAAAACAAGCATCCCTTGACAACACTCATCACTCATTTAAACACTCATTGTGTCAACTCTGTTTTCCTTTTACTTCTTTCTTTTAATCACTATTTTCAAACATCTTCAAATCAATCAACACTTTTTCCTTGACAAGTAAACAAGCAAAGCAATCACACTCTTAGCCAATCCTTGTGGGATCAATACTCAGCTTACTGTTGTATTACTTGCAGGCCGTGCATACTTGCACGCAAAAGACTTAATCTTTGCACTGTTGCCATACATTTCCAATACATTTTACACCCTTTTGCCAAGCACTCACACAGTCGATAAGTTTTTGGCACTGTTGTCGGGGATTGCAACGGAGGTTATTATTTTAAATTTATACTCGTCTTCCTTTTGTTTTTGCTTTTTATCTTATTTCTTTGTTTTGACTTATGTATGACCAGAAATTACCCTTTGGTGGAAGATTGGCTATACAATCCAGAAATTGGAAGAACCCTGCGAAGGTTAAAGAAAAAGATTCGAGAGATGGCTCAACAAGGAAATAGAGGAAATGGTGTGTTAAACAATAAGAAAAATCCACCTAATAACAAAGGGATACCACCAGCTCCTATTGCCCCAACTATTAATGTGTAGGAAGAGAGACCTATTAGAGAACGCTAAGCACCAAACATTGACAATTTGATGCCAGAACTGATTGGTCTCGAGGTAAATACACCTAATTTTGAACTCAAACCGGTAATGATACAAACACTTTTTAATGTAGGACAATTTGATGGAGCACCTACTGGAGATCTGAGGCAACATTTGAAGCAATTCATGGAAGTTTACCAGTTATTTTAGTAGCCTAGAGTATCGGAGGATACAGTGAAGCTAAAGTTGTTTACATTTTCCCTAAGAGATAGAGAAAAAACATGGCTAAGTTCTTTGCCACTTGGTTTTGTCACTTCATGGGGAAATCTATGCCATAAATTTTTGTTACGATTCCAGCCACCTAAACTCACTACCTAGCTGAGGGGTGAGATCCATCACATTTAGGCAAGCTGACGATGAGACCCTATACGATGCATGGGAAAGATATAAAGACCTGTTGAGGAGATGTCCCATGCATGCATTCCCAAAATGGACCCAAATAGAGACCTTTTACAATGGACTTAATGCACAAACTAGAACGGTTGTTGATGCTTCGGCAAATGGCTCACTGCTTGAAAAAAATTAAATAGAGGTTGGCATCCTTGAGAGGATTTCGATCAACGATTTTGAATATCCTACTGCCAGACTTGGGACTAGAACTAAAACTGGTGGGAAATTACAGATAGATGAACTCACATCCATCCATGCTAAAATTCAAATCTAACTACCATATGGAGAGGATCATCACACAGAAGATTGCCCTACCAACCCTGAGCCGGTAAATTTTGTTGGCAATTTTAATCATAATTATAATTTGAATTCCAATGCTTATAATGCATGATAGAGACATCACTCAAATTTAGCTTGGGGGAATCAAGGAGGCAACCAATACAATGCCCAACAGTAGAACAACAATGTGCAACATCAATACAATGCCCAGAGGCAGAACAATGCCATGCCAGGGGTCAACCAGAATGCCATGCCACAGTGGACACAAACAATTTTTATGCAGGGCAAATGAACAACTAGGGAACTTTAACAGAATACATGGAGAGGAATGATGCAATTGTCCAGAGTTTGGCAGCATATATGCAGAACTTGGAGGTATAGATTGGAAAGATTTCCAGTGCACTAAGCAATAGACCCCAAGGAGCTTTTCCAAGAGATATAGAGGATTCCAGGTAAAACCGCAATGAACAATGCAAAGTTGTAACTCTTCAGAGTGGCAAACAATGTGAGGCTGAAACGTCTGTCAAACAGCCAAATAGTTGCCATAAAAAGAAGAAAGTACCAGTAGATAAACCAAAAGAACCAGAGAAGAAAGAAGCGGACATAAGTGATGCCACACCATAGTCTGATGGTAGACCTTAGTCGGATTCCAGAAAAACCTTGGCAAAGCCGGCGAAGCCTGCTTATGGTTATCCACCTCCATCGTTTCCAAAAAGACTACAAAAACACAAGCATGATCAACAATTTAGGTGCTTCTTGGAAGTACTTAAACAATTTCAAATCAATCTACCATTGGTGGAAGCTCTCGATCAAATGCCCAACTATGTCAAATTCATGAAAGATATCTTGTCTAAAAAGAGAAAGCTGGGTGATTTCGAAATTGTAGCTCTCACTAACGGATGTAGTGCAATGATACTCAATCAGCCACCAAAGTTGAAAGATTCAGGAAGTTTTACTATTCCATGTACCATTGGCAATAGATTCATGGGTAAGGCATTGTGTGGCTTGGGAGCCAGCATCAATTTGATTCCAATGTCTGTTTTCAGAAAGCTTGGCATAAAAGCAAGGCCTACCGCGGTGACACTTCAGTTGGTAGAAAGATCTTTTGCACATCCTAAGGGTATGATTGAGGATGTGTTAGTAAAGGTAGACAAATTCATATTCCCATCTAATTTTATCATTTTAGATTATGAGGCAGATGTTCATAAAGGTGAATTAACTATGCGCATGAATGAACGTGTCATATTTAATGTGTTTCAAGCTCTTAAATGCGCAGATGAATCTGAGGAATGCCAAGCTGATGAAATGATGGAGTCCATTTTTTAAGTGGACACGGCACAGCTATGCCAAGATGTAGATGATGATGTCGGTTGACGAGATAAGTAAAGACACTGAAGGAACAACTTTAGAAGAGGTAAGTTATTTCGAATAGCCAAAACCATTGGAGTTGGATGGTAGAGAGATAGTGGCACCAAAACTATCCATTGTGGAGCCACCTATACTGGAGCTCAAACCACTGCTAGACCATCTCAAATATGCTTACTTAGGTAAACACTCAACCTTGCAGTGATAATTGTTGCTGATCTCACTAATGATTAGGAGGAAAGATTGCTGGGAATTCTAAGCAATTACAAGAAAGCATTGGGATAGACCTTGTTTGATATCCGAGGAATAAGCTCAACCATTTCCATGCACAAAATCATTTTGGAGGAATATCATGGTAAGACCATTGAGGGTCAGAAAATTGAACCCGAGCATGAAAGAGGTTGTTAAGAAAGAGATTATCAAGTGGCTAGAAGCTGGGATAATCTATCCCATTTCCGATAGCTCATGGGGTAGCCTAGTGCAATGTATGCCAAAGAAAAGTTTAATGACTGTGGTTCAAAACAGCAACAATGAGTCAATTCCTTTCAAGACTGTTACCGAATGGAGAATGTGCATGGATTATAGGAAGTTGAACAATGCCACCAGGAAAGACCATTTTCCATTGCCTTTCATTGATCAAATGTTGGACAGAATGGCAGGTAAGGCATTTTATTACTTTCTAGACAGTTATTCAGGATATAATCAGATTGCCATAGCTCTAGAAGATAAAGTGAATACCATGTTCACATGTCCATATGGGACGTTTTCCTTTAGAAGACTGTCATTCAGGCTGTGTAATGCCCTGACAACGTTTCAATGTTGCATGATGTCCATTTTTCTAACATGATTGAACATAATTTGGAAGTATTCATGCATGATTTCTCAGTGTTTGGCAAAACATTTGAGGAATGCCTTCAGTGTTGGGAGCAAGTCTTAAAGAGTTGCATTGAGTCAAACCTAGTGTTAAACTGGGAAAAATGCCACTTCATAGTGAAGGAGGGTATTGTTCTCGGGCACAAGGTAACCAAGAAGGGATTAGAGGTTGACCAAGCAAAAGTTGAGGTAATCAAGCAATTGCCACCAGCGACAAGTGTAAAAGGTATTAGAAGTTTCTTGGGACATGCAGGTTTTTACCGTCGTTTCATTAAAGATTTTTCTAAAATTTCTAATCCTTTATGCTTGTTTTAGAACAAAATGTCAGTTTTGCATTTGATGATTCTTGTTTAAGAGATGTTGATTAATGCCCCTATAGTCGAGGCACCAGATTGGAATGAGCCATTCGAGCTCATATGTGTGCCAGCAACTATGCCGTCATAGCAGTATTGGGACAACGACGTGGAAAAGTTTTTCATACCATTTACTACGCCAGCCATACACTAAATTGAGCTCAGATGAATTACTCCATAATTGAGAAAGAAATTCTTGCAGTTGTATTTGATTTTGATAAATTCAGATCTTATTTAGCTGCTAACAAAGTTGTGGTGTCTTGCCAAAGAATGATGCCAAGCACAGACTAATCCGATGGACGCTTTTACTACAAGAATTTGATCTTGAGATCTAAGACAAGAAAGGCAGTGAACATTTGGTAGTTGACCACCTATCACGCCTAGAGCATCACCTTCAAGATGGTAAGAACACTACCATATGAGATGAATTTCTAGATTAGCATTTGCTTGTAGTCAATGTCATGCCATGGTACGCTGATATAGTCAACTACGTGGTAAGCAATATTCTGCCACCAGATCTGGCATATAATTCCAAGAAAAGATTCCTATGAGAAGTTAGGCATTACTATTGGGAAGAGCAAGTACTGCTTAAACTGTGTGTCGACTAAGTGATAAGACGGTGTGTGCCAGAGGATGAGCAGCACAACATTTTGCAATTATGCCATGCCGCACCGTATGGAGGTCACATTGTTGGGATAAAAACTATTGTCAAGGTGTTGCAGTCATGATTCTTTTAGTTCTACACTATACAAAGATGCCCACGACTATGCCAAGGCATGTGACAGATGCTAGTGGACATAAAACATATTTGGAATACACCAACTGTCACTCCAAAACATCATGCATGTGGATT
Source organism: Hibiscus mutabilis (assembly GCA_019671005.1). Lineage (NCBI taxonomy): Eukaryota > Viridiplantae > Streptophyta > Magnoliopsida > Malvales > Malvaceae > Hibiscus > Hibiscus mutabilis. Next base: position 40,971,198 of record CM033715.1, on the reverse strand, counting down.
TATTTGATGTATGGGGGATAGACTTCATGGATCCATTTACTCCATCATTTGGTAATGTATATATTCTTGTGGCTGTGGACTATGTATCGAAATGGGTTGAGGTTGCTGCATTGCCAACGAACGATGCCAAGGTCATTGCCAAGTTCTTGCACAAACATGTTTTTACTCGATTTGGTGCACCCATATTGAGTATTCATGATGAAGGTACCCATTTTAAATGCAATCTAATCTCTAAAGCTTTGTACAGAATGGAATTTAGTAAAGGATTGCTACGGTATACCATCCCCAAACAAATAGGCAAGCCGAGATTTCAAACAAGAAGGTCAAGAGTATCCTTGAAAAGACTGTGAATCCCTCTAGGAAAGATTGGTCCTTGAGGCTAGATGACTCCTTCTGGGCTTATAGGATTACTTTTAAAACTCCTTTGGGTACTTCACCATTTAGACTTGTTTTTGGAAAAGCATGCCACCTATCTGTCAGCATCGTGCATATTAGGCAATCAATACGCTTGATATGGCATGGAGAGTTGCTGGAGAAAAAAGACTACTAGACTTAAATGAGTTGGAAGAATTTAGAACACATGCCTATTAAAATGGTAGACTCTACAAGGAAAGGACAAAACGCTAGCATGAAAGTAGGATAATGCCAAGACAAGTTGAGGTAGGCCAATGTGTTCTGTTATTTAACTCAAGGCTTAAATTGTTTCCAGGCAAGCTTAAGTCAAGGTGGTCAGGCCCTTTTGAAGTTGTAAAGCCATATGTCCATGGTGCTGCAGACATTAAAAATTTGAAGTTGGGAGAAATTTTCAACGTAAATGGCCAACTGTTAAAGCACTATTTGGAAGGCGATCTGAAGAATGCCAAAGAGGTTATCCTCTTGGAAGAGGTACCATAACATCATCATCGGGTTTTCAAATTCTTGTACATAGTATGTTAGAAGTTTTTATTTTCAGTAATTTTCATTTATTTCTTTTTCTTATTAGTTTTAAATATTCCTTTTTTTATGTTGATTTTTTTGCGTTGGGAGGTTTTCTTTGAGTATGTGCAGATTTAGTGTGCTAGGTATAACGCCAAGGTAGGGGCTTGGCATGAGGTGATGGCAAATTGGGATAATTCTGTGTGCCAAGCATAATGCCTGGACAGAGACTTGGCATGTGGCGATTGGAAATATGGAAGAAAAATATTTACCCTGGCTTGAAAAAAAATTGGCCCGTGAGAAAGTGAAACTTTGTCTTTGAAACTTTACCCTAGCCGCCCAAATTAGATAAGTTGATATTTAAAATCAACTTAAAACCTTGTCACTCTACTCTTTTAAACCTACCCTATCACTCTTAACCCTTTATCACATCAACCCTTTTTCTTTTCCCCATACATGCCTAAAAACCATTATTAGCCCCATTAAATCTGCCACTTTAATATCCCCATTAAAATACTCAATCATTTTACTTTCCATCTATCCTAGCCATTTCAAGAGTTAAAGCCTTTTCACTTCTACTTTTTCTTTATCAAGCAAGAAAGCCAGGATTCATCTTCTTCTTCCTTTTGTCCAAAAAGCCAAGATTTCAACTTGTTTCCATGGCTTCCTCGTCCATGCCCTTCAAAATCTTTTTCAATGAAGAGATCCACAAAAAGCATGAGGCAAACTTTGCCTCAAGAACATTTTGCTATGAGAAGCACTTTGACTTCAAAGATGAGCCAACCGTAAGATTTCCACCAAACTTCATAGCGGTCGTAAACAAGCACATGTAGGAACTCTTCTGCCAACAAAAGGGAGAGGTCTACACAAACATTGTTCGTGAATTCTATGCCCACTTGACCACCAAGGACAACTCCTTCTTGATGATACGAGGCATATGAGTGCATTTTGATGAGGGTTGTATTAATGCCATGTTCAAGTTGGGGGATGCCGAGGATGAACGTCTAAAGTATGTCGAGTCAATGACTGCTGCCAAGAGGAAGAAGTTGCTAGTAGATCTATATGAACCAGGAACGGCATAGATTGAGTCCGCCAACAGACATCGAACAGTTAAGAGACTAACACTGAAATCTCAACCAAAGGGGTGGAACCACTTTTTAAAGGTAAATTTGATGTTGATCGCCCACAACAAAATGGTGTTAGAAGAACAATTAGTGTTACTACACTCAATCATAGCTGGCCAGAAAATCAATGTCGGCTGGATCATTATTGAGGAGACATGTAAATGTGCTTGTAAGCCTAAAGGTAGTTTGTTCTTTCCTTCATTGATTTCTAACATTTGCATGAGACAAGGTGTGCCCAAGATTGACTCGGACAAAGGACAATAAATTAAAGGCACCACAATCACGCCAGCCCTATAGAGGCAACTCACTGCCACTGAGTCAAATGACAAGGGTAAGAGAAAGGCAAAAGAATCAACGCCAAAGCCTAAGGTGCTGAAGGCAGAGCCTAACGCTCCAAATAGTGTAGTGGCATTACTCTCTTAGAACCACCACCGCTAGGATATCATTCTCCATAAATTCGAGAGAGCTGGGGAGCAAAATGTCAAGCTCTACAGTATACTCATGCCAGGGATGTTGCCATCAGGGAAACCCTTGAAAGACTATCCCTGGATTTTCTGTCAACCTTCCTAGATTTCCCTATAGAAATCTTTGCCAGCGACGATGCCATGCCAGCCAGTCCCTAATCAGTTCATACCCAATCACACTCTGATATCACCGTCCCAGTCTTGCTAGTTTGAGTTGAATATGCTAGTACTGACACTCTCAGCGAATCAAAAAAAAACAAAGGAAAGCTTGTCGCAACGCCTGTTGCACCTGCCCCGTCTGATGCCACCGCCATACCTGCCACATTGGAACCAGTGCATATTGTCAAGGAAGTTGGAGCATCCACTGCCGCCCCAAAGCCAAGAATGAAATGGAGGAAATGTATGGCCCTAGATCGTGGGACCTTTGTGAACAGAAAAACTAGTGTCACAGGAGAGGAAGTCTCCGAAGGGGGGTCCTCTTCTTCCTAGACTCCTTTGCGTTTTCATTTTATTGGATTCATATGTTCATGCACTTTATCTTTTCTGTTTAATTGTATATATGTGTTGTTTTCATGCATTGAGGACAATGCACATATTTGGTTTGGGGTTGTGCTCACATTTATGCCATGCCATGCATCCATGTTTACATTTTTGTTGCCATACCTTGTATGCCATATAGATTAGGTTGTAGTCATGCATACCGAACCACTAAAAAAAGAAAAAGAAAATTTTGCCTCGGTCAAATTTTGAAGTATGTGAACACTTTGTTAGGAAAGTTGAATTTGTTCTAGAATAGTCTGTCTGATGAAGAAAATTTTAAATCTTTAGTTTGCCTATGCCAACAGAATAGTAATGCCATGTCTGCTTGGCAATTGATCTCTAGTTTAGGAAATTGAACTTTCACTTAACACAAAGTATGCATCTAGTTCCCAAACAAACTTAGAATTGTTGAAACTAAGTTCGGAATAAAAAAATTTATGCCAGGGTAAAAGAAACTAATAAGGCAACAATGTTTTGCCAAGGAAAGAAAAGAAAATAGAACTCTCCTCTACCTAGAGATAATACGTTACTTGGGACTTCGTGGTTTTCTCCTTCTTAGTTCTCAAGTCCAAAACTTTAGGGTATGAGTTGAAGAGAAAATCCTTGTGATATTTGCATTAACGTGGGGGTTCGTGGCATGGTCCCTCTTATTTCTCACGCCAAACAATGTCACGAAGCAAGCTTAAACTAATGCCAATAGAAAACCTTTGGCAGGAATAAAAGAAAAAAATTCTGAGTTTAGGTAGTAAAGTTGAATAGGGGAGTAAAATGATACTTGATGAATATCGCCTACACTTCATGCATATAGACTAGAGTTATATTGTTGCACTTGAATTCACTACCTCGTTTTCATTATTGCACTGAGATATCTGAGGACAAAACTAGAGCTTCATTCTGCTTGCCAGCACTTGTTGGCATTTCGACCAAAATTTTGTCGAGGTACTATTTTCATATTTTTTGTTTTTTAGCTTACTTGCATTACTAGGGGACAAGCATGAGCTAGGTTTGGGGGAGTGTTAACTCCTCAAAAGTACTAAAATTTATTCTTATTTCACATTGCCTTTGCTTGCCTTTAAGTACATTTAGTTGCATTTAGCTGTTAAATTCATGTATTTGCATAAAGAGTTTGGAAGTGGTGTTATGCCAATGTGAAGGGTTTCTTTGCTGGCATTATTGCAGGCTTGGGTGATCAGGACATGCTTGGCAGAGCAAAGTAGCACAAAAAAGAAAATAATGGCAGAAAGAATGTCGAGTTGCTATTGGAAGTGATGGACCAAAAATTGTTGAAGCACCAGTTGGCAAAGAAGAGGAGATTGATGCCCTTCAAGGTAGCCGTTGAACCTTATACATGTTAGCCCTAGGATTCAAATATAGGATAAGATGATCACATCCCTTATCCCTTGCACATTCAAAATTCAACTTCAAGGCTTATCTTAGGTCACCCACGCATGCCTATTTAAAGAACTTGAACAAGCACTTGTGGGGGGATCGACGATCAGATTGGAGAGGCTACACCGAGGAGACGTGGTTCAACCTAGCTTGACCGAGAGCCTAGACCTTGAAGGGATACATTGACAAACCCCCTTCTCACCCATTCTCTTTGTTTAGTTATTTTTATTTTTTAAATGATGATGTTATTGAAAAAATATGAAAGTTTTTGGTTGGATACCCCCACCTTGAACTAAATTTATAGTTGGTGGGAGATGTTTGCATTTGAACGCTATTTTTATGTTTATTTTTTAATAATCAAAAATGCCTTGGCATTGTTTCCCTTATCTGGCATGTTATTTAGTTATTATTAAATTCTTTGCCAAGCGACCACTAAAATTGCTTGCTTATTGCACCTTATGAGGCAACAATCCTTTTCCAGATACTAAGGTGACATGCTTCGATAGAAGATGTTCAAGTAGATAAACTTACTTCAGGAGTGAGTCTACCCCTTAGGATTATAGATTGGAACTTAATCAAATTGAATTATGAAAAAACTTCACTATAAAGATGTAGGGTTTTTACATGGTTAATTTTGGGCATTGCCATCGATAGAGGTAATGCCAACCTTGAATCTGCTCGGCAATAATATCAAGGCAGAAAATTATTAAAGGCTTGCATGAAAAGCGTGAAAAATAGGCATCCCTTGCCAACACTCATCACTCATTTAAGCACAACTTGTGTCAACTCTGTTTTCCTTTTACTTCTTTTCTTTTAATCACTATTTTCAAACAACTTCAAATCAACCAACACTTTTTCCTTGACAAGTAAACAAGAAAAGCAATCAAACTCTTGGCCAATCCTTATGGGATCGATACTCAGCTTACTACTATATTACTTGCAGGTCGTGCATACTTGCACGGAAAAGACTTAATCTTGGCACTGTTTTCATACATTTCCAATAAATTTTCCACCCTTTTTCCAAGCACTCACATAGTTGACAGACTGCCATTAAGAAAATTGTTGAAAAGAATTACGTTGCGTCCAAGAGTGTGGATGCAACCACAGAAGGATTTGAGATGAAGCTAACTACTACGAGACCGACGAAAGTTACGTCCACAGTGGATGAACAAGAGGAAAACCCTCTTGTAATGGTGTTATACTAGGCACCACCCCTATATTATTCTATCTGAAGGTGCAACCAATAATTTCGATGAAGCCGGGGAGCAAGTGAAAGAAGGAGAATCTGAACAATTTGAAGAAGAGACTCCTCGACCAAAGAAGGAAAATAAAAGAAAGTGCTCCAAGTCTAAGGAGAGGAGCAAGAAGAAGAGAATACGCTCCACCACCTCCTTCCATGAGCCAGAAATTTGAGTTAGTTTTATTTTAGTTTTTTAGGCATGCATTTCATGTAGTGTAATATCATTTTGTATTCTTGTCACTATGTTCACATTCTCATTGCATATGCATATAGTTGTAATTGCATTGCATTCATCATTGTAATTGCATTTTGTCAATACATTTTGTCATTGGAGTCCTTCATTCCATTTTCTTTTGCATTGGGAACAATGCAACCTTTAAGTTTGGGGGCATACGCCTAGGAGTTGAAATGCACCCCATTTCCAAAAAAAATAAAAAAATTAATAGAAATGCAAGGTTCATGTGTTTTTAAAATTCTATTTCTTGCATTCGATATATAAATCTTGAATTGTTCTGATCTTTAATAAGTCTGTTGGATATACTTGATGGATAATTGCATCTCCCAGCTCTGCATTAGTATATCCATTGGTTTGATGAAAGAATATCTTGTATCATTCATTTTGTTTTTAGATGACCTTCTCCTTTTTGCAGCATGTGTGATATATCTATATTTGTAGATCTTATAAATAAATGCATTCCAATGTGAGTGCAATGAAATTAATAAAGTAGCTTTAAGGGGGAACACTCCTCTACATGCGTTAGAAAAAGGAATCTGGCCAAAGGTTGTCACTACATGAGTGTGTATCGTTACAATGAAGTACTTCTTAGGGCTTCGTTGCCCAACATCTTACTTCTTTGGGCTTAGGATGCATTCATTGTTCAATATCCTTCGCTACATAAAAAAAGAAAAAGATGCAGAAAGATGGAAAATATATTTAAGATATTATGTGTGTTGCTAAATAAATGCTGATAGGACAAATAAATCTAAGATGTTAGGGATGATGCTAGTTATTCTTGAATTTATAGCTTATCTATTAATGTGGAGATTGGTTATGCATTCATCCTTTCCTCGATGCATCAGATTTATTGATTGGTTAGAATGATTCAAGCATCTAAAATGCCTTTGTTCTTTTGATTGACCTTGTTGTTTTGATCTTTACTTGAGGACAAGTAAACACTCAAGTTTGAGGGTGTGATAGCTCTTTAAAGAGCATGGTTTTTCCCTCGATTTATAGGTCTTATTGTTCCCACATTGACATTCATTGCATCCATTTCTACTTTTTCATGTCTGTTTCTGCATAATTTCTAACTTAGTTTCTGTGGCTCAAGTTTTGCATATTTCTACCTATTTTTCCTTGTTGTTGTTGCATTGCTAATGTCCCTATAGAGGTTCTTTTCACCACTGCAGCCAGTTCCACGCTACATCTGTCGTCGGTCCAGTCTGCTTGAGGATAAGAACGAATATGTCAATTGTCCATTCTGTTACAACAAATTTGTATGATGCTAAGCATGCAAATAACCTATAGGACATGTGTCCTTCCTTAGGTAGCCTATATAAAGACTATTTTGGAAGAAAGAGAAAGACACGATATTCCTATTTTCACATCATCTTCAACCTTCGAATCTTTTATCCTCATCCTATGGCTGTTTAAGCTTGTTTTCTGGAGATTCGAGATGAAGGCAAATCTATCCAAGGAAATGAGGAGTCAAGGGTTAATCGAGGAAATATCTTGTTATCTTCTTAAATTTCTCTTTATTTTGATGTTGTTTTGGAGGTTTATTTGTATTTGTGCTCGTATTAATTATGGTTTAATTTTCTGGAGCTTGTTAAACTTGTTTAAACTATCTTTTAGTTTAACATATTTCAGCGTTAGTTTTTTCATAAGCTCTAATTTTTGGATTTGATTTATGTTTTGCATGAGAGTGTTAAAACAAGTCACCAACATCCATGGATGCAGTGATGAGGCAGATTAACGAGTTCTTACAGTGAAAGTTTTCTAGATGCAACGAAAGTTGGTCCACTCATTCAAGGGGCCTTAGAAAGGACTTACAATGAAATTTGAAGCCAATCTTCGTACTTGAGTCAATAGTTGAAGGGTAAATGGAAGTTAACACTCAAGCTAACCACTGCATCGCTGATTAAACCAATCTTTAATCCTCGAAGTGTACTTGATCTTTCTACTGAGCTGAGCCAATGAGATCCAGACTTATTCTTACTATTCGATATCTTTTATTACTCTTTGTTATTGCTACCACATTAAATCATTTACTCTCCTTTTTATAGTTGTAACCCCCTCGACCCGGCCTAGCCGTCAGACCGGACCAAGGAAGCTACATTGGGTTTATCAAAGCAAACCGTAAAGATTTAATGCAAATTAACGTCCATTTTTTCTTTTATCTTATCTATATGGAATATAATAACTTATGGTGAGTGATTAAGCAACGGATGAAAACTCAACTCAATCGGGCGTCGGATCGACATCCATTTGCACTCAATTGCAATTTAAGGACCAAATTGCAATTATAGAAGATTAGAGAGACTTATACCATTTTGAGTTTACCAATACTTAGTTAATCCGGTTACATGCTTGCTCACCAAATTTTAGCTCAAAACGACAATCCAAACTCATACAATTGCATTTACGAATATTAGGGACCAAAATATAATATTTCAAAACATTTTTAAACATTGCAAAAATATACTCATTGAAGGTTTTGAAACCTTTCCCAAACGTTTTGAAACCTTTATTCCGGTAATCAAATTGCCCTCAAGGTTTCGAAACCTTGGCCTTGGTTTTGAACCCAGCTTAAACAAGTTTCAAAACTTGTTCATAAGGTTTCGAAACTTACCTATAGATTTGCAGAAAATGCATACTCGAAACTCTTTAGGACCACATTAAACATGTCCACATTAGACCTAAATACTTTAATACACACCTCAATAGTACTTCACACCTGAGACATTCTTCCAAAGACATACGTAACAATTCACATACCAATTCAAACTCGATATCATCAACTAGAGGCATGCTTCCTAATAACCAAATCAACTAACGTACAAAACGTAATACCACATCAAAATCAAACATATAAAGCCTCATACAACTCTACAACAACAATAAAAAAATTGCACAAATTTGGAGTTTGACAAAACACACTCCCAAACAACAATGAACCCCATAGCTTTTATTACTACAAGTCTAGATTGGAATCATACGTTGAAAAGCCAAAGTCCTTGGATATCCTCCGCTTTCTTGCTGCCTTCAAACCTTTAATTCACTACATCGATGGAAAAATAGAGCGTAAGCACACAAGGCTTAGTGAGGAGTGCTCAAATAACACACCATCAATGCATTTTAAAACCATTTTCCAAAACCACATTGAAATCACCATTTCAATCATCGTATAAAACATCATCCCTTGAAAACCATGCACTTAACACTTTCAAAAACCAGCATATTAAACCATATGCAACATGTATCATGGATCAACAGCAAAATCCCATTAGCTAACCACCAATTTAAGCCTTCCCATGCATAACATCCCATATGCAAAGCTTATAGAGTAAAACATGTAAAAACCAACATTATACAATATAATCCATCAACATGATACGTCAGCAATTTTTTTGGCTTACAAGTTATCAATAATCAAATTCCATTTCTAAAACAAACATCGAATCCACATATTCAACAAGTGTTCCCCCAAAACTTCATACAATCTCACTGGCATCTCAAGGTTCAAACACGGGAGTATTCGGTACCATATCAACACCTCAATCATTGTGACTTCCGTGGTGGACTATTCGGTACCATATCAACACTTCAACACCATACATCGGTAGATGTATAACCCACTTACAACCCCTCGACCGTTAGGATACTTGGATGGAGTATTCGGTACACAATATCAACCCCTCAACATCCAAGGCGACTTAATTATAGTGCACTCAATCCTATAGCCGGCTAACTATATCCGATAGCATTTTAAACCACATCACTTGCCAATATAATTCATTATTAACCATGTACCTCACTATTTTTAAAGCATTAAACCAAAACCAATAACAATGCATTAAACCATGCATTATCAAGCATATCCACAATACTTCATGGATCATTTTCCATATGCATCCATCATTAAAATATGATCAAAAACAATATATAACACACTTTAGATCATGCTTAAATAGTAGGTACCATGTTATTAAAAAAAGGTGCATAAAACCAATTTCGCCAACCATAATCTAACAATCTAAACGGCTTATTATCATAAACTAAAATCCAAAATCAATCAATTATCAACCTTATACCTCCAGCCATCATAAAACCACAACTCCTCAAAAGCCCAATCTAGCAACCTAAACAATTAGAGATTCATATAGTTTCATGATTCTAATGTTAAAAACATTATCTTAACATTATTAAACATCTGAATCGTGATTAAAATTAATCAATAACCCCTCAAAATAGATCCAACTCGAAAATCACAAGATTTCATCAATTAAACCTTAATTTAACCACATTCCATAATTAAATCATTAAAACTCATTAGAAAACATTTATAAAAAGTCAAGAACTTGGGATTTTAAAAAAATAACCTTTTCATTATAGGAGAAAAACATAGCTCACCTCTAATGGATGCTTTCCCCCTTAACTGGATAGTTTTACATGAGAAAACAAGTTAAAACAATAAGGTTTTGATAGGAAACCAATAAGAATTCATTTGATAACAAAAGATAAGAGAAAATAAGAATTTACCTTAAGATTTTGAAGAAGAAAACAGTGTTTGGCTGGTGAGATTTGAGAGAAAGTCTTTTTGAGAAAGTAGTTACGTTAGTTTTGTTTTAAGTAATTAATTGTAAAATTAATTCTCCCAACCAATTTATATTTTCCAAAACCATTTTAAAAATACCCAATTAAAGGATAAAGTCTGATATTAGACTTTGGGCAAATAGCTCCTTAAATATTCAAAGTTTTGATTCTTTTACAAAACTGTCACTAAAAACAATTTCCAAAATTTACATTTTGGTCACTAGCCAAAATGTCACATTTCCAAAACTCGTTTTCCAAAATTGATTTCACCAATAATACTCATATAGGAAATAACGATTTGTAGAAATTTTTCCATATTTTTATCTCGCATAAAAATATTTAATTCAGTTTCAAATCCCGGAGCTGACTCAAATCTCTAACCCGGTCCATCGGACCGTCTAATTAGCCTATAAACCGCTAGGCCCAAAACTGGAGCGATACAACTCTCCCCGACTTCGGAAATTTCATCCTCGAAATTTTATCCCAAGAAAAAAAGTGCAGAAACCATTCCGTCAAGTCCGCTTTACACTCCCACATGGCCTCCTTAACACTACGGTGTCGTCACAACACCTTTACAAGTACAATCATTTTACGACGGTGAACTTTACTACACTAATCAAAGATCTGAACATGTTCCGTATCAAAGGAAAACCTCGGTCACAACTCCATATCCTCCACCAACATAACATACGATGGATCCGACCGATACCTCTGCAATATCGACACATGAAACACATCATGAACCTTTTCGAAACTTACCTATAGATTTTCAGTAAATGCATACTCGAAACACTTTAGGACCACATTTAACACGTCCATATTAGACCTAAATACTTTAATACACACCTCAATAATACTTCACACCTGAGACATGCTTCGAAAGACATACGTAACAATTCACATACCAATTCAAACTCGATATCATCTACTAGAGGCATGCTTCCTAAAAACCAAATCAACTAACACACAAAACGTAATACCACATCAAAATCAAACATATAAAGCCTCATACAACTCCACAACAACAATAAAAAATTGCACAAATTTGGAGTTCAACAAAACACACTCCCAAACAACATTGAACCCCATAGCTTTTACTACTACAAGTCTATATTGGAATCGTACGTTCAAAAGCCAAAGTCCTTGGATATCCTTCGCTTGCTTGCTGCCTTCAAACCATTAATTCACTGCATTGATGGAAATATAGAGCATAAACACACAAGGCTTAGTGAGGAGTTCTCAAACAACACATCATCAATGCATTTTAAAACCGCTCGACATCCAAGGCTACTTAATATCAACACCTTGACTTTTAGTGTACTTGGATGGAGTATTCGGTACACAATATCAACCCCTCGACATCCAAGGCTACTTAATTATAGTGCCCTCAATCCTATAGTCGACTAACTATATCCGATAGCATTTTAAATCATATCACTTGCCAATATAATTCATTATTAACCATGTACCTCATTATTTTAAAGCATTAAACCAAAACCATTAACAATGCATTAAACCATGCATTACCAAGTATATCCACAATACTTCATGGATCATTTTCCATATGCATCCATCATTAAAATATAATAAAAAAACTATATAACACACTTTAAATCATTCTTAAATAGTAGGTACTGTGCTATTCAAAAACAAGTGCATAAGACCAATTTCGCCAACAAAAAACGAGAGAAAACTCGTCATACTTACTTCTGAACATAGACAAGTGTTTCAAGCTTAATTTAGGCTCCCAAAATCCCTTTCAAACCTTTAAAAAGTTGTAGGTTTCGTTCTCACTCACTGACTTCGCGAAACCTCAATCGCCGACGCAAAATTAAGCGTCCGAAGCCTCCAAAGCTTCATCGATAGCTATAGGATCGACCTTCCTTGTTTTAACCACATAACAACAGAGGATTAATGCATCATAATTCATTCAAAATCCCAGCAAAACAATTCCTCATTATTGTCTTGCTAAAAGCTATCAATCACCATCCGAAAACACTATCACACTTCTTCCAAACGTAACCCAGCCACAACCTAACAATATAAACCACTTAATATCACCAATTAACATCCAAAATCAATCTATTGTGAATTTTATACCTCCAACCATCATAAAACCACCACAACTCCTTAAAAGCCAATATCTAGCAACCTAAACAATTAGAGATTCACATAGTTTCGGGAGTCTAATGTTAAAACCATTATCTTAAAATTATTAAACATCCAAATCATGATTAAAATCAATCAATAACCCATCAAACTAGATCCAACTAGAAAATCACAAGATTTTATTAATTAAACCTTGATTTAAATTAAATCATTAACTCATTAGAAAACAATTATAAAGAGTCAAGAACTCGGGAATTTCAATAAAGAACCTTTCATTAGAGGAGAGAAATGAAGCTCACCTCTAATGAATGCTTCCCCCTTAATTGGATCGTTTTACATGAGAAAACAATATTAAAACAAAAGGTTTTGATAGGAAACCAATAATAATTCATTTGATAACAAAAGATTAGAGAAAAAATAATTTACCTTAAGATTTTGAATAAGAAAAGAGTGTTTGGCTGGTGAGATTTGAGAGAAAGTCTTTTTGAGAAAGTAGTTACGTTAATTTTATTTTAAGTAATTAATTATAAAATTAATTCTCCCAACCTATTTATATTTTCCAAAACCATTTTAAAATAGCCGATTAAGGGATAAAGTCTGATATTAGACTTTAGGCAAATAGCTCCTTAAAGATTCAAAGTTTTGACTCTTTTACAAAACAGACACTAAAAATAGTTTCCAAACTTTATATTTTGGTTACTAAAACAAAATGTCACATTTCCAAAACCCGTTTTCTAAAACTGACTTCACCAATAATACCCATATAGTAAATAATGATTTTTAGACATTTTCCATTTTTTTATATCACATAAAAATATTTAATTCAATTTCAATTCTCGAATTTGACTCGAATCTCTCACCTGGTCCACCGGACCGTCTAATCATCCTATAAACCGCTAGGCCCAAAACCAAGACGTTACAATATTACTATTGCAACCACCATTGCACCCACAAGTACTACCTTTATAGTATTGTATTGTAGTTACATAAGTATAAACGTAATACATCATCCTCAATGGATTGATATTCAAACAAGATTATCTTGTTTATATTCTTGCATCGATAATGTAGCTTGCACTAAAAAGTGTGACATTTTCACATTGATCACAAATCATCCAAATTCAAGCAAAATTTATGATCAAAACAAGGCTCTAAGGTTCAAGAAAGGCTAATAAGCACTGATTCTCTCCTAAGAGAATGTGCGATTTTATAAAAACTAATGACCCAAAACCAATTTCATCAAGAACATGATCAATCCTTATCGTCTTCATTTCCTTTATAAAATCGTACAATTGTTTTTTACTACACCTTGTGTCAAAAGATGTCTACAGGGGATAAGATAACAACTTCCAACTTCAATCTCAATATAAGCTATTATACTCTATCAAACAAAGAATGTTTTTATATTGCTATTCCTTATTACCTTCTTTGGCTATCCTGATTTATATTCTTTGTATGTAGCCTTCTCCTTTCGAGTTTCAAGTTGTTTGTCTTTCTTCGGAATTTTCTCCCATTTCTTGTCTAACTCTTTCCTAACCTATGAATGACAAATTCAAATGAATTTAACATTTTACACATCATAAACCACTGAAACCTACCTCAGTAGTCACTTTTTCTCAGTTTGATTTATCCTTATACATTCACCTTGACTGTAAAACATGAAAAAAACAAAGGCATACATTCAATCATTCATTCATTCTTAGATGCAATAAGTACACGTTGTAGCGATGTCATTTTGAATTTAGGGACCAAATTGCAATTCTAGAAGATTAGAGAGACTTATACCATTTTGAATTTACCAATACTTAGTTAATCCGGTTACATGCTTGCTCACCAAATTTTAGCTCAAAACGACAATCCAAACTCATACAATTGCATTTACGAATATTAGGGACCAAAATATAATATTTCAAAACATTTTTAAACATTGCAGAAATATACTCATTGAAGGTTTCGAAACCTTTCCCAAACGTTTTGAAACCTTTATTCCAGTAATAAAATTGCCCTCAAGGTTTCGAAACCTTGGCCTTGGTTTTGAACCCGCTTCAACAAGTTTCAAAACTTGTTCATAAGGTTTCGAAACTTACCTATAGATTTGCAGAAAATGCATACTCGAAACTCTTTAGGACCACATTAAACATGTCCACATTAGACCTAAATACTTTAATACACACCTCAATAGTACTTCACACCTGAGACATTCTTCCAAAGACATACGTAACAATTCACATACCAATTCAAACTCGATATCATCAACTAGAGGCATGCTTCCTAATAACCAAATCAACTAACGTACAAAACGTAATACCACATCAAAATCAAACATATAAAGCCTCATACAACTCTACAACAACAATAAAAAAATTGCACAAATTTGGTGTTTGACAAAACCCACTCCCAAACAACAATGAACCCCATAGCTTTTATTACTACAAGTCTAGATTGGGATCATACGTTCAAAAGCCAAAGTCCTTGGATATCCTCCACTTTCTTGCTGCCTTCAAACCTTTAATTCACTACATCGATGGAAAAATAGAGCGTAAGCACACAAGGCTTAGTGAGGAGTGCTCAAATAACACACCATCAATGCATTTTAAAACCATTTTCCAAAACAACATTGAAATCACCATTTCAATCATCGTATAAAACATCATCCCTTGAAAACCATGCACTTAACACTTTCAAAAACCAACATATTAAACCATATGCAACATGTATCATGGATCAACAGCAAAATCCCATTAGCTAACCACCAATTTAAGCCTTCCCATGCATAACATCCCATATACAAAGCTTATAGAGTAAAACATGTAAAAACCAACATTATACAATATAATCCATCAACATGATACGTCAGCAATTTTATTGGCTTACAAGTTATCAATAATCAAATTCCATTTCCAAAACATAACATCGAATCCACAGATTCAACAAGTGTTCCCCCAAAACTTCATACAATCTCACTGGCATCTCAAGGTTCAAACACGGGAGTATTCGGTACCATATCAACACCTCAATCATTGTGACATCCGTGGTGGACTATTCGGTACCATATCAACACTTCAACACCATACATCGGTAGATGTATAACCCACTTACAACCCCTCGACCGTTAGGATACTTGGATGGAGTATTCGGTACACAATATCAACCCCTCAACATCCAAGGCGACTTAATTATAGTGCACTCAATCCTATAGCCGGCTAACTATATCCGATAGCATTTTAAACCACATCACTTGCCAATATAATTCATTATTAACCATGTACCTCTCTATTTTTAAAGCATTAAACCAAAACCAATAACAATGCATTAAACCATTCATTATCAAGCATATCCACAATACTTCATGGATCATTTTCCATATGCATCCATCATTAAAATATGATCAAAAACAATATATAACACACTTTAGATCATGCTTAAATAGTAGGTACCATGCTATTAAAAAAAGTGCATAAAACCAATTTCGCCAACCATAATCTAACAATCTAAACGGCTTATTATCATAAACTAAAATCCAAAATCAATCAATTATCAACCTTATACCTCCAGCCATCATAAAACCACCACAACTCCTCAAAAGCCCAATCTAGCAACCTAAACAATTAGAGATTCATATAGTTTCATGATTCTAATGTTAAAAACATTATCTTAACATTATTAAACATCTGAATCGTGATTAAAATTAATCAATAACCCCTCAAAATAGATCCAACTCGAAAATCACAAGATTTCATCAATTAAACCTTAATTTAACCACATTCCATAATTAAATCATTAAAACTCATTAGAAAACATTTATAAAAAGTCAAGAACTTGGGATTTTAAAAAAAATAACCTTTTCATTATAGGAGAAAAACATAGCTCACCTCTAATGGATGCTTTCCCCCTTAACTGGCTAGTTTTACATGAGAAAACAAGTTAAAACAATAAGGTTTTGATAGGAAACCAATAAGAATTCATTTGATAACAAAAGATAAGAGAAAATAAGAATTTACCTTAAGATTTTGAAGAAGAAAACAGTGTTTGGCTGGTGAGATTTGAGAGAAAGTCTTTTTGAGAAAGTAGTTACGTTAGTTTTGTTTTAAGTAATTAATTGTAAAATTAATTCTCCCAACCAATTTATATTTTCCAAAACCATTTTAAAAATACCCAATTAAAGGATAAAGTCTGATATTAGACTTTGGGCAAATAGCTCCTTAAAGATTCAAAGTTTTGATTCTTTTACAAAACTGACACTAAAAACAATTTCCAAAATTTACATTTTGGTCACTAGCCAAAATGTCACATTTCCAAAACTCGTTTTCCAAAATTGATTTCACCCATAATACTCATATAGGAAATAACGATTTTTAGAAATTTTTCCATATTTTTATCTCACATAAAAATATTTAATTCAGTTTCAAATCCCGGAGCTGACTCAAATCTCTAATCCGGTCCATCGGACCGTCTAATTAGCCTATAAACCGCTAGGCCCAAAACTGGGGCGTTACAACTCTCCCCGACTTCGGAAATTTCATCCTCGAAATTTTATCCCAAGAAAAAAAGTGCAGAAACCATTCCGTCATGTCCGCTTTACACTCCCACATGGCCTCCTTAACACTACGGTGTCGTCACAACACCTTTACAAGTACAATCATTTTACGACGGTGAACTTTACTACACTAATCAAAGATCTGAACATGTTCCGTATCAAAGGAAAACCTCGGTCACAACTCCATATCCTCCACCAACATAACATACGATGGATCCGACCGATACCTCCGCAATATCGACACATGAAACACATCATGAACCTTTTCGAAACTTACCTATAGATTTGCAGTAAATGCATACTCGAAACACTTTAGGACCACATTTAACAGGTCCATATTAGACCTAAATACTTTAATACACACCTCAATAATACTTCACACCTGAGACATGCTTCGAAAGACATACGTAACAATTCACATACCAATTCAAACTCGATATCATCTACTAGAGGCATGCTTCCTAATAACCAAATCAACTAACACACAAAACGTAATACCACATCAAAATCAAACATATAAAGCCTCATACAACTCCACAACAACAATAAAAAATTGCACAAATTTGGAGTTCAACAAAACACACTCCCAAACAACATTGAACCCCATAGCTTTTATTACTACAAGTCTATATTGGAATCGTACGTTCAAAAGCCAAAGTCCTTGGATATCCTTCGCTTGCTTGCTGCCTTTAAACCATTAATTCACTGCATTGATGGAAAAATAGAGCATAAACACACAAGGCTTAGTGAGGAGTTCTCAAACAACACATCATCAATGCATTTTAAAACCGCTCGACATCCAAGGCTACTTAATATCAACACCTTGACTTTTAGTGTACTTGGATGGAGTATTCGGTACACAATATCAACCCCTCGACATCCAAGGCTACTTAATTATAGTGCCCTCAATCCTATAGCCGACTAACTATATCCGATAGCATTTTAAATCATATCACTTGCCAATATAATTCATTATTAACCATGTACCTCATTATTTTAAAGCATTAAACCAAAACCATTAACAATGCATTAAACCATGCATTACCAAGTATATCCACAATACTTCATGGATCATTTTCCATATGCATCCATCATTAGAACATAATAAAAAATCTATATAACACACTTTAAATCATTCTTAAATAGTAGGTACTGTGCTATTCAAAAACAAGTGCATAAGACCAATTTCGCCAACAAAAAACGAGAGAAAACTCGTCATACTTACTTCTGAACGTAGACAAGTGTTTCAAGCTTAATTTAGGCTCCCAAAATCCCTTTCAAACCTTTAAAAAGTTGTAGGTTTCGTTCTCACTCACTGACTTCGCGAAACCTCAATCGTCGACGCAAAATTAAGCGTCTGAAGCCTCCAAAGCTTCATCGATAGCTATAGGATCGACCTCCCTTGTTTTAACCACATAACAACAGAGGATTAATGCATCATAATTCATTCAAAATCCCAGCAAAACAATTCCTCATTATTGTCTTGCTAAAAGCTATCAATCACCATCCGAAAACACTATCACACTTCTTCCAAACGTAACCCAGCCACAACCTAACAATATAAACCACTTAATATCACCAATTAACATCCAAAATCAATCTATTGTGAATTTTATACCTCCATCCATCATAAAACCACCACAACTCCTTAAAAGCCAATATCTAGCAACCTAAACAATTAGAGATTCACATAGTTTCTGGAGTCTAATGTTAAAACCATTATCTTAAAATTATTAAACATCCAAATCATGATTAAAATCAATCAATAACCCATCAAAATAGATCCAACTAGAAAATTACAAGATTTTATTAATTAAACCTTGATTTAACCATATTCCATAATTAAATCATTAACTCATTAGAAAACATTTAAAAAGAGTCAAGAACTTGGGAATTTCAATAAAGAACCTTTCATTAGAGGAGAGAAATGAAGCTCACCTCTAATGAATGCTTCCCCCTTAATTAGATAGTTTTACATGAGAAAACAATATTAAAACAAAAGGTTTTGATAGGAAACCAATAAGAATTCATTTGATAACAAAAGATTAGAGAAAAAATAATTTACCTTAAGATTTTGAATAAGAAAAGAGTGTTTGGCTGGTGAGATTTGAGAGAAAGTCTTTTTGAGAAAGTAGTTACGTTAATTTTGTTTTAAGTAATTAATTATAAAATTAATTCTCCCAACCTATTTATATTTTCCAAAACCATTTTAAAATAGCCGATTAAGGGATAAAGTCTGATATTAGACTTTAGGCAAATAGCTCCTTAAAGATTCAAAGTTTTGACTCTTTTACAAAACAGACACTAAAAATAGTTTCCAAACTTTATATTTTGGTTACTTTAACAAAATGTCACATTTCCAAAACCCGTTTTCTAAAACTGACTTCACCAATAATACACATATAGTAAATAATGATTTTTAGACATTTTCCATTTTTTATATCACATAAAAATATTTAATTCAATTTCAATTCTCGAATTTGACTCGAATCTCTCACCTGGTCCACCGGACCGTCTAATCATCCTATAAACCGCTAGGCCCAAAACCAAGACATTACAATATTACTATTGCAACCACCATTGCACCCACAAGTACTACCTTTATAGTATTGTATTGTAGTTACATAAGTATAAACGTAATACATCATCCTCAATGGATTGATATTCAAACAAGATTATCTTGTTTATATTCTTGCATCGATAATGTAGCTTGCACTAAAAAGTGTGACATTTTCACATTGATCACAAATCATCCAAATTCAAGCAAAATTTATGATCAAAACAAGGCTCTAAGGTTCAAGAAAGGCTAATAAGCACTAATTTCTCTCCTAAGAGAATGTGCGATTTTATAAAAACTAAGGACCCAAAACCAATTTCATCAAGAACATGATCAATCCTTATCGTCTTCGTTTCCTTTATAAAATCATACAATTGTTTTTTACTACACCTTGTGTCAAAAGATGTCTACAGGGGATAAGATAACAACTTCCAACTTCAATCTCAATATAAGCTATTATACTTTATCAAACAAAGAATGTTTTTATATTGCTATTCCTTATTACCTTCTTTGGCTATCCTGATTTATATTCTTTGTATGTAGCCTTCTCCTTTCGAGTTTCAAGTTGTTTGTCTTTCTTTGGCATTTTCTCCCATTTCTTGTCTAACTCTTTCCTAACCTATGAATGACAAATTCAAATGAATTTAACATTTTACACATCATAAACCACTGAAACCTACCTCAGTAGTCACTTTTTCTCAGTTTGATTTATCCTTATACATTCACCTTGACTATAAAACATGAAAAAACAAAGGCATACATTCAATCATTCATTCATTCTTAGATGCAATAAGTACACGTTGTAGCGATGTCATTTTCGCTAAAAAAATGGATTTTCGAGGTGTTTGTGATTTTTCGGATATAAAATATTTATTCCGTGGGGGTTTTAAAAACCATATTTTATTTAAAAATTTGAGTCACCACCGGCAACTTAGGTAGGCCGGACACCATAAAAAAACCAGAGATTTGAAAACTATTGGGTTCGGGAGTCGGTTACGGATGGGGAAGGATTAGCACCCCCACACCGCCCAAAATTGGTACTTTAATAATTGCCGCTTTATTAATATTAGACTTTCCGGATTAAAGTGACGATTAGTTTAAAATTCGGTTATAATTGCGAATAAATTTTAAAGGCCCCATTATCCGAGAGTAAACGCCCAACCACTATCACTACGCCTGATACTGGCCCCGTTTACGCTCGGATAAAAGGACACCGCATTGACAGTTTATCTCGATATGCAATCTTAGTGAGCAAAATATAAAATATGGCAAATAATTTAAATACAATAAAATACTAACATAATAGAATACTAATCTAACACAAGTAAAATACTACTCTAAAACATACATACATACATATATATTAATCCTACTCATAGATAAAAACAAATTTAACACATCACAATAACAAGGCATGAATAAATGCATACGAGAACGAAAACACATACCACAAGAAGACATACATATTAAAAAATAAAACACATTGTAACATATATAGAACATAGTATTATGCATGGCAAAGAAAACATACTAACTCATAACCTAAAGTCACAGAGAACATGCAATACATGCTAAAACACGAAAAAAGTTATATACAAGCCGACTAAAATATTAATCGAATATGTGTGGTACGACAAATCAAATAAAAACATAAAAACATAATCACCATGAACTGAACACACATATACATATAAACATGAAAATACGAAACATGTACAAGAGACGTATGAGCAGGCAAAAAGGCTACATCAACCTATACGATCATAATAAACGAACATGAACATTTAAATATGGAACAGGACTGAAATGAGAAAAAATAAACATAAGAGACGAAAATTAAAAGGCAATAATATGCGATTTAGGGACAAAAATGCAAGCTGGACCGAATTTGAAAGGAATAAAACTGTAATTGGACCAAGGGGCAGGCTTGAAGCGAAAATTTCAAAAACACGGTGGGACTGGTGAGGTAATTTCGCCATTTAAAAACTGATTCAATTTAATTCAGGGGTTGGATTGCAAGATTTTAGAATATAAGAGGGACTGGAATTGTAAATATCCCATGCGGCGAGAAAAAAGTGAAAATATCAAAAACGCGGGAGGATTTATTTATGAATTTAACCATTTCACAAAATAAAATAACTATAAAATCCTTTTTTCAGCCCGATTCCATTTTTTTTTCATTTTCTCGTCCGTCGCCGGACGCCGTTAGCCGGCACTGGTGAACGAAAAGAAACACCCAAAACCAAGCTCTTTAAAGAGCATGGTTTTTCCCTCGATTTATAGGTCTTATTGTTCCCACATTGACATTCATTGCATCCATTTCTACTTTTTCATGTCTGTTTCTGCATAATTTCTAACTTAGTTCCTGTGGCTCAAGTTTTGCATATTTCTACCTATTTTTCCTTGTTGTTGTTGCATTGCTAATGTCCCTATAGAGGTTTTTTTCACCACTGCAGCCAGTTCCACGCTACATCTGTTGTCGGTCCAGTCTGCTTGAGGATAAGAACAAATATGTCAATTGTCCATTCTGTTACAACAAATTTGTATGATGCTAAGATTGCAAATAACCTATAGGACATGTGTCCTTCCTTAGGTAGCCTATATAAAGACTATTTTGGAGGAAAGAGAAAGACACGATATTCCTATTTTCACATCATCTTCAACCTTTGAAGCTTTTATCCTCATCCTATGGCTGTTTAAGCTTATTTTCTGGAGATTCGAGATGAAGGCAAATCTATCCAAGGAAATGAGGAGTCAAGGGCTAAATCGAGGAAATATCTTGTTATCTTCTTAAATTTCTCTTTATTTTGATGTTGTTTTGGAGGTTTATTTGTATTTGTGCTCGTATTAATTATGGTTTAATTTTCTGGAGCTTGTTAAACTTGTTTAAACTATCTTTTAGTTTAACATATTTCAGTGTTAGTTTTTTCATAAGCTCTAATTTTTGGATTTGATTTATGTTTTGCATGAGAGTGTTAAAACAAGTCACCAACATCCATGGATGCAGTGATGAGGCAGATTAACGAGTTCTTACAGTGAAAGTTTTCTAGATGCAACGAAAGTTGGTCCACTCATTCAAGGGGCCTTAGACAGGACTTACAATGAAATTTGAAGCCAATATTCGTACTTGAGTCAATAGTTGAAGGGTAAATGGAAGTTAACACTCAAGCTAACCACTGCATCGCTGATTAAACCAATCTTTAATCCTCGAAGTGTACTTGATCTTTCTACTGAGCTGAGCCAATGAGATCCAGACTTATTCTTACTATTCTATATCTTTTATTACTCTTTGTTATTGCTACCACATTAAATCATTTACTCTCCTTTTTATAGTTGTAACCCCCTCGACCTGGCCTAGCCGTCAGACCGGACCAAGGAAGCTACATTGGGTTTATCAAAGCAAACCGTAAAGATTTAATGCAAATTAACGTCCATTTTTTCTTTTATCTTATCTAGATGGAATATTATAACTTATGGTGAGTGATTAAGCAACGGGTGAAAACTCAACTCAATCGGGCATCGGATCGACATCCATTTGCACTCAATTGCAATTTAGGGACCAAATTGCAATTCTAGAAGATTAGAGAGACTTATACCATTTTGAGTTTACCAATACTTAGTTAATCCGGTTACATGCTTGCTCACCAAATTTTAGCTCAAAACGACAATCCAAACTCATACAATTGCATTTACGAATATTAGGGACCAAAATATAATATTTCAAAACATTTTTAAACATTGCAGAAATATACTCATTGAAGGTTTGGAAACCTTTCCCAAACGTTTTGAAACCTTTATTCCAGTAATAAAATTGCCCTCAAGGTTTCGAAACCTTGGCCTTGGTTTTGAACCCAGCTTCAACAAGTTTCAAAACTTGTTCATAAGGTTTCGAAACTTACCTATAGATTTGCAGAAAATGCATACTCGAAACTCTTTAGGACCACATTAAACATGTCCACATTTGACCTAAATACTTTAATACACACCTCAATAGTACTTCACACCTGAGACATTCTTCCAAAGACATACGTAACAATTCACATACCAATTCAAACTCGATATCATCAACTAGAGGCATGCTTCCTAATAACCAAATCAACTAACGTACAAAACGTAATACCACATCAAAATCAAACATATAAAGCCTCATACAACTCTACAACAACAATAAAAAAATTGCACAAATTTGGAGTTTGACAAAACACACTCCTAAACAACAATGAACCCCATAGCTTTTATTACTACAAGTCTAGATTGGAATCATACGTTCAAAAGCCAAAGTCCTTGGATATCCTCCGCTTTCTTGCTGCCTTCAAACCTTTAATTCACTACATTGATGGAAAAATAGAGCGTAAGCACACAAGGCTTAGTGAGGAGTGCTCAAATAACACACCATCAATGCATTTTAAAACCATTTTCCAAAACCACATTGAAATTACCATTTCAATCATCGTATAAAACATCATCCCTTGAAAACCATGCACTTAACACTTTCAAAAACCAGCATATTAAACCATATGCAACATGTATCATGGATCAACAGCAAAATCCCATTAGCTAACCACCAATTTAAGTCTTCCCGTGCATAACATCCCATATGCAAAGCTTATAGAGTAAAACATGTAAAAACCAACATTATACAATATAATACATCAACATGATACGTCAGCAATTTTATTGGCTTACAAGTTATCAATAATCAAATTCCATTTCCAAAACATAACATTGAATCCACAGATTCAACAAGTGTTCCCCCAAAACTTCATACAATCTCACTGGCATCTCAAGGTTCAAACACGGGAGTATTCGGTACCATATCAACACCTCAATCATTGTGACATCCGTGGTGGACTATTCGGTACCATATCAACACCATACATCGGTAGATGTATAACCCACTTACAACCCCTCGACCTTTAGGATACTTGGATGGAGTATTCGGTACACAATATCAACCCCTCAACATCCAAGGCAACTTAATTATAGTGCACTCAATCCTATAGCCGGCTAACTATATCCGATAGCATTTTAAACCACATCACTTGCCAATATAATTCATTATTAACCATGTACCTCACTATTTTTAAAGCATTAAACCAAAACCAATAACAATGCATTAAACCATGCATTATCAAGCATATCCACAATACTTCATGGATCATTTTCCATATGCATTCATCATTAAAATATGATCAAAAACAATATATAACACACTTTAGATCATGCTTAAATAGTAGGTACCATGCTATTTAAAAAAAAGTGCATAAAACCAATTTCGCCAACCGAAAACAAGAGAACACTCATCATGCTTACTTCCGAACTTAGACAAGTGCTTAAAGCTTAATCTAAGCTCCCAAAATCCCTTTCAAACATTTCAAAAGTTGTAGGTTTTGTTCTCACTCACCGGCTTCGCGAAACCTCAATCACCGACGCAAAATCAAGCATCCAAAGCCTCTAAAGCTTCACCGATAGCTATAGGATCAACCTCTCCAATTTTAACAACATAAAAGCAAAGTATTAATGCATTCTAAATCAACGCAAAACAATTCCTCAACATTGCCCTGCTAAAAGCTATCAGTAGCCATCCGGAAAGAATCGAAAACACTATCACACTTCTTCCATACTTAATCCAACCATAATCTAACAATCTAAACGGCTTATTATCATAAACTAAAATCCAAAATCAATCAATTATCAACCTTATACCTCCAGCCATCATAAAACCACCATAACTCCTCAAAAGCCCAATCTAGCAACCTAAACAATTAGAGATTCATATAGTTTCATGATTCTAATGTTAAAAACATTATCTTAACATTATTAAACATCTGAATCGTGATTAAAATTAATCAATAACCCCTCAAAATAGATCCAACTCGAAAATCACAAGATTTCATCAATTAAACCTTGATTTAACCACATTCCATAATTAAATCATTAAAACTCATTAGAAAACATTTATAAAAAGTCAAGAACTTGGGATTTTAAAAAAAATAACCTTTTCATTATAGGAGAAAAACATAGCTCACCTCTAATGGATGCTTTCCCCCTTAACTGGATAGTTTTACATGAGAAAACAAGTTAAAACAATAAGGTTTTGATAGGAAACCAATAAGAATTCATTTGATAACAAAAGATAAGAGAAAATAAGAATTTACCTTAAGATTTTGAAGAAGAAAACAGTGTTTGGCTGGTGAGATTTGAGAGAAAGTCTTTTTGAGAAAGTAGTTACGTTAGTTTTGTTTTAAGTAATTAATTGTAAAATTAATTCTCCCAACCAATTTATATTTTCCAAAACCATTTTAAAAATACCCAATTAAAGGATAAAGTCTGATATTAGACTTTGGGCAAATAGCTCCTAAAAGATTCAAAGTTTTGATTCTTTTACAAAACTGTCACTAAAAACAATTTCCAAAATTTACATTTTGGTCACTAGCCAAAATGTCACATTTCTAAAACTTGTTTTCCAAAATTGATTTCACCAATAATACTCATATAGGAAATAACGATTTTTAGAAATTTTCCATATTTTTATCTCGCATAAAAATATTTAATTCAATTTCAAATCCCGGAGCTGACTCAAATCTCTAACCCGGTCCATCGGACCGTCTAATTAGCCTATAAACCGCTACGCCCAAAACTGGGGCGTTACAACTCTCCCCGACTTAGGAAATTTCATCCTCGAAATTTTATCCCAAGAAAAAAAGTGCAGAAACCATTTCATCAAGTCCGCTTTACACTCCCACATGGCCTCCTTAACACTACGGTGTCGTCACAACACCTTTACAAGTACAATCATTTTACGACGGTGAACTTTACTACACTAATCAAAGATCTGAACATGTTCCGTATCAAAGGAAAACCTCGGTCACAACTCCATATCCTCCACCAACATAACATACGATGGATCCGACCCATACCTCCGCAATATCGACACTTGAAACACATCATGAACCTTTTCGAAACTTACCTATAGATTTGCAGTAAATGCATACTCGAAACACTTTAGGACCACATTTAACACATCCATATTAGACCTAAATACTTTAATACACACCTCAATAATACTTCACACCTGAGACATGCTTCGAAAGACATACGTAACAATTCACATACCAATTCAAACTCGATATCATCAACTAGAGGCATGCTTCCTAATAACCAAATCAACTAACACACAAAACGTAATACCACATCAAAATCAAACATATAAAGCCTCATACAACTCCACAACAACAATAAAAAATTGCACAAATTTGGAGTTCAACAAAACACACTCCCAAACAACATTGAACCCCATAGCTTTTATTACTACAAGTCTATATTGGAATCGTACGTTCAAAAGCCAAAGTCCTTGGATATCCTTCGCTTGCTTGCTGCCTTCAAACCATTAATTCACTGCATTGATGGAAAAATAGAGCATAAACACACAAGGCTTAGTGAGAAGTTCTCAAACAACACATCATCAATGCATTTTAAAACCGCTCGACATCCAAGGCTACTTAATATCAACACCTTGACTTTTAGTGTACTTGGATGGAGTATTCGGTACACAATATCAACCCCTCGACATCCAAGGCTACTTAATTATAGTGCCCTCAATCCTATAGCCGACTAACTATATCCGATAGCATTTTAAATCATATCACTTGCCAATATAATTCATTATTAACCATGTACCTCATTATTTTAAAGCATTAAACCAAAACCATTAACAATGCATTAAACCATGCATTACCAAGTATATCCACAATACTTCATGGATCATTTTCCATATGCATCCATCATTAAAATATAAAAAAAAACTATATAACACACTTTAAATCATTCTTAAATAGTAGGTACTGTGTTATTCAAAAACAAGTGCATAAGACCAATTTCGCCAACAAAAAACGAGAGAAAACTCGTCATACTTACTTCTGAACATAGACAAGTGTTTCAAGCTTAATTTAGGCTCCCAAAATCCCTTTCAAACCTTTAAAAAGTTGTAGGTTTCGTTCTCACTCACTGACTTCGCGAAACCTCAATCGTCGACGCAAAATTAAGCGTCTGAAGCCTCCAAAGCTTCATCGATAGCTATAGGATCGACCTCCCTTGTTTTAACCACATAACAACAGAGGATTAATGCATCATAATTCATTCAAAATCCCAGCAAAACAATTCCTCATTATTGTCTTGCTAAAAGCTATCAATCACCATCCGAAAACACTATCACACTTCTTCCAAACGTAACCCAGCCACAACCTAACAATATAAACCACTTAATATCACCAATTAACATCCAAAATCAATCTATTGTGAATTTTATACCTCCAACCATCATAAAACCACCACAACTCCTTAAAAGCCAATATCTAGCAACCTAAACAAATAGAGATTCACATAGTTTCGGGAGTCTAATGTTAAAACCATTATCTTAAAATTATTAAACATCCAAATCATGATTAAAATCAATCAATAACCCATCAAAATAGATCCAACTAGAAAATTACAAGATTTTATTAATTAAACCTTGATTTAACCATATTCTATAATTAAATCATTAACTCATTAGAAAACATTTAAAAAGAGTCAAGAACTTGGGAATTTCAATAAAGAACCTTTCATTAGAGGAGAGAAATGAAGCTCACCTCTAATGAATGCTTCCCCCTTAATTAGATAGTTTTACATGAGAAAACAATATTAAAACAAAAGGTTTTGATAGGAAACCAATAAGAATTCATTTGATAACGAAAGATTAGAGAAAAAATAATTTACCTTAAGATTTTGAATAAGAAAAAAGTGTTTGGCTGGTGAGATTTGAGAGAAAGTCTTTTTGAGAAAGTAGTTACGTTAATTTTGTTTTAAGTAATTAATTATAAAATTAATTCTCCCAACCTATTTATATTTTCCAAAACCATTTTAAAATAGCCGATTAAGGGATAAAGTCTGATATTAGACTTTAGGCAAATAGCTCCTTAAAGATTCAAAGTTTTGACTCTTTTACAAAACAGATACTAAAAATAGTTTCCAAACTTTATATTTTGGTTACTAAAACAAAATGTCACATTTCCAAAACCCGTTTTCTAAAACTGACTTCACCAATAATACCCATATAGTAAATAATGATTTTTAGACATTTTCCATTTTTTTATATCACATAAAAATATTTAATTCAATTTCAATTCTCGAATTTGACTCGAATCTCTCACCTAGTCCACCGGACCATCTAATCATCCTATAAACCGCTAGGCCCAAAACCAAGACGTTACAATATTACTATTGCAACCACCATTGCACCCACAACTACTACTTTTATAGTATTGTATTGTAGTTACATAAGTATAAACGTAATACATCATCCCCAATGGATTGATATTCAAACAAGATTATCTTGTTTATATTCTTGCATCGATAATGTAGTTTGCCCTAAAAAGTGTGACATTTTCACATTGATCACAAATCATCCAAATTCAAGCAAAATTTATGATCAAAACAGGGCTCTAAGGTTCAAGAAAGGCTAATAAGCACTAATTCTCTCCTAAGAGAATGTGCGATTTTATAAAAACTAAGGACCCAAAACCAATTTCATCAAGAACATGATCAATCCTTATCGTCTTCGTTTCCTTTATAAAATCGTACAATTGTTTTTGACTACACCTTGTGTCAAAAGATGTCTACAGGGGATAAGATAACAACTTCCAACTTCAATCTCAATATAAGCTATTATACTCTATCAAACAAAGAATGTTTTTATATTGCTATTCCTTATTACCTTCTTTGGCTATCCTGATTTATATTCTTTGTATGTAGCCTTCTCCTTTTGAGTTTCAAGTTGTTTGTCTTTCTTCGGCATTTTCTCCCATTTCTTGTCTAACTCTTTCCTAACCTATGAATGACAAATTCAAATGAATTTAACATTTTACACATCATAAACCACTGAAACCTACCTCAGTAGTCACATTTTCTCAGTTTGATTTATCCTTATACATTCACCTTGACTGTAAAACATGAAAAAAACAAAGGTATACATTCAATCATTCATTCATTCTTAGATGCAATAAGTACACGTTGTAGCGATGTCATTTTCGCTAAAAAACGGATTTTCGAGGTGTTTGTGATTTTTCGGATATAAAATATTTATTCCGTGAGGGTTTTAAAAACCGTATTTTATTTAAAAATTTGAGTCACCACCGGCAACTTAGGTAGGCCAGACACCATAAAAAAACCAGAGATTTGAAAACTATTGGGTTCGGGAGTCGGTTACGGATGGGGAAGGATTAGCACCCCCACACCGCCCAAAATTCGTACTTTAATAATTGCCGCTTTATTAATATTAGACTTTCCGGATTAAAGTGACGATTAGTTTAAAATTCGGTTATAATTGCGAATAAATTTTAAAGGCCACGTTATCCGAGAGTAAACGCCCAACCACTATCACTACGCCTGATACTGGCCCCGTTTACGCTCGGATAAAAGGACACCGCATTGACAGTTTATCTCGATATGCAATCTTAGTGAGCAAAATATAAAATATGGCAAATAATTTAAATACAATAAAATACTAACATAATAGAATACTAATCTAACACAAGTAAAATACTACTCTAAAACATACATACATATATATTAATCCTACTCATAGATGAAAACAAATTTAACACATCACAATAACAAGGCATGAATAAATGCATACGAGAACGAAAACACATACCACGAGAAGACATACATATTAAAAAACAAAACACATTGTAACATATATAGAACATAGTATTATGCATGGCAAAGAAAACATACTAACTCATAACCTAAAGTCACAGAGAACATGCAATACATGCTAAAACACAAAAAAAGTTATATACAAGCCGACTAAAATATTAATCGAATATGTGTGGTACGACAAATCAAATAAAAACATAAAAACATAATCACCATGAACTGAACACACATATACATATAAACATGAAAATACGAAACATGTACAAGAGACGTATGAGCAGGCAAAAAGGCTACATCAACCTATACGATCATAATAAACGAACATGAACATTTAAATATGGAACAGGACTGAAATGAGAAAAAATAAACATAAGAGACGAAAATTAAAAGGCAATAATATGCGATTTAGGGACAAAAATGCAAGCTGGACCGAATTTGAAAGGACCAAAACTGTAATTGGACCAAGGGGCAGGCTTGAAGTGAAAATTTCAAAAACACGGCGGGACTGGTGAGGTAATTTCTCCATTTAAAAACTGATTCAATTTAATTCAGGGGTTGGATTGCAAGATTTTAGAATATAAGGGGGACTGGAATTGTAAATACCTCATGCGGCGAGAAAAAAGTGAAAATATCAAAAACGCGGGGGGATTTATTTACGAATTTAACCATTTCACAAAATAAAATAACTATAAAATCCTTTTTTCAGCCCGATTCCAATTTTTTTTCATTTTTCCTTAACTGGTTTTATAATAAACCTTTTCTTTCTCATTTTCTCTCAACTCACCCATCCCCAAACTTTGATGAACCCAGAACACGACGACTCTCCGTCGTCCCTTCCGTCACCGGACGCCGTTAGCCGGCACCGATGAACCAAAAAAAACACCGAAAACCAAGCTCTTTCCAAATCGAACCCGAATATGAACTTAGATTTACGCTAAGACTCACCCCTTTGCCTAAATCTAAGTAAACACGAAACGAAAAAAGTTTTTTTTTATGTTTAACCGAAATGAAACCAAAAGGGACCTCCCAATCCCTTCAGTTCACCATGTTCAGCTTGGGAAAGCTGAAGAGGATTGTCACTGGTGAGGGGAGATCCATCGACGACGAAGGTAACAAATCTACATCCCTTCTTTTTTGTTATTACTTCCTATTTTTTTGTATGCATGCAAAGAAGTAAGAAAAAAGAAAAAAGACTTACCACTGAAAACTTTGTGCTTTTCCTTTTTTATTTTTCTCTCCAATTACAACTGGACTGCCTTACAATTACTTGTTTCATACATATATCACTCTCTTTTTTTGGTTTGGTAGCAAGTACTGTAAAAAAAATTTGATCTGGACTGATATTGACATCGCCTCTTTTTTTGTGTTGTTCTTTGATATATCTCAATGTGGTGGTTGGAGGCCGGCATGGTGGAAGCATGGTGGCGGTGTGGGGGAGATGTCTTCAGCCAGAGGCGTTCTCAGCCGTTGGATCAGATTCGATCTAATGGTCGGGATGGCTTGAAGGATGCACGGTCCAGATGAAACCTCGATCGGTGAAACGGCTCCAGATCGTGACATGTGGGGCTCAACAGTCGAGGGGTTATAGCGCGTGGGTCTCACGCATGCATTGGATATCGAAGGGTCCGCGCGTGGATCGAACGCGCGTGTGGCGTTCGAACAGTCCGAGCGTGTAGTTCACGCGGGCAGCTAGATATTTTTCCTTCCTTGATCATGCCCGTTGGATCTACATTTTGATCCAACGGCTCCTGATTGCCTGCGCAATGATAGAGTAATTAGGGTTAGATATCTGATGTATTAGGGTTCTGCTGGGGTTTTGGGCTTGGGCCAACCGGGCCTTGTAATTCATAAGTTTTGTAATAATATGGACACTTAATTTAAGTGGGTTTTTTTATTTTTTTCAGATTTGTCCATATATATTAATAATAATATATTAATATAATAGTAAATGCATACACATACATACTTACGTACACATACATACAATTGTAATGGAATGCATTCATACGTAAATACACTTAATAATAATACATGCAACACTCATTCGTATACATTCAATAATAACAAGGACATTAATAATATATACATGCAAACATATATAAACCTACTCATAAATGCACATATACTAACATACATTATACGATACTCCTAACATAAATATAACCATATCACACACATATTAATAGGTACATAATACACCACATAAATATATGCACCATGCATACATTCACACATATATCATTATGTAATATTAATAACATATACACGCACACACATATATGTAATCATGCACTAATATATTAATATGATACTTAGAGATTAGATAAAAATGAGTGATTACAGTTGCCCCTCTTTGCTTGTTCTCTTGGAATGGGAACAAAGCAAAGATTCATAAGCACTCATTTTTATCCGACTTCCCTATTTGTAGCTTCGGAAACACGTGCTCTTCTAGAACTCTCCGCTTTTCCTTGGCTGAATCTTCGGGCTCGTAAGTCCTTTCTATATCACTTCTTCCCCCTCCGATCTTGGAGCTACAGGCTCTTCCTATATGGAAACCTTCGCTGTGAAGCCTCAAGTTATGAGTCCCTCCTATATAGAATTTTTCATCTTGAGACGGTAAGGTTCGGAGTCCTTCCTATATAAAACTCTTTGCCTTCAACGCGGCTGGTTTTTTCTATATACAACCTTTTGCGCCTTTGATGGATTCTTCCGACTGGGAGTTCTTAATGTATAGAACTACTAGTCTTCAAACCCTGGAGTCGTCAGTCCTTATTATATAGAACTTTTAGCTTCTGAAATCTCAGAGCTACGGGTTCTTCCTATATAGAACCTCTCACTCTAAGACAGTAAAGCTTAAAGCCCTTCCTATATAGGACTCTTCGCTTTCACAATAGGTTTTCCCTATATAAAACCTTGTGTATCATGGGTGAATTCCTTCGGCTGGGAGTTCTTCCTACATAGAACTGCTAGTCTTCACCCTGGAGCTTCAAGCCTTTCCTATATAAAACTTTCAGCTTCTGAAATCTCGGAGCTACGGGTTCTTCCTATATGGAACCCTTCACTCTAAGACAATAAAGCTTGGAGCCCTTCCTATATAAGACTCTTCGCTTTCAAACACAACAGGTTTTCCTATATAACCTTGTGTCATGGGTGAATTCCTTCGGCTGGGAGTTCTTCCTGTATAGAACTGCTAGTCTTCACCCTGGAGCTTCAAGCCTTTCCTATACAAAACTTTCAGCTCCTAAAGCCTCGGAGCGGCGGATTCTTCCTATATAGAACCTCTCTCTGCAGGCGCTTGGAAACATAGGCCTTTCGTATATAGAACCTTTATCTTCACATTTGGGATTCACACCACGATGGCTACCGATGTCTCTTTGAATCTATAGATACCTGTCTAAGATAAAACAAAATGCTATGACAAATGAAATGACATGCTCTTAATCCTATTGATGTCTAATTATTCATGATGCATGAGTGTCAATATCTTGGTGGGCCTGCTTTAGTCCTCAATCGATCTCGACTTCGCGTTGTTCATTTTCTCCCCTTTTTGGCGGCTATACCCCCTTTCACTGTCGGGTTCAACCATTCCAACCTTTCTTTTTCTGAATTTCTGACTTGGAGTTCTAAAGTGCCCTTTCGGGTTTTCGCTTTAGAGTTTTTTTAGGGGGTGCCCTTTTGGGTTTTCACCTGGGAGATCTATCTTGTTATCTCGCATGCTTTCTTTTGAATAAGCAGGGCGTACGCCATTGGTCATCCTATCCTATTGCTTGAAGCCTTCCGCCTTCCCTATCAACGACCGTTATGTAGGGAGTTAGAGGGCAGAGTTAACATCGTTTTCTAATCACCTGCATCTTTAAGGTTAGATCACAGTAATGCTCAGAAATCTCTTGTTTACCATAAGCCTATGTTAGCTTATTTGCCTGAAATTAACAAGAAGGCAAGGAATGGATGCTCAAAAACACGATTTTATTACGATTAAGGGTTTGAGATACTTTAAGAGAGTTATGACACACATGAGAAAGAAGAAAATCTAAGTATGAAATACAAGATCCCTCATTATCTTCGGTATGAATGATATATGATCCTGTCAACCGGCGTAGAATCTTTTGCCTGAAGCTCCCTCTTCACAGGGTTCGTGGGGATGACCCTTCTCTTCGGATATCTGACCTTTCAATTTATCCGAGCCGCCCTTTACGGGTTTTCAACTCAGATCCTCCCTTTGCTCCAAGACGCCCTATTTTAGGTTTTCGCCATGAGCTCTCCATTTTTTTTAAACGTAGTATTTCTTAACAGCATCAGAATTTACAGGGCTTTTCAGCTCGTCTCCATCCATTTTAGTTAAGATTAGGGCTCCTCCTGAGAAGGCCTTTTTCACCACGTGCGGCCCTTCCCAGTTGGGCATCCACTTTCCTCGAGAATCTTTCTGAAACGGGATGATTTTCTTGAGCACCAGATCCCCCTCTCTGAATTCTCTTGGGCGCACCTTTTTGTTGTATGCCTGCATCATCCGCTTTTGGTACATCTGACCATGGCAAATGGCCTTTAGTCTCTTTTCATCAATGAGATTTAGTTGGTCGAGTCTGGCCTGCACCCATTCGGATTCTTCCAATTTTACTTCATTTAAGACCCGGAGAGACGGGATCTCTACCTCAATGGGGAGTATTGCTTCGGTACCATACACCAAGGAGTATGGTGTTGCCCCTGTTGATGTGTGAACGGACGTCCTATAGGCGAAAAGGGCAAATGGCAACTTCTCATGCCAATCCCTTTAGGTATCCGTCGTCTTTGCTATGATCTTCTTTATGTTCTTGTTTGCTGCTTCCAGTGCCCCATTCATTTTAGGATGATATACTGTGGAATTATGGTGTGTTATCTTGAATTGATTGCACACGTCCGTCATTATTTTGTTATTCAAATTGGAAGCATTGTCGGTGATGACCCTTTCTAGCAAACCGTATCGACAAATAATCTCCTTCTTTAGGAACATACATACTGTAGTCCTTGTGATGTTGGCGTAAGATGCTGCCTCTACCCATTTAGTGAAATAGTCTATGGCGACCAAAATGAAATGGTGTCCGTTGGAAGCCTTCGGATGAATATGCCCGATGACGTCCATGCCCTACGCCGCAAAAGGCCACGGAGAATTCATGGTGTGTAAAGGAGATGGGGGTGCGTGAATCTTGTCAACGTAAATTTGGCATTTGTGGCATTTCCTGGCGTAATCGATACAATCTCCCTCTATGGTCAACCAGAAATAGCCATATCTCATAATTTTTCGGGCTATAGACAGCCCGTTGGCGTGCGTTCCACATAGCCCATCATGTACCTTAGCTAAAGTCTCCTTCGCCTCACGGGCATCCACACATCTCAACAATGTCTGATCATGACTTCTCTTATATAGGATCTCCCCATCTAAGACATATCTTGTTGCCATTTTTTTGAGTGTTTTTCTGTCATTCTCATTTGCCCCTTCGGGATACTTTTGAAGCTTGACATATTGCAAGATGTCAGAGTACCATGGGTTTCAATCAATCTCTTCCTGCACATTACAACAATGAGCAGGCCTTTCAAACGTCTGCATCTTAATGGGCTTCATTTCTGCCCCAGTGTTTGTTTTAAACATGGATGCCAGGGTCGCCAAGGCGTCTGCCATCTGATTTTCTTCTCGGGGAAGGTAATTGAAGCTGACCCTTTCGAACTCCTTGGTGAGCTCTTGAATCAATTCATAATATTTGACCAACTTTGGGTCCCTGGTTTCCCATTCCCCACGTAACTGGTAAATTACTAGGGATAAATCTCCGAATACTCGAAGTTCCTTAATCTTTCTTTTAATAGCTGAATTTAGCCCCATAACGCAAGCTTCGTATTCAGCTATATTGTTGGTGCAGAAGAATTCTAATCTACTGGTGAAGGGATAATAAACATCCTCAGGAGAAATTAGCACAGCTCCTATCCCATGTCCGAGGGCTTTAGAGGCTCCATCGAAGTAAAGCTTCCATGATTTATCCTCTGAAACCTCTTCCTCGGTTGTAATGCACATCAAGTTTTCATCCGGGAAATTAAAGTTCAACACCTCATAGTCATCCGAAACACGACTAGCTAGGAAATCTGCTACGGCACTCCCCTTTACGGCTTTCTAGCTCACGTATACAATATCGAACTCGGATAAGAGCATCTGCCAGAGGGCCATCCTTCTGGTTAGTGATGGCGCTTCCATTAAGAACTTCAATGGGTCTAGCTTGGATATCAACCAAGTAGTATGGTACATCATATACTGCCTAAGCCGCTTGGTAGCCCAAACTAGAGCACAACATAGCTTCTGAACCGGTGGGTGCCGCGTTTCGCAATCATTGAACTTCCTGCTTAGGTAATATATGGCTTGCTCCCTTTTCCCTGACTCATCGTGTTGCCCCAATACGCATCCCATTGAATTCTCAAAGACTGTCAGGTAGAGGATTAATGGTCGATCTGGTACTGGCGCGACTAAAATCGGAGCATTTGTCAGGTACCTTTTAATCTTTTCTAGGGCCCCTTGACATTCCTCATCCCACACACCAGGATTATTCTTTCTAAGAAGTCTGAAGACCGGGTCACATCAGTCGGTTAATTGGGAAATGAACCCAGAGATATAATTCAACCTCCCCAGGAAACCGCGAACTTCCTTCTAAGTGTGGGGTGGTGCGAGATCCTGGATGGCCTTCACTTTATCTGGATCGATCTCAATCCCTCTTCTGCTTACCACGAACCCTAGGAGTTTTCCAGAAGTAACGACGAAGGTACACTTGGCAGGATTAAGCCTCAACTGGTATTTCTGTAGTCTTTGGAATAGTTTTCTCAAGTTCTGTAGGTGCTCCTCCTCTGTTCGGGACTTGGCAATCATTTCGTCCACGTATACTTCTATTTCTTTGTGCATCATGTCATGGAAAAGAGTCACCATTGCTCTTTGGTACGTTGCCCCTGCATTCTTGAGTCCAAAAGGCATCACTCGATAACAAAAAATGCCCCACATGGTTATGAAGGTAGTTTTATCCATGTCGTTAGAGTCTATCTTTATTTGGTTGTACCCTAAAAAGCCGTCCATGAATGAAAACCATGAATGTCCCGCGGTGTTGTCAACCAGCATGTCAATATGTGGTAAGGGGAAGTTGTCTTTAGGGCTGGCTCGATTTAGATCCTATAATCTACACACATATGAACTTTCCCGTCCTTTTTTGGTACCGGTACGATGTTTGCAACCCATTTGGGGTATTTGGCTACCTCTAAGAAACCAGCGTCAAACTATATTTTTACCTCTTCTCTGATCTTCAACATGTCTGGTCTCATTCTCCAAAGTTTTTGCTGTATTGGTTTGCACTCTGGCTTTGTTGGCAATTTGTGCACCACTATGTCAGTATTCAATCCTGGCATATCTTGATAGGTCCAAACGAAAACATCCTTAAATTCTCGAAGTAGGGTTATCAGTTCGTGCTTGGTTTTTGAGGAAAACATCATCCCTATTTTTACTTCTTTTCTCTCTTCTTCGGTCCCCAAGTTTACAATTTATGTTTCTTCTTGGTGGGGCATGATCTGTCTTTCTTCGTTGCCCACCATCCTCTTCAACTCCACCGGGACCTCGCATTCTATCTCATCATCTTTTTCCTCAATTCCCTCTGAGATCTCAGGGCATTCAAAATTCACTCCGGGATTGGATCCGGTATCATTCATATAGTCAATCATGAGCGACCTGCATTAGATGAGAATGAATTGTATTGGGAAAAGGATGGCTTTATACGAAGTGAATGAATCATGAAGAATGCATGAATGAAATAAATGAAATGTTGGTCATTCAGGAAAGTGGGGATATTTTCATTTCAACAAAAAAAGTTAACATAGGTGCCTTATACAAAATATCCCCATCGTTTAAGGGCAAAAACAAAAGTTTGATTCAGAGCATTACTCTGATCTATTCCTAAAAACCACAGGTAGATCAATGCAGCTCCAGTTATCAAGTGTTTCCCCGGGACGACAGGGGCGGATGTTGGTCAACATTTTGCTGCCTTGGCCCTTTCCAGCTATCATGTTGATGTACATCCCTTCAAGTGATTCATTGAATGTCTCCTCCTGGTTGAGTACGTCATTTTCCTTAATTGCCTCTTCAACCTCTTGACCTGGTTGGTAGAATCCTCCGGAGACAAAAGTGGTTTTCAAACTAGGAAAGGACATTGGTCTCCACAAAATGTCTTCTCCTTTAAATCTGGCTTTTCTTTGCTCTTCTTTTCTCTTGTATTCCTCTTTTCTCTGTTGGACACTTGGTTTGTAACCCAGCCCAAAATGGTCCTTCTTGGTTATCATACTTTTGGCTCTTAGGCTCCCTTGTAATCTCTTCCCCAACCCTCTTCCTACCTTGGCTCCTCGGCCCAAAGTTTCTGCGACGGTCATCTTGGTACAATTAGATAACCTGGGATAGGGGATCCGACTTCCCTCCGCGGCGAATGTGGCACTCAATAGCTCTAAGGCTTGAAAAGAACATTCTGCAGCATCCTCGTCATTTTGAATATAGGGGGCATCTGATGTCACTGACGCAACAATTTCCTGCTCAGCCTCTACCGTGACCAATTTGCCTTCGACTACAAATTTTAATTTCTGATGCAATGATGAGGGGACAACTCCTGCGGAGTGGATCCATGGCCTTCACAATAACCAGCTGTAAGATGGTTTTATGTCCATTACCACAAAATCAATCACATACTCAGTCGGTCCGATCAATAGAGGCACCTCAATTTTTCCCATTGTTCCTCTTTGTGTACCATCAAAGGCTCTTACGGAGTTATGGCAGGGCTTTAGGTGAGAGCCATCTATTGGTAGTTTCTACAAGGTCACCATAGGCAACACGTTCAATGCTGACCCGTTGTCAATCAGTACCCCAGGTAGTACATACCCTTTGCAGTGGGTTGTGATGTTAAGGGCTTTGGTGGACCCCATTCCTCCCTCGGGGATCTCATCATCACTGAATGTTATATGATTATAGGCAGTGATATGCCCCACTATCCTGTCCAGATTTGTCACAGAAATATCCTGGGGCACAAAAGTTTGATTTAGTACTTTTAATAGTGCCTCACGGTGTCTTTCTGAACTCAAGAGCAACTCCAGCACTGTGATCCTAGCCGGTTGCTTTCGTAGTTGTTACACTACGCTATACTCGCTATGTCTCAAGAACTTCATAAATTCTTTGGCCTGGGCCTCATTTACCGGATCATTCATCTTTGAGGGAGATTCTTCACCGAATATTTGCGTGGGGCTAACCGATGTATTCTTTCCCTTATCTTTGACCACTTCAGCTGCTCTTAAAGCCTCAGAGGAATAACATCTGCCGCTCCACATGAAATGGCCCACCTC
Source organism: Hibiscus mutabilis (assembly GCA_019671005.1). Taxonomy (NCBI): domain Eukaryota; kingdom Viridiplantae; phylum Streptophyta; class Magnoliopsida; order Malvales; family Malvaceae; genus Hibiscus; species Hibiscus mutabilis. The sequence goes on along the minus strand of CM033715.1, from coordinate 40,931,437 downwards.
ACCAACATTCACTTCGCTCTTGCTTTGTTCGTCTTTTAGCGTAGGCTCTTTTATTTGACCATATTCAGGCTTTTCTGGCATGGTTACATTTATGGCATAGTTCCAGGGAGTTTGCCGCATATCCTTGAATGGGAACAGGGATGGTGCTAAAATAATGATCTTGGGATTTATCTTGGTGGATGTTCCTTGGGAGGCACATGCATTCCCTGGCCTGGAAGAGATGATAAAAGGTCTATCCCTCTCGTATTTAGTGTTGGGGCTATCTGTCATATGTACGTCCGACCCCTTCTTTCCCATGGGCTCTTCGAAGAATTCTATTTGCTTTTCATTCATCAATTGTTGTACCAATCTCTTGAACTCATTGCATTTTTGGATGTCATGCCCTTCGTCCTAATGGAATTCGCAATACACTTCACATCCCTTCTGCCTTATTATCATGCCTTTGTCGATCACATGGGCCATGCATAATTGCTGAAATACCCACCGCAAAGGAGATTTGATTTCTAACACATCATCCTTAATCTTCCTGGTAAAGTATTCTTCAATAACATTTACTCCTCTGTTCCCATGATTAGGTAGCGGGTTAGTAGCTACACTTGGTTCTTTGAACTTTAATATCCCAGAATCAATTAAGTTCTGCACAAGTTTTTTGAATGCAAGGCAGTTCTCGGTGGGATGTCCAGGGGCACCACCGTGATAGTCGCAATGCGCGTTCGGGTTATACCAAGAAGGGAATGGTGGTTTGAAAGGTGTAACGATATATGGACGGACCAGGTCTGCTTCATACAACTGGGAGTAAAGCTCCGAGTACGGAACGGGTAGGGGAGTAAAAGTTTTCCTCTCTTTCTCTTTTCTGGAGGTTCTCTCCTCTCTTTGATTCGAGTTTTGTGCTTTTCCCACAGGTGCTTTTGGCTGTGAGACTGTAAAACTCTTCGGGGTGGTGTAAGTGCTGGTGGCGTTTACTTCATTCTTCTTGCTGTACTTCCGAGACCCTTCCCCGCTATCAATTCTACCACTCTTAATTGCCAATTCAAGGGACTCCCCAGTCCTAATTAAGTCAGCAAAACACTGTGTTGTGTTATTAATGAGGCGATCGAAAAGTGCCCCTTTCAAAGTATTAACAAATAACGGCGTAATTTCATGTTCCGGGAGGGGTGGCTGAATTTGGGCGGCCACTTCCCGCCACCTTTGAGCATATTGTCGTAGACTTTCGTTGGACTTCTTCCCTATATTTTCCAACATAATTCTACTAGGGGTCATATCTGTTACATGCTTATATTGCTCAATGAATGCTCTTGACAGATCTTTCCATGTCTTGACATTTACCTTGCTCAACTGGGAGTACCACCGTAACACCGCTCCAGTTAGGCTGTCTTGGAAATAGTGGATCAGTAGCTTCTTTCCTTAAGGTATGCCGCCATCTTTCGATAGTACATTGTTATGTGCGCGGAAGGACACGTGGTTCCATCATATTTGTCGAACTCTGGCGTTTTAAATTTTGGCGGTAGGACAAGATCGGATACCAGACTTAGGTCACTAGCGTCATTTCCTGACTCTTCCACAGCTTGTATCGTTTTAAATTTTTCCTCCATGAGGCGAAACCTTTCCTCCTACTTTTTCTCTACTTCTGTCCTGATCCTTTCGACCACATTCAGGTCTGGCACCTCCTCTTCATAGAGTGCTTCAGTGTCGAGGGGTTGAGTTTTAGGTACCCCTATCTGAAGACTAGCTGACATTCCTGCAGGATCGATATACACCTTTCTAGTCGGATTTGGCGCAGCTGGTTGAACCTTATAGTGAACTGGGGTACCCTCTGGTTCTTGAACGGTTTTTCCTTCAACTCTCTTTCCAAGACTTTTAGCCAACAATACAGTTATGTCGGATACTATCGATGCTTGCGACTGAGCAATCTAGTCACTGAGGCTTCTTTGAGCCTCTCCAAGCCTTGCCTCGAGCTCTCTTTGCCCCTTTTCTAGACTGATTATCCTGTCTTTCATGAGCTTGCTTTGTAATCGGGTAAGGTATGGATGATGAATGATTGCGGGTTAACTTCTATTTTCACACTTCCACAATATTCATAACAATAATATGGTTGCAAGAAAAATAAATGCATGTACAATGATGCGAATGTCATGATGCAATCAATAATGTATGCAAATAAGGTACTGATTCCGCTGGTAATCACCCTTTTGAACTACTTCCACGGGAATTAAAGTGTCTAAATTACAACAGAGTTCATATTACAAAATGAGATCCCTAATACAAAAGAGCTAATTACAACACAGAGCCCTATAGATAAGTCCTAGCTCTATCTCCTAATCTTTCAATTGCCCTGAGCAACTTGATGAACCTGGGAGCTTCTTCCATTTCTGGGACTACGAAAGGTCGGAGTGTTTCAACCTCGAAGGCCAAATCATTCACATGCCTGGCGACTCGTTGTATGTCCACCATCAGGTTTGCGTAATATTGGTCCCTATCCTGTACCATCCGGGCAGCGTCACGCAGTCTCCTTTGCCAATAAGTGTTCCCTCCGGCCGTAGCCTCTTCGAATACACTGATTCTTTCCTTATAATCTTCAACAGTTGCTTCAAGGGACTTAATTCGGGTTCGTAACATGCCTACTTCGCGTTCTCTTTCTTGTAGCTCAGTGAAGCCATTCCTCTGGCAATACGTTTGAAAGAAGAGTTCTACTTCTGCCACCTTTTCTCTCAGTTCGACATTCTGACTTCGGCTTTGATCCAGACTTAGGATAGTGTCGTCGTACAACTTTTGTATCTCTAACAGTCTATTCCGGCTACTCATGGACTTTCTTTTCCATACGGCGACGTTCTCTCTCTCGTGATTAACTACTTGTTTTCCCTTGCTAATTTCTTTCCTGATTCTTTCCTTTTCTTGGTCAATGGCCTTCTTGGAGAACTGTCTTTCTTCCTCAATAGCCAACTGGCAGCTTCTATCTCCTTCTCGATTGCTCTCTTGCTGATTTCTCATTCTTCTTCCACCAAACGGACACCATTCATTCTTTCTTTTTCCACGACTATGAACTGACTTCGGCTGGCCTTCTGTATTTTCGCTTGTAGTAGAAGGGCATCCTTTTGGTAAATAGCGTTATTGTCGCTCAAATCCGCATTTAATTTCTTCAACTGCCTAATGATCCCATCCCGTTCGTCGACCTCTAAGCTTGCCTTATAGAGCTCACTCGTGTGTTGAGTTTGTTGGGTGTCCATTTTCCTTTTAATTTCTTCGAGTTTATTCCGTAAGATGTCAGTTTCAGACAGTACCACCCTTGTAAGCTCCTCGAGCGACACCGCTGGTCCTTGATCGGATTCAAGAATCATATTATTAACCCTCAAACGTCTCTAAAGATCGTAATCTGGGGTGGTCATGTGCTCGGTGTCGCCTTCCACCCTGATCCGATAACAATGGTCCCAAGCCCTCATGCTAGTCTGAACTTTTCCTTTGTAAAGAAATTCAGTTTGGCTTAACCCGGCGGTATTGGGAATGAACTGTCGTGATCCGAACTGTCGAGACACCAAAAGCGGAGCACAAGCAATCCCTCCGTGCAATCCCAACATCATCAGCCAGTTGAAATCGCCGCAACTGTATAAAAAGTAATTAACTTTGCCGAGCCATGGGACCCTCCATGCTATGTCTTCGTCTTGAATGTTCCTGAAAAAACTAGTCCACATTTTTGTTTTCAAGTCTTCTCGCCATTCTTTTGCTAAGTACTCCCGTAAAGGTGAAAAACCTTGGAAGGATATCCCCGGCAGGACCCTCGTTGGCGTCTTCCACATGTGACTCTGAATCCACACCTGTAACAGCTGTGCACATCCTCGAAAACGTCCTTCTTCATGCTTCCGACTAGCATTTAAAGAAATGAAGGTCTCGGCCAAGATTATTGGTACTGGGTTTGCTGTCCGTTTCACACGCTCAAACAAGTCTATAATGGCTATGTCAATGTTCCCAAGTACTCTCGGAAAGATCACCAAGCCATATATTCCTAAGGCGAATAGGTCCATCTTCTTTGCCTCGTATGGATGTGTCGGTATGATGTCCCGAATACTTTCCCATGCAAAGACTGTATTGTCTCCTCGCAGCTGAAGCAGGCCATTAACCCAATCGTCACTCATTCCTGCAAAGGTTTTGAGCTTCGAAGTGTAATTCTAATTCCTCGGAGGCTTCGCGTAGATCCAATCTTCCTGAATGTTCTTCTGGTTAAGTAAAACAGTGTATTCTTCTACTGTAGGCATCATGTCCTGCCCATTGAAGGTGAAGCAGCAAAAGGCAGGATTCCAGAACTGAAAAATAGCTCGGAGCATAGGCTGGTTGACCCGAACATATAACAGTTGTGCAATGTCACCATAACCATCGCAGAACAAGTCCTGTAGTCTTCGGTCCCATCTTTCCCAAATGCTTTGAAGATCCCATAAGTTGTTCTATTGGAGACTCACATAGGTGTACCCTGCTATTACGCGTTCGTTCGGCGAACTGTCTCCTTGGGCTTTCTGGTTGACCTCTGACCAATGTCTGACTGAAAAATTAAGCTCTTCTTTCCTAAGACACCTTTTTTCCATGGTGAAAGACTTTCTGATCGGGCAAACCACTTGATCCAGTACCTTTATGTGATGCAAATGTATGATGTATGAAAAAAACAAAAGTGAAAAAGAAAACAAGTCAGTACCAGATAAAATTAATAAATATATAAATAAAAGGACAAAATTAAACGGAATAAACACATAAAACAACCCTATTTATCCCGTCTAAAACCTAAGGTTATCTGCATGGCTCTAAAGGGGTAGATTTCTATGTATTCTCTACATGCAGTCTTGGTTCTAGGAGGTACCCGAATTGTCCTTGCTGTCCTCTACTAAGAATAGCAAGGCCCCCGATCATCACCCATTATAGACTCCTTTCAACCGGGTTCAATTCAGGGGGACCCATTCGCTTATGCCCATACGAAGGAACGATATCCTTACGAAAGCATAAGGTACTCGAGCCCCGAAGGTACTTGCTAGGCCCATACGGGAGAACGATATCTCCACGAAAGCATTAGCATTTTCCCCCCACTTAAAAAAACGGGTTTATATGCCATATTTTAAATGCGTTAAAATAAACGTCCAATTATAACCGAATGTTACTTTAATGGTCACTTTAATCCGGAATTTCCAATATTAGTAAAGCGATAATTATTTAAAAAAGCTCGACTCTCTTATTTTTTGAAAAAACAAAAATTTCCCCAGCGGAGTCGCCATTTGTAGCGATGTCCTTTCCGCTAAAAAACGGATTTTCGAGGTGTTTGTGATTTTTCGGATATAAAATATTTATTTCGTGGGGGTTTTAAAAACCGCATTTTATTTAAAAATTAGAGACACCACCGGCCACTTAGGTAGGCCGGACACCATAAAAAAAAGCCAGAGATTTGAAAACTATTGGGTTCGGAAGTCGGTTACGGATGAGGAAGGATTAGCACCCCCACACCGCCCAAAATTGGTACTTTAATAATTGCCGCATTATTAATATTAGACTTTCCGGATTAAAGTGACGATTAGTTTAAAATTCGGTTATAATTGCGAATAAATTTTAAAGGCCCTGTTATCCGAGAGTAAACGCCCAACCACTATCACTACGCCTGATACTGGCCCCGTTTACGCTCGGATAAAAGGACACCGCATTGACAGTTTATTTCGATATGCAATCTTAGTGAGCAAAATATAAAATATGGCAAATAATTTAAATACAATAAAATACTAACATAATAGAATACTAATCTAACACAAGTAAAATACTACTCTAAAACATACATACATACATATATATTAATCCTACTCATAGATAAGAACAAATTTAACACATCACAATAACAAGGCATGAATAAATGCATACGAGAACGAAAACACATACCACAAGAAGACATACATATTAAAAAACAAAACACATTGTAACATATATAGAACATAGTATTATGCATGGCAAAGAAAACATACTAACTCATAACCTAAAGTCACAGAGAACATGCAATACATGCTAAAACACGAAAAAAGTTATATACAAGCCGACTAAAATATTAATCGAATATGTGTGGTACGACAAATCAAATAAAAACATAAAAACATAATCACCATGAACTGAACACACATATACATATAAACATGAAAATACGAAACATGTACAAGAGACGTATGAGCAGGCAAAAAGGCTACATCAACCTATACGATCATAATAAACGAACATGAACATTTAAATATGGAACATGACTGAAATGAGAAAAAATAAACATAAGAGACAGAAATTAAAAGGCAATAATATGCGATTTAGGGACAAAAATGCAAGCTGAACCGAATTTGAAAGGACTAAAACTGTAATTGGACCAAGGGGCAGGCTTGAAGTGAAAATTTCAAAAACACGGTGGGACTAGTGAGGTAATTTCGCCAATTAAAAACTAATTCAATTTAATTCAGGGGTTGGATTGCAAGATTTTAGAATATAAGGGGGACTGGAATTGTAAATATCCCATGCGGCGAGACAGAAGTGAAAATATCAAAAACGCGGGGGGATTTATTTACAAATTTAACCATTTCAGAAAATAAAATAACTATAAAATCCTTTTTTCAGCCCGATTCCAATTTTTTTTTTCATTTTTCCTTAGCTGGTTTTATAATAAACCTTTTCTTTCTCATTTTCTCTCAACTCACCCATCCCCAAACTTTGATGAACCCAGAACCCGGCGACTCTCCGCCGTCCCTTCCGTCGCCGGACGCCGCTAGCCGACGCCGGCGAACCAAAAGAAACACCCAAAACCAAGCTCTTTCCAAACCGAACCCGAATATGAACTTAGATTTACGCTAAGACTCACCCTTTTGCCTAGATCTAAGTAAACACGAAACGAAAAAAGTTTTTTTTTATGTTTAACCAAAATGAAACCAAAAGGGACCTCCCACTCCCTTCAGTTCACCATGTTCAGCTTGGGAAAGCTGAAGAAGATTGTCACTGGTGAGGGGAGATCCATCAACGACGAAGGTAACAAATCTACATCCCCTTTTTTTGTTATTACTTCCTATTTTTTTGTATGCATGCAAAGAAGTAAGAAAAAAGAAAAGAGAGTTATCACTGAAAACTTTGAGCTTTTCCTTTTTTTTATTTTTCTCTCCGATTACAACTGGACTGCCTTACAATTACTTGTTTCATACATATATCACTCTCTTTTTTTTGTTTGGTAGCAAGTATTGTAAAAATATTTTTGATCTGGACTGATATTGACATTGCCTCTTTTTTTGTGTTGTTCTTTGATATATCTGAACGTGGTGGTTGGAGGCCGGCATGGTGGAAGCATGGTGGCGGTGTGGGGGAGATGTCTTTGGCCAGAAGCGTTCTCGACCGTTGGATCAGATTCGATCTAATGGTCGGGATGGCTTGAAGGATGCACGGTCCAGATGAAACCTCGATCGGTGAAACGGCTCCAGATCGTGACACGTGGGGCTCAGCAGTCGAGGGGTTATAGCGCGTGGGTTTCACGCACGCGTTGGATATCGAAGGGTCTGCGCGTGGATCGAACGCGCGCGTGGCATTCGAATAGTCCGAGCGTGTAGTTCACACGACCAACTAGATATTTTTCCTTCCTTGATCGTGGCCGTTGGATCCACATTTTGATCCAACGGCTCCTGGTTGGCTGCACAAAGATAGAGTAATTAGGGTTAGATATCTGATGTATTAGGGTTCTGCTGGGGTTTTGGGCTTGGGCCAACCGGGCCTTGTAATTCATAAGTTTTGTAATAATATGGACACTTAATTTAAGTGGGTTTTTTATTTTTTCATATTTGTCCATATATATTAATAATAATATATTAATATAATAGTAAATGCATACACATACATACTTACGTACACATACATACAATTGTAATGAAATGCATCCATACGTAAATACACTTAATAATAATACATGCAACACTCATTCGTATACATTCAATAATAGCAAGGACATTAATAATATATACATGCAAACATATATAAACATACTCATAAATGCACATATACTAACATACATTATACGATACTAACATACATTATACGATACTAACATACATTATACGATTTCTACATTGAATTTTATCTATCCAACATACCATACACCAGGTTACGGTACAGATACTTAAGTTTCGAAACATACTATACAAACATGTATTGTTAAAGGAAATTTAAACATTTCTATTTTACACATTTTCTACAGGTTCGTGAACATGTACATAAGTTTCGATATCAGAAATAAAACGTTTAGTGTTACGCGTTAACCCTAAAATGTTACTTTCGCATATGAGCGTTTCGGTACTCGCTATTAAATTCTGAGATATCTTCTAGTAATGATACATGTCACAAACTTTACTAAAAAATTAGGTTTAAACTTTTAACTACTGGTTCCGGTACATATCTCCTAGTTCTGAAACTTATGCATTATTTTAACATTTGACGTTGCAACACGAATGTTATACCCATAAAGTTGCGATACTACTTACTAAGTTCCGAAATATACAGGCAACAACCACTTCCCATTTTCGATTATTTTTATGAGAATCTAAATCTAACGGTCAAAATCAAAAGTTTTCTCATCTGGCGACTGTAACATCCACCGTTTATTAGCCATATACTAACTTGTAGTTCTTTAGACTCCCCATATTGTATATACTACGATCAATTGATATTAAATATATACAAGAGATTTCAGGTTCACAAAACCCAGTCACTTCTATCATGCCTTTTGTGTCTCTCTATCATCATCCTCTTCATTTAATTACAGTTTCCCTGTCTTTTGCAGAAGAAAGTTGACAACTTTTGCAAGGCACCGAGGAATATGACATCTTGAGGATTGATTAGGGTTGGTAATGGTATCATTTTTTAATTTGGTAGATACGTTGGACCTTCCAACCATAATATTATGAAGAGAAAAAAACAGGAAGATAATATCAACACTGAGACCTAACTAATACTTCTGGTAACATATGCACCTAACTTGAAGCTTTGAGTAATTAATTTTGATATTTCCTTTACTCAGAGCTTCAACTATGGTGCATCAGGCCACTGTTTTGTCGCCCATGTCTAACGTGTTCATCGTGTTTAACTCAATGTCGTTTAGGTAATCGAAGCCAAAGTCATTAACACCAAAATCCTGACAATCCACCAACCACGAACAGTTGTCCCAAGATGGCAAACTTGAGATGTTACAATTAGATTCTCCTGCCGGTATACTACTCCAAGATGCATCGACAAGTGGCGGTTCGTCCATCCATAAGCTATTTAATAAAGCTTCATCGTTGCAAATGGCGTCTAACAAATCGGAGTCATCAGTTGGTGTACTGGACGAATTTTCCTCTGACGAATTGGCGCCTATGCCGTCGTTTTCTGTAGTATGATTATCTGCAGAATGATGAGCACGGGAAGAAGTTTGTTCGGCCTTAGCATCTCTGTTCAAGGGTTGGTGAGTAACTGGATCGATTCCCATTTTAACAAGCTTTTTCTTGATGTGGGTGTTCCAGTGATTCTTGATCTCGTTATCAGTTCTGCCTGGCAACCTGGCTGCAATCTTCGACCACCTGAACAACAATAACCCATATTAAGCATGAAAAAGAGATGATTATGTGCAGGAATCTGTTTCAGAAACGAGAGTAATCCGGGACGCAGAAAAAGAGAAAAAAAGAGAGCGTGATGAACCTATTTCCAAGACGGGCATGAAGGTCAATGACCAAGTGCTCTTCGGTCTCGGAAAGAAGGCCTCTCTTCAAGTCAGGCCGAAGGTAATTAGTCCACCGAAGGCGGCAGCTCTTCCCGCAGCGGCGGAGGCCAGCATGCTTAGGGACGGCGCGCCAGCAACACTGGCCATTGGTGAGAATAAAGTTGATGAGTTTCTTGTCTTCCTCAGCCGTCCATGGCCCTTTTTTCACACCCAGTTTGTCACAACAAGGCTGCCTACCCATAACTTTAGTCCCACTAAACCCAAACTACCACTAATAACAAAGTAATTAGTCTCACCAATTCTGTATGTACCTGTAAAGACCCAAAAGTCCCACACCCACCTTTTTATAATGTCCTGGAGCTTTCAAAATGCTGTGATATAAAGAGTAAATACAATAACTGAGATTATGCAATTTACCTTATGTTTATATAAATAAAATGCAGGATTACAGAGAGATGAGAGGGATATTCCCGGCCCCGGGTCCACCATTGAGCTGTGAAAGCGATGTTGGAACTAAAATGGGGTTGTTCTGGTGTAAGTAGATGCAGAGAAGAGGGAGAGAGATGATGATGATTGATGAGCCAAGGACATCAGATGGCTAAGAATTAAACAATTCCACCATCCAAAAGAAAAATATTTCTTCCCATTTTCCTACACAACCCCACTCTCCTTCATTGCACTCTTACTCAACCATTCCATCACCCATTTCGTCATCACTAAGTTTACGTGTACTCTAATTGCAGTAGTAATTTTTGGGACTAGATCATCAATTTCAATTATGTTGTTTGGGAATCTTAATTCCAAAATTTTGGATTTTTTATTTCATTTATTGTAAATTATAATAATGATATATATATATATACATACATATATTATGAATAAATTAGTTGAGTTTTAATATGATGTATTTATTCTATAATTAGTGTTACGGTTTAAGTATCGACTCAGTTAAACGAAAAAAATTAAATGTTCCCTTTTAAGAAGAGAGTAGTGACACCGTGACAAGTAGTAATATAATAATCTCTTAATTGTCTGATTTTATGTCGAACACCAGGTAAATAAAATAGGCAAGATTATCAATCATGAATGTGGTCCATCATAAATGCGTTACGAAATTGAATGAGTAAAAATGCGAAGCCTAGAGAGTGATGAGATCATTAATATAAATGAAATTATCATAAGGATGTTTTTATCTGTTATACCTTTATGTAATATTTAAATAAAATAATTAAAAAATATTATTTGAGAATCAAACACAAAACTCATATGTATCTATTTATAAATCCGTTATCACTCCAACTATAATAATAAATTTATAAATATATTCCTTTCTTATGTAGAACAATCTTCGTTCGTCGACTTATATTGTGATAGGAATCTAACAAGTGTCTCAGTAAAAAAGCGGATGATGTTCATCTTAGGAGGACGAGTTCAAATCACTTTGTCTACAAGGTGTATGCGCATTGTAAAGAGTTAAAAAATATTATGAACAAATACTATTTCTAATCACCTTTAGACTATTAAAAAATACTTATATTGTGATAGTGATAAAAATATAATTTAAATAGTTTAAATGTATGAATTTGTGGAAATCTTAAATGTTTTGAGAATTTCAAATTTACTATAGAATTATGAATTAAAAATATAATAATAAATCTCGTATTTTTTTTACTTATATTATCATCAATTTATACTATTTTTGAATTTTAAATTTTTAATTAGAAAATTATCTTGGCTTTGGCCTTCGGAATATGTTTAATATAAATGTTATATTTTGATACACAATTCGTTTAAAAGATTTTTACACAACCTTTCTTTAATATCTAAAACCTTAATCATTTCGCCCTAAATTCTAAACTTTAAACTCTAAAAAATAAATTTAACCTTAAAGCTTATAACTTAAACCCTAAACAAAACTACTAATCCCTAAATTTGACAAACGCATATAAACTAAAGTTTACACGTATCTTATACCAAAATTTTCTTTAATAAAAATGATACGTGCCCAAATTAATTGTTGGCCACCAAAATAGCAATGCATTAAGTTATAAATCTTTATAAAATGACCTTATATGCTTATACGATCTTCATGAGTTGCAAAAACCTTTGGATTCGTAATCTCCTACTTTTATACACTACAGTTTCAGACAAGTCTTTAAATAATCCAACCATATTAACTATTATACGTGCCATTATGTCCTGAAAGACACGTACTATATTTTAATGATTATTCCATTAAGTTCCATATTATTATAATATTTTTAAAATTCTTTAAAATATTTATTAAAGTGAGTTAGTGATTAATCCTTCATTTGTTTTAGTATTATCATTATATATTAATAACACGTACTTGATTAACTTATGGATTAAAGAACTAGAGTCTTAGCCGTTGATAGTGGTTTACGTCATCCTAATCACAGGGCTGAGTGATGCTCGAGATAATCCAAAAGATTTTCATTTTCTAAATGGGTTTTATTATAAAAATGGCACTTTCTTACACGTGTCCTATCCATGTAATCCACCATTCAAAGTTTATTTCAACAGTTAATTATCATATGATGCAAATACATTTTGTTGATAACTATGGGAAATAATTTATATATTATAAATATAATAGGGATATCTTCAAAATTTTGGGTTATTTTACTTGTATCTTTTGGCTTAGGTGGTGTACAGATCAAAGTGGACCCTTTCCTCAATAACTCGATTTTGGATTGTGTATTTTTTTTACGATGACAATTGAATTTTATTAAAAAATTATAAAAAATATTATAAATATAATGCATTTTAAAAAATATAATAGAGATTAATCTACCAAAATCTCATACAAAATTCAAAAGTCTAAAGAAAAGTAAATATTTCTTTAGAGATTAACATACCGTCAAAACCCAGAAGCCTTCCTGAATTTTCTTATCTCTATCCAAACGAGACACGTACAGGATGAAAAAAGAGTGGTGAGAGAGCCAAACTATCATGCATATTGCTCCGCTATTCAGGACTGATTATATCGGCAAACAACCATCAATCGAGTGAGAATCTATCTTTCTATGACCACCAACATAATCATAATCAGAAACTAGCGCCATGAAAATCTCCGTACGAGCACCAAACGACCACTAAGGTATGCTGAAATCATGACAAAATGACAGATAAAACGAAACCATAAAAACAGAGAAAAAAAGCGTCTCAGAAAGGCATAAATTTTTATTAAAAATATATAAAAACAAAAAAATAATAAATTTGGTGATCGACAATTAATACTAAAATTAATTGCCGACCACCGGCTAAGGAAACAAAAAGAATGAGAAAAAATTGGCACATAGATTGTAATCTTTAACGTTTTAGCACATAAATCAATCATTAAATCATGAAGTTGCTCAATAACTAATATCTTCCACCTAATTCAACATATTTGTGGGATAAATTTTGTGACTTTTAATGGTTGCCACTTAATTGAAAAGTAAACATATATATATACACCACATATTCAACAATTAATTTGATCATTAATCATAGTTAAAATTACATGTACTTGCGATAAAAAAAATATCGCTAAGAGATTATGAATCTATTATATTATTTAAGTGTATTCTTCGCATGTCTGTTGAACGATCTAAGTAGACATTAAACGCATCAAAATTTGAATATAAGACTAATGAAATTTTAAATTAATCAACTACAAATATTCACTTGAGCATTAAATATAAGAATAAAGAATTTGTATACTAACCTTTTACTACTTGTTGGTTGTCAAAACGGACAGAGACCAGAGATGGTGGCCCGACGGTGGTTGAGACACCTATTCTGGGTCGGAGCTCGCGTATTTTTCTTGTTTTTGGGAGATAGTGGTGCCTGGAGTGGAAGATCTTGGTTCTCTCTTGCTGCATGTATGGTTTTATACTATTTGGAGAAGCGTCATGACTGGGTTGTAGTGGTGTGTTGATTGGAGTGGCTATGACTTGACGTCCTAGGTTCCCCTTGGCATCCGTAGTGGGGCACGTGTGTAGCCACGTGGCCATCGAATGATACACAATTAATGTTGCTTGTATTCTTGTCTGTTCGCCATAGGTTACGAAGGGTATCGTATAGTTCGCGGGTGTTCCTATGTGTTGTGGTCTATATGTGTTGCTACGTTCATCACAAGATGTTCCTTGGGTTACGCCGTCTGCAGTCTTACTTATTTTGGTTTCGACATGTGGCAGTAGGCATTTATAGGTACTAACAATTGCTCCCTATGTGAGGCAAGGTTATAAAGTGACCTTGGTGAACCTAAGGAATCTAAGACGTTTTGACAGGCAGGGTATTTTTTTGTGTTAATAGTTTGCAAAATTTTAAGGGCAAATTGCTTATATGAGAGTCGTTAATGTTTTACGAAACTTCGCAGTATGGGATTTATTGACGGTCTGGTCAGTTTTCTTTGAGAGTAAAACGTTATATGTGAAACGCCACATGGTGAACGTTTTCGGTAGTGAAGCATGTCAAGGAAAACACAGTTCTTAGTTATAAATAAATTTTAGTTGGCATTTGTTAGGTCTTGTTTTGTTGGTTGCTTTTGAATCTTTAAATCTTTGACTATAAATTACTTTTCTTGGCGTTGATCGCTGGTTCGTCTACTGTAGTGAGTGATGAATATCTTTTCACTACTGATTCTGATGAGCTATTAAACGTATTGGAATGTCGGGGCCTTCCTACCGTTAATCATTTTTGTTATTAATTTAGTGTGCCGAGGGGCATATTTCGTTTGACTATATGCTCATATGAGGGGAGATTGTGGTGTCTGATTCTTTTTTTTTCTTTTGAGGTCGAGTTTCATTTGCCGTTGCATCATTTCTTTGTAAAGTCGTTACATTAGTTTGATATAGCGTCAGGCTAGTTGAGTAGGAGTAGTTGGGGGATTTTGATGATGTATTTCTTGGATTGCATGATTTATGGAGATGAACCCTCTATTAGTGTGTTTCGTTATTTTTATAATGTAGTGGTCTGCTATAACGGGAGTGTAAAGGGTTTGGTGACCATTAGTTATCGCATGGGGAAATTGCCGAGAGCGAGGAATCGTGCTAAAAGACATCTTTTAGAGAGGACAAAGTTTCTCAAGGTGGAATATAATTTTTGGGAATTTTCTATTTCTCTTTGTATGGTGTCGGACAGCAAAGGATAAACTTGCACCTCTTGACATGGGGGAACTATCACATGTGGAGTTGATTCTTTTCAGAAGACTAGAAAGTGACCCACCTTCTTGTTTTGAAGAGGTATGCACTCTTAAAAATATTTGGCTGCATTATCTAGAGGAGAAGAGCCTTAATGGTTGGGATGAAGGGGATCTTGATGTGTTTTCCAGAGGGTGCTTTAACGAACATGCCTTCTTGCGTGGAAGCTTGGCTCTTCGGTGAAGGGGAAATTAACGGGTTGTTGGGATTCTTCTGGGTAGCGAAGATGAACAAGAGGATTTCTTTTCCAAGTATATTGACGTTTGCTCTCAGAAATAATATGGGAAGATGTACCTCCGGATAGGGTTTGTGAAGGGTCTACTCTTGTTGCCTCGGAGGGTTGTACTAACGTGGTTCTATCCGGCTTTGGTCGCAGAAATGGGGAAAGAAATGGGTGGTTTCGAGTTTGCCTGTTATTTCTAGTTCGGCAGATGAATGAAGTTGTCTACGTTTGGAATGTAGGTCGAAGAGGAGAATAGTTACTGGTAATAGTTTTCTATGGCATTGAGGTAGAATGGACTCTTTGTGGTTATATGTGTATTATGGCTCGTTAATTTTTCCCTTCTCTTTTATATGTGTTTCATAAGGGCAGCGACTTCTCCTTTGTTGGCCATTGGTGATGAAATTGGGGGTCAGATTGCGGTGTTGGATACTCCACTATTTGTGGTTAGTAGCGATTTGTTGGGTCAACAGAGGCTAGTAAAAATGGTACCTTCAGATGTTTTTAGCAGCGGGGATGTGAGTTCGCCCTGTCCCTTAGCTATAGCTACCACGACTATGTCCTTGGTAGATGCAATTCCTGGTGCTCCTTATTTGGGGACTTCCCCTAGTAACCAAAATGCCTTTTTAGGACTGTCAACAGATGTTGTAGAGGTGGCACGAGACTGTGTGGCCAAGCGAATGAGGGTTTATAGCTCAAAGAGATGTTATTTGGGTGTCAAAAAAAATGCTGGGAAAGAGGCCAGTAGTTGATGCAGGGGTTATCAAAGCTTTTCTTGGGTTGAGAGGTGACACTCTATCTGTTTCATTCAAACTTCATAGCTCCTCTTACGTTGCTGCGAGTGGCGCTGCTGGGAGCTTTGCTTTTACCAGTTCGGGTGTTGGGCTGCCTATCTTTTGTGTTCCTTCAAGTGTTTTTAAGTAATACATTATTGTTGTTTTGAGTTTCGTAATTATGTTGTCTAGTTTGTGATGAGGTTTTGTCTATTGGGTTTGTCTAGAAGAGTAACTGCTATGGATTCTACCGTCGTCAATTGTTCTACAGAAGTTATGCCCTCTGGGGTTGCGCTTATTGAGACTACGTTTGCTTTATGTGTTGTGATGACTCCTTTAATGCCTTTGCATGTCGATGTTTCTCCGTGCGAAGGCAACAAACCCCTCGCTCCATGGAGAACGTTTTATCCTTGGAGAGGGTGTTGAAAGCAGAGAATTGGTTCCACCCTGAGTCTACTTCTAGGAGGTTGTTTGAGTTGTATTTGAATAGTCGTGGCACCTTTCCACCTTGTTCTAGTATTAGGAGGACTATTGAGGGGGTCTTATTTAGAAACTAGGTTGTGTTCAACTTAACATGGAAAGGAACGTAAAAGCCCTTCTTTCGGAAAATGCAAAGTTGCGTTCGCAGGTAGGAGGTTACAACTCTCTTTTTGAGGAGAATGCAAGGTTGCATTCGCAGGTGGAAGGTTATGCTGTCCGATTAAGGGAGCTACATGAAAAGAATGAGGCAGATGTTTGAGCGTGGGTAGGGGACTTGCACAGAAAGCATGTAGAGGAAATCGATGATAGAAAGAATGAGACTGGTCACATTCTTAGGATTAAGAATAAGCTGCTTGAGGCCATAGAAGAGAGTTTCAAGACTAAGATTCGAAGCCTTAAAGAAAAACTGGAGTCAGCATAGAGCGCGGCGAATGAAGGCTTTGCAAATTTCACTAGGAATTTAGTAGAACTTAAAGAATCACACAAGGATGATATTATGGTGCTGGAGGCTACCCTTAATGTTAATATGGCAGAGAAAGTTAAAGCAGCTGCGGACACAACCTCCACCTTTAAGGTCGAAGGGTTGGAAAGGTCTCGAGATGCTGTCATTCTTGGCTTTTAGTTGACGTGAGGCCCTTTTGATGTTAGGGGTATGGAATTTGGTGCTCTTTGCGTGGTAGTTGCGGATTTCGATGTAAGAAATCCTTTTAGGTATTCTTGGGAAAGCTTTGCTCTAAATTATAGAAACACTGTAGATTCCATCTTTGGTCCCACTGCATCCTCTTCTCTGAACGGCTGTAGTGGTGCTGCGGATGAAGTAGATGGAGGCGATGTTTTAGGTGATTGTAGTAAGGGTGTGTAAATGTTACTGCTATTTCTTTATTTTGTTTCTTATACAAAGAAAAACTTATTTTGAGGGTTGTTTTGGTTATGTTGCTACTTTTACCCAGGTCAGAATGTATTTGGGTGTTGTTTTGCTACGACAAACGATCTATTTGAGATGGCGCTTTGGTTAAGGACCTAAAAAGTCTAATTATCATTTGTGTAGGTCATAATTCCTGCAGATTTGAGAGTAATTGAATTTCCTTATCTATGGGACTGGATAATTCACTCAAGTCGATTTCTATATTGGGAAGGTTTATGACTATGTTAAGTCCTCTTATCGATAAGAAGTATTAGAGTCAGGTAGAAAAGTAATTGTTTGAAGATGGTATCATAATCAATTACTTCGCAGCTTATAACATTTTATTTTGTGTCCTCTTAGTTAACTTTGTGAGTTGGAGAGGTTGTGTAGCGGAAAGTTGCCTAATTTGACGCATGCAATTTTTTTTATCTAATTTGGCTTGTCAGGGATTTCTCATCTTTTATTTGTGGTAATTTTTTGTGTTGTTGCTATTGCGCTAAGACAACGAGCTAACTTGTGCCGCTTGGGTGGCTTTGTTTATGCTAATGACGTTCCTATAATTCTATGTTTAACCGTATTTTCCTTGGACGAAGAAGAATAAGATTCTCTTATTTATTCACGTGCTCTTTTGGATACCAGCGTATGTGAGGGGTTTCGATATGGGATTAAAGGATTTGTATTTCAGACTATTATGTAGGACACGACAGATGGTTGTTACTTTAAAAAGGTGGATATTGTATGTGGCTTATTTTCTTATTCCTTATTGGTTTAGTTGGCGGTGATTTAGATGATTCAGAGTAGGTTGTGATGAAAGAAAAAGTACCTGATTGGCAGTGACAAGTACCCTGCGCCTCCCAGGCAATAGTATTTGGAAGGCTATGATTAGCCATTTGTAGTAAGAAGTGCCAATAGACAATGTATTCAGAAAATCTTGAGCACAAGGTTCTCCAAAAACTATTGTATGTTGGTGTTTGTTGCTACAATGGGGGATAACTCATTTAGAGCAGATTGCCAAAGCAATCGGCCTGCATTTAAGTTTGACTGTTCTCGCTTTGATTATCAAGGCGGCTAAAATACAACTCAAGCCAAAGATTTGGAGCAATGGAATTGTACTTGCAAAAGCAAGTGTTTTGGACTAATATCAAGAAGTCTTTGATATTTAAGATTAGAGTAGGGATCCAGATAGCTGAATTTTGTACGTTCATGATTTCGTATTGTGCTGGGATGTGAATTTTTCTTGGGGTTGGTTCTTTCCCCTTAGTTAATCAGAAATTTGTGGGTTTTTTGTTTCTTTTTTGTATCGTGTGTTAATAACGATAATGTTTCTCACTTGTTTTGGAAATGCTGCTGCCTTTTTGTGTTTGTTTGTTGTCATTTTTTGTACGTTCGGGTATCTATTTTCCCCCCTGACGATTGGTTTTAATTTTTATTGTATCAATATACGTTTCTTATATCTTAGTATACGAGTAATATGACTCCATTCTTATGAGCCATACATTTGGGAACCGCTGGATGCTTGCATTGTTTTTTATTCGCGCGTTTGCCCTTTATGCATAAATAGTTGGTTTCTTGTGGGAGTTTGTTTTGCTTTGTTTCTCATATAACAATATCGTTTTCCTAAAGCGGGATGTGTTAATAACTGTGTATTGTTGTATGCTCACGTATTCCTTGATAGAGGGATGTTGTTTCTTTTAGATTTAAAATTGTATTATGTAGCATATTGTGGATTGGGGGGTTCATGCCTCCTAAATGAGATTTGCTTTTGGCTCGCTAGCTTTGGAAGCAGCGATAGTTGAGCTGATTCCTCTATGCACACTTCTTAAAAGTGGTGGACGCTCATACGATCTTTTATTTACTTTTGGCTCGCATTCTTTGGAAGTGGCGATCGTCGAGTTAATTCCTCTATGCACGTTTGTTAAAAGTAGCAGACGCTCAGACAACCCTTTATTTACTTTTGGCTCGCTTGCTTTGGAAGCGATAATCGTTGTGTTGATTCCTTTATGCACACTTCTTAAAAGCGGCAGACGCTCAGACGACCCTTTATGTACTTTTGGCTCACTTGCTTTGGAAGCGGCGATCATTGAGCTGATTCCTATATGCACTTCTTAAAAGCGGCGGACGCTTAGACTGTAACACCTCGAAATCTGGCCTAGTCAAAATTGGGTACCGGTGATCGGAAACCCTACATCAGAATTGTCCAAATATTGTATTGACTTAGACCGCAAGGTCAAATGTATCAAAGTTGGACTCCAATTGAGTCAAATTATTGCTTAAGGACCTTATTGAAAGTACTGAAAATCTTTTAGTGGCTAAATTGTAGAAATTGAAAGTTTGAGGGTAAAAGTCTAAGGAATAGGGAGTTGAGGGACTAATCTTGCGATTAGCCCCTCCTCAGTTATAAACAATCATACGTGGGGTATTCTAGTGACTTCCCTTCATATGAAGGAAAACTAATTCTTTAAAACACATGAATAGCTAAAGGAATTGAAGCTTACCCGAGAGTTGAGAAGCAAGCACCCCCCTCTATCATATTCTTCACCTAAGCAAGAACCTCTATTGGAGCTTGATTTCAAGCTTGTCTTTTCTTTGATTTATTGTTATCGAATCATTGCTATCGATCAGGTAAGCTGTAATCCCAAAACAATCAATGAAATCCATGGATAAATCAAGTGTAATCACAAAGTTAGGGTTTTGGCTATCCATGGAAATCTTGTAGCTAATGGCATTTTAGTGTTTAGATATTGATTTTAATATCGTTATATTGTTTACGATATCATATTGATGATTCTAATACGATCCTATTGATTTCATAGTTCAAGAAATCGACAAGGAGAATCCATTGACCTCATCGAAAGCTAGGAACAAAGGGATTGCTATCCGAGAGCCTTAAAAGTTTTGGATTATCAAGGTGAGTGTAGTCGGAGTCTCGGGATTAGGCTAGGTGCCTTCCCCGATTTCATTGTTATCGAAATTGCTATTGCTAACCTCGTTGTTAAGGATTATTGCATTGAACCACTTATCGGATATTGTGGTAAGTATTGGTAAGTTATTGCATCGAGTATTGAGCATTATTATTGGACATCAGATATAAATATTGTTGTTGTCATTGAGTATTGTTGTTTCCATTATCATCGCCATCATCATTGATTCATGGAAGTATAGGATATTGATATATATTGCATTGATATAGCTATTTCCATTGATCATTGATGTCAACATCATTATTGTCATTGAAACATTGTAAATGAAGTATCGACCATTGGTATTGTTATTAAGATCATTGGACATTGTCATTGTTATTGATATTGTCATTGAACATGGACACCAAAACATTGTTTATTGATAAGAACATTGAACGTGGCTATTGACATTGAACATGAACTATTGATATTGCCATCAGACCTTGGATTCAAAAGGACTGGATACAATTGACATGCAATAGAATTTATGAGCTTAGTGTACGGGTGGACTACGGTCCTTGGGCTCTGACCTATATTGATTTGGCGAGGCAGAGGGGTGTATTGTGATATTGGTCATATTGGCGAGGCGGAGGGACTAGACCATTAATTGAATTGGCGAGGCGTAGGAATTCGCGTCTCTACTATCCAATTCGATCCAAGGGTTATTGTTGATTTATGGAAATATTACTATTGAACATGTTCATCGCATTGCTTCTATTGATCTTTGGCATTGTTATTGTCAAGACGTAAATTGGAATACATTTCATTGATATAGTGTTTATTTGTGACTACATCACTAGGCAAAGTATGCCTAATGCATTTCATTTCGCATTGCATTTTGTTGTTGAAGATCGGAAGTTTTGACATTGTCGACAAGTCACCTCAAGTCACAAGTAATGTGTTTTGTCCCTATGAACTCCTAGAATGGTGGCAAAGTAGTCAAACTAGTATTTTGTGACCTCTTCGGTATGTATGTATTAAGCATGGCTTGTGGAAATGTCTAAGGCCCTAAATGACCTCTTGGCATAGTGTAAATGTGGCTAAGATGCATACTTGGCAAAAAAGGTAAAAACATAGTAAATGGATTCAAATGACCATAAAATTTGGCAAACAAGTAGATTATAGTATTGAAATATTGCTAGCAAAGTTTCATTACATTTGGACATCAATTGCTAGCTCAAATGGATTAAACACCAGATAAAAATTGACATTACAATGCAGGGCGTACCGATACAGGTCAAGCTGTATCGATACGGCCTTGCATATTTGGCCTGGGGAAAATGCAAGTTCATCACAGGGGATCGATACAGGTATAGGCGTATCGATACAGATCTTGGTAGTGAGGTATGTGAAATTAATTGCATCGATACAGTTTCAGGGCGTATTGAAACGAGTTATGGTCAAAGTCAATGTTGGTCAACCCGTATCGATACAGGTCAAGCTGTATCGATATGAGTTATTGAATTTCTGAGAATTGGGTTGTTACCCTTGAATGTAGTACCAATACGACCCCAACCGTATCGATACAGATTTAGACACTCCCACTAAGGGCTCAAACTAAGTACACTTGTACCGATATGGCCCAAGGCGTATCAATACGGTGGTAGTTAATTCTGTTAAAGGACAATGAACACAGTTTTAAAATGTTTACAAAATGGTCACTAAATATCGTATGGTTTAATCGGTTAAATAAATGTTATTGGAAAGACCTAAAAATCTATAGAATTACTGTTATAGTATTGAATTTCATTATTGTATAGCTGATTACATCAAGGGACCCCTAAATTATCAAATTTTACAATTTAGACCCTACAACTTGTTAAAGTTACAAATTGGCCCTAATTGATGATTTGTTGATTCACCATGGATAAGTTAGGCTAAGCTAATACCTAGTAATGTTGAAAAGTATATTATCGATTGCGTGACAAATCAGTATATTGAAATTTTATCGTATTGATCACCGTTTCATTCACCGGTAGCATTCTCCGACCCGGTTCCCGACCAGGCCGGGTGGGGGATGTTACAGAAACGACCCTTTATTTACTTTTGTGGCTCGCTTGCTTTGGAAGTGGCGTTTGTTGAGTTGATTCCTCTATGCACATTTGTCAAAAACGGTAGATGCTCAGACAACCTTTTATTTACTTATGGCTCGCTTGCTTTGGAAGCAACGATCGTTGAGCTAATTCCTCTATGCACGCTTCTTAAAAGTGGTAGACGCTCATACGACCCTTTATTTAGTTTTGGCTTACTTGCTTTGGAAGTGGCAACCGTTGAGCTGATTCCTCTATGCGCGTTTGTTAAAAGTGGCAGACGCTCAGACAACCCTTTATTTACTTTTGGCTCGCTTGCTTTAGAAGCGACAATCATTGAGCTAATTCCTCTATGCACACTTCCTAAAAGCGGCAGACACTCAGACGACCCTTTATGTACTTTTGGCTCGCTTGCTTTGGAAGCGACATTGTTGAGTTGATTCCTCTATGCACACTTCTTCAAAACAGTGGACGCTCAGATGACCCTTTATGTACTTTTGGCTTGCTTGCTTTAGAAGCGATAATAATTGACCTTTTTCCTCTATGCACGCTTCTTAAAAGCGGCAGACGCTCAGATGGCCCTTTATTTACTGTTGGCTCGCTTGCTTTGGAAGCAATGATTGTTGAGCTGATTCTTCTATGCACGCTTCTTAAAAGAGGCAAACGCTCAAACGACCCTTTATGTACTCTTGACTCGCTTACTTTGGAAGCGGTGATCGTTGAGCTAATTCGTCTATGCACACTTCTTAAACACGGTGGATGCTCAGACGACCCTTTATGTACAATGATCGTTGAGTTGATTCCTCTATGCACACTTCTAAAAAGCAGATGACGCTCAGATGACCCTTTATGTACTTTTGGCTCGCTTTCTTTGGAAGCAATGATAGGTGAGTTGAGTGTTTCAGTCAATGGTGTTATTTATGGCAGTAATTTCCATGGCCCAGCTTTTGGAGAGACTTGTTAGAAATATGTGCTTTTTTGGTTTGATATGTACAAAATGTTCAGAACTACAGATTATGGTCATATTATATTTCAATGTGCACGAGAGTGTCAAAAGGGAAAAACAAGAGTAGGGGATGGAGAAACAAACCTTGAGTGAGGTGCCAAGTATCACAAGGTCCGAGAATCCTTCTATTTTGATGGCATTTTACTTACTTTGCTGGCTCACAACAACTTCACTAGTTCCCTTCTATTATTGTCGTTCGACCCTTCTCTGTGGTTTAGGTTGTCAATGGTCATTACAATTTTGATTGTCCTTTCTACTGGGGTGAAGCTTCTTTAGTGGCGATGATCCCCTCGCTTCTGTGCCAGCTAGAGTGAGAGGATGTGGCATTGCCATACTGTCTTTTGATCAGCTTGCATGAAGCCTTCTCCCATTGGTGTAGTGAACTTGACTTGTAGGCAGAAAGGGGATGCCATCATTTTGGCTTTTTTCATCAAAGGTCTCCCAAATATAGCATTTAATGCAGACGGGTTACTGATGAATAGAAAATTGGCGATCTATGTGACCTTGTTATCACCATTTCCCAATGTTACGGGAAGTCGTATAGAGCCTTTCACCTCGATGGGTTGGTTATTGAACTCATATACTGGGCTGGCCGGCTTTAATTCTGAATTTGGAATTCCCAAATGTTGAATGCGTTCCAGCTTAATACTTCCACCGCACTACTTGTATCTACTAGAATTCTCTTCACGGTAAATCCTACTATCCCTACTGAGACGACGATAAGGTCGTTGTCTTCTATGTTGAGAATATTGTCTTATTCCTTCTCTAAGAACGAGACTCGCCAAGGGTCTCAACATTTTAGTTTTTTCATCATTCCTGCTAAGACCGATATTACTCCCTGCATGTGCGCCTTGCGCTTGGAGTTTGACTAGTTCCACTTTTCGTCTACAGCAACTATCATATGTATGGTTCCCCTATGATCTTGATTATTACTTATATTATCTTGCGGTCGTGACTGGTGAGCCTCCCTATTATCCTCAACCTGTCTATTGCGAGAAACCAAAAATATCTCCTACTACCCCTTCTAACCACATACTTAATCACGTTTCTTAAATGTATGAAATCACTCATAGAGTGGCTTTGGGCTTTGTGAAACTCACATCTTCGTCTGGAGCGCTCTTTGCGCTCATTCTCTCTCATCGATAATGACAGCCTTAAGATCCTGGTGTGTTCAATCTAGTGTAGTATCTACGAAGACGATTATGTTAACTTGTGATAAGTTCTGTATGCGCATAACCTTTCCCATGCTGTCTCGCATTACTGGCCTTCCTGTGTTTGCCGCTGCGATTGACGGCTGTGCTGAACATACTATGGTCCATGGTGATACTGTTGGCCTCCTCTACCACCTCCCTAGTGAAGAGGGGGCTTGCCGCATCCAGGACCATGATTTTCATGTTTCTAGGTCTCATGTTGCGAACCGTGTCCCATGGATCTCATGCTGTGTGCCTCCTCATTTTCAGTGTATGGTTGAATCTTTTCATATAATTCTAACAATGTTTTTGGCTGTCGATCTAGTAAATTGTATTTAATATGCGGATGGGAAGTACCATTGATGAAGGAAGAGATAATAAATTCGTTGGAGGCCTCCTTAGTTTGCATGGTTGCAGCGTGAAATCGCTGGACAAATTCACGTAGAAATTCTCTTGGCTTCTGGATGACAGACATGAATTACATTGGCGACCTTTTTAACACCTTGTTCGCTAGAAAACGGCTCATGAATAGTTCTGCCAGTTGATCAAAGTTGGAGATTGAGTTCGCCATGAGCTGGAGGTACTAGGCCTGGGTTGAATCCTTAAGGGTCAATAAAAATGTTCTATATTTAAGTTGTTAAGAGGTGCCGAAGAAATCCATGTGATTCAAGAAGTGGGACAAGTGATCTTGAGGGATGCCCCTTCCACTGTACATTAGCTTAGGGACCTTTCAGATGTCTACAGATAGGGGTTCATTTTTGTACCTCTGGGGATTCAGAGAAGGATCGTCCTATTGAAGGCTCTAAATGATCTAAAAATTCTTCTCTAGCTACTCCATCTTTGCCCTTAACTCTTGTTGTTCGTTGTCCTTCGCGGGACTATAATCCATGTCCTTTGAGTCTTCAAACTCCTCTACTTGCTCTCGAGGTCGTCCTTCCCCAACACCTTGTTGGGGGAAGCTTGTTCCTCCTAGACCACCTTGCCTCTGGCCAGTTGCCTAATTAACCTTTCACTTTTCTCTTTTGCGACTCTATGTTGTTCAGCCCCCTCCTACATGGACTTTTGTTGATGCTGAAATTGTCGTTTCGAGAGCAATAAAGCTTCTTCCGTGCTCTTCATCCTTTCCTACATTTCTAAAAATTACTGGTTACTATCCTTTAATGGTGATCTCCTCTCGCCTGCTGTGTGCCCTGCCCCGATGTAAACCACGGGGGGGGGGGGTTGCTCCCAAAACTTCTTTCGAAAACTCTACTGGAACTGCAAGAGTTGCTGAATAGCTGTTGTTGTCGGCTGTCCCATTAAGACATAATACTCTGTAGTTTTTTCGTCGGCCACAATCGTCGGTTGAGCTGCCAAGGTGTCTTCCATGGCCCTTTTTTTGTTTGAGCGCTCTTGGTTGTCTCCACCCATGCTTTATGATTTTTAGGCTTACTGATAAATCTGAAGGTCGCTTGCTCGTCCATGCTCACCGCACCAATTGTTGATTGTCAAAATAGACAAGGAATAAAGATGGTGGTCGAGACGGTTGTTCCAGGTCAGAGCTCGTGTATTGTTCTTATTTTTGGGTGATAGTGGTGCCAGGAGTGGAAGATCTTGGTTCTCTCTTGTTGCATGTTCGATTTTATACTATTTGGACATGAGTCATGCATGGGTTGTCGTGGCGCGTTGATTAGACTAGCTATGACTTGCCGTCCTAGGTTCCCATTGTCATCCATAGTGGGGCATGTGTGTAGCCACGTGGCCATCGGATGAGGCGCGATGTTGCTTGTAGTCTGTCTGTTCTCCATAGGTTACGAAGGGTATCATATAGTTTGCGGGTGTTCTTGTGCGTTGTGGTCTACATGTGTTGCTACGTTCATCACCGGAAGTTCCTTGTGTTACGCTATCCGCAATCTTACTTGTTCTGGTTTTGACACGTGGCGGTAGGTGTTTACAGGTACTAGCACTACTCTACTAATAAAAGAAAAATAACAAACAAAGGGAGGATATTAGAAAATGGTTGTCAGAGGGTTTAGACGCTCTTTGTGGCGAATTTGTCGCAGCGGCTGCATTGGCAAGGTTTGTGGTAACCCTTTGATCGCTATGGTATTGTAGTTGATGTGTTTATTCCAACAAAAAAGTATGAGATGGCTTGTGATTTGGGTTTGAACGTATGGCATCAAAGAGGGATGCGAGGAGGGTTATTGGGCAGTTTAACAGGTTTGGTTATATGAATTTGAAGTGAGACTTTCATTGGCACTTGGTGATGTGTGCGACACCTTATGTGCTGGAAGAGGAGGGCAATCGAAGTAAACCAAAATTGAAAAGTAGTAAAAAGAAAGAGGAGGCGTGAGTATTACCCTTAGTTTGAAGATGAGTTCAAGGGGTAATTGACGAATGCAAGTTTGAAGATGAGTGCAATCGTTGCCATTCTTTGGCAGAAATAGCATATAAGTTCAAAAACGAGGAATATTTAGGAGTGGACGATTATGCGAATTGTGGGGCCAATGGTGCTTTTGAAGTTCGATAATCTTGAGAATGGACAGAAAGTTTTGGAGATTGAGGCGAAAAAATAGTGGTTTGAGAAATTGATTGAGGGTCGCTCGATATATCAATGGAGAGTCACCGAGTATGTTTAGCCATCAACGAAAATAAACATAAAGATCACGACAGGATATAAATATAAATATTTTTGTTTTAAATAAACTTAATTACAATGTTTCTTCAACCACTATAATTACAATAAAGTCTAACTTAATTACCAAATAGGTAATTACCAATTAGAATTTAAATTGATATATAATATTAAGATAATCTTTAGTTTTATTTTTTCACCTTGTAATGAGGAATAATTTTCCATCCTTAAGATACAATCTATCTTTAGAACATTTTGTTGGCATTCAAATTGTTCTAGAAATAGGAATGAATGGCAGGAGAATATTTCCAAAAGAAAAAGTTTTTCACTAAATATTCTCACAAACAATTGAATACTTGAGGCCAATAATTATATTCCATGAAAAATTTGTCTAGACATACGCTTTAAAAAAATTGCCTTTTAAAATCAAGGATTGAAACCCAAAACTAGGGTGTGCATTTTCGGATATCGTCGGATCAAATATGAAAAAGTAGATATCTGAAATTTCGTAAACTTTGTTTTTTAGTTTAATATATTATTACCAGCTTTATTCATATTTCAATTGTTGGATCCGATCTTTGTTTGCATGAGAATGTTAAACATTGGCATTGGAATTGGCATTGAGAGATGCGGTGACAAGTCAGGTTAACAAGCCATTACAACGAGAGTTGACCGAGGATATAACGAGAGTTGATCCACTTGTTCAAGGAGTTGTAGTTTTAACAAACAATGAGAGTTGTGGTTGATCTACTTCTTTGTGTCATTAGTTGAGAATTGGATGGAAGTTAGTAAACGAGCTTAACCCTATTTATTTGTTAAATGAGCCAACGTTTTGTATTTCCTTGTTGTACTTGACATTTTGCCAAGTTGAACCGAGGGTATCCAGATCTTTGATTAGAATTTCTTTTATATTCTTATATTTGTTGTTCTTGCTATCACAATTGATTTCACACATACTACTTTATTTCTCTATTGCAACTACCTTTATACTCACAATATTCCAATTTACAGAATTGCTTGTGGACACATAATAGTTTGACTAAATACTCATCATCGGGGGATAGATATCTAACAGGATCCTCTTGTTTCTATACTTGCATCAGCAATGTATGCTTGCACTTAGCGTGTGCCGATTATTCACCGATCAAGTTTTGGCGTCGTTGTTAGGGATGACATTATTTGGTTTTTATGTTTATGCTTGCAATTTTGTTTCCTTTATTTAGTTTTTAGTTGTTCTTAATGGATTTTGTTGTTTCCATTTCTTTTATTTTGTTTTATAGGATTTGTTTGACCACAATTAGGGATGGGAATTGGGTGGGGAATATTCCAAAATCGTGGGGATCTAAAATGACGGGGATGAGGAATAACCGATATCTTCACCCACGGGGACGAGGATAGGGATAAGGGAAGTTTTATTGCCGAAGCTCAAATGGGGAAGGGGATTGTTATATTCGTACCGCGGGGATAACCGAACCGTAACCGTACTAATAAACATCCAGATCACAAAAAATCTACAATGGGATGAGAATTCCCCGAAAACCATGAGGATAGGGATTCCAATTGAAGTATCCAAACTTTAAATCTTCATCATCTCGTAATTGTTTCCAATTGAAGTATCCAAACTTTATATTCCAAGATGAATTGGCCATTTATTTGGCCAGTAAAATAGTAAGATGGTTTAACTTTTTTGGGGATGAGGATTCCTCGAAAACCATGTCGATAAGCGTAGGGAGAGTATGGGGATAAAAAAATCCCTAAAGCATTTAATAGAGATTCCCCAAAACTGTAACCACAAGTGTTGGGGACGGAGTGGGAAATACAAAACCATCATCGCCCCACTCGATTCCCACCCATAACCTTAATTGCTGACATACCACTCTTCGTACTTAATCCATAAGTTGAAAGGACTCTTAGACGTAAACTTCAGGAACGAAGTGAGATGACAAACAACGAGAGTTGTGGTTGATCTAATTCTTTGCGTCCTCAATTGAGAATTGGATGGAAGTTAGTAAGGAAGCTTAACCCTATTTATTTGTTAAATGAGCCAACATTTTGTATTTCCTTGTTGTACTTGACATTTTGCCAAGCTGAACTGAGGGTATCCAGATCTTTGCTTAGTATTTTTTTTATCTTCTTATATTTTTTGTTCTTGCTAGCACAATTGATTTCACACATACTACTTTATTTCTCTATTGCAACTACCTTTACACTCACAATATTCCAGTTTACAGAATTACTTGTGGACACATAATAGTATGACTAAATACTCATCATCGGGGGATAGATATCTAACAGGATCCTCTTGTTTCTATACTTGCATCAGCAGTGTATGGTTGCACTTAGCGTGTGCCGATTATTCATCGATCAAGTTTTGGCATCGTTGTTAGGGATGACATTATTTGGTTTTTATGTTTATGCTTGCAATTTCGTTTAGTTTATTTAGTTTGTAGTTGTTCTTAATAGCTTTTGCTGTTTCCTTTTCTTTTAATTTGTTTTATAGGAGTTGTTTGACCATAATTAGGAGTAGGAATTGGGTGGGGAATATCCAAAAACCGTAGGGATCTAAACTGATGAGGATGGGGAATGACCGATATCTTCACCCACGGGGACGGGGACAGGGACATGGGAAGTTTTATTGCCAAAGCTCAAATGTGGAAGGGGATGGGGATTGCTATATCCATACTGTGGCGATAACCGAACCGTAACCATATAAATAAACATGGGGATCCCAAAAAATATCTTCAAGGGGATGAGAATTCCTCGAATAGCATGGGGATTCCAATTGAAGTATCCAAACTTTAAATCTTCATAATCTCATTATTGTTTCTAATTGAAGTATCCAAACTTTATATTTTGAGTTAAATTGGCCATTTATTTGGTCAGCAAAATAGTAATTTGGTTTAACTTTTTTGGGGATGGGGATTCCTCAAAAACCACGTGGATGTGCGTGGGGAGAGTATGGGGAAGAAAAAATCCCCAAAGCATTTGATAGAGATTCCCTAAAATTGTAATCACATGTGTTGGGGACGGAGTGAGAAATACAAAACCATCATCGCCCCACCTGATTCCCACCCATAACCATAAGTGCTGGCAAACCACTCTTCGTACTTGATCCATTAGTTGAAAGGACTCTTAGACATAAACTTCAGGAACGAAGTGAGATGAAAAATAACAAGATTTGTGGTTGATCTGATTCTTTGCGTCATCGGTTAAGAGTTTGATGAAAGTTAGTAAGCAAGCATAACCCTATTTATTTGTTAAATAAGCCAACGTTTTGTATTTCATTGTTGTACTTGACATTTTGCCAAGCTGAACTGAGGGTATCCAGATATTTGCTTACTATTTCTTTTATCTTCTTATATTTGTTGTTCTTGCTATCACAATTGATTTCACGCATACTACTTTATTTCTCTATTGCAACAACCTTTACACTCACAATATTCCAGTTTACAGAATTGCTTGTGGACACATAATAGTTTGACTAAATACTCATTATCGGGGGATAGATATCTAACAGGATCCTCTTCTTTCTATACTTGCATCAGCAGTGTCTGGTTGCACTTAGCGTGTGCCGATTATTCATCGATCAAGTTTTGGCGTCGTTGTTAGGGATGAAATTATTTGGTTTTTATGTTTATGCTTGCAATTTCGTTTACTTTATTTAGTTTGTAGTTGTTCTTAATAGCTTTTGTTGTTTCCTTTTCTTTTAATTTGTTTTATAGGAGTTGTTTGACCATAATTAGGAGTAGGAATTGGGTGGGGAATATCCAAAAATCGTGGGGATCTAAACTGACGGGGATGGGGAATGACCGATATCTTCACCCACGAGGACGGGGACAAGGACATGGGAAGTTTTATTGCCGAAGCTCAAATATGGAAGGGGATGGGGATTGCTATATCCGTACTGTGGCGATAACCGAACCGTAACCATATAAATAAACATGGGAATCCCAAAAAATATCTACAAGGGGATGAGAATTCCTCGAACAGCATGGGGATGGGGATTCCAATTGAAGTATCCAAACTTTAAATCCTCATAATCTCGTTATTGTTTCTAATTGAAGTATCCAAACTTTATATTTTGAGTTAAATTGGCCATTTATTTGGTCAGCAAAATAGTAATTTGGTTTAACTTTTTGGGGATGGGGATTCCTCAAAAACCATGTGGATGGGCGTGGGGAGAGTATGGGGACGAAAAAATCCCCAAAGCATTTAATAGAGATTCCCTAAAACTGTAACCACATGTGTTGGGGACGGAGTGAGAAATACAAAACCATCATCGCCCCACCTGATTCCTATCCATAACAATAAGTGCTGGCAAACCACTCTTCGTACTTGATCCATAAGTTGAAAGGACTCTTAGACGTAAACTTCAGGAACGAAGTGAGATGAAAAACAACAAGATTTGTGGTTGATCTAATTCTTTGCATCATCAGTTAAGAATTGGATGGAAGTTAGTAAGCATGCTTAACCTTATTTATTTGTTAAATGAGCCAACGTTTTGTATTTCCTTGTTGTACTTGACATTTTGCCAAGCTGAACTGAGGGTATCCAGATATTTGCTTACTATTTCTTTTATCTTCTTATATTTGTTGTTCTTGCTATCACAATTTATTTCACGCATACTACATTATTTCTCTATTGCAACTACCTTTACACTCACAATATTCCAGTTTACAGAATTGCTTGTAGACACATAATAGTTTGACTAAATACTCATCATCGGGGGATAGATATCTAACATGATCCTCTTCTTTCTATACTTGCATCAGTAGTGTATGCTTGCATTTAGCGTGTGCCGATTATTCACCGATCAAGTTTTGTCGTCGTTGTTAGGGATGACACTATTTGGTTTTTATGTTTTTGCTTGCAATTTCGTTTCCTTTATTTAGTTTGTAGTTGTTCTTAATAGCTTTTGTTGTTTCATTTTCTTTTAATTTTTTTATAGGAATTGTATGACCATAAGTAGGGGTGGGAATTGTGTGAGGAATATCCATAAACCGTGGGGATCTAAACGAATGGGGAACAGGGACGAGGGAAGTTTTATCGAGAAGCTCAAATAGGGATGGGGATTTCTATATCCGTACCGCGATGATAACCAAACCATAACCGTATAAATAAACGTGGGGATCCTAATAAATATCTACGAGGGGATGAGGATCCCTGAAAGGCCACGAGGATAGGGATTCCAATTGAAGTATCCAAACTTTAAATCTTCATCATCTCGTAATTGTTTCCAATTGAAGTATCCAAACATTAAATTTTGAGTTGAATTTGCCATTTATTTGGTCAATAAATAGTAATTTGGTTTAACCTTTTTAGGGATGGGGATTCCTCAAAAACCACGTGGGTGCGCGTGGGGACGAAAAAATCCCTAAAGCATTTAATAGGGATTCCCTGAAACTATAACCACAAGTGTTGGGTACGGAGTTGGAAATACAAAACCATCATCGCCCTAATCGATTCCCACCCCTAACCATAAGTGCTGACACACCACTCTTCGTACCTAATCCATAAGTTGAAAGGAGTGTTAGACGTAAACTTCGTGAACGAAGTGAGGTGGAAAGGCAAAACAATGAGGGTATCCCTCACGGTCCTAAAAACCCACCACTGCACCCACCAACACAAAACATAACAATCTGCGATGTTTTAGTTCCCCAGTTGGACGATTTGCAACCATGTGTTATTCGACCACCTATTCAAGATGGAAATGTCGAGTTGAAGTCTATTATGTTCCAAATGCTCAACTCCAATGGTCAATACACAGGGTTACTACAAGAAGACGCTAGAGAGCATCTTCATTCATTTCTTTTAATTTGTGCTTCTTTTAGTCAACAAGGTGATGTAATATCGTCTTGGAATTTACCGAGATGCTTGATTTGCCCGATCGTAAATGAAGTAACTTTGTGTTGCAAGACTTGCAATTGTTACAGATGGTTTTAAACGCTGAGGGTGTGTAATAATATAAAAGATAACGGGAATAAAGATTCTAGAATTTTAGATGGTTAAAGTAATCGATGGTGGTGGTAGGATGGGATGATGGGATATGGATAGTAGTTTAGGACT
This sequence comes from Hibiscus mutabilis, assembly GCA_019671005.1. Classification (NCBI taxonomy): domain Eukaryota; kingdom Viridiplantae; phylum Streptophyta; class Magnoliopsida; order Malvales; family Malvaceae; genus Hibiscus; species Hibiscus mutabilis. The sequence goes on along the minus strand of CM033715.1, from coordinate 40,898,266 downwards.
TGAGAATTAAACCAACACTAAAAAGTGTGATCAAACCTCTATATTAGTCTATGAACAAAATAAGAATCTTCACCCACTAGTTAAGTATAACTAGGAACCAAAGATATCAAAGGTTTGATTCAACAAGCAGAACTTGAAGGGTCGATGAAGTTCTCAAAAGAACAAAGGAGATAGAAACTCTCAAATTTCATAAATCAAAATTGTGTCTTATAATTGGAAAACCAACCTTTATTTATAGGCTTTACAAAATGAAGTGATCATCCAACATTCCTTGGGGGTGTGGAAGAATAATGAATAAAAAAAGAACCTTGAAATGTGTGCCTTTGCTGCCCAACGTAATCGTAAGTTAGCATGTCAATTTTCATGTGGGTGTAAGCAAGCATGCTTTTCATGTGAATGTAGGCAAGCATTTCGAGCAATCACCTCTCTAGAATTGCCGTCCATTATGGATGTAAGCAAGCATGTCAATTTTCATGTGGATGTAAGCAAGCACCTCAAGCAAGCACCTCTCTAGAATTGCCGTCCATTGTGAATGTAAGCAAGCATGTCAATTTCCATGTAAACGTAAGCAAGCACCTCCAAAGCCAAGCAAACACCTCAAGCAAGCACCTCTCTAATAGTCATAATTCTCTAAATCACCCGAATGATGTGTCTATTCATTGTCCTTGCATAACGCTTGTAAATACAAGAAATATGATCAGAAATAAACCAAGGTAATATGATGCATGGTAAATATAATAAATATATGTTATATGATTCAACGAACTCTACTGTTGTAAAATAAACAATAAACAACATAATAGAAAACATGTGCATACTAAAACTATAATAATCAAATGGAACATATGCATTAGAAATAAATATGCAACACGTTGCATGGAATTCCTTTCACGTTGCATGAATCTTCGATGTTGCAGGGCATTGATTCAACTTCGGCAGCTTCAATAATTTTCCATGCATGATTGCACTTGTTGATGACCGCATCTCTAAATTTCCTTGCCCTTTCATGAGTAATGGGACCTAAGGGAAATTCCTCCAGGTCCAATGGTGGTGGTGATGCCATGATCTCATCATCCTCCCCTTCTTGAGAGTGATTTGTCCTCAAATCGTTACCTTGCTCAAAAAGAGATAAGTCGAAAACGTTAAAAGTAGCATTGACACCAAACTCTCCCGGAACAACTATCCTGTAGGCATTATCATTGATCTTCTCCAATGCTTGAAATGGCCCATCCCCTCTAGGTGAGAGTTTAGATTTGCTTTGTGCTGGAAATCGTTCCTTCCTGAAGTGCACCCAAACCCAATCGTCAGGTTCAAAGTTGACTCGTTTTCGCCCTTTATTTACTTGTTGTTCATATTGCTTTGTTCTTTTCTCAATGTTCTCTCGAACCTTCTGATGAAGCTTTTTCACAAATTATGCCTTGTTTATCCCGTCCAGGTTTAATGTTTGATAAATGGGCAAAGGTAACAAATCCATAGGATACAATGGGTTAAACCTATATAAAACCTCAAATGGTGTGACTTTAGGGGCTGAATGAACTGATCTATTATAAGCAAATTCCACATGTGGTAAGCTCTCTTCCTACGATTTCGAATTCTTGCTAACCAAAGACCGTAACAAAGTTAAAAGTACTCGATTTACCACTTCAATTTGGCCATCAGCTTGAGGGTGACAAGTTGTAGAGAATAATAACTTTGTCCCAATCCTGCTCCATAAAGACTTCTAGAAATGACTCAAAAGCTTTGTATCTCGATCTAAAATGATTGTCCTTGGAAGTCTATGTAAACGCACAATCTCCCTGAAAAACAGATTAGCAATATTGAAAGTATCATCAGTTTTATGACACGAAACAATGTGTGCCATTTTTGAAAACCTATCGACAACCACAAAAATGGAATCTCTTCTATTCTTTGTTCTAGGAAGTCCTAAAACAAAGTCCATGGAAATGTCAACTCATGGCTCTTTAGAGATTGATAATGACATGTACAACCCTTGAGGTTGAAGTCTTGATTTCGCCCTTTTGCAAGTGATACATCACTCACAAATTCGTTCAACATCCCTTTTCATTTTGGGCCAAAACAAATGCTCTTGTAGGATGTTTAACGTCTTGTTGACTCCGAAATGTCCCATAAGCCCCCCAGCTATGGGCTTCCTTCAATAAGACCTCATGCGTACTACTTTGAGGGATGCAAAGTTTCCTTTCCTTGAATAAGAACCCATCATGACTGTAAAACTTGTCAAACGCACCTTTCTCACATGCTTTAAAGATCTCTCCAAAATAAAGATTAGTAGCATAGAGTTCTTTAAGAAATGCAAATCCAATCAGTTTAGATTTAAGAGAATTAAGAAGCACATACCTTCGGGATAAGGCATCAATAACAATATTCTCTTTTCCCTTCTTGTACTTGATGACGTATGGGAATGACTCAAAGAACTCCACCCATTCGGCGTGTCTCTTGTTGAGTTTGTGTTGTCCATTGACGTATTTCAATGACTCATGGTCTGTATGCACAACAAATTCCTTTGACCATAGGTAATGTTGCCATTTTTCCAAGGCCCTGATCAAAGCATACATTTCTTTGCCGTATGTTAGAAGTTCAAGGTTGCTCCGTGTAGTTTCTCACTAAAATATGTAATTGGACGTCCTTCTTGGGATAAAACAACACCGATTCCTACAGCTGAAGCATCACACTCGATCTTGAATGTCTTATCAAAGTTTGGTAAGGAAAACAATGGTGTCTTCGTTAAAACTCCTTAATCTGATTAAAAGCCTTGTTCTTGCTCAATATTCCAAAAGAAACTTGCATTCTTTTTAATTACGTTAGTTGAAGGAGCAGTAATGGTACTAAAATTAGGAATGAACCTTCTATAGAAACAGGCCAATCCATGAAAGCTCCTTACCTCGCTAATGCTTGTAGGCGTCGGCCACTCTTCAATTGCTTTTACCTTCTCGTGATCAACCTCCAAGCCTTTAGAACTCACAATAAATCATAGAAACACAAATTTGTTTGTACATAAACACATTTTTTTAAGTTAGCATACAATTTCTCCATTCGAAGTGTATTCAAAACAAACCTGAGATGTATTTCATGGTCCTCCAAAGAACGGCTGCATATGAGAATTTTGTCAAAATAAACAACACAAAACTTACCAATGTGTTCCAAAACAAAACAATCCGCGATGTTGTAGTTCCCCAGTTAGATGATTTGCAACCAAGTGTTATTCGACCACTTATTCAAGCTGGAAATTTCGAGTTAAAGTCTATTATGTTCCAAATGCTCAACTCTAATGGGCAATACATAGGGTTACTACATAAAGACGCTAGAGAGCATATTCAATCATTTCTTTTAATTTGTGCTTCTTTTAGTCAACATGGTGATGCGATCTTGTCTTGGAATTTACCGAGATGCATGATTTGCCCGATCGTAAATGAAGTAACTTTGTGTTGTAAGACTTGCAACGGTTATAGATGGTTTTAAAGGGTGGGGGTGTGTAACGATATAAAAGATAATGGGAATAAGGATTCTAGAATTTTAGATGGTTAAAGTAATTGATGGTGGTGGCAGGATGTGATGATGGGAGATGGATAGTAGTTTAGGACTTGAGAATTGAACCAACACTAAAAAGTGTGACCCAAACTCTATAACAGTCTCTAAACGAAATAAGAATCTTGACCCACTAGTTAAGTAGGACTAGGAACCAAAGATATCAAAGGTTTGATTCAACAAGCATAACTTGAAGGATCGATAAAGTTTTCAAAAGAACAAAAGAGAAAAAAACTCTCAAATTTCATAAATCAAAATTGTGTCTTACAATTGGAAAACCAACCTTTATTTAGAGGCTTTACAAAATGAAGTGATCATCCAACATTCCTTGGGAGGCGTAAAGGAATAATGAATAAAAAAAGAAAACTTGAAATGTGTGCCTTTGCCGCCCGATGTAATCATAAGATAACATGTCAATTTCCATGTAGGTGTAAGCAAGCATGTCAATTTTCATGTGGATGTAAGCAAGCATCTCAAGCAAGCACCTCTCTAGAATTGCCGTCCATTGTGAATGTAAGCAAGCATGTCAATTTCCATGTAAACGCAAGCAAGCACCTCCAAAGCGAAGCAAGAACCTCTCCAATAGTCATAATTCTCTAAATTACCTTAATGATGTGTCTATTCACTGCCCTTGCATAACACTTGTAAATGCGAGAAATATGATCAGAAATAAAGCAATGTAATATGATGCATGCTAAATATAAGAAATATATGTTATATTATTTGACGAACTCTAGTGCTATAAAATAAATAATAAACAACGTAATAGAAAACATGTGCATACTAAAACTATAATAATCAAATGGAACATATGTATTAGAAATAAACATGCAACACGTTGCGTGGACTCCCTTTTCACATTGCATGAATCTTCCATGTTGGAGGGCATTGATTCAACTTCGTCAGCTTCAATAATCTTCCATGCATGATTGCACTTGTTGCTGACCACATCTCTAAATTTCCTTTCCCTTGCACGAGTAATGAGACCTAAGGGAAATTCCTCCGGGTCTACTACTGGTGGTGACGCCATGATCTCATCGTATTTCAAATGAAGCCTTATGAATGCAATTATTTCTATACTCTTTCCAGTGAAGAGCCAGCACTTGGTTACGTGGAATTCCTACTGGATGTATTACGTCATGGAATGATCTTGCAACGTAGTTTGTATTGCACTTTAATCCACAACAATGAATTCGCGCTTGAGGAATGGTATTGTTGTAAAATATCAGTTGGATGATGAAACTCTCCACACTAAATGGGAAAGATATAAGTCTTTGTTGTGACAATGTACCAACCATGGCCTTTAACAAGAAACTCAAATTGAGATCTTCTACAATGGGTTGAATGCAGCCACAAGACATCATGTCGATGAATCATCTAATGGACCTTTACCCGATTGCATTTATAATGCTATTGTTGGAGTGCTGGAGCAATTTGCACAGAATGATTCTCTATATCCTATTTCAAGAGCTTCTCCATACAAAGTTGCACCATTAGTATTCGAGCTTGATAAAATTTCTTCTTTAAAGGCTTAGATTTCTTCTTTGGAGAACAAAATCCAGAATATGGAGGGTACAAGTGAAGTTGCTCTCATCCAAGTAGCTCAACAAACCACTACTCCTGTGTATTCTTCTAAGATTTGTGGTGAGAACCATAGGTATGAAGATTGCCCACAACATACAGAAAATGCAAGCTATGTCATCAACGCACGAGGCAATAACATGAGTAATTCTTACAACTCAACTAATAGAATATCTTGGGGAAATACCAATGTTGCGCATAATTCAGGAGTATTCCATTCTGGGTATAATTCATTTCAAGGGAATTCTTGTGTGTGTCAAGGGAATTTCAATTACACTCAACAATAGTTTACACCGCATGCTCCATTGTAGTCACAACAAAATAAGAAGCAACCACAACATCCTTCTTCAAAACTCAACAATCGTAGTACGGTGCACAATCACAATATAGAGCACCAAGTCAGATACAATCAAACACTAGTCACTATGATCCATCATCTATATCTGATTTATTTTCTCATTTTGAGGAACTTGAGCGCAAACATTTCTCTCATACAGAAGCTATAGTACAAGGTCACTTTTCATCGATCTGTACTTTGGAAGCTTAATTGGGGTAGTTAGCTACTGACATGAACTCTCGACAACCGAGTACACTTTCTAGCAATACCGAGAGTCTTGTAATCAAGGGAAAAGAACATTGCAAGGTTATTACTCTCCGCAGTACTAAGCATATTGCTGACTCAAAGCAACAAGCACCCATATCTATTCATGGGGGAGGGGAATCTTCGAAAACTGATTCTGAGTTGAAAGATGGACAAGAGGATGGTATGGTGGATAATGCTCCTCTAGTTATTACTCCGCTACCATTAGTTTTGCAATCTAAATTGTCGCCATAATGCTTAATGCCGGTGCAATTAGTAGATAATCCTTCTCCACCTTTTCCTCAGAGATTTAAGAGTAGTGAGTCTGATAATCAATTTCAATTATTTCAAGATACTTTGCAACAGCTTACGGTGCAAATCCCCTTGATGGACGCGCTTACATAGATTCCTAATTATGTAAAGTTCTTGAAGGAAATTCTATCCAAGAAGAAGAATCTTAGTGCTATAGAGACCATTGCACTCACAAAAGAGTGCAGTGCACTCATAAATGAGTGTAGTGTGCTCATATCAACCCCTTTACCGAGAAAATTAAAGATCCTGACAGCTTCATCATTCCATGTTCTATTGGTAATCACTACTTTAGCAAGCTATTTTTGACCTGGGGCCAGTATTAATCTCATGCCATTATCAACTTTTCAGAAGTTAGGCATTGGAGAAATGAAACCCACTGCAGTCACATTACAACTAGCAGACAGATCTTTGACTAATCCAAATGGACAAATAAAAGATATGTTTGTCTATGTAGATAAGTTTGTTTTTCCTACTGATTTTATTATTATTAACTGTGAGGTAGACAATAATGTTCCTATTATTCTTGGCTGACCATTCTTAACAACTGGAAGGCTATTATTGATGTATCAAAAGGAGAACTAACAATGCGGGTCGACAATGATCAAGTCACTTTTGGGATGTTCAACACTGATATTGGAAGACACACTGAGTAATGTCATCATATTGTCACAACATTGTTGAAGACTTGAATCATCATACTATTATCATTGTTGAAGATACTGCGCTGACAATGGTAGAAGAGATCTCTCATATTGTGACAACATTGTTGAAGTGCTCACTATTGCTGTTCAACACAAATAGAAAGTGGAATCTTTAGATCTTACACACCGTACAACTCCTACTTTTAAACCATCTATTAAAGAAGCTTTTATTCTATAACTAAAGCCATTGCCAGCTAATCTCAAGTATGTATTTCTTGGAGATGCAAACACACTTCCAGTTATTGTCTCTGCAACTCTTGACGCAATGCAATAAGCTAAGTTGCTAAATATTATGAAGTAGCACAAGCGTGCTATTGCTTGAACCATTGCGGATATAAAAAGCATTATCCCATCTTTTTGCATGTACAAGATCAAGCTGGATGATGAGAGCAAACAATATATTGAGTCGCAACGATGACTAAACGAAAAGATGAAAGAAGTGGCCAAGAAAAAAATTCTCAAATGGTTGGACGTTGACATTATCGATGCAATTTTTGATAGTGCATGGGTTAGTCCAGTCCTCTGTGTTCCCAAGAAAAGAGGCATAACTGTAGTCTGTAATGATGCTAATGAATTAATCCTGGCTCATATTCCTGCGAGTTGGCAGATTTGTATGTATTACAAGAGACTCAATACAACCACAAGAAAATATCACTTCCCACTTCCTATTCTTGATCAAATGCTTGATCGACTTGCTGGCAAAGAGTATTATTATTTTTCTTGATGGATATTCTAGCTACAATCAAATTTCTATTACATCGAAGGGTCAAGAAAAGACTACGTTTACATGCTCATTTGGAGCATTTACTTTCCAGCGCATGCCTTTTGGTCTTTGCAATGCACCATCCGCATTTCAAAGGTGCATGATGGCAATATTTTCAGATATTTGATTGATAATTCCCTAGAAATATTTATGGATGATTTTTTCAGTGTATGAGAATGATTTTGACCATTGCGTCAACAATCTAAAGAAAGTATTGTAGCGGTTTGAAGACACTATTCTTATTCTGAATTGGGAGAAATGTCATTTTATGGTCATAAGGGAATTACGTTGGGTCATCGAATATCTAAAGTAGGAATTGAGGTCGATAAAGCTAAGGCAGATGTTATTGAAAGATTGCCTCCACCGACTAATGTAAAGGGCATTTGAAGTGTTTTGGCCATGTTGGATTCTATAGAAGATTCATTCGTGATTTCTCAAAGATCACAAAACCACTATGTTTATTGCTGAGCAGAATAGAAAGTTTTTCTTTGGTGATGCATGCTTGGATGTATTCAATAAAATTAAAAATAGCTTATGAACTCCTCGTTGCACCCAACTGGGAGCAACCATTTGAACTCATATGTGATGCTAGTGATTTCCATGTGGGAGCAGTGTTAGGTCAAAGAAGAGACAAGGTATTTCATGCAATCTACTATGCTAGTAAGCCTCTAACTGAAGTTCAAATCAATTATACAACTATTGAGAAAGAGTTATTACCAGTAATTTTTACTTTTGATAAGTTTCGTTCTTACCTTGTCGGTGTTAAAATTACAATTTTTATTGATTATTCTACTCTGAGATATATTTTTGCGAAAAAGGATGCAAAACCAAGATTCATTCGATGGATTTTATTGTTGCAAGAATTTGATATTGAGATAAATGACCGTAAAGGGTGAGTGTTGAGTTGATCAAACAACGACAATTGGCCAAGAGAGGGGTGAATTGGCCATTTAAAAGTTGAAGGGTGCAAGATGGAAATGTAAAAATTAGACACAAGCAATTTTAGAGTGGTTCAAGCTTAGAACAAGCTCTACATCCACTACCTCAGTACCCTACTGAGGATTTCAACAATTCACTCACTAAATTCATCCCCTTTTCTCGACTTAGGAGAAATCCACTACAATCGATCAAAGCTTTCTACCCAAAGCTTGATCAAAGACACTCTTAGAAAGAGAAATTGTGGTAAATAGAAAAATGCCTCTCAAAAGTAGATAAGTTTACCCAATTAGAAGTTCACACAAACCCAAACTTGAATAAAAATGAATATAATAAAATCTCTCAAGAGGGTTACAAGAATTTGACTCTATAAGGCTCAAAAGGATTGGATTTATGCTTGAATGTGCTTGACTTGTTCAATTGTTGTTGCTGTAGCTTTTTAGGCTTGCTTTTATAGCCTTTCATTTATTTCTATCTGTTTGGGTAGTTGGCATCATCAATAGAGCCGTTGGGATCCCTTTTTCCCACCATTAATGCACTTCTACAATATATCGTATCGTTACACAAACAACTGTATCAATACATGTCTCAAAATAGAAAGAGTCGTTGTGTACAAAATATAGGGGCATATCGATATATGGGAAGGTGTATCAGTATGGTCTCAGTGTAAAACAAGGGTAGTATCGAAACGGGCAAGGTCGTATCAATACAATTTTGCTCACTTGGGCAACTGCCAAAACCTGTTTCAGTACGCCAAATAGGCATATTGATACGGGTTAACTGATTTTCAAAATCGCGTGTTCCCAATAACTAACAAGACGACATTCGAATAATAAATAAAAAGATTAGAAAAATCTTAACCCCCGTATCGATACGGTGGTAGCCGTATCGGTACGATGTTCTTTAAATCTTAAACCTAGTATGAAGGTTGTATCGAAATGGATGGCACCGTATCAAAATGCCTGAGAAAAAACCTAAGCCCATATGAAGGTCGTATCGAAATAGGTTTGCATGTATCGAAACAGATTCTTACAGTGTCCTTTTAAGTTAAGCCCGTATTGAAACGCACGAGGGCATATCGATACGCCTAGGAGTAAAAGTTGAATTTGGCTTTAAAAACACTTAGAAAATTTATGGGGTTTAAGTTTTTGACTTTAAATAATTTTGTACTTGAAAAATCCTTGTCAATTGTGAGTCTTTGAGATACTTAAGAATTTATTTTCTTTTACAAGTAAATCCTTAAACAATTTGTTATATCAAAATCAAACTTTGGTTTATAGTCCCCCCTTTTTGATATAACAAAACCAAGTTAAATTTTTAAGACTTTTTGAAAAACTCCCCTGACTTTAAGATATGTTTTAAAAATGTTTTTGAAAATTTAAGCTCTTTTACTTCTCCCTCCTTTTGTTAGATCAAAATCAATGATATATCAATAGATAAACAAGAGTAAAGCAAAAAACAACATAATATTCATTGAAGCATAAAGCAATAATCAAGCAATATAAGAAAAATCCAAACTTAAAATCCTAAAAACATAAGCATAGGTTCAAATATTAAATAACATAGGTGCATAAAATAGAAATCCTAATATGACATGTATGATATGAATGTCTAGGGAGCATCCTCATCGTCCTCATCCTCTTCATCTTCATCATGGGTTTGAGTAGCTTGAGATTGTCTCTATTCCCCATGGAAAGCCGTGAGAGAGATATCCATTGATCCTTATTGGCTCTCAATTTCTTGAACTCGTTCCTCCAAGGAAATAAAACGAGTGTCAATGGCCACAAACCCTTCATTCATGGTTGTCTTCAATGAGGTCATAGAGGTGTTTAATGTAGTGAATTGCTCGTTGAGATAAGCCATGAGAGCATCCATTTTCGGTGGAGCTACCGGAGCTTGAGGAGTGGCTTGTGGAAGAGTGATAAGTGTTCAAAAGTACTATTTTTCTTACCCTTTTTACTCATATTATTGTTAGACTTAGGCTCATATTAGTTGCATAGTTAGCCATTCATGCATTAATCCATGTTTCCTTCAATCGTTGAGCTTGATTACATAACTTGGTGATTTTTGTGGAAATAGATGCTGCTTTGGTGTGTTTTTGTGTATGTATGTGCAGGATCACTTGCCAAAGCAATGCCGAGCTAGTTGCCAGGGCAATGCATGAAGGATATGCCGAGCTAGTTGCCAGGGCAGTGCATGAAGGAGACGCCGAGCCAGTTGCCATGGCATTTGTCGACAAAGACCAAAAGCAATATGGATGTCGAAATTCATGATTTTACAAGCCCAATATGACATGGAGCAAGGTCCAAGCCCAAAGGAATTTGATTGCCATGCAGAGATTAAAGAAGAATTAAATTCCAAGAGAATAGGAGAAGTTCTAATAGGAATAAAATTATAATAAAGAATTATATTCTTTAAAGATAATTTAATTCCAACTCAAACTCCTCCTCAAAGAAGGACTTTGGCCTAGCCCTATAAATATCAAGGAGATTTCGACAATTCAAGGAGAGAGAGCAAGAGGGAAATTTGGCAAGTCCAAGTAGGGCAAGAGGAGAGAATTTTCGACAAGCATCAAGGGCAAGGAGGATTTCGACAAGCCTCTTCCTTCATCTTTGTTCGATTGGGTTCATGCTAGGGATTAATTATCTTGTGTTTCTTTGGAACCTAGCCATGAACTAAATTTACTTGGCTATGGTTATTGTGTTTTGTGGTTGTGAGAAACTATTGGTTTTTGTTTAGGTAATAAGAGTTTGCACTTTTCTATTTCAAGGTTTATTCATTCTTGATTCTTATTATTGTTTTTGAGTGAATTGGGAGAGGATCTCGTGATTTCATCCATTTATCTAATATCGGGAGAGTTAGATTCAAGAAACGAATGAATATGATCTTTATGCAATCCAATGATGGTGAAGATTAATCCGGCTTAGGAATAAGTTAAGGATTTCAACGGCTAAGAGGAGCGCAAGATTGGTTGTTGTTCACCCTTGATTCACGCAGGATGTATTATCAAGGCATGCACAAGTAGCTAGAGTTTCGACTTAGGGATAAGAAGAAACCATTGAAGAACGCTCCGCCGAACCTTGAAGTTGCTGCCCGATCGCCCAAGTAGTTGCCCAACTAGTCGCCCAAGCAACCATCAATTAGTTGCCAAGGCAACCCACAGCAAGTCGCCACGGCAACCGAGTTGCCCATGCACTCTTTACCAAGACAATCCAATCGGCTATCACACCTCAACTCACGATAACCTAGCCTATCTCTCTCAATTGAACTCATCTTTTATTTTATTTTATTGCTTTCTAGATTAGTAATTAGTTAAACTTGATAATCCTTTACTTGTGTTTTTACTTTTTACGATTGCAAGAGACTAGATTCTTGAAGTGGCACCAATCCTCGTGGAGACGATATCTTTTATACTATAACTTATGACGTGTATACTTGCACAATTGCGTAGCACTTATTACGCGCAACAAGTTTTTTTTGGCGCCGTTGTCGGGATTGGCAATAGCGACTTTGTTTTTATTTTCTTGCACATTCTTTTTATTTTTCTTGTTTAAAATTCAAAGGGCTAACAAACTTTGGTTTTGCATTGGTATATGACAGTATGCGAGACCGACTTCACCAGAATATCCCTTTGATCCGTAAATCGAACGAACCTTACAAAGACTTAGACGAAGGATAAGAGAAGCAATGGCAAATCAAGACGGCAATATTAATCAAGATGTTCGAGCGGGGAGGAGTGATTCTGCACGAAACAGTAACGATTCGAGACTATCTTGAAGAAGATCTTGATGGACTCAACCCGGAGTTGTCGCACCCGAAATTGAAGCCGACCACTTTGAGTTGAAACCGTAATGTTTAATATGATCAACACAATAGGTCAATTTGGCGGCTCAAGAATCAAGATGCACGACAACATCTGAAATCTTTCCTCGAGATTTGCAACTCGTTCAAGATACACGGAGTCACCCCTGATGTCTTACGATTAAGATTATTCCCCTATTCACTGAGGGATAGGGCGAAAGCATGGCTAAATAGCATTCCTGCCGGATCCATAGCATCTTGGACTGATCTTTGTCGTGATTTCCTTGCTAGATTTAATCCTACAAATTTAATCGATAAGCTTCAGAACGACATTACTTCTTTTCGGCAGCGGATGATGAATCCATGTACGAGGCTTGGGAGCGATATAGAGAACTTCTACACAAATGTCCTCTACACGGATTCCCGGTGTGGACTCAAGTGACAATGTTTTACAACGCCGTGAATACACCAACAAGGATGATGCTAGATGCCTCGGCAAACGGCATACTCTTAGATAAGTCGCCGGAGGAAGCAATGCAAATTTTAAACAGGCTGGCCAAGAATGACTATCAATTCCCATCCACTAGAAGAGGAGGAGTTAGGCGCTAAGCCACAATACATGAACTAGGATCATCGATTCAATTTCGGCACAATTGGCCGCTTTAACCAAGATGGTCCGAACATGCAAAAACCAAACAACACACATGAAGTCAAGGTAATGGATTCTTTTTGTGAGTTATGTGGTGATAACCATAATTCTTCTGAATGTATGCAGAATCCGAATCTAGCTTCTATGTGGGGAATTACAATCGGAGCAACAACATGATGTCAAATACATACAATCCAGCTTGGAAGAAGCACCCGAATTTTTCATGGAGTAATCCCAACAATGCTCTAAACCAGAACAATCAGAATGCACAAGCATCGGGATTCCAAGAGAATATGCCACGGCGGCAGATGCCGCAGCAACAACCGACAACATCTAGTTCTTTGGAAAATTCTCTAAATGCTTTTATGATGAAAACTGAATCTTATATGGCTGAGAATAGTAATTTCATAAAAAGAACTGATGCTTTTATTAACAGGACCGAGATGAGATTGCAAAACCAAGAGGCGGCAATCAAATCATTGGAAAATCAAGTCGGACAGTTTGCTCAAAATCAACACTAGACCACAAGGAGGTTTACCTAGCGACATCAAGTCGCAAGAGGAACGGCCATGAGCAATGTAAGGCAATCACCACCAGAAGTGGCCAACAACTTAGAGAGGTTCAAACCCGCTCGTCAAACAAAACTCCACAAAAAGATCAAGACGAACCTAGCGGCAAAGTCTCAGATGCTGAACCAGGAATTGCTGCGGCAACCGGTGACGCCTCGGCAACTTGCGATAAGCACGCCGCGGCAACCCCCGATTGGTAACACATCGGCAACTCGGATGTCCCGTAATGCCGTCAATCAGGTTTCAAACCAATATCGAAGATATCCGACTTCCACCACCATTCCCACAAAGGTTGAAGCGACAAAAGCAAGAATACCAATTCAAGAAGTTTCTTGATATCCTAAAGCAAGTCCACATCAACTTGCCATTGGTGGAAGCAATTGAACAAATGCCAAACTATGCCAAGTTTCTTAAAGACATTGTGTCCAAGAGAACAAGGCTAGGAGAGTTTGAAACAATTGCGAATGAGAGGGATGCATGGCAATGTTGCACAATCGTATGCCGCCCAAGTTGAAGGATCCCGGAAGTTTCACAATACCTGTTCTATTGGAAATCACTATGTCGGGAAAGCACTATGCGACCTAGGGGCTAGCATAAACTTGATGCCTAAATCGGTTTTCGAAACTAGGAATCGGGAAGGCAAGACCTACAATGATTATGCTCTGACTAGCCGACAGATCCTATGTGCATCCAGAGGGAAAAATCGAGGACATACTTGGTAAAAGTTGATAAATTTATTTTTCCCGCTGACTTTATTGTTTTAGATTGTGAAGCGAGATGAGCATGCGCCTATCATTCTCGGAAGACCATTCCTAGCGCGGGAGAACTTTGATTGATGTTGAAAAGGAGAACTCACAATGAGGGTGAATGACCAGCAGGTAAAACTAAATGTGTTCCAAACACTAAGGCATGCCGATGATCCGAAGAATGCCAACTACTTCATGCCACGGCAGAGTTTAACCGATGAGGAATTTAGTTGCCTCGGCAACTACATTGCCGATCAAGAGGAACCCGAGGAGTATGAAGAGCCGGTCGATGAGGAACAACCAGAAGAGGCAAATTGGCTAGTCAATCGACCAGGTACATACTTTGAACCTTTGGACTACTCGGGTAAGGAAGGTAAGATCGAAAAACCCTCTATCGAAAATCCACCAATTCTTGAGTTGAAACAATTGCGAGCAATCAAATATGTATACTTAGGGATCGATAATACATTACCCGTAATTATTTCCTCTAAGTTACAGCCTGAGCAGAAAAGAAGTTGATCAACATGTTGAAGCTACATAAAAAGGCAATAGGGTGGACAATTGCCGACTTGAAGGGAATTAGCCCGGCCGGTGTGCATGCACAAATCTTGTTGGAAGATGATCACAAACCTTCAATTGAGGCCGAGAGGAGACTGAATCATGCCATGAAAGGGGTTGTAATGAAAGAAATCATCAAGTGGCTTGACGCGGCATTATATACCCTATTTCCGATAGTACGTGGGTAAGTCCGGTACAATGTGTGCGAAAAAGGGAGGTATAAAGTGGTAAGCAATGAAAATAATGAACTTATCCCAACCAGGACTGTGACCGGTTGGAGGGTTTGTATGGACTATCGAAAGCTAAACAAAGCCACTAGGAAAGATCACTTCCCATTACCCTTTATTGATCAAATGCTTGACCGTCTTGCGGTAAACCCTTTTACTGTTTTCTTGATGGTTATTCAGGTTACAATCAGATTGCCATAGCACGTAAGATCAAGAAAAGACAACCTTCACATGCCCCTACGGTACTTATGCCTTCCGAAGGATGCCGTTCGGATTGTGTAACGCCCCGCAACCTTCCAAAGATGCATGATGGCGCCTTTCGGACATGGTCGAAGACTTCCTTGAGATCTTCATGGATGATTTTTCGGTTTTTGGTAATGACCGGACGGCTGTCTCGGCAATTTAGAGAGGGTGTTGGCAAGATGCGAAGAAACAGATTTAGTCCTCAATTGGGAGAAATGCCACTTTATGGTAGATGAAGGAATAGTGCTCGCCACAAGATTTCATCCAAGGGAATTGAAGTAGACAAAGCCAAGGTGGACGTGATCGAGAGATTACCCCACCAATTTTGGTTAAAGGAATTGAAGTTTTTCTCGGACATGCGTGTTTTTACAGGAGGTTCATTCATAATTTTTCTAAAATCACTAAACCCTTGTGTAATCTGCTTGAACAGGATAAAGTCTTCGATTTTGATGATTCTTGCACCCAAGCATTCAAAACCCTAAAGAAAAAGCTTGCCTCGGCACCCATTGTCGTTCCACAGATTGACGCTACCTTTTGAGCTCATGTGTGATGCAAGTGATTTCGCGGTAGGAGCAAGTCCTAGGCCAACGCACAGGTAAGACATTCCATGTGATATACTACGCTAGTAAAACTCTTAACGATGCTCAAGTGAATTACACAACAACGGAGAAAGAGTTACTAGTCTGTAGTTTTCGCATTTGACAAGTTCCGATCCTATTTAATTGGTACAAAGGTAATTGTTCATACGGACCATTCGGCAATCAAATACTTATTTGCTAAAAAGGATGCTAAACCTCGTTTGATTCGTTGGATATTACTTTTACAAGAATTTGATATTGAAATTAAGGACGTGAAAGGAACAGAAAATCAAGTGGCCGATCACTTATCACGTTTGGAACGCAATAGGGAGGAGGACGCGGATCTAGAGATATGTGATGCATTCCCGGATGAACAAATTCTAATCGCCTCGGAAACCCTTGACGCCTCGGCAGCCCATGACGCCTCGGAAACCATGGAAGCACACGCCTCGGCAACTCTTGACGCCGCAGCGAGACTTTGACGAGCACGCCTCAGCAATTTTGGGGAGCAGACACTACGACAAAGACATGCCCCGCAACACCTTGGTACGCAGATTTAGTTAACTTCCTTGTTTGTGGTATTTTTCCGTATGGCATTACTCACCAAGGGAAGAAGCGGTTCCGCCATAATGCTAAGCATTACTTTTTGGGACGAGCCTCTTTTGTTTAAACAATGTGCAGATCAGGTTATACGCCGATGTGTCCTCAAGAAGAAGAGCAATGAATGTACTCCGACAATGCCATTCTTCACCCTATGGAGGACATTTTGGAGGAACTCGTATCATGCCAAAGTCTTGCAATCCGGGTTGTATTGGCCAACATTGTACAAAGATGCCCAAGACTTTTACAAGCAATGTGATCGTTTGCGGAGAGGACGGGCAATATCTCTAGACGACATGAGATGCCACTCGAACATCATCGAGGTGGAACTGTTCGATGTATGGGGATCGATTTTATGGGACCTTTCCCATCTTCATTCGCAACCTCTACATCTTACTCACCGTCGACTATGTGTCTAAATGGGTAGAGGCAGCTCTGAGTTCCCAACGACGATTCCAAGACCGTGCAACGATTCTGCGAGAAAAATATATTTACACGGTTTGGGATGCCGAGAGCAATTATCAGCGACGGGGCAAGCATTTTGACAACAGACTAATTGCCAAGATGTTGCAACGCTCGGCATATCACACAAGATCGCCACGGCATATCACCCACAAACCAACGGGCAAGCGTAAATTTCCAACCGGGAGTTGAAGGGAATACTCGAGAAAGTTGTAAATCCCTCAAGGAAGGATTGGTCATTAAGACTAGATGACGACTTTGGGCATATCGCACTGCATTCAAAACACCATTAGGTATGTCCCCTTCCGCTTGTCTATGGTAAAACATGTCATCTACCGGTGGAAATCGAGCACAAGGCGTCTTGGGCAATCAAGACCGTGAATATGGATTGGGAAAGTGCGGACAAAAGCGCTTGATGGATCTCAATGAGATAGAAGAATTTCGCACTCGCCTATAACAATGCACGAATATACAAGGAGAAAACAAAGCGATGGCATGACAAGAAACTATTGCCACGGCAATTCACGCCAGGGCAACTAGTTCTCCTATTCAATTCTAGGCTAAAACTTTTCCCGGGAAAGCTGAAATCAAGATGGTCGGGACCATTTGAAGTCATCAAACCATTCTCCCATGGCGCCGTGATAATCAAGTCCATCTCTGACAACCATGAATTCAAAGTTAATGGACAAAGATTGAAGCACTACAATGGTGCCCATGTGGAACGTAACAAGGAAGTGGTCAACTTAGGAGATGCATGAGCATGCTCTCCTTTCAGTATTTCCTTTTTCTTTTTCTTTTTATTTTCATTTTTAGGAGATATTTTATTTTTTTTCTTCATTATCTTTAGTTTTCAGGTTTTCTTTGTTTTCTTTTTCACAACAAGACTCACAACTACTATGCTAAGGAAATTTACGGCCGAGATCCTTGCCCCGACAACCAATGAAGAAGATGTCGCGGCAACCTACATCGTGCCTGCACAAGCTGATGCCACGGCAACCAACCATGAAGATGCCACGGCAACCAAAGCTCAAGACGTCCCGGCAACAAGAAAACAACCATTGCATTCAAGCAAGAAAATCAAGACGCTAACTAGAAGGAAACTAATCATCTACGATGACGAACTCTCGGAGTAAGTCCTCGTATGCATTTTATTTTTATTTTACGTTATTTTTATGCATGCATTGAGGACAATGCCTCACTCGAGTTTGGGGGGGGATTGTTATTAGTAATTACCATGTTTAGTTACATTAATCTTAAGCATTACATTTAGGATACATAAATTGCTTGCCATGCCTTTAATTGGAACAAGAATTGCTTAGATTTGATAAATATTCAATGATGACTTTACCAATGCACTTAATTGATAGAATTTTTATTCTAGGATAACCATGAAAAACTTAGAATTTTACTATGATGCTAAATTTGATGAAACACTGTTGTGGTTTGATTGATTTAAGGAGTTCTAGTAAACTTAGGTTGATAATTAACTAATTGGGAGATTAGAATAAAAATTGGATGAAGGCTAGAGGTGCCCGAAATTGGCTCTAGCATATGCAAAAAAATTGATCACTAGAGGTGCCCGAAACTGGCTCTAGGAGGCGTTAAATTTTTTTTTTAACTAGAGGTGCCCGAAACCGGCTCTAGTCGATTAAATTAACTTAAGAAAACTAAAAATAAAACACTAGAGGTGCCCGAAATTGGCTCTAGTTAAAACATGTTAAAAAGAACCCAATAAAGTAATTTGAAAACCTATTGTTTGCATAGAATCCGAAAAATCAACTTGCACACAACTCCGCACACACTCACAAGCATTATAGTTTGATTCCGAGTAATTCCTCAGTTTTCTGAAAAATAAAAAGCCAATCATACTTTGTGCCCCGGTTCAGAGAATTGAAATCAAGTTCAAAGCTAAGTTTGTGAAAATTTGAAGTCTTGGCGGTAATTATGAGTTTGCATTTTGAGGACAAGCAATAGTTCGAGTTTGGGGTGTGATAAGTGTTCAAAAGTACTATTTTTCTTACCTTTTTTACTCATATTATTGTTAGACTTAGGCTCATATTAGTTGCATAGTTAGCCATTCATGCATTAATCCATGTTTCCTTCAATCGTTGAGCTTGATTACATAACTTGGTGATTTTTGTGGAAATAGATGCTGCTTTGGTGTGTTTTTGTGTATGTATGTGCAGGATCACTTGCCAAAGCAATGCCGAGCTAGTTGCCGGGCAATGCATGAAGGATATGCCGAGCTAGTTGTTGTGGGCAGTGCATGAAGAGAGACGCAGAGCAGTTGCCATGGCATTTGTCGACAAAGACCAAAAGCAATATGGATGTCGAAATTCATGATTTTACAAGCCCAATATGACATGGAGCAAGGTCCAAGCCCAAAGGAATTTGATTGCCATGCAGAGATTAAAGAAGAATTAAATTCCAAGAGAATAGGAGAAGTTCTAATAGGAATAAAATTATAATAAAGAATTATATTCTTTAAAGATAATTTAATTCCAACTCAAACTCCTCCTCAAAGAAGGACTTTGGCCTAGCCCTATAAATATCAAGGAGATTTCGACAATTCAAGGAGAGAGAGCAAGAGGGAAATTTGGCAAGTCCAAGTAGGGCAAGAGGAGAGAATTTTCGACAAGCATCAAGGGCAAGGAGGATTTCGACAAGCCTCTTCCTTCATCTTTGTTCGATTGGGTTCATGCTAGGGATTAATTATCTTGTGTTTCTTTGGAACCTAGCCATGAACTAAATTTACTTGGCTATGGTTATTGTGTTTTGTGGTTGTGAGAAACTATTGGTTTTTGTTTAGGTAATAAGAGTTTGCACTTTTCTATTTCAAGGTTTATTCATTCTTGATTCTTATTATTGTTTTTGAGTGAATTGGGAGAGGATCTCGTGATTTCATCCATTTATCTAATATCGGGAGAGTTAGATTCAAGAAACGAATGAATATGATCTTTATGCAATCCAATGATGGTGAAGATTAATCCGGCTTAGGAATAAGTTAAGGATTTCAACGGCTAAGAGAGGAGCGCAAGATTGGTTGTTGTTCACCCTTGATTCACGCAGGATGTATTATCAAGGCATGCACAAGTAGCTAGAGTTTCGACTTAGGGATAAGAAGAAACCATTGAAGAACGCTCCGCCGAACCTTGAAGTTGCTGCCCGATCGCCCAAGTAGTTGCCCAACTAGTCGCCCAAGCAACCATCAATTAGTTGCCAAGGCAACCCCGTTGTGCAAGTCGCCACGGCAACTGAGTTGCCCATGCACTCTTTTACCAAGACAATCCAATCGGCTATCACACCTCAACTCACGATAACCTAGCCTATCTCTCTCAATTGAACTCATCTTTTATTTTATTTTATTGCTTTCTAGATTAGTAATTAGTTAAACTTCGATAATCCTTTACTTGTGTTTTTACTT
Source organism: Hibiscus mutabilis (assembly GCA_019671005.1). Classification (NCBI taxonomy): domain Eukaryota; kingdom Viridiplantae; phylum Streptophyta; class Magnoliopsida; order Malvales; family Malvaceae; genus Hibiscus; species Hibiscus mutabilis. The sequence goes on along the minus strand of CM033715.1, from coordinate 40,877,993 downwards.
TTTACAGTGCAAGAGACTAGATTCTTGAAGTGGCACCAATCCCTGTGGAGACGATATCTTTTATACTATAACTTGCGACGTGTATACTTGCACAATTGCGTAGCACTTATTACGCGCAACAAAGAGCTTCCAGTTCCTCAGGGATAGCACCATGTGGAAGCTCGGCGAGACGAAGCCACTCTCTATTGAAATAGTGAAATTTAGCTCGAATAAGAGAGTGCTCATCAATGGGATTTGTGAGAGGCTCGGGAAAGTCGTTAGAGCAATCGATCTCAAATTGAGTAAACAAATAACTCAATGTTGTTCCATAAGTGAAGGATGAAACTAGAGAGGTGTGGCGATGTTGGAAGAGGTAAACTAGCTCTGCGAACATAATTTGAGCAAGATTGGGCTGGTTCTCTTCACGAAAACATCTAATCCAAAAGTTGTCCAATTGTCGGATAGTGGAAAACTTACCACCGGATACCACCAAGTGATCATGAGATGCAAGAAGCGATCATGAACATCAAGAACAATGACAGAACCGCCAAGAACATGTTCCATGGAGTCCTCATCATTGATTCCCTCATCTTCTATCCCAAAAATATTGACTAGAGTTTGAACATCAATACGAAATTTCTTCCCTATTAAGAATGACTCAATAGCAATGACCTTAGAACGGTCTTGGTTAGGGATGCAGCGGGCATTAGCAAAGAAAGTCAAGACAAGATTACGATATAAAATCCCGGAGATAGCCAAAAATTGAATAAAATTCCAACGTCTCAAAAGATGAAGATATTTAAATTTGAAAAGTTTAGAGTTTAAGAATAGAAGATATATTACTCTTTCACGACGAATTTTGTAGTTTTGGTATTACTTGAAGTGATTTAAAGCTGTCAGGGTCTAAAAACTCTTTTGGTAAATAACACAAAGGTTGGGACGAGCTGAATTGTCTTCGGTTGAATACTCGCCAACCTCGGATGTTCTAGCTCTCTTTCTTGGTTCCATAGATAATCTGAAAAGCAATTTTAAGGCACAAAACAATGTATGCATAAATCATCATATTTGATCCAATAAATCAAGGTATTGTTTAAAAATCTATAGTTTAAAAACATATACAAGTATAAAATATAATTTTGGTAAATTTTTTTTCGAAAAACAGTTTAGAATAATATACGGTATAATTTTATATTCGAATGAAAATTTTCAGTTTTTGAATTTTTTTTACAGAAACTTGAAAAACTATAGTATGTATATGTTTAAAACACAAAAACTAAGTAAAAACAGTATATAAATCAAAACGAAATTAAAAAGAAAAAGAAAAGAGTTTTATACCTTGGGTTTGGGATTATGGATAAATGAGGATGAAGCAATGCATATTCTTTGATGAAAAGAGCTTAGGATGATGTTTAGAGTAAAACCCCTCAAAATATTTGATGAATTGATGTGAAAAAACTTAGAATTGGGTGTATATTTAAAGGGAAAATCAGCTAAGGTTTGAGAAAAAAATTTTGGTTAAAGTTAAACCCATTTAATGACAGACGACTTCGCGTACCGATACGCCATGTGGCGTATCAAATCAGTTGTACCGGTACGCCTAAGAGGTGTACCAAAACACGAGTCCCATATCGGTATAGACTCGACCGTACTGAAACACGCTCTTGAACCTGTATTGATACGAGTCCACACTTGTGCTGAGAAATGCAATCTGGGTTGAGTCAAGAATTGTGTATCAAAACACCTTCATCCGTTTCGATACGGATAACCCAGAAAATGCATTTTGGGCCACAACTTGCTCAAAAGTTTGATTTTATTCAAACCAAAATGCATTCAGATGATATGTGAACAACATGTATGGTCTAACATTGATACATACTCCCTCTAGCAACAAGCATAGATGCATCAAGAAGCAAAATTACACATGCATATTAATCAATTGAATTCAAGCAAATTTTTTACCTTAAAGGGGTCTAAAGGGTCAAGAGAGGCTGGTTAAACCTAACTCTCTCCTAAGAGTCCAAAACCTAACTCTCTCCTAATTGGTGTAAGGTGTCAACGTAATCTAGAACTACATCATTTTTCAAGATATGATCTCTAATGAAATGATGTATGGTTTTCATGTGTTTGGTTCTAGAATGTTGAATGGGATTCTTATTGAGACAAATGGCACTAGTGTTGTCACACTTAAGGGGTGTGTTACCTACATCGACTCCATAATATAAGAGTTGTTGCTTCATCCAAAGGACTTGAGGACAACAAATCCCGACCGATATATACTCCGCTTCGGTGGTAGATAAAGCTACACTATTTTGTTTCTTAGAGAACCAAGATATGAGCATACTACCTAATAATTGGCAAGTTCTGGAGGTAATCTTTCTATCTATCTTACATCCCCCATAATTCGTATCCGAGAAAGCATGAAGATCAAATGAGGAATCTCTAGGATACCAAAGACTAAACTAGGTGTATCTCTAAGGTATCTAAAGATTCTCTTAACGGCTATAAGGTGCGATTCTCTAGGGCTACCTCTAAATCTAGCACTCAAGCAAACACTAAACATAATATCGGGTCGACTTGCGGTAAGGTAAAGCACGGAGCCGATCATGGAACGGTAAAGCTTAGAATTGACACACTTACTTCCTTCATCTTTGTCAAGCTTTATGGATAAGCTCATTGGTGTGGCTTGAGGCTTCATATTCTCCAAGCCAAACTTATTGAGCATGTCTTTTATATACTTTGCTTGATTGATGAAGGTGCCATCCTTCATTTGCTTGATTTGGAGCCCCAATAAAAATGAAAGCTCCCCCATCATGCTCATCTCAAATTCACCTTGCATTAGCTTAGAAAACTCTTGGCAAAACAATTTATTAGTAGAACCGAAAATAATATTATCTATATAAATTTGAACTACTAAGATGTCTTTGCCATATCTTTTAAAGAAAAGTGTAGTGTCCACCTTGCCTTTTCCAAAACCTTTTTCAATAAAAAAGTTTGAAAACCTTTCATATCAAGCTCTAGGAGCTTGTTTCAAACCATATAAAGCTTTAGTGATTTTGAAATTTTGGATCCTCAAAACCTGGTGGTTGTTCTACATACACTTCTCCATTTATAAAACCATTTAGAAAAGCACTTTTGATGTCCATTTGAAAAAGCTTGAACTCATGAAAGCATGCAAATGCAAGAAGCATCCTAATTGATTACATTCTAGCTACGAGTGCATATGTTTCATCAAAATCGATTCCCTCTTCTTGAGTGTAACCTTGAGCAACAAGTCTAGCCTTGTTCCTCACTATGTTCCACTCTCATCTAGTTTGTTTCTAAAGACCCATTTAGTTCTTATTGTAGATTTATTACAAGGCCTATCAACTAATGTCCATACTTTACTTCTCTCAAATTGATTAAGCTCTTCTTGCATAGCCAATATCTAAAAATCATCTTTTAATGCTTCTTTGATATTTTTAGGCTTAATGCAAGAAATCAATGCAATATTATTAAAGAGCTTAAGAGAAGAGCGAGTGGTTACCCCTTTGGATGGATCACCCAAAATCTCACCACCCTTGACATAGTTGAACTCCCTTGGGTAGGTGACCTTATTTTCCTCAAGAGCCATGTCCTTCAAGGCTTCAATAGGTGGATCTTGTGTTTCTTCTTCTTTGGTTGGAACCTCATCCACCTTTGATGTTTGTCCTCCATCAATGGCTTCAATGATTCCTACATCATCATCATCACAAGAATCTTCCTCAAAAGGATGTTATCATAAAAAACAACATGGATGGACTCTTCAACAACCAGAGTTTTTTTATTAAATACTCGATAGGCTTTAGAGTTTAAAGAGTATCCTAAAAAAATAGCTTCATCACTTTTAGCATCAAATTTACCTAAATTATCTTTTCCATTGTTTAAAAGAAAACATTTGCAGCCAAATGGATGAAAATAGCTAATGTTAGGCTTTTTGTATTTCAAAATCTCATAAGGTTTTTCTTCAAAATAGGCCTAATCATTACTCTATTCATGATATAACAAGCCGTATTAGTGGCTTTCACCCAAAAATATTTAGGTAAATTATTTTCACAAAGCATGGTTCTAGGCATTTCTTCTAAAGTATGATTTTTCCTCTCAACTACCCCATTTTGTTGAGGAGTGGGAGGAGCTGAAAAATTATGGCTTATACCATTTTCATTATAAAAATCCTCAAAACCTATATTTTGAAATTCGGTTCGATGGTCACTTCTAATATGTGAAGTCTTCTGACCAATGTTATTTTGAGTAATTTTTGAAAATGTGATGAACTTTTCTAAAGCCTCATCCTTAGTATTTAAGAAGAGAACCCAATTGTATCTAGAGTAGTCATATACTAACACAAATGCATAAGATTTACTACCCAAACTCATAGTCCTAATTGGCCTAAAGAGATCCATATGGATCAATTGTAACACTCTACATGTAGAAACATCAATAATGGATTTAAATGAAGATCTTTGATGTTTACCCTTAGCATATGCATCACAAATTTTATCTTTAAAAAAATTTAGCTTAGGCAAACCTCTTACTATATAGCTTACGAGTATTCCATTCTGGGTATAATTCCTTTCAAGGGAATTCTTGTGTGTGTCAAGGGAATTTTAATTACCCGCAACAATAGTTTACACCGCATGATCCATTGTAGTCACAACAGAATAAGAAACAACCACAACATCCTTCTTCAAAACTCAACAATCGTAGTACGATGCACAATCACAATATGGAGCACCAAGTCAGATACAATCAAACACTAGTCACTATGAACCATCATCTATATCTGATCTATTTTGTCATTTTGAGGAACTTGAGTGCAAACATTTCTCTCATACAGAAGCTATAGTACAAGGTCACTTTTCATCGATCTGTACTTTGGAAGCTTAATTGGGGTAGTTAGCTACTGACATGAACTCTCGACAACCGAGTACACTTTCTAGTAATACCGAGAGTCTTGTAATCAAGGGAAAAGAACATTGCAAGGTTATTACTCTCCGCAGTACTAAGCAGATTGTTGACTCAAAGCAACAAGCACCCATATCTATTCATAGGGGAGGGGAATCTTCGAAAACTGATTCTGAGTTGAAAGATGGACAAGAGGATGGTATGGTGGATAATGCTCCTCTAGTTATTACTCTGATACCATTAGTTTTGCAATCTAAATTGTCGCCACAATGCCTAATGTCAGTGCAATTAGTAGATAATCCTTCTCCACCTTTTCCTCAGAGATTTAAGAGTAGTGAGTCCGATAATCAATTTCAATTATTTCAAGATACTTTGCAACAGCTTACGGTGCAAATCCCCTTGATGGACGCGCTTACATAGATTCCTAATTATGTAAAGTTCATGAAGGAAATTCTATCCAAGAAGAAGAATCTTAGTGCTATAGAGACCATTGCGCTCACAAAAGAGTGCAGTGCGCTCCTAAAAGAGTGTAGTGTGCTCATATCAACCCCTTTACTGAGAAAATTAAAGATCATGACAACTTCATCATTCCATGTTCTATTGGCAATCACTACTTTAGCCAAGCTCTTTGTGACCTGGGCTAGTATTAATCTCATGCCATTATCAACTTTTCAGAATTTAGGCATTGGAGAAATGAAACCCACTGCAGTCACATTACAATTAGCAGACAGATCTTTGACTCATCCAAATAGACAAATAAAAGATATGTTTGTCTATGTGGATAAGTTTGTTTTTCCTACTGATTTTATTATTTTTAACTGTGAGGTAGACAATAATGTTCCTATTATTCTTGGCTGACCATTCTTAACAACTGGGAAGGCTATTATTGATGTATCAAAAAGAGAACTAACAATGCGGGTCGACAATGATCAAGTTACTTTTGGGATGTTCAACACTGATCTTGGAAGACACACCGAGTAATGTCATCATATTGTCACAGCATTGTTGAAGACTTGAATCATCATACTATTATCATTCTTGAAGATATTGCGCTGACAATGGTAGAAGAGATCTCTCATATTGTGACAACATTGTTGAAGTGCTCACTATTGCTGTTCAACACAAATGGAAAGTTGAATCTTTAGATCTTGCACACCGTACAATTCCTACTTTTAAACCATCTATTAAAGAAGCTTTTATTCTATAACTAAGGCCATTGCCAGCTAATCTCAAGTATGTATTTCTTGGAGGTGCAAACACACTTCCAGTTATTGTCTCTGCAACTCTTGACGCAATGCAAGAAGCTAAGTTGCTAAATATTCTGAAGTAGCACAAGCGTGCTATTGCTTGAACCATCATGGATATAAAAAGCATTATCCCATCTTTTTGCATGTACAAGATCAAGCTGGATGATGAGAGCAAACAATATATTGAGTCACAGCGATGACTAAACGAAAAGATGAAAGAAGTGGCCGAGAAAGAAATTCTCAAATGGTTGGACGTCGACATTATCGATGCAATTTTTGATAGTGCATGGGTTAGTCCAGTCCTCTGTGTTCCTAAGAAAACAAGCATAACTGTAGTCTGTAATGATGCTAATGAATTAATCTCGGTTCATATTCCTATGAGTTGGCAGATTTGTATGTATTACAAGAGACTCAATACAGCCACAAGAAAATATCACTTCCCACTTCCTATTCTTGATCAAATGCTTGATCGACTTGCTGGCAAGGATTATTATTATTTTTCTTGATGGATATTCTAGCTATAATCAAATTTCTATTACATCGAAGGGTCAAGAAAAGACTACGTTTACATGCTCATTTGGAGCATTTACTTTCCAGCACATGCCTTTTGGTCTTTGCAATGCACCAACCACATTTCAAAGGTGCATGATGGCAATATTTTCAGATATATGATTGATAATTCCCTAGAAATCTTTATGGATGATTTTTTTGATGTATGAGAATGATTTTGACCATTGCGTCAACAATCTAGAGAAAGTATTGTAGCAGTTTGAAGACACTAATCTTATTCTGAATTGGGAGAAATGTCATTTTATGGTCATAAGGGAATTATGTTGGGTCATCGAATATCTAAAGTAGGAATTGAGGTTGATAAAGCCAAGGCAGATGCTATTGAAAGATTGCCTCCACTTACTAATGTAAAGGGCATTTGAAGTGTTTTGGCCATGTTGGATTCTATAGAAGATTCATTTGTGATTTCTCAAAGATCACAAAACCACTATGGTTATTGCTGAGCATAATAGAAAATTTTTCTTTGGTGATGCATGCTTGGATGTATTCAATAAAATTAAAAATAGCTTATGAACTCCTCGTTGCACCCAACTGGGAGCAACCATTTGAACTCATATGTGATGCTAGTGATTTCCATGTGGGAGCAGTGTTAGGTCAAAGAAGAGACAAGGTATTTCATGCAATCTACTATGCTAGTAAGCCTCTAACTAAAGTTCAAATCAATTATACAACTATTGAGAAAGAGTTATTAACAGTAATTTTTACTTTTGATAAGTTTCGTTCTTACCTTGTCGGTGTAAAAATTACAATTTTTATTGATTATTCTACTTTGAGATATATTTTTGCGAAGAAGGATGCAAAACCAAGATTCGTTCGATGGATTTTATTGTTGCAAGAATTTGATATTGAGATAAATGACCGTAAAGGGTGAGTGTTGAGTTGATCAAACAATGGCAATTGGCCAAGAGAGGGGTGAATTGGCCATTTAAAAGTTGAAGGGTGCAAGATGGAAATGTAAAAATTAGACACAAACAATTTTAGAGTGGTTCAAGCTTAGAACAAGCTCTACATCCACTACCTCAGTACCCTAATGAGGATTTCAACAATTCACTCACTAAATTCATCCCCTTTTCTCGACTTAGGAGAAATTCGCTACAATCGATCAAAGCTTTCTACCCAAAGCTTGATCAAAGACACTCTTAGAAAGAGAAATTGTGGTAAATAGAAAAATTCCTCTCAAAAGTAGATAAGTTTACCCAATTACAAGTTCACACAAACCCAAACTTGAATAAAAATGAATATAATAAAATCTCTCAAGAGGGTTACAAGAATTTGACTCTATAAGGCTCAAAAGGATTGGATTTATGCTTGAATGTGCTTGACTTGTTCAATTGTTGTTGTTGTAGCTTTTTAGGCTTGCTTTTATAGCCTTTCATTGATTTCTATATGTTTGGGTAGTTGGCATCATCAATAGAGCCGTTGGGATCCCTTTTTCCCACCATTAATGCACTTCTACAATCTATTGTATCGGTACACAAACAACTGTGTATCGATACATGGGAAGGCATATCGATAAGGTCTCTGTGTAAAACAAGGGTAGTATCGAAACGGGCAAGGCCGTATCAATACAATTTTGCTCACTTGGGCAACTGCCAAAACCAGTTTCAGTACGCCACATAGGCATATCGATACGGGTTAATTGATTTTCAAAACTGCGTGTTCCCAATAACTAACAAGACAACATTCGAATAATAAATAAAAAGATTGGAAAAATCTTAACCCCCGTATCGATACGGTGGTATCCATATCGGTACGATGTTCTTTAAATCTTAAACCTAGTATGAAGGTTGTATCGAAACGTATGGCACCGTATCAAAATGCCTGAGAAAAAACCTTAGCCCATATGAAGGTTGTATCGAAATAGGTTTGCATGTATCGAAACAGATTCTTATAGTGTCCTTTTAAGTTAAGCCCGTATCGAAACGCTCGAGGGCATATCGATACGCCTAGGCGTAAAAGTTGAATTTGGCTTTAAAAACACTTAGAAAATTTTATGGGGTTTAAGTTTTTGACTTTGAATAATTTTGTACTTGAAAAATCCTTGTCAATTGTGAGCCTTTGAGATACTTAAGAATTTATTTTCTTTTACAAGTAAATCCTTAAACAATTTGTTATATCAAAATCAAACTTTGGTTTTATAGTCCCCCCCCCATTTTGATATAACAAAACCAAGTTAAATTTTTAAGTCTTTTTGAAAAACTCCCCTTACTTTAAGATATGTTTTAAAAATGTTTTTGAAAATTTAAGCTCTTTTACTTCTCCCTCCTTTTGTTAGATCAAAATCAATGATAGATCAATAGATAAACAAGAGTAAAGCAAAAAACAACATAATATTCATTGAAGCATAAAGAAATAATCAAGCAATATAAGAAAAATCCAAACTTAAAATCCTAAAAACATAAGCATAGGTTCAAATATTAAATAACATAGGTGCATAAAATAGAAATCCTAATATGACATGTATGATATGAATGTCTAGGGAGCATCCTCATCGTCCTCGTCCTCTTCATCTTCATCATGGGTTTGAGTAGCTTGAGATTGTCTTCATTCCCCATGGAAAGCCGTGAGAGAGATATCCATTGATCCCTATTGGCTCTCAATTGCTTGAACTCGTTCCTCCAAGGAAATAAAACGAGTGTCAATGGCCACAAACCCTTCAATCATGGTTGTCTTCAATGAGGTCATAGAGGTGTTTAATGTAGTCAATTGCTCATTGAGATAAGCCATGAGAGCATCCATTTCCGGTGGAGCTACCGGAGCTTGAGGAGTGGCTTGTGGAAGAGCTTTCAGTTCCTCAGGGATAGCATCATGTGGAAGCTCGGCGAGATGAAGCCACTCTCTATTGAAATAGTGAAATTTAGCTCGAATAAGAGAGCGCTCATCAATGGGATTTGTGAGAGGCTCGGGAAAGTCGTGAGAGCAATCGATCTCCAATTGAGTAAACAAATAACTCAATGTTGTTCCATAAGTGAAGGATGAAACTAGAGAGGTATGGCGATGTTGGAAGAGGTAAACTAGCTCTACAAACATAAGTTGAGCAAGATTGGGCTGGTTCTATTCACGAAAACATCTAATCCAAAAGTTGTCCACTTGTCGGATAGTGGAAAACTTACCACTGGATACCACCAAGTGATCATGAGATGCAAGAAGTGATCATGAGCATCAAGAACAATGACAGAACCGCCAAGAACATGTTCCATGGAGTCCTCATCATTGATTCCCTCATCTTCTATCCCAAAAATATTGACTAGAGTTTGAACATCAATACGAAATTTCTTCCCTATTAAGAATGACTCAATAGCAATGACCTTAGAACGGTCTTGGTTAGGGATGCACCGGGCATTAGCAAAGAAAGTCAAGACAAGATTACGATATAAAATCCCAGAGATAGCCAAAAATTGAATAAAATTCCAACGTCTCAAAAGATGAAGATATTTAAATTTCAAAAGTTCAGAGTTTAAGAATAAAAGATATGTTACTCTTTCACGGTGAATTTTGTAGTTTTGGTATTGCTTGAAGTGATTTAAAGCTGTCAGGGTCGAAAAACTCTTTTGGTAAATAACGCTAAGGTTGGGATGAGCTGAATTGTCTTCGGTTGAATACTCGCCAACCTCGGATGTTCTAGCTCTCTTTCTTGGCTCCATAGATAATCTAAAAAGCAATTTTAAGGCACAAAACAATGTATGCATAAATCATCATACTTGATCTAATATTCAATCCAATAAATCAAGGTATTGTTTAAAAATCTATAGTTTAAAAACATATACAAGTATAAAATATAATTTTGGTAAAAATATTTTTGAAAAATAGTTTAGAATAATATACGGTATAATTTTATATTCGAATGAAAATTTCCAGTTTTTGAATTTTTTTTACAGAAACTTGAAAAACTATAGTTTCTATATGTTCAAAACACAAAAACTAAGTAAAACAGTATATAAATCAAAACAAAATTAAAAAGAAAAAGAAAAGAGTTTTATACCTTGAGTTTGGGATTATGGATAAATGAGGATGAAGCAATGCATATTCTTTGATGAAAAGAGCTTAGGATGATGTTTAGAGTAAAACCCCTCAAAATCTTTGATGAATTGATGTGAAAAAACATAGAATTGGTTGTATATTTAAAGCGAAAATCAGCTAGGGTTTGAGAAAAAAGTTTTGGTTAAAGTTAAACCCATTTAATGACAGACGACTTCGCGTACCGATACGCCATGTGGTGTATCAAAATAGGTGTACCGGTACGCCTAAGAGGTGTACCAAAACATGAGTCCCATATCGGTATAGACTCGGCTGTACTAAAACACGCTCTTGAACCTGTATTGATACGAGTCCACACTTATGCTGAGAAACGCAATATGGGTTGAGTCAAGAATGGTGTATCGAAACACCTTCATCCGTTTCGATACGGATAACCCAAAAATGCATTTTCGGCCACAAGTTTCTCAAAAGTTTGATTTTATTCAAACCAAAATGCATGCAGATGATATGTGAACAACAAGTATGGTCTAACATGGATACATACTCCCCCTAGCAACAAGCATAGATGCATCAAGAAGCAATATCACACATGCATATTAATCAATTGAATTCAAGCAAATTTTTGACCTTAAAGGGCTCTAAAGGGTCAAGAGAGGCTGGTTAAACCTAACTCTCTCCTAAGAGTCCAAAACCTAACTCTTTCCTAATTGGTGTAAGGTGTCAACATAATCTAGAACTACATCATTTTTCAAGATATGATCTCTAATGAAATGATGTCTGATTTTCATGTGTTTGGTTCTAGAATGTTGAATAGGATTCTTATTGAGACAAATGGCACTAGTGTTGTCACACTTAAGGGGTGTTACCTACATCGACTCCGTAATCTAAGAGTTATTGCTTCATCCAAAGGACTTGAGGACAACAACTCCCGACCGATATATACTCCGCTTCGGTTGTATATAAAGCTACACTATTTTGTTTAATAGAGAACCAAGATATGAGCATACTACCTAATAATTGGCATGTTCCGGAGGTACTCTTTCTATCTATCTTACATCCCCCATAATCCGTATCCGAGAAAGCATGAAGATCAAATGAGGAATCTCTAGGATACCAAAGACCTAAACTAGGTGTATCTCTAAGGTATCTAAAGATTCTCTTAACGGCTATAAGGTGCGATTCTCTAGGGCTACCTCTAAATCTAGCACACAAGCAAACACTAAACATAATATCGGGTCGACTTGCGGTAAGGTAAAGCAAGGAGCCAATCATGGAATGGTAAAGCTTAGAATTGACACACTTACCTCCTTCATCTTTGTCAAGCTTTATGGATAAGCTCATTGGTGTGGCTTGAGGCTTCACATTCTCCAAGCCAAACTTATTGAGCATGTCTTTTATATACTTTGCTTGATTGATGAAGGTGTCATCCTTCCTTTGCTTGATTTGGAGCCCCAATAAAAATGAAAGCTCCCCCATCATGCTCATCTCAAATTCACCTTGCATTAACTTAGAAAACTCCTGGAAAAACAATTTATTAGTAGAACTGAAAATAATATTATATATGTAAATTTGAAATACTAAGATGTCTTTGCCATATCTTTTAAAGAAAAGTGTAGTGTCCACCTTGCCTTTTCCAAAACCTTTTTCAATCAAAAAGTTTGAAAGCCTTTCATATCAAGCTCTAGGAGCTTGTTTCAAACCATATAAAGCTTTAGTGATTTTGAAATTTTGGATCCTCAAAACTCGGTGGTTGTTCTACATACACTTCTCCATTTATAAAACCATTTAGAAAAGCACTTTTGATGTCCATTTGAAAAAGCTTGAACTCATGAAAGCATGCAAATGCAAGAAGCATCCTAATTACTTCCATTCTAGCTACGATTGCATATGTTTCATCAAAATCGATTCCCTCTTCTTGAGTGTAGCCTTGAGCAACAAGTCTAGCCTTGTTCCTCACTATGTTCCACTCTCATCTAGTTTGTTTTTAAAGACCCATTTAGTTCTTATTGTAGATTTATTACTAGGCCTATCAACTAATGTCCATACTTTACTTCTCTCAAATTGATTAAGCTCTTCTTGCATAGCCAATATCTAAAAATCATCTTTTAATGCTTCTTTGATATTTTTAGGCTCAATGCAAGAAATCAATGCAATATTATTAAAGAGCTTAAGAGAAGAGCGAGTGGTTACCCCTTTGGATGGATCACCCAAAATCTCACCACCCTTGACATAGTTGAACTCCCTTGGGTAGGTGACCTTATTTTCCTCAAGAGCCATGTCCTTCAAGGCTTCAATAGGTGGATCTTGTGTTTCTTCTTCTTTGGTTGGAACCTCATCCACCTTTGATGTTTGTCCTCCATCAATGGCTTCAATGATTCCTACATCATCATCATCACAAGAATCCTTCCTCAGAAGGAGGTTATCATCAAAAACAACATGGATGGACTCTTCAACAACCAAAGTTTTTTTTATTAAATACTCGATAGGCTTTAGAGTTTAAATAGTATCCTAGAAAAATAGCTTCATCACTTTTAGCATCAAATTTACCTAAATTATCTTCAAAATAGGCATAATCATTACTCTATTTATGATATAACAAGCCGTATTAGTGGCTTTCACCCAAAAATATTTAGGTAAATTATTTTCACAAAGCATGGTTCTAGGCATTTCTTCTAAAGTACGATTTTTCCTCTCAACTACCCCATTTTGTTGAGGAGTGGGAGGAGCTAAAAAATTATGGATTATATCATTTTCATTACAAAAATCCTCAAAACCTATATTTTGAAATTCGGTTCGATGGTCACTTCTAATATGTGAAGTCTTCTGACCAATGTCATTTTGAGTAATTTTTGAAAATGTGATGAACTTTTCTAAAGCCTCATCCTTAGTATTTAAGAAGAGAACCCAATTGTATCTAGAGTAGTCATCTACTAACACAAATGCATAATATTTACTACCCAAACTCATAGTCCTAATTGGCCTAAAGAGATCCATATGGATCAATTGTAACACTCCACATGTAGAAACATCAATAATGGATTTAAATGAAGATCTTTGATGTTTACCCTTAGCATATGCATCACAAATTTTATCTTTAGAAAAATTTAGCTTAAGTAAACCTCTTACTATATTTAGGGAAACCAATTTCTCTAAAACATTCATGCTAGCATGTCCTAGTTTCCTATGTCATAACCATGTATCATGTTCATTTTATGCAATAAAACATGCATTGGAAACATGAATGTCATCTAAATGCACCATGTAAATGTTACCTATGCGATGACCTATGAGCATTATTTGATTAGTTTCAATGTTCATGATTTTACATCCATTAGCATCAAATAGAACATTAAAACCCTTATCACACAATTGACTAATGCTCAATAAATTATGCTTAAGACCGTTGACATAAAGAACATTTTCAATAAGAGTAGTTGAGAGATTACCAACAGATCCAAACCCTTCAATGTGGCCTTTGGAGTTGTCACCAAAGGTCACTGCTCCTTCTCTTTTTGGTTTGAGCTCCAAGAATCTACTATCGTCATCAGTCATGTGTCTTGAGCATCCACTATCAAGGTACCATGTGTTTTTGCTCGAAGCTTTGGCCTTGTAGAAATGCTCTCCCTACAAACAAAGAATTAATTCTTGATTTTTGGTACCCAAATCATTTTGGGTCCATGAGTATTATCCCCCAGAAACTTGGTTCCCTTGGGAATCTAAGAAGCAATAGCATGAATATCATTAGAAGCAATAAGTTCTTTAGGAACCCATACACTTCTAATCTTTTTATTTCTAGAATGCTTGCGGAAGCTTCTTTATTTGTGGTTAACAAAATTTCTTTTCACATATTGGGATTTTCAAGAACTTCCTTTCTCAAAACCATTTTTCGCAATAATGTTTAGAGAAATTTTAAGATTATCCACCTCTTTGGTGTGATAATCTTGGAAACTGGAAAGAATTTTTTCTAAATTAAGATTTTTATTTTTGAGATCATTTGAAAGATTTATCAAATACAAAACTTTCTTTTTGAGTTTCGAGTTAGTTTTTGAAAAAGAATCGTTTTGAGCTTTTAAATCATAAATAATTTTCTTGTTTTTCAAAATCAATTCTTTAAATTTTTCTACCAACTCATCGTAAACCTCTTGCAACTCATCATATGCATCATGCATTTCATCATATGAAAAATCAAAAGATGATGAGTTAGAGGTTACCATAGGATCCTTCTTAGGAGCCATGAGGCAAAGGTTGGCCACTTCTTGCTCCTCATCCTCAGATGATTCATCATCACTCCAAGTTAAAATTTGAGCTTCTTCTTCTTTCTAAAGCTTTTCCTTTTTAGTTGGTAAAGACCTCACTAAAGCCTTTGAGACCATTTACAATGATCGAGAAGCGGTCGAACATCTTTGTGACACTCTCATCGGGCTCTGTCTTGAAATTTTTGTAGCTCATGTTGATGAGTCCAATCTTGGTATCCTTAACATTGTTAGTGCCCTCGTAAGTGGTCTCTAGAGTGTCCCACACCTCCTTTGCACTCATACATGAAGACATCTTTGAATACATATCCGATTCGAGTGCACGAAAGAGAATGTGCAAGGCTTTGTCATTCACTTGAAGCTTCCTTCTTTCTTCATCCGTCATTTTGTGCTTGGCCTTGGGAACTTGTCTATCACCCTCTTGTTTCATCGGAATGGATGGCCCTGTAACACCCTAAAATTGGCCTAGAAATGTTACCACAATCTAAACTATAGGCTAATTGAATTCATAAGTTAATCAATTTAAAGAAGAAAGAACATTAGCCATCCTTAAGATCAAATAAGTGAAATTAGAACCAAATTGAATTGAAATTAAAATTAAAAGGCACAAATGGAAGGATGGAAATGTGAACATGAAAAACACTAGAGTTTGCATGCAAATGGAATTAAGATTAAGGGCCTTGACACATGTTCTCAATTGAAGAGAACATGTGCCAATTGAGGATGACTCAAGGCTAAGGGAGGGATAATGACCAAACATATTGTCTTCTTCCTCCCTAATTCATCCACCTTTGCCGAAATACTTGAGAAAGAAAGGGAAGAGAAAAGTTTCATGCAACACCTTCAAATTCAAGCTTCTTGGTTTAGCCTCGATCAAATTTAGCTTGGAGAAGGTATAATGCTTGATTTCAACTTGTTATAGAATGTTTGAATGAGTGATTGATGATGTTATTGTTGTATAAATTGAATTGGATGATTGTTATATGTGTTAGGATTATGTTAGCTTCAATTTGAACTTGAAATTGTGAATACTAGTAGCCAATTTGGTAAAAGGAAATATATATGGTTGCTGGAAATTTGATAAATGTGTACATGGTTGAAAACATTCTTGATTAGGGACTGTTTTGGATAGTGAAAATGTTAAAACATGCCAATTGAATATAGAATCCTGTTCTGATCATATATGTAGATGAATTGAAGATTGAATAGAATAGATAACTTGCTGGAAATGTGAAAGCACCTAATTGGATTAGTTAAATTAGGTAATGGACTGCTCAATTGGTAAATTGGATGTGCAATGTCGATCAAATAGATCAAACTGGGTTCAACATGATAATGCCCTATTTTAAGCACATTTCTAGGTGTATTAAACTGACCTAGACATGTAAGAACATGAAAATGAATTGAATTTCCATGTTAGAACCTGGTTAAAATGAGTTAAAAAGCTAGAAACTCAACCTAGTGTAATCTGTCCAGAATGCTCTGTTTTGGGCAGTAACTTTGAAAAATCACTATAAATTGTATAAAATTAATTTAAGGCTGAAATTTTATGGACAACACCATGATATCTCTAAATTCATTAGGAGAAAATAGAACTGAATTATGGGTTGTACAATGAAATGTAGAGAAGAAACACTAGGGACAGTGCAAACTATCCAGTTTAGCAAATTACCCTGTCTTTAAATTAAAAACTGTATTAATTGGAAAAGAACTAAAATGCAAGGCTTATATGTTTATAAAGACAATTACGTTATCTTTCCAATGGAATAAACCAACTGAAATTCCGACGTACAGAATGAAAGTTATATGTTTAAGTGACTAGAGTGCAAGCTGCCTGGAAACAACAATATAGGTAATTGCACACTGTTTTGTGGCAATATGTAAACTGTTTTGTAAACAGTTTTAGGACATTGATTCTGCCTTGTTTTACATGAACTAGAGTAAAGATAAGTGTAGTTAAGTTTAGTGGATAATGTATATGAACATGCTGCTAAATTTGCGTATGTTGTATACTTGTGACATTGTCTTGATTTAATGAGTATGTGAACTTGTTTTGATATGTATTTGCTTGTGCAATGTGATGGAACCAGGAGTAAACTTGGTGGAAGAGGATAAAGTGGTCATCCTAAAGCCAAGAACAAAGGAGTGTGGATCCAAGGCTAGCTAAGCTTGGAGTATTGTGAGTGTAGTTATCTCTAGGGTTAGGACTAGGTCCTAACCAATGCATGCTTGTTTACATTATTGAAATGTTAAATGAACCTAATTATGGACTTGACTTAATAAGGGAAGAATGACTAGTAATGCATGAAGTTTGATCACATCTTGAATACATTTTTATTTGAATGTTAAGCATGTTTAAATGGTACATTGGTGCTTGTATGTGTCATGATGCATGTGATCGAATGCTAAAGAACTTGCTTGAGATATCATCTCATCTTGATAAAATGAAACATGAGAATTACATGATATGTGAGCTATGGCTCAATCGGCCTAGGGGCCTAAAATGAAATGAACTTGCTTGGCATGATCTTGATCTTGAAACACTTGTATAAATGGTAAATCATACAACCTTGGTAGCTAGTTCAACTAGGTAGAAGGGCATGCCTTAGAGTTTAGAGCTCATTGTGTCAGGGTGGACTACGGTTCAGGGCTAAGGCCCCTATTTGGTGACAGACGGAGGGTACGTATGTGGTCTTTGGAGATAGTATGAGGGTTGACCAGCACTACGGTACATCTTGTGGCGACAGTTGGTTGGAGACTCGATTACCTGTACAAACTAAGTACCAAGGGGGTTGTTTAATTGATAACACATGAAATAACAATCCAATAACACATGTTACTTGTTTTGGAAAGCCATGAATTTTATATTACTTGTCATGTAAGCATGACTTACTTGATTTCTTGTTTTGTAAGCATGATGTGCTTGATTCTTGATATGAAAACATGAAGTATGATTTATTGTTTCTTGTATCCTATACTAGCCGAATGTTATATCCTTAGCTAGGATTACTCGAATGAAGGAGATAGTGTGAGGATAGAACAGAATCCTCTACAACAACAAACTCAAACCCGAGCCCAAGCTACTACTCAACAGGAAGCTCCTACTATAAATCCTGTGCAGCAAGAATGTCTCCTGAGTATGAAGGAGATGTTCAATCATCTTGTAACTACCTTGAAACAAGATCATCCTACTGTTCCTCATGTTGTTGTGCCAAACAGAGCTCCGATTGACAAGTTGGCTCAACATTGGGCTTATACTTTCACTGACACTGATGAAGCCAATATCGAAGTAGCTGAGTATTGGTTAAAGGTCACTACTTGAATCTTGACTAAACAACTACCTTGTCCTGATGAGCACAAACTCGAATGTGTCGTAGCCTTGTTGGCAGATGAAGCTTTAAGCTGGTGGGAAACCACTACCCTGACTGCTCTTGCTGAAGCTGTAACTTGGAAATTCTTTCTTGAGGAATTCAGGAAGAAATACATTAGTGAATAGTACCTGGCTGAGTGCCGAAAACATTTCTTGTATCTCAAGCAAGGTGGCTGACCCATTGAACAATATATGAGTGATTTCTGCAAGTATTGCAAGTACGGGTCGGAATACATCAAGGCCGATGCTGATAAATGTCAGATGTTCATCGATGGACTCAATGATGAACTAAGTCCAATTTTCACTGCCCTTGGTATCACTGACTTCCAGAATTTGGTGAATCAGGCTATTGCAACCGAGGCAAAGATGAAGGCCTCTGAGAAACGTAAAAGTAGTAACTCTTGGAAAGCGAAACGATCCAGGAATGATGACAAGCCTCACTACCAGTTAAAGAAATCTAAACACTCCAAAGATCACTCCTCGAATTACACTCTTGTTCAGAAAAGTAATTACATACCGAGACCTCAATCGGTAACCAAGCCTTCAGCCCCTATCATCTCTGTTAATAGTACGGGGAATTCTGGCAAAGCTACTCAATATTGTACTTACAAGTTTTGTCAGAAGCACCACACCGGGCAATGCAGAACTCAACAGAAATTATGATTCTTATGTGGAGCCTCTGACCATTATATTCGGGATTGTCCTCGGAATCCTAACAAGGTTCTGAATCGAACTCCTGAAAATGCTAGTTCAGCTCCATCTAATCGAAACAAGGGCCCGGGACAAGCTCAGTCCAGGAATCAAAGCAAAGGTAGAGGCCAATATTCGGCACCTACACACCAGGAATCCCGAGCCCCTACTCGAATCTGCCACATTCGTGGGAAAGAGGAAGAAGAAGCACCCGATGTTATCGCATGTACTATTGAATTAAATTCAAGTTCTGCATATGCTTTGATTGATTCGAGATCTACCCACTCTTTTATATGTTCTTCTGTGATTGCTAAGTTAAACTTAAAACTCGAACTTTTTAAGACTAGTCTTGTAGTTTCGAACCCTATAGGAGGAAATATGCCTATTAACTTTATTTGCAAGCAATGCCCTATAAGCATTCGAAATGTGCCTTTTCCCATGGACCTTTATGTCTTGCCTTCTTGTGAGTTCGATCTAGTGCTAGGACTAGATTGGCTAAGCAAACATGAAGCCTAGATAGATTGACAAAATATGAGACTTTATCTCCGGGTTTAGGAAAGGAACCAATCCTCCTAATTGATAGAAAACTGACCTCAATCTTTGCTGCCATGACTATGCAAGATGAACTTGAATTCGGCTTACCTAGTATGCAAATTGTCTCTGAATTCATTGATGTTTTTCCCGAGGAACTCCCTAGTCTCCCTCCAACCAGAGAAGTAGAGTTCGCGATTGAAGTTCAACCTGGAACAAATCCGGTGTCCATCACACCCTATCGAATGACACCTGTTGAATTGAAAAAACTCAAGAAGCAACTCCAAGAGCTACAAGACAAAGGTTTTATTCGGCCTAGCTCATCTCCCTGGGGTGCTCCAGTCTTGTTTGTGAAGAACAAAGATAAGACTATGAGACTCTGTATTGACTACAGACAATTGAACAAGCTTACTATCAAGAATCAGTATCCTCTCCCAAGGATAGAAGATCCCTTCGGTCAACTCAAGGATGCTTCGGTGTTCTCAAAGATTGATCTTCAATCGGGATACTACCAAATGAGGGCAAAAGAAGAAGATGTACCCAAGACAACCTTTTGTACTTGATATAGCCACTTTGAATTCCTTGTAATGCCATTCGGGTTAACAGATGCTCTGGCTGCTTTCATGGACCTCATGAACCGTGTATTCAAGCCCTATCCTGACAAGTTTGTGGTCGTCTTCATCGATGACTGATAAGTGTTCAAAAGTACTATTTTTATTACCCTTTTTACTCATATTATTGTTAAACTTAGGCTCATATTAGTTGCATAATTAGTCATTCATGCATTAATTCATGTTTCTTTCCACCGTTGAGCTTGATTACATAACTTGGTGATTTTTCTGGAAAAATATGCTACTTTGGTGTGCTTTTGTGTGTGTGCAGAATAACTTACCTAAACAAGGCTGGAACTAGTTGCTAGGGCAATGCATGAAGGAGATGCCGAGCTAGTTGCCAGGAAAATTTTCGACAAGGAATAAGATGATATGGTAGTCGAAATTGATGACTAGATAAGCCCAAGATGATGTGGAGCAAAGCTAAATCCCAAAGGAGTTTGATTTCCATGAAGTGGTTAAAGAGAAATTAAATCCCAAGAAGATAGGAGAAGTTCTAGATGGAATTTAAATATAATAAAGAATTATATTCTTTAAAGATAATTTAATTCCAACTTAACTTCCTACTCAAAAATAGACTTTGACCTAGCCCTATGAATTAAGGATCAAGCCGTCAACTCCAAGGGGAGAGAGATGAGAGAATTTTCGACAAAGAGCAAGGGAGATCTCGACAAGGCTTTGGAGGAATTTCGACAAGGCTTCAACCATTATTCATATTTTTCTTTCTTGTTTAATTAGGTTTATGCTAGGAATTCTTTGTCTTTTGTGTTTCTTTGGAACCTAGCCATGAACTAAATCTACTTGGCTAAGGTTATTGTGTCTTGTGGTTGTGAGAAACAATTGGATTTTGTTTAGGTAATAAGAGCTTGCACTTTCAGTTCAAGGTTTACTCATTCTTGGTTCTTATTCTTGTTTGCGAGTGAATTGGGAAAGGATCTCGTAACTTCATCTACTTATCTAATATCGGGAGAGTTAGATTCAAGAAAAGAATGAGTATGGTCTTTATTCAATCTATTGATGGTGAAGATTAATCCAGCTTAGGAATAAGTTAAGGATTTCAACGGCTAAGAGGAGCGCAAGATTGGTTCTTGTTCACCCTTGATTTACGTAGTGATGTATTATCAAGGCATGCAAAAATAGCTAGAGTTTCAACTTAGGGATAAGAAGAAACCATTGAAGAACGCTCCGCCGAACCTTGAAGTTGCTGCCCAGCCGCCCAAGTAGTTTCCCAGCTAGTCGCCCAGGTAACCATCGATTAGTTGCCAAGGCAACCCCGCTGTGCAAATTGCCACGGCAACTGAGTTGCCCTTGCACTATTTTACCAAGACGATCCAATCGGCTATCACACCTCAACTCACAATAACCTAGCCTATTCTCTCTCATTTGATTACATCTTATTTTACTTTATTTCTTTCTAGTTTAGTTGTTAGTTAAAACTCCTACAATCTTCTACTTGTGTTCTTTTACTTTTTACAGTGCAAGAGATTAGATTCTTGAAGTGGCACCAATCCCTATGGAGACGATATCTTTTATACTATAACTTGCGACGTGTACACTTGTACAATTACCGAGTACTTATTACGCGCAACAAGTTTTTGGCGCCGTTGCTGGGGATTGGCAATAGCAACTTTGTTTTTATTTTCTTGCACTTTTTATTTTTCTTGTTTAAGATTCAAAGGGCTAACAAACTTTGGTTTTGCAATGGTATATGACCAGGGCGAGACCGATTACACCAGAATACCCTTTTGATCCAGAAATCGAACTAACCTTGTAAAGACTTAGACGAAGGTTAAGAGTAGCAATGGCTAATCAAGACGGCAATATGAATCAAGATGTTCCAGCAGGAGGAGGAGTGATTCTTGCATGAAACAGAACTATTCGAGACTATCTTGAAGAAGATCTTGAAGGACTTAATCCAGGAGTTGTCACACCTGAAATTGAAGCTGACCACTTTGAGTTAAAACCGGTGATGTTTAATATGATCAACACAATTGATCAATTTGGCGGCTCAGTAGCTGAAGATGCACGACAACATCTTAAATCTTTCCTCGAGATTTGCAATTCATTCAAAATACAAGGAGTCACCCCCGATGTTTTACGACTAAGATTATTCCCCTATTTACTGAGGGATAGGGCGAAAGCATGGTTGAATAGTATTCCTGTCGGATCAATAGGATCTTGGACCGATCTTTGTCGTGATTTCTTTGCTCGATTCAATCCTACAAATTTGACTGATAAGCTTTGTAACGAAATTACTTATTTTCGACAGGCAGATGATGAATCCATGTACAAGGCTTGGGAGCGATATAGAGAACTTCTACACAAATGCCCCCTACACGAATTCCCAGTGTGGACACAAGTAACAATGTTTTACAGCGTTGTGAATACACCAACAAGGATGATGCTAGATGCCTCGGCAAACGACATACTCCTAGATAAGTCGCCTGAGGAAGCAATGCAAATTCTAAACAGACTTGCCAAGAATGATTATCAATTCCCATCTGCTAGAAGAGGAGGAGTTAGACGCCAAGCCATAATACATGAACTAGGATCATCAGACTCAATTTCGGCACAATTGGCCACTCTAACTAAGATGGTCCAGAACATGCAAAAACCAAACAACACACAGGAGGTCAAGGTAATGGATTCCTTTTGTGAGTTATGTGGTGGTAACCATGATTCTTCTGAATGTATGCAGAATCCGAAATCCAGCTTTTATGTGGGGAATTACAACCGAAACAACAATATGATGTCCAATACATACAATCCAGCTTGGAAGAAGCACCTGAATTTTTCATGGAGTAATCCCAACAATGCTCTAAACCAGAACAATCAGAATGTACAAGCATCGGGATTCCAGCAGAATATGCCACGGCAACAGTTGCCGCAGTAACAACCGACAACATCTAGTTCTTTGGAAAATTCTCTCAATTCTTTTATGTTGAAAACTGAATCTTATATGGCTGAGAATAGTAACTTCATAAAAAGAACTGATGCTTTTATTAACAGGACTGAGATGAGATTGCAAAACCAAGAGGCGGCAATCAAATCATTGGAAAATCAAGTCAGGCAATTTGCTCAAAACCTGAATACTTGACCACAACGAGGTTTACCTAGTGATACTGAAGTCGCAAGGGGAACTGGCCATGAGCAATGTAAGGCGATCACCACTAGAAGTGGCCGACAACTTAAAGAGGCTCAAGATCGCACATCAAACAAAACTCCATAAAAAGATCAAGACAAACTCAGCAGTAAAGCCTCGGATGCTGAACCAAGAATTGCCGCGGAAACCAGCGATGAGCATGCCTCTGCAATTGGCGATAAGGATGCCTCGACAACCAACGATAGGCACGCCACGACAACCCCAGTTGACTTCCACCACCATTCCCACAATGGTTGAAGCGACAAAAGCAAGAATATCAATTCAAGAAGTTTCTTGATATCCTCAAGCAAGTCCACATCAACTTGCCATTGGTTGAAGCAATTGAACAAATGCCGAACTATGCCAAGTTTCTTAAAGACATTGTGTCCAAGAGAACAAGGCTAGGAGAGTTTGAAACAGTTGCCGCAACAAAGGGATGCATGACCATGTTGCACAATCGCATGCCACCCAAGTTTAAGGATCTCGGAAGTTTCACAATACCTTGTTCCATCAAAAACCACTATGTCGGGAAAGCATTATGTAACCTTGGAGCAAGCATAAACTTGATGCCTAAATCAGTTTTCCAGAAACTAGGAATTGGGAAGGCAAGACCCACAATAGTTATGCTACAGCTAGCCGACAGATCCTATGTGCATCCAAAGGGAAAAATCGAAGACATACTGGTAAAAGTTGATAAATTTATTTTTCCCGCTGACTTTATTGTTTTGGATTGTGAAGTAGATGAACATGCACCTATCATTCTCGGGAGACCCTTTCTAGCAACAGGGAGAACCTTGATCGATGTTGAAAAGGGAGAACTCATAATGAGGGTGAATGACCAGCTAGTTAAACTAAATGCGTTCCAAACACTAAGGGATGCCGATGATCCGGAAGAATGCCAACTTCTTCATGCCATGGCAGAGTTTAACTTCGACGAGGAATTTAGTTGCCTCGATAACTACATTGTCGATCAAGAGGAACCTGAGGAGTATGAAGAACCGATCGATGAGGAACAACAAGAAGAGGCAAACTGGTTAGTCAATCGACCAGGTACATACTTTGAACCACTGGATTACTCAGGTAAGAAAGGTAAGCACGAAAAGCCCTCTATTGAACAACCACCGATTCTTGAGTTGAAATAGTTGCCAGAGCAACTAAAATATGCTTACTTTGGAACCAATAATACATTACCTATAATTATTTCCTCTAAGTTACAGCATGGGCATGAAAAGAAGCTGATCAAAATGTTGATGCTACACAAGAAGGCAATAGGGTGGACAATTGCCGACTTGAAGGGAATTAGCCCGGCAGTGTGCATGCACAAGATTTTGTTGGAAGATGATCACAAACCTTCGATTGAGGCCCAGAGGAGACTGAATCATGCCATGAAAGGGGTTGTAATGAAAGAAATCATCAAGTGGCTTGACGCCTGCATCATATACCCTATATCTGATAGTACATAGGTAAGTCCGGTACAATGTGTACCGAAAAAGGAAGGTATAACGGTGGTAAGTAATGAAAACAATGAACTCATTCTAACCAGGACTGTGACCGGTTGAAGGGTTTGTATGGATTATCAAAAACTAAACAAAGCCATTAGGAAATATCGCTTCCCATTACCCTTTATTGATCAAATGCTTGACCGTCTTGCAGGTAAACCATTTTATTGTTTTCTTGATGGTTATTCAGTTTACAATCAAATTGCCATAGCACCAGAAGATCAAGAAAAGACAACCTTCACATGCCCATATGGTACTTATGCTTTCCGAAGGATGTCGTTCAGATTGTGTAACACCCCGACAACCTTCCAAAGATGCACGATGGCACTCTTTTCAGACATGGTCGAAGACTTCCTTGAGATTTTCATGGATGATTTTTCTGTTTTTGGTAATGACTTCGACGGCTGCCTCGGCAATTTAGAGAAGGTGTTGGCAAGATGTGAAGAAACCGATTTAGTCCTTAATTGGGAGAAGTGCCATTTTATGGTAGATGAAGGAATAGTGCTCGGCCATAAGATTTCATCCAAGGGAATTGAAGTAGACAAAGCCAATGTGGACGTGATTGAGAAATTACCCCCACCAAGTTCGGTTAAAGGAATCTGAAGCTTTCTTGGACATGCAGGTTTTTACAAGAGGTTCATTCATAATTTTTCTAAAATTACTAAACCTTGTGCAATTTGCTTGAACATGATAAAGTCTTCAATTTTGATGATTCTTGCACCCCAAGCATTCGAAACCCTAAAGGAAAAGCTTACCTCGGCACCCATTGTCGTTCCACCAAATTGGACGCTACCTTTTGAGCTCATGTGTGATGCAAGTGATTTTGTGGTACGAGCAGTCCTAGGCCAACGCACAGGTAAGACCTTTCATGTGATATACTACGCTAGTAAAACTCTTAATAGTGCTTAAGTGAATTACAGAGCAATGGAGAAATAGTTACTAGCCGTAGTTTTCGCAGTTGACAAGTTCCGATCCTATTTGATTGGTACAAAGGTTTGGTCATACGGACCATCCAAAAATTAAGTATCTATTTGCTAAAAAGGATGCTAAACCTCGTTTGATTCGTTGGATATTGTTTTTACAAGAGTTTGACATTGAAATTAAGGACATGAAAGGAATAGAAAATCAAGTGGCCGATCACTTATCATGCTTAGAACGCAATAGGGAGGGGACGCGGATTTAGAGATATGCGATGCATTCCCGGATGAGCAACTGTTAGTTGCCTCGGCAACCATGGATGAGCACGCCTCGACAACCATGGATGCGCATGCCTTGGCAACCCTCGACGCTTCGACAACCATGGATGCGTATGCCTCGGTAACTCTCGACGCACATGCCTCAGCAATCTTGGAAGCAGTCACCACGGCAGCACATGCCTTGACAATACCCTGGTACGTAGATTTAGTTAATTTCCTTGTTTGTGGTATTTTACCTTATGGCCTTACTCACCAAGGGAAGAAGCGATTCTACCACGATGCTAAGCATTACTTTTGGGACGAGCCTCTTTTTTTTAAACAATGTGTAGATCAGGTTATACGCCAATGTGTCCCTGAAGAGGAGCAGCAGAATGTACTCTGGCAATGCCATTCTTCACCCTATGGAGGACATTTTGGAGGAACACGTACCGTGGCCAAAGTTTTGCAATCCGGTTTGTATTGGCCAACACTGTTCAAAGATGCCCAAGAGTTTTACAAGCAATGTGATCGATGCCAGAGGACGGGCAATATCTCTAGACGACATGAGATTCCGCTCTAAAACATCATCAAGGTGGAATTGTTCGATTCCAAGACCGTGCAAAGATTCTTGCAGAAAAATATATTTACACTGTTTGGGATGCCGAGAGCAATTATCAGTGATAAAGGCAAGCACTTCGACA
Source organism: Hibiscus mutabilis (assembly GCA_019671005.1). Classification (NCBI taxonomy): domain Eukaryota; kingdom Viridiplantae; phylum Streptophyta; class Magnoliopsida; order Malvales; family Malvaceae; genus Hibiscus; species Hibiscus mutabilis. The sequence continues at coordinate 40,851,327 of CM033715.1, read as the reverse complement.
ACAAACTCGTCGCCAAGATGTTACAACGCTTTGGTGTATCTCACAAGATTGCCACGGCATATCACCCACAAACCAATGGGCAAGCAAAAATTTCCAACCGAGAATTGAAGGGTATACTCGAGAAAGTTGTAAATCCCTCTAGGAAGGATTGGTCAGTAAGACTAGATGACGCACTTTGGGCATATCGCACTGCATTCAAAACACCCTTAGGTATGTCCCCCTTCCGACTTGTCTATGGCAAAACATGCCATCTACCGGTGGAAATCGAACACAAGGCATATTGGGCAATCAAGATCGTGAATATGGATTGGGAAAGTGCCGGACAAAAGCATTTTTTGGACCTCAATAAGATAGAAGAATTCCGTGCACTCGCCTATAGCAATGCACGAATGTACAAGGAGAAAAAAAAAGCAACGACATGACAAGAAACTATTGCCGCGGCAATTCATGCCAGTGCAACTAGTTCTCTTTTTCAATTCTCGGCTAAAATTTTTCCCAGGAAAACTAAAATCAAGATGGTCGGGACCATTTGAAGTTGTCAAACCATTCTCTCATGGTGCCGTGATAATCAAGTCCATCACTGACGAACATGAATTCAAAGTCAATAGATAAAGATTGACGCACTACAACAGTGCCCATATGGAACGTAACAAATAAGTAGTCACCTTAGGAGATGCATGAGCATGATCTTCGTTCAATATTTTCTTTTTCTTTTTCTTTTTATTTTCATTCTTATTTTTAGGAGATATTTTATTTTTCATCATTATCTTTAGTTTCCAAGTTTTCTTTGTTTTCTTTTCTTTTCACAACAAGACTCACAACCACCATGCTAAGGAAATTCAATGGTGACTACTTGCCACGGCAACCGCAACAGAGGATGCCCCTGCAACTACCTCAGCAGTTGCCACGGCAACAGAAACTATTGATGCCCAGGCAAGTGAACCTGCATCGGTAAATATGGATCAAATCAAAGCAATGCTATTCACGCGGTACCAGTCAGAAGCATTCAACCACCGACCGAAATATGAATCAAGAAAACGGCACGAAGGAAACTTATCACTCGAGGTGACGACCTCTCTGACTAACTCATTTCATTTAGTTTCTTTTAAATTTTGTTTCACTTTTACGTGCATTGAGGACAATGCTTCTCTCGAGTTTGGGGGGGCGTTGGTTTCTAGTTAGTTTCATGTTTAGTTGCATTCATCTTTAGCAATCACATATAGGTTGCATATGTTACTTGACATGCCTTTAATTGGATTTAATTTCTTAAGACTTGTTGAATATCCAATGATGAATTTTTCCACTGCACTTAATTGAAAGAACCTTTAATTTTAGGATTGTATGAAAAGAACATAGAATTTTACTATGGTGCTGAATTTTTTTTACATGGTTGTGGCTTGTTGATTGAAAGAAACTTAGTGAACTTAGGTTGCTTAAAATTTGGGTAAATTTAAAATTTGAAAATTAAAAGTTAAATTCTTGCTAGAGGTGCCCAAAATTGGCTCTAGTCGACTAAAATAAAATGAGAAATTGCTTACTTTGCTAGAGGTGCCCGAAATTGGCTCTAGTGAAAATAAAAATAAATGCCCTGGTAATTAAATTGATAAAATCCTATTGTTCACATAGAATCCTGAAAATCAACTTGTACACAACTACGCACACACATTGTCACAAGCATTATAGTTCGATTCTGGGTAATTTTTGTGTTATTCAAAAAATTAAAAGGTGATCATGCTTTGTGCCACGATTATGAGGGTTAAATTCAAGTTTGAAGCATGTCTTTGATGATTAAAGTCTTGGTAGGTAATTGTTAGTTTGCATTGCTTGAGGACAAGCAATAGTTTGAGTTTGGGGTTGTGATAAGTGTTCAAAAGTACTATTTTTATTACCCTTTTACTCATATTATTGTTAGACTTAGGCTCATATTAGTTGCATAATTAGTCATTCATGCATTAATTCATGTTTCTTCCCACCGTTGAGCTTGATTACATAACTTGGTGATTTTTGTGGAAAAAGATGCTGCTTTGGTGTGCTTTTGTGTGTGTGTAGAATCACTTGCCTAAACAAGGCTGGAACTAGTTGCCAGGGCAATGCATGAAGGAGATGTGGAGCTAGTTGCTAGGGTAATTTTTGACAAGGAATAAGATGATATGGTAGTCGAAATTGATGACTAGATAAGCCTAAGATGACGTGGAGCAAAGCTAAATCCCAAAGGAGTTTGATTTCCATGAAGAGGTTAAAGAGAAATTAAATCCCAAGAAGATAGGAGAAGTTCTAGAAGGAATTTAAATATAATAAAGAATTATATTCTTTAAAGATAATTTAATTTCAGCTTAACTTCCTCATCAAAAAAAGACTTTGACCTAGCCCTATGAATTAAGGATCAAGCCGTCAACTCCAAGGGGAGAGAGATGAGAGAATTTTCGACAAAGAGCAAGGGAGATCTCGACAAGGCTTTGGAGGAATTTCGACAAGGCTTCAACCATTCTTCATCTTTTTCTTTCTTGTTCAATTAGGTTTATGCTAGGAATTCTTTGTCTTGTGTTTCTTTGGAACCTAGCCATGAACTAAATCTATTTGGCTAAGGTTATTGTTTCTTGTGGTTGTGAGAACCAATTGGATTTTGTTTAGGTAATAAGAGTTTGCACTTTCAATTCAAGGTTTACTCATTCTTGGTTCTTATTCTTGTTTGCGAGTGAATTGGGAGAGGATCTCGTAACTTCATCTATTTATCTAATATCGGGAGAGTTAGATTCAAGAAATGAATGAGTATGGTCTTTATCCAATCTATTGATAGTGAAGATTAATTCGGCTTAGGAATAAGTTAAGGATTTTAACGGCTAAGAGGAGCGCAAGATTGGTTGTTGTTCACCCTTGATTCAAGCAGGGATGTATTATCAAGGCGTGCACAAATAGCTAGACTTTCGACTTGGGGATAAGAAGAAACCATTGAAGAACTCTCCGCCGAACCTTGAAGTTGCTGCCCAGCCGCCCAAGTAGTTGCCCAGCTAGTCACCCAGGCAACCATCGATTAGTTGCCAAGGCAACACCGCTGTTCAAGTTGCCACGGCAACTGAGTTGCCCTTGCACTCTTTTACCAAGATGATCCAATCGGCTATCACACCTCAACTCATGATAACCTGGCCTATTCTCTCTCATTTGATTACATTTTCTTTTACTTTATTACTTTCTAGTTTAGCTGTTAGTTAAAACTCATACAATCTTCTACTTGTGTTCTTTTGCTTTTTACAGTGCAAGAGATTAGATTATTGAAGTGGCAGCAATCCCTGTAGAGACGATATCTTTTATACTATAACTTGCGTCATGTACACTTGCACAATTGCGGAGCACTTATTACGCGCAACAATGACATCCTGGTGTATTCTTAGAATAAGGAAGAACATTCTGAACATCTTCGAATTGTATTGCAAACTCTCTAAGAATAGTTAATTATTCACAAAGTTCTCTAAGTGTGAATTTTGGCTATCGAAAGTCTCATTCCTTGGCCATGTCATCTCGGCAGAAGGAATTAAAGTAGATCCGAGAAAAATTCGATCCATCATAGATTGGAGACCTCTAAGGAATATTGGTGAGGTCAAAAGCTTTCTCAGTTTAGCATGGTATTATCGGCATTTTATCAATGGATTTTTATCCATTGCCGCAAGCTTGACAAAGCTAACTCGTAAAGACATGACCTTTGTTTGGTCAGTGAACCAACAACGAAGCTTCAATCAACTTAAACAAGCTCTAACTCATGCACCGGTTCTTATCCAACCAGAATCGGGCGAAGAATTCACTGTCTATACTGATGCATCTCATGTAGGACTAGGCTGTGTCCTAATGCAAGATGGAAAAGTGGTAGCTTACGCTTCAAGGCAACTTAAACAATCCCTACACTTGTACGGGGAGAAATGTAACATGTTCATAGACTACAAGAGTCTCAAATACCTCCTGGCTGAAAAAGATTTGAATCTGAGGCAAAGAAGATGGCTAGAATTGCTTAAAGACTATGATTTGGTTATCGACTACCATCCAGGGAAAGCAAATGTGGTTGCTAATGCCCTTAGTCGCAGACCATACTCAGGTAAACCCCTAAACCTAAATCCTAGAATAATCCATTCGAATTGAATCTTTCTTGTCTTGCAAGTAACCATTCGAATTAGATCTTTCTTGCCTTACAAGTAACTATTCAAAAAATTCTCTTAATGATCTTGTCCTTTTGTTTATAGATTCCTTAGCTACCAATGCTCATTTCCATTTATTCAAAGTGCGAAAATTCTTGTTTGAACATCAAGTTCAATCTAGCTTGATCTCGAAAATTAAAGAACTCCAGCAAACTAATCCAAATCTTCAGAACATCATGTTCAAGCTAGACTCTGAGTCTAATTCTGACTTCTCCCTCAAGTCGAATGGACTCCTCTATTTCAAGGATAGAGTATCTGTTCCAAACAATGAGGAACTAAAATAAGAAATGCTACAAGAAGCTCACCAAAGCTCTTTCTCGATTCAACCGAGATCGATTTAGATGTAGAAGGATCTAAAGCCACTATACTGGTGGCCAGACATGAAATTGGCTATCGTAGACTTCATATTGAAGTGGCTAACTTGTCTGAGAGTTAAAGTCGAGCATCAAGTTCCTATTGGATTGCTCCAACCAATTGAATTCCCTCAGTGGAAATGGGATCGGATTACAATGGATTTCGTTACTGCTCTTCCTTCCACTCCAAGAAAGAATGATGTTGTATGGGTGATTGTTGATAGATTCACAATGTCTACTCACTTCATCCTTGTTCGAATGAACATGAGCTTGGAAACCTTAGCCGAGCTATACATCCGTGAAGTGATTCGATTACACGGTGTACTACAGCTATAATATCTGATCGTGACCCCAAATTTACTTCTCGATTTTGGAATTCTTTGCATAAGGCTCTAGGAGCTAAAGTGCATCTTAGTACAGCCTTTCATCCTCAATCAGATGGACAATCTGAAAGAATAATTCAAGTACTCGAAGATATGCTACGTGCTTATGTTATAGACTTCGAGAAGAATTGGGAGAAATATCTACCCCTAGTAGAGTTTTCTTACAACAATAGATACAAGACATCTATTCAGATGGCTCCCTTCGAAGCTCTATACGGAAGAAAATGTAGAACTCCCTTGTGTTGGTCTGAACTAGGAGGAAACAAAGTATTGGGACCTCAATTGCTCAGAGAAATCGAAGAACAAGTGAAGATCATTCATGATCGATTGAAGGCGGCTTTCAATAGGCATAAAGCTTATGCTGACTTGAAAAGGAGAGACATCTAATACAATGTTGGAGACAAGGTCTTCCTTAAGGTTTCTCCTTGGGAAAAGGTCTTCAGATTTGGAAGAAAAGGAAAGCTCAACCCTCAGTTTATCAGACCATTTGAAATCATTGAAAGGTTTGGTCCAGTGGCCTATCGATTGGCACTTCTTAGTGAATTCGATAAGATCCACAATGTCTTCCATGTTTCCATGCTCATAAGATATAGGTTTGATCCATCTCATGTTCTTGAACCCGAAGAGGTGGAATTGAATCTCGACTTATCATACGAAGAAGAACCAGTCCAGATTCTTGATCGTGAAGTTAGAAAGCTCAGGAACAAAATTGTTCCTCTTGTCAAAGTCTTGTGGAGAAATCACAAGATAGAAGAAGCAACTTGGGAATCTGAAAAAGTCATGAAGAAGCAATATCTTCACCTATTCGATTCAGATAAATTCGAGGATGAATTTATTTTAAGGGGAGGAGAATTGTAACACCCTAAAATTGGCCTAGAAATGTTACCACAATCTAAACTATAGGCTAATTTAATTCATAAGTTAATCAATTCAAAGAAGAAAGAACATTAGCCATCCTTAAGATCAAATAAGTGAAATTAGAACCAAATTGAATTGAAATTAAAACTAGAAGGCACAAATGGAAGGATGGAAATGTGAACATGCAAATGGGATTAAGATTAAGGTCCTTGACGCATGTTCTCAATTGAAGAGAACATGTGCCAATTGAGGATGACTCACTGCTAAGGGAGGGATAATGACCAAACTTATTGTCATCATCATCCCTAATTCATCCACCTTGGCTGAAATAATTGCGAGAGAAAGGGGAGAGAAAAGTTTCATGTAACACCTTCAAATTCAAGCTTCTTGATTTAGCCTTGATCAAATTTAGCTTGGAGAAGGTATAATGCTTGGTTTCAACTTGTTATAGAATGTTTGAATGAGTGATTGATGATGTTCTTGTTGTATAAATTGAATTGGATGATTTTATGTGTGTTAGGATTATGTTAGCTTCAATTTGAACTTGAAATTGTGAATACTAGTAGCCAATTTGATAAAGGAAATATCTATGGTTGCTGGAAATTTGAGAAATGTGTACATGGTTGGAAACAGTCTTGATTAGGGACTATTTTGGATAGTGAAAATGTTAAAACATGCCAATTGAATATAGAATCGTATTTTGATTATGTATGTAGATGAATTGAAGATAGAATAGAATAGATAACTTGCTGGAAATGTGAAAGCACCTAATTGGATTAGTTAAATTAGGTAATGTACTGCTCAATTGGTAAATTGGATGTGCAATGTTGATCAAATAGATCAAACTGGGTTCAACATGATAATGCCCTATTTTAAGCACATTTCTAGGTGTATTAAACTGACTTAGACATGTAAGAACATTAAAATGAATTGAATTTCCATGTTAGAACATGGTTAAAATGAGTTAAGAAGCTAGAAACTCAACCTAGTGTAATCTGCCCATAATGCTCTGTTCTAGGCAATAACTTTGAAAATTAATTATAAATTGTATAAAATGAATTTGAGGCTGACATTTATATGGACAACACCTTGATATCTCTAAATTCATTTGGAGAAAACATAACTGAATTCGGGGTTGTAGAATGAAATGTAGAGAAGAAACACTAGGGACAGTGCAAACTGTCCAGTGTAGCAAATTACCCTGTCTTTAAATTAAAAACTGTATTAATTGGAAAAGAACTAAAATGCAAGCCTTATATGGTTATAAATAAAATTATGTTATCTTTCCAATGGTATAAACCAATTGAAATTCTGACGTACGGAATGAAAGTTATGCATGATTAAGTGACTAGATTGCAAGCTGTCGGGCAGCAGCAGTATAGGTAATTGCACATTGTTTTGTGGCAATTTGTAAACTGTTTTGTTAACAATTTTAGGACATTGATTATGCCTTGCTTTACATGAACTAGAGTATAAATAAGTGTAGTTAAGTGTAGTGGAGAATGTATATAAACTTGCTACTAAATTTGTGTATGTTGTATACTCGTGACATTGTCTTGATTTAATGAGTATGTGAACTTATTTTGATATGTATTTGTTTGTGCAATGTGATAGAACCAGGAGTAAACTTGGTGGAAGAGGATATAGTGGATCATCATAAAGCCAAGAACAAAGGAGTGTGGATCCAAGACTAGCTAAGCTTGGAGTATTGTGAGTGTAGTTATCTTTAGGGTTAAGACTTATCTCTAGGGTTAGGACTAGGTCCTATCAATGCATGCTTGTTTACATTCTTGAAATGTTAAATGAACCTAATTATGGACTTGACTTAATAAGGGAAGAATGACTAGTAATGCATGAAGTTCGATCACATCTTGAATACATGTTTTATTTGAATGTTAAGCTTGTTTAAATGGTACATTGGTGCTTGTATGTGTCATGATGCATGTGATCGAATGCTAAAGAACTTGCTTGAGATATCATCTCATCTTGATAAAATGAAACATGAGAATTACATGATATGTGAGCTATAGCTCAATCGGCTTAAGGGCCTAAAATGAAATGATCTTGCTTGACATGATCTTGATCTTCAAATACTTGTATAAATGGTAAATCAAACAACCTTGGTAGCTAGTTGGAATAGGTAGAAGGGCATGCCTTAGAGTCTAGATCTCATTGTGTCAGGGTGGACTACGGTCTAGGGCTAAATCCCTATTTGGCGACAGATGGAGGGTACGTATATGTTCTTTGGCGACAGTATGAGGGTTGACCAGTACTACGGTGCATCTTGTGGTGACTGTTGGTTGGAGACTCGATTACCTATACAAACTAAGTACCAAAGGGGTTGTTTAATTGATAACACATGAAATAACAATCCAATAACACATGTTACTTGTCTTGAAAGCTATACACTGAATGTTACTTGACATGAAAGCCATGAGTTGTATGTTACTTGTCATGTAAGCATGACTTACTTGATTTCTTGTTTTGTAAGCATGATGTGCTTGATTCTTGATATGAAAACATGAAGTATGATTTCTTGTTTCTTGTATCCTATACTAGCCGAATGTTATATCCTTAGTTAGGATTACTCTATTGCTTGAAATCCTTTGCTAGGATTATCTTAATGCTTGAAATCCTTAGCTAGGATTATACTTGATTAAATGACACATAACTTGACATAACAAATGGTTAAATCTAGTACTACCTCACCAAGTACATTATTGTACTTATCACTCTCGTTTTCATTCTTCCCAACTACAGGATAAAGGATACGAGTGTTGCTTGATCTTGAAGCCTGATTACTTGAGCTCGAAGCAAGCCACAAGCATAGTTAAAGTATGATTTCATACTCGTTTTGTATATCTCCTAGATTGGTGGCACTAGATTGTATAGACTTTAGCTTGATCATGCATTTTGGAACACTTGAATTTGTATATCTATATATGTTCTTGTTCTTGAATGGGCCTACTATGTTATGAACCTATTGTCAAGTATGTAATGAACTTAAAGTATTTGTAATGGAATGTTGTTTGCTGCGCATATGATGAAATTGTATTGGAATGATCAAGTGTTGATCTAGTTTACCTTGGAACATTCATATACTTTGTTATTGTACATGACTTGCTTGAATTGAAAGTAGGATGATCGAACCATGCTTGCTTGGATTCCAGTTGAATGCCTTGGGAACTATATGGTCACTTGTGTGTGTATGTATACCATGATGTATGTGTTTAGGTATTAGCATGATGATTGCCGAATGCATAGGAATAGAGTATGGCTTGAATGGAAATTACTTACATGTAAATTAAATGACCAAATGATCATGTTTAGAAATCTAGGTATGTCATGTTATTTGTAACAAACTAAGAAACAATGAAATGAAATAGAATTATGTTACAAGCTTAGTTCATTAGAATGATAGAGATAAAATGAAGTAAATTGTATTGTTTAAGTAGTAACCTATAATGTAAGTATGAAAGGAAACAATTATATGGCTTATTCGAATGCCTATGATGTCCTGAAATCAAATGAATGCTTGGTTGCTTGTTAGTTAAGTAAGTATACTTAGTTTCTTATTGGATAATTAACTCATCTAATAGGGATGAATTATCAATTCTTGCCTTGTTGCTTGCTTGTTCTTGTATTGGCTTGTCCTTGTTCTTACTTAAGTAATGCTCCCGAGCCGGTTTGCTACTAGCCCTGGTAGGGGGTGTTACAGGCCCATCCTCGATTACATCCCAAAGAGCGTAATCATTGGATTTGATGAATAGCCTCATCCAGTTCTTCCAATATGGGTAGTTTTCCCCATTGAAGAAATATGGTTTCGTGATGGATTGTGACTCGCACAAGCTTTGATCCAAGGTAGATGCCATGACTTGATTGTAACTTCTCCAAGATCGACTCAAGAGGATGTTAATCCTTGCAATGAGTGTAGCTCTAATACCAATTGTTGAGTTGATCAAACAGTGGCAATTGGACAATAAGGGTGAATTGACTATTTAAAAGTTGAAGGGTGCAAGATGGAAATGTAAAAATTGGACACAAGCAAAATTAGGGTGGTTCAAGCTTAGAACAAGAGGGGGTGAATTGGTTACTTAAAAGTTGAAGGGTGCAAGATGGAAATGTAAAAATTGGACACAACTAATTTAGGATGGTTCAAGCTTAGAACAAGCTCTACATCCACTGCCTCAGCACCCTACTGAGGATTTCAACAATTCACTCACTGAATTTGTCCCCTTTTCTCGGCTTAGTAGGAAACTGTTACAATCGATCAAAACTTTCTACCAAAAGCTTGATCCAAGACACTCTTACAAAGAGAAATTGTGGTAAACAAAAAAATGCCTCTAAAAGGTAGATAAGTTTACCCAATTACAAGTTCACACAAACCAAAACTTGAATAAAAATGAATACAATAAAACCTCTCAAGAGGGTTACAAGAATTTGACTCTATAAGGCTCAAAAGGATTAGATTTATGCTTGAATGTGCTTGACTTGTTCAATTGTTGTTAATGTAGCGTTTTAGGCTTGCTTTTATACCCTTTCATTGATTTCTATCTGTTTGGGTAATTGGAATCATCAATAGAGCCGTTCGGCTCCCTTTTCCCACCATTAATGCACTTCTGCAATCTATCGTATCGGTACACAAACAGCTGTATCGATATCTGTCTCAAAATAGAAAGAGTCGTTGTGTACAAAATACATGAGCATATCGATACGTGGGAAGGCGTATCGATATGACCTCAGTGTAAAAGAAGGGGAGTATCGAAACGGACAAGGTTGTATCGATACAATTTTGCTCACTTGGGCAACTGCCAAAACCTGTTTTAGTACGCCACGTAAGCGTATCGATACGGGTTAACTGATTTTCAAAATCGCGTGTTCCCAATAACTGACAAGGCAACATTCGAATAATAAATAAAAAGATTGTAAAAATCTTAACCCCCATATCGATACGGTGGTAGCCGTATTGGTACATTATTCTTTAAATCTTAAACCTAGTATAAAGGTCGTATCGAAACAAATGGCACCGTATTGAAACGCCTTAGAAAAAACCTTAGCCCATATGAAGGCCGTATCGAAACAGATACTTACAGTGGCCTTTTAATTTAAGCCCGTATCGAAACGCTCAAGGGCGTATCGATACGCATGGACGTAAAAGTTGAATTTGGCTTTAAAAACACTTAGATAAATTTATGGGGTTTAAGTTTTTGACTTTGAATAATTTTGTACTTGAAAAATCCTTGTCAATTGTGAGTCTTTGAGATACTTAAAAATTTATTTTCTTTTACAACTAGGTCCTTAAACAATTTGTTATATCAAAATCAAACTTCGGTTTTACAGTGAGAGAATCAGGTTGTCGATCATCTTTCGAGATTCAAAGCAAGCAGCGAAGATGGAAATTAAATAAAAATTGTCAATGCATTCTCTGATGAAAAGTTTTTTTGTTGTGGATGCAACATTGTGGTGAGTTGATTTTGTTAATTACTTGACACAAGAAGGCAAGATTTCTTCGTGATGCAACTAAATATCATTGGAATGAACCTTACTTGTTCAAAGTTTGCAATGATAATATCATTCGATGTTGTGTACCGGAGGAAGAAATGATGTCAATCTTACAATATTGTCATAATGCTTCTTATAGAAGGCATTTTGGTGGCATGTAAATGACCACAAAAGTCCTTCGACATGGATTTTATTGGCCTTCATTCTTCAAAGATGCCCATGAGTTTACCTAATGATGTGATTGTCATCAGCACACAGGGTCAATGTAACCCCTAGACCCGGCATAGTCGCAAGACCAGACTGAACTGTTACACGGGGTTTACTAAAGAAAACCCGTAAAGGTTCGCTTTGGTAAACAAACTTTTTTCTTTTATATATGTAAAATTATTAACCTAAGTGTACATACTGGCAGTGTGTGAAATTACAACTCAATCAGGCATCGATTTGACATCCAATTGCAACGACTTGCATTTAAGGACCGATTTGCAAATTTGAGAAATTATAGGGACTTATTGCGAAATTAAAGTTACCAATATTCAATTAGTTAGGTTTCATACTCTCATGTCAAATTTTAGCTCAAATTGATCATCCAAACTCACTCAATTGCATTCACATTAGTCAGGGACCAAAACGTAAAGGTACGAAACATCAGAAGATTCCAAATAACCAACTTACCTAACACCGTATCGGTACACTTGGGCACTGTAGCGAACTTTTTTCTAAATCTCTTAAAAATTATAGGTTTTATAAGTTATGTGCTACGGGTTGTCCCCAAAACCATTCTTTGAAAATTGGTTTTAAAGGGGATCACTTTTAAAAATCACCATTCATTTGAAAACAATAAAAAACTTAGAGTCGCCACCGACCACTTGGGTAAGGTATGCCAGACACCATAGAAAACTAGAGATTCAATATGAAAGGGTTAGAGAGTTAGTTGCGCATGGGGAAGGATTAGAACCCCCATCACGCCCGAGAATCGGTACCTGAATATTTGTTGCTTTCAAATTGATGGAATTTGTTTCAATTTGAATTGAATTAAAATCGGCGCACTTAATTGAAAATTTGTCCTTGATTACACAGGCTTTATAAAATTGGTGGGTCAGAAATAATTGGACATTTAATTAATAAGGTTGACGATACATCGGACCATAGATTAAACCGACATCGAATAAGCCTGACTTCCGTGTTAATTTATGGTTCGAATCCTGCACGTCACCTTTATGCATGATTCAAGCATCTTAAATATGATGTAATGACTTGGTTAAGTTTTAATTTTACCTTGAGTCGGTAAGGATTAATTCAAACATTTGGTCAACATCCTTTAAGCTCAGACTATTATGACACAAATTTCGAAATTAATGACTACCTCCCTTTTATGAGTGAAATTAATTAACACGGACAAATGAATGTCAAATAAAATGAATGTCGGAAAATTAAACACACAAAGGCCCACTAAAATTCCTAACCTAAAAGGCCCAAATTATGAAAATTTAATTAGTGATCTAGTTACTAATTAGGTGATTCTAGTATTAACCCTAAATTAATTAAACCCTAAAAAAACTAGAAAACCCTAACCAATTATGGATTATCTTGTACCATAATGATTAATTCAATCAGTTTTAAACTAGTGTTTCAATAAGCCAAGAACACTACTTAAAACAAACTGAGTTAATTAACTATGGTTTAAAATTAAATGTCGATCTAAACTTGCAACTAATTTTATCCCAATAGTGATTAGGAAATGTTAAATTAATTTAATGAATTTAGCATTTATCTCAATAAAGTCAAGGATAATTTTGAATTCACTGAGTTAATGAATTTAATGAGACAGTCACACGATCTTAAACTAATTAATTAGCCTACTTCTAATCTAAGGCTAATCTAACAAGCCCTAAAACCCAAAACAAAGCCAAGGATAAACTACCTAAACTAAGAGCTCTAAGCCCAAAGCAACAAGGGCCACACAAAACTAAAGAAACAAATAAAACAAACATATATTAACTATATAACCAAATATTGCATATCATGAAATTGCATGCTTTAAAAGAATTATATTAGATACTTTAGAAACTATATTATATATATTATATATTATGTGTATTAAAAAAGGCACACATCACACAAAAAACATACTATATGATAAAACTATATATTATATGGGAAACTATATATTATATTATATAAGGATTATAGGTTATATATCTTACAAAGTCTATATTATACTAAAAAAACTATATTATATACTTTACAAGAACTATATCATATATACCATAGATTATATATATTATGAGAAACATATATTACATGAAAAACCAAACACTATACAACATACATATTAAACAACATGCACATATTATTGCAAAAAACACATAAAATAAACAATTGGAATGAACTGGAAGCTAAATTACAGTGCTGAAATTAAAACAAGTATAAAAAAGGCGATGCGACAAGGAATCCAAAAATCTAGGGACCAGGGATGTGATTAAAAAGGCGAAATGGCTTAATGGCCGCAATTATCCCATACGGGGGACCTATAATGTGATTTTAAAAAGCGAAATCCTTGGGGCGTGAATATGGAGAGACATAAGGAATTATAATGCAATTAAACCAATTTTAAAAAGGGGCGAGTATATATTACAAACCATTCTTTTTTTGCCTCTTTTGGTATAAACCAAAGCTGAACTCTCTCAAACCCCTTCATCCCCAAACCCAGAAAACATCCTTCTCTCCAGATTCCGGTCAGTGACCACCGAATGACGACCGGCAAACTCAAAACCCAACAAAAACTGCTCCCTTTTTCGTTCTAAACACAAATTTGAAACCCTTTTTCTTCAAAACTAAGCCCTTTTACCCTTGAAACCTCAAAAATAGAAACGAAAACGAACCCATTTTAAAAAAAAACAAGTAAAACCCCCAACGCTTAACCCGATTCACTCTTTCTAGTCTTGGAAAGATCCACAAAGCTTATCATCGGAAGGGATAAGGGTGAAACTCTCACGAAATGAAGCGACTGACGACGAAGGTAAACAAACTCAAACTCTAGTTTCTATATGTATACATATGCTTCGATGATGATAATGATATGAAAAAAAGAGAAAGGTTACCTCTCAAAAGCTTTGAGGCTTTCTGCCTTTTTTTTGCTTTCTATTTCACTGATTTTCGGAATGAAAATGTTACGATGTTTAGGGAATCTTGTTATATACCCGAAATTACATTTGATTAAAAAATGAGGATGAAATTTGAAGATCCCCTATTGGCTAATACATGTCCTTTTTGTTTGGATTCAATTGATATTCTGCCATTCTGATTTGGTCGCTTTGCTCCCTGAAATCTGATGTTGCTGTTGAAACATACTAGTGCTCCTGACGTTCTTGTTTGTTTTGTTTTGCACGACGTGACTACTTGGTGGAGGAGCGGACCATCGGGGCTATCGAGAATAAGGAGCTGGAGGCTGGGTGTGTGGTGCACGCGCGAGTGAGGAATGTGAAAAGCTGGTGCGTGGAGCGTAATAGAGTCGATAGGATGCTGTCGTGAATCTCATGCGCGAGCCAAGTGAGTTGAATGGTTTCTTTCAAATCCGATCTGGACCATCAGATCTATCTTGGATCTTACGGCTGAGGATCGACTGCGCATGGAGACAACAAGGGCATTAGGGTTTTTTGGTTTAATTAATGTTGGACCCAAAATGGGCCATGTAATATAATGTATATTTTATATTTGTTTGAACTTTGTAATATTGGACTTTATGATAATAAAATGGGCTGTTTATTAATTTGATACTCTTTTTTAGATTTTCAAATTTATCTTATAATAATAATAACAATAACATATAGTAATAATAATAAGATAACACTAATAATAATATACTAATAATTTTTAGGTTTTTTTAATTGGATAATAACATATAAGAATATACCAATAATATGGTAACGCATATATACATATATACCACTTAGTAATTTTTTTGGCTTTAAAAACATAACATATAATATGATAATAGACAGTGTAATAAGCAATAATACCTATATATATATATATAAACACTTAACTAAAATAGAACTAGTAATTAATTTATAATAATTTTTTATTTTCTTTTTTAGGTTTTAATAGAAGGATAAAGTAGAAAGAGCCCAATTTTTAAATAGTGGTAGCATATATAAGCCCATTATTGTAAAAAAAACAAAAACGAAAATGGGTCCACCCTGGACAAAATTAGTGATTACAGGCACTGTATTGGTACGCCCTTGATGGTTCATAATTTCCAAATTCCTGTGGCACAAAAATGTATCGATACGGTACCCTGTACCAAAACGCCTAGCCAATTTGGCCTTGGCCCGTATTGATACGCACCAACCCGTACCGATACACTGAGCCTGTTTGGGCTTAACCATACTGATACGATGGGTCGCGTACCGATACGCCTGGACTCAGAATAATATCTTTTGCTTGTTTAACATACAATTAAGCTAAGTAAACACTTAATCATGCTTCTAGGACATAAACAACATAAACTAGGATCAAACCTCAGCCAAAACACAAGAAACATCAACTATACGTGTTATCTTGCATCAAAAGGAAAATATAGGCATGCAACCTACGAACCAAGCCAAACGAGATACTAAAAACCATACCAAGGCATAAACAAAATATAACAGGCCATCTACAAGATCAAAAAACAATATAAACTTGCTCAAACAGGGAGTTGAACAGCATCTCCCAAAATCATAAAGAATCCCCCATTGCACTTATTAAACATAGTCTACTTTGGAAACATACGTTCGTATAAGAAGTCCTTGGATCACCTTAACATGCTTGCTGCCTCTGAACCTCTAATTCTCTGCATTGATGGACAAAGAGAGCGTAAGCACAATAGGATTAGTGAGGAGTTCTCAAAAACAACACACAATCAATGCATTTTAAAACCGGTTTCTATACCACATTGAAATCACTTTTCAATCCATGATTAAATCATCATTTAAAAACATCATGTCTTCAAAACCATGTAACACCCCATTTAAAAAATCATCTAGAAAACTAAGTCTGAGGTGCTTAAAGAAACAAGGAAATTAACTTGTATTCCAAGTTAGCACGCGATCAAGTACACAGAAACTTAATACGTAAGATAAAATTTAATTAGCCAACCAAGCAACCATGTCTAGGACTTATTCTACAAGGTAACTTCACATTTAGACATAAAGTCATATACGATCAATAAGTTTTTTTCAACTAGGCTATACTCTAATGGTTCTCTTATTGTTAAACTAAGGTCTTCAAGGATATCGAAATAGGTGATTATGTTTCTATACTAAGTTCATTTCCTATTTATTCAACTATTTAACTTCTTTGCATTATTAGGGTAAGAATTTATAATGGTTCCCCTACTCACATCTAGATCTTTACCAAATATTCACATGTTCAAACCATTATCAAAAGCCCACTACTATCTAACATAAACATCTAATAAACATCAAGTACTAATCAGTAAATAAAAGAGGACACTACAAACATCATCATTCAAAGTGCTTACATATCAATCTTACATCCTAGTTTAGTCATAAAACATATATACAATGCCAAAAGAGAACTATATGCTCTAACATGGACCCTAGTGCCGCCATCCTAGGAGTACAAGGAAACAAAACATACAATAAGCTTCTTGTGATCTTGTCCAACTTCCCGAAAATCCAACAAAACGAGATCAACCTGAAACGAATCAGGAGGTAAGAATGTAAGTAAAGATTACTTAATGAGGTAGTCGAACAAAATGATGAGGAAAGCAAAAACAATTCATGTAGTATCCTACTTAACACTAATCTAAGTCTTGTATATATATATATATGAGAGGTATATCTAGAATTCGAATGGGAGTATAATTCTTTGAGGGATTAGAAGAACTTAATTCGATATACTTATCACAAAACAATATCAATATAGGGTCTATTGAAATCAACATAACTTACTTATAAAGCAAGCAACAGATTTAAATTCCATGATCATATAAGTAAGTTTAATACTAGTATCCCAAATACAAAATAATGTCCTTGGAGATATTACAAGTATCATGCATTTCTTTAAGTGACGTAGACTTGAATTTAAACAATCTAGGTACTCAAATCACATGACGTCGATCGTCAAACAAGGGTACCCAAAGTACCAAACAAGGGACCAAAGTCCAAATAAGGGACCTTAGTCCAAACAAGGGACCGTAGTCTGAACAAGGAGCTCTATTGACTCTATTGCATGCCAATTGTACCTAAGACTGACTGAAACAAAGGCTTTTTCTTGTATTTAACACATCATTTTCGTAACAAGTTGAATATAGCTTTACGTTTAGAGAATCATCTCTCAATCATTCGAGCTTTCCACATAGCATACATCATTTGATTGAGCTTCATACATTATAAGTACACTCCATTTTTTACATTATCGTAGAAACAATTGTTTGGTAGTACTTACCTCCCCACCGATCTAAAGCACATGCAAAATTTAATTGGCATATAAACAGGACGTAATAAGATTGAATGAATTGCTCGGGATAGTTTTAAGCTACCCCAAGGTTCTAACTATACTCACAGATTTAACCGAGCTACTCTTGTCCCTGAATATCGATTCATTTTTGTCTTTTTTCTTTAATTTGTTCGATCCCTTTATTGTCTAGTCATAGCAAGGATACAACTATGCATTAGCATTATATTTATCACCCAATTGCTTAATCAATCAATATACATATATATATATATATATATATATATATATCAACTAGAGATAATTTCACATTAACATTCAAACTATCCACCAATTATGTCTATGTATTTCAGCACTTTGAAATTGTTATGGCGACATGTATACTCATCAAACAACTCTTAAAGCATTAATTCACATCCAAACTTGTTATGTTCTTGTAGCAATAATCCTAATCTTTTAACAATATTCGAAATAGTCACTCATACAACCATGGATATTCAAAACAGTTCCTTAAATCATTTTACACAAATTTCATTCCTAACTCATAAAATGTGTTTCCCTTCTTGTACGCAACCTATTCCCCTGTTTTAGAAACTGAATTTAATTCATTGGTTGCACTTAATCCATTGAAAAGTCCTAACTTAAGATGCATTGACTAATTTCATCCCCAATAACAACTATTCGACTCACAAGCTTAGTGTTTTAAGTCACCATCAATTACACACTTAAATTGAGCTGTCTGAAACTTCACAAGCATGCATCTAATCATAGTTTACACATATTGCATGAAACCTATAACCACTCTAATGGAGGAAGAACAACATCATGAGAATTCATATTCAACTCAATCAATAATCTATAACAATTTATATAATTTCCACTCCTAATTCTAAACACAAGAAAGTAGTAAGGATACTTACTTTCCTACTCTATGAACCGATATAAGCTTAAGATCACAAGCTTGGGGTTTTCAATTTCATGCTTCCATGACTAGGGGCATAAGCTCTCTTTCTCTCCATCATTCGGCTTCTCTCAAGGGGAAGGGGATGACCATTTTTGGAAGTAGAATCCAAATGGCCGAACCCCTCCCTTCATGGTTAAAGTTCAAGGTGCCATGTGTACAAACCCTCCCACATTCGTTTATTAAGCATGCAAACCTTAAGTTACAAAACATGTTTAGCTTAGTCACTTAATTAAGGCTCTCTTCTTTTCCTTTCTTTTGATATGGTCCTAAGCTATGGATTAATCTAGGTTGTTCAAGGAACAAAGTGTTCAAGAATTACACATTTGATAACATAATTCTTTCTAGATTAATTTTAGGGGTATTACAATTCCCTCCCCTTAAGGAAATTTGTCCCCAAATTTACCTGAAGAAAAGAGGTGAGCATATTGCTTCTTCATGTCAGATTTAGGCTCCCAGGTAGCTTCTTCTCTTTTATGATTTCCCCAAAGCACTTTAACTAAAGGAATTGTTTTATTACGAAGCCTTTTGAGTTCTCTATCTAGGATTTGAATTGGTTTTTCCTCGTAAGACAAATCTGGGTGGAGTTCTACTTCTTCTAGTTCTAACACATTGGAAGGGTCAGAACGGTACCTTCGAAACATAGATATATGAAATACGTTGTGGATCTTATCGAATTCTTTTGGAAGAGCCGGACAATAAGCCATAAGACCAATTTTTTTTGTAATCTCAAATGGTCCAATAAAACGAGGACTAAGCTTTCCCTTTTTCCCAAATCTAAAAACCTTTTTCCAAGGTGATACCTTTAGAAATACTCGGTCACCCATGGCATAATGGATATCTCTCATCTTTAAATCGGCATAGGCTTTTTTTCTATCCAAGGCCTCTTTTAGTATGTTATGGATAATACGTACCTGCTCCTCTGTTTCTCGGAGTAGTTCGGATCCTAAGGCCTTACTCTCACCCAGTTCAGATAAGCATAAGAGAGTTCTACATTTCCTCCCATATAGGGCTTTAAAAGGAGTCATTCGAATGAATGTTTGGTAACTATTGTTATAGGAGAATTCAATAAGAGACAAGGATTTCTCCCAGCTCTTTCCCAAGTCAATCACACAGGCTCGCAACATGTCTTCTAAGATTTGAATCACTCTTTCAGATTGTCCATCTGATTATGGATGGAAGGCTGTACTGAGGTTTGTCTTGGCTCCAAAAGCCTTTTGTAGAGAACTCTAGAATCTGGAGGGAAATCTGGGATCTCGGTCTAATATAATAGAGGTGGGTACCTCATGCAACTGGATTACTTCTTTTTATACAACTCAGCTAACTAGTCCAAGCTCATACTCATTCGAATAGGTATGAAATGAGCCGACTTAGAAAATCTATCCACAATCACCCACACAACATCATTTCTTCTTGGTGATAAAGGCAATCCACATACAAAGTCCATGGTTATACTAACCCACTTCCACAGGGGTAGTTTGATGGGTTGCAAAAGTCTCGTAGGTACCCGATGCTCTAATTTAACCTTCTGACAGGTTAGGCATATAAAGATATAATAACTAATAGTTAACTTCATTCCCGGACACCAGTACAAATCCTTTAAGTCTTTATACATCTTAACAGATCCTGGATGAATCGAAAAGGGACTAGAATGTGCTTCTTGAAGTATTTCTCTCCTAAAAACCTCATCACTGGTATACAGACTCTATTTCGAAAATAGAGTAACCCATTAGGTTTCAAAGAGAAATCTGGATTAGGTTCGGTTTCAAGTTTGCACAGGATCTTCTGAAGTTCGAGATCCGTTTGTTGCAGAGTTCTGATCCTCGAGATTGAATCTGATTGAACCTGGAGTTCATATAGGAGCTTTCGAATTCTCTGCAATTTAAAATGTGCATTGATTGCAGTCGGGGCTACAAATCAATGGAACATTCTTAGATGAGAAGTTTCAAGGCTTTGTATGAACAAGATTTAATTATAATTCATTCATGATCTTACCAATTGAACTTCAGCAACTGAGCGCGTCAGCCACTACGTTTGCTTTTCCCAGGTGGTAATCAATGATCAGGTCATAGTCTTTGAGAAACTCTATCCATCTTCTTTGCCTGAGATTTAAGTCTTTTTGAGATAGAAGATATTTGAGACTTTTATGATCAGTGAATAAGTAGCACCTTTCACCGAACAAGTAGTGTCTCCAGATTTTGAGGGCAAAAACTACTGCAGCTAATTCAAGATCGTGGGTCAGATAATTTAGCTCATGAGATTTTATTTGGCGAGAAGCATAGGCTACAACCTTTTCGTCTTGCATCAAAACACATCCAAGTCCCAGGTGAGATACATCACTAAAGACTATGTAGACTTTTCCCGACTCGGGTCGTGTCATGACGAGAGCATGAGTAAGAACTTGCTTCAATTGGTCAAAGCTTCGTTGCTGACTTTTTGACCAAACGAATGCCTCATCTTTTCAGAACAAATTAGTCAAAGTTGCAGCTAAAGTGGAGACTCCCTTAACGAACCTCCGATAGTATCCGGCTAACCCCGAGAAACTTCTAACTTCTCGAACATTCATTGGTGGCAACCAATCAACTATTGATTGAGTGTTCTTAGGATCAACTTTGATTCCCTTAACGGAAATTACGTGGCCGAGAAAAGATACTTATGATAGCCAAAACTCACATTTGCTGAGTTTTGTAAAGAGTTGGTGATTTTGAAGAGTTTGCAGGACGATTCAGAGGTGGTTCGAATGTTCGTCCTTATTTTTGGAGTAGATGAGGATATCATCGATAAAAACTACCACAAATTTATCCAAGAACAGCTTGAAGACCCGATTCATTAGGTCTATAAAGGTAGCAGGTGCATTGGTTAGGCCGAACGGCATCACAAGGAATTCGAAATGTCCATATCGAGTTTTGAACGCCGTCTTTGATACATCTGACTCCCTAACTTTCATTTTATAATATCCAGATCAGAGATCGATCTTTGAAAACACGATAGCATTCTTGAGCTGATCAAACAAGTCATCAATTCTAGGTAGAGGATACTTGTTTTTGATGGTGAGTTGATTTAGTTACCGATAGTCGATGCAAAGTCTCATTGATCTATCATTCTTTTTGACAAACAATATAGGTGCTCCCCAAGGAGATGAGCTAGGCCTAATAAAGCCTTTATCTTGCAATTCCTGCAACTACTTCTGGAGTTCCTTTAGTTCAATCAGAGCCATCCGATAAGGAGTGATGGACATAGGGTTGGATCCAGGTTGAACTTCGATCTTGAATTCTACTTATCAAGTCAGATGCAATCCCGGAAGTTCCTCGGGAAAATGTCAGGAGATTCAGAAATGGTTAGAATAGATTCTAAAGCAGGCCGAGCCTCATAAAACTCAGACATACCAGCAAGAACAGAATTTGATTTTTGGGACATATAATCTAACAAAAGTATGGATTCTTTACCCAACCCATGAAGGTAATGTCTTTTCTTATCACAATCTACCCAAGCTCGGTGCCTTCCTAACCAATCTAACCCCATGATTAGATCGATTTCGTTAAAAGGCATGACTAAAAGATCGGCAAGATAATGAATGCCTTGTATGAATAGGGGGCAGTTCCTGCACATTCGATTTACATTAACCCTATCTCCTAAGGGATTGGTGACAGTAAGATTACATTCAATGGCTTCAAAGGTTAAATGGAATCTTTCAATCAAAGTGGAACAAATAAAGGAGTGGGTTAAACCCGAGTTGAATAAAGCATAGACAGGGTTAGCATATAATTTGATTGTACCTATAATAACATCAAGAGATTCTTCATCTTCTCGTCCCTAAATGTGGTATACTCGAGTAGGGGCTCGAGACTCCTAATGTGTAACGAAGGAGGCTTGACCTCGATTTCTCCCAAAGTTCCTAGATCGGGCTTGTTTCAGACCTTTACCTTGAGATGATTTATGTTTGAGGATACACGAGCTGTCACTTTATTCAGATTCTGTGGACAATCTCTGACGTAGTGATCCAACCCTCCACACTGGAAACAAGCATTTGTTTGTTTCTTACATTGACCCGAATGATAGTTCTGACAGAATTTGCAAATATGAGCTTGAGACTCTCTGTCTAAATTCCCTGAGATAAAAACAGAGTTGGAAAGCATCGAAGGCCTACCTATTGTCGGGGGTTTGGGCATGTTTAAATTCCATGACCATATAAGCAAGTTTAATACTAGTATCCCATATACAAAATAATGTCCTTGGAGATATTACAAGTATCATGCATTTCTTTAAGTGGCGTAGCCTTGATTTTAAACAGTCTAGGCACTCCAATCACATGATGTCAATCGTCAAACAAGGGTAGCCGAAGTACCAAACAAGGGACCGAAGTACAAACAAGGGACCGTAGTCCGAACAAGGAACCATAGTCCGAACAAAAAGCTCTATTCACTCTATGGCATGCCAATTGTACCTAAGACTCGTCGAAACCAAGGCTTTTTCTTGTATCATAACACGTCATTTTCGTAACAAGTTGAGTATAGCTTTACGTTTAGAGAATCATCTCTCAATCATTCGAGCTTTCCAAATAGCATACATCATTTGATTGAACTTCATACATTATAAGTACACTCCCCTTTTTACATATCACAAAAACAATTGTTTAGTAGTACTTACCTCCCCGCCGATCTTAAGCACGTGCGCAATTTAATTGGCATATAAACAGGACGTAATAAGATTGAATGAATTGATCGGGATAGTTTTAAGCTACCCCAAGGTTCTAACTATACTCACAGATTTAACCGAGCTACTCTTGTCCCTGAATATCGATTCTTTTTTGTCTTTTTTCTTCAATTTGTTCGATCCCTTTATTGTCTAGTCATAAAAAGGATACAACTATGCATTACAATTACTTTTATCACCCCAATTGCTTAATCGATCAATATACATACATATATATATATCAACTAGAGATCATTTCACATTAACATTCAAACTATCCACCAATTTTGTCTATGTATTCCAACACTTTGAAATTGTTATAGTGACATGTATACTCATCAAACAACTCTCAAAGCATTAATTCACATCCAAACTTGTTATGTTCATGTAGAAATAATCTTAATCTTTTAAAAATATTCGAAATAGTCACTCATACAACCATAGATATTCAAAACAGTTCCTTAAATCGTTTTACACATGAATTTCATTCCCAACTCATAAAATGTGTTCCCTTCTTGTACGCAACCTATTCCTCTGTTTTAGAAACTAAATTTAATTCATTGGTTGCACTTAATCTATTGAACAGTCCTAACTCAAGATGCATTTCCTAATTTCATCCCCAATAACAACTATTCAACTCACGTTTTAAGTCACCATCAATTACACGTTTAAATTGAGTTGTCTGAAACTTCATAAGCATGCATCTAATCGTAGTTTACACATATTGTATGAAACCTATAACCATTCTAATGGAGGAAGAACAAAATCATGAGAATTCAACTCAATCAATAATCTATAACAATTTATATAATCTCCAATCCTAATTCTAAACACAAGAAAGTAGTAAGGATACTTACTTACGTACTCTATGAATCGATATAAGCTTAAGATCACAAGCTTAGGGTTTTCAATTTCATGCTTCCATGGCTAGGGGCATAAGCTCTCATTCTCACCATCATTCGACTTCTCTCAAGGGGAAGGGGTTGACCATTTTTGGAAGTGGAATCCAAATGGCCGAACCTCTCCCTTCATGGCTCAACTTCAAGGTGCCATGTGTACAAACCCTCCAACATTCGTTTATTAAGCATGCAAACCTTAAGTTACAAAACATGTTTAGTTTAGTCACTTAATTAAGGCTCTCTTCTTTTCCTTTCTTTCGATATGGTCCTAAGCTATGGATTAATCTAGGTTGTACAAGGAACAAAGTGTTCAAGAATTACACATTTTATAACATAATTCTTTCTAGATTAATTTTTGCAGTATTACAAACCATGCACTTTAACCTTTCAAAAACCAGTATATTAAACCATATGCAACATATATCATTAAACCAATAGCAACTCACATTGCTAACCTCAATTTAAGTCTTCTCATGAATAACATACCACGTGCAAAGCGTAAAGAGTAAACATGTATAAATCCATTATACAACACATGATACATTAACAATTATATTGGCTCACAAGTGATCATCAACAAGTTCCATTTACAAAACACATCAGATACGGGGATTCACAAGTGTTCCCCCAACACTTCATACATTCTCACCGGCAACACAAGGTTCACACACGGGAGTATTCAATACACAATATAAACCACTCAACCGTCGTGACACCCGTGGTGGAGTATTCGACACCCATATCAACCCCTCAACACCACTCATCGGTAGATGTATAACCCACTAACGAGAGTTTTCAGTACCATAAACCCCTCAATCATTAGGGTACTTGGACAGAGTATTCGGTACCCATATCAACCCCTCAACATCCAAGGCGACTTATTTTACAGTGCACTCAATCCTATAGCTGGCTAACTATATCTGATTACGTTTTAAAACTATTTACATACCATCACTTGCCAATATAATTCACAATTAGCCATGAACCTCACTATTTTTAAAGCAATCTACCAAAACATACCACAGCAACAACCATGCTTTCACAAGTATAAATCATACTTACAAGGATCATTCACCAATGCATCCTTCATCAGTACTTTATCAAAAACAGTAGACATCATATTTGAAATCATGATTCAACAATGGAAATCATGTAAATCAAAATAAGTGCATAAATCATTTCATAAAACAAGCACGATAGAGAGAGAAAACCTTTGTACTTATTTCCAATTTTAAACCAGCGTTTCAAACTAGATTTAAACTCCCTTAAACAACCTTTTAAACCATTCCAAAGTTGGAAAACACGTTCTCACTCATCAATACGCAAAACCTCGATTCACCGACACGAAATCAAGAGTCTAAAGCCTCCAAAGCATCACCGTTAGCTTCCAAAATGTTCTCCCCTGTTTTAACCACATTATAACAGATGATTAATGCATCATAACGTATTCAAAACCCCCAACATGAAATTCCTCAACATTGCCTTGTTTAAAACCATCAAAACACCTATCCGAAACAACTTCTATTCCCATCCAAAACTTAACCCAGCCATAACCTAACACTTCCAAACATCAAAAGACATCTAAAAATCATCTCATGACATCCTATACCTCCAATAACCAATAAACATCCACAACACCTCAAAAACTTATAACTAGCAACTCAAACAACTAGAGATTCATTTGATTTCAGGATTCTATTGATAAAACCAATCCATTATCATCATAAGACATCGAAATCATGATATAACCTCATCATAAACTCAGCAAAACATATCTAAAACGAATATCTCATAATTACCTTAATTAAATCTCAATTAAACCATTTCTCTTCAGTTAAATCCACAACACTAATTAGAAATCATTTGTAAAGGATTAATAACTTGGGAATTTCAATAAAGAACCATCATTGAAGGAGAAGAGCAAACATCACCTCCAAAGACTGAAAACTCTCTTAATTGGATGATTTTTACACTAAAGAAACAAAGGAAAATCAATGAGATTTTGAGGAAACAAGTTGAAAAATACATTAGAAATCATTAGCTTAAGAAAACAAGATCATTACCTCAAATCTTTGCTGAGAAAATAGATGTTTGGCTGAAGAGATTTTGAGAGAAACTCAAGAGAGAAAAGTTACGTCAATTTTTTTTTAGGAAATAACTACCATCCTTTTAATAAATCCTCTTTAATCATTTAATTAAAACACTTTAAAACTAATCCAATTAAGAGAGAAATCTGATAGAAACATTTACGCTTAATAGCTCCTTAGAGATTCTAAGTTTTAACCCTTTTACAAAACAGTCACTAAAAATAGTTTTCACTTTTTTACATTTTGGTCACTAACCCAAAATGTCCAATTTCCAAATCTTATTTTCCGAAATTGACTTTACCAAAAACCAATATATATTTAATAAATATTTTAGAGCATTTTTCTATATTTTTGTACCTTTTAAAAATATACGATCTCGAAATTGACTAAAATCTCTAACCTGGTCCACCGGACCATCTAATCTAACCCTCAAAACCACTATGCCTAAAATCGGGGCGTTACAACTCTCCCTCTCTTAGGAAATTTCATCCTTGAAATTTTTATCGGCGGAAAAAGGTAAGGAAACTGCTTCTTCATGTCATCTTTCCTCTCCTGCGTGGCCTCCTCAACTCCTCAGTGTCGCCCCAACACTTTGACCAACTCTATGGTCTTACTGCAAAGAACCTTACTGTCCTCATCCAAGATCCTTACTGGTTCCTCATCATAGGTCAAATCTAGATTCAACTCAATCTCCTCAACAGGCATCACATGAGAATGATCCGATCTATACCTCTGGAGCATCGATACATAGAAAACATCATGTATCTTCCCAAGATCCAATGGCAACCTTAATCTATAAGCCACCGGACCAACGCGTACCAACATCTCGTAAGGTCCAATGAACCTCGAATGCAACTTGCCCTTCTTACCAAACCTCATCACCTTCTTCCAAGGAGAAACTTTTAGAAACACACGGCCACCAACCGCGAACTCTATTTCCCCACACTTCAAATCCGCATAAGACTTTACTTTCTCTGTTCTCCCTTTAAGTACATTAGGCAAGGTAACTAACTTTTCCCCCGCCTCCGCCCAACAAAGAGGCGTTCTACACTTCCTACCATATAAAGCTTCATACGGTGTCATTTTATACTCGCCTGATAACTGTTATTATAAGCAAACTCCACCAAAGGTAACTGTTTTCCTAGGTTCCTTGGAACTCAATAACACAACATCTCAACATATCCTCCAAGACCTGAATCACACGTTCAGACTGACCATCCGTTTAAGGATGATACGAAGTACTGAAACTTAACCGTGTACCCAAAGCTCGATGCAAACACTCTCAAAACCTTGATGTAAACCGCGGATCACTATCCGAAACTATAGACTTAGGCACACCGTGCAAACGCATAATTTCGGTGATGTAAAAATACCCTAACTTATCCAAGGTATACGTTGTATGCACCGGCACAAATGTGCACACTTCGTGAATTGATCAAGAATCACCCAAATGGAATCCTTTTTAGTCAGTGTTAAGGGTAACCCTGACACAAAATCCATGGTGATTCTTTCCCATTTCCACTCTGGTATCTTCAATGGTTGCAACAACCCAGAAGGAAACCGATGCTCAGCTTTTACTCGCTGACATACCATACACTTAGCAACAAACTCAGCTACATCCTTCTTTAAACCAACCCAATAGTACTCATCCTTCAACCCACGATACATCTTAGTACTACTAGGATGTATAGCAAAAGGGATACTATGTGCTTCGGTCAGAATCATGCACCTCAACTCACCATCATTAGGCACCACAATCTGATCCTTAAAGCACAAAACACATTCCTCAATGAAACAAAAGTTCGTCGGATTACCTTTTGCAATGTCACAAACATGGGTAGGATAATTGCGCTCATACACCTTTAATTGCCTAGATGCATAAGCCATAACTTTCCCTTCTTGCATCAACACACAACCCAACCCAACGTAATATGCATCACTATAAACCACAAACTCCTTACCAAACTCAGGTTGAGTCAAGATAGGGGCTTGCGTCGAAGCTTCTTTCAACTTTTCAGAAGCTTGTTTCCTTTCCTCCGTCCATTCAAAACAAACATTCTTTTGCAACAACTTCGTCAAAGGAGTAGCAACCTTTGAAAATCCATCCACAAACCTACGGTAGTATCCCACCAAACCAAGGAAACTACGGACCTCTTGCACTGACTTAGGTGACTTTTGATTCCTCGCCGCCTCAATCTTATGAAGATCAACCCGAATTCCTTTGGGCGAGACCACATGTCCAAGGAAAAAAACCTCCCTAAGCCAAAACTCACATTTGCTCAACTTAGCATACAACTGATTATCCAACAAAGATTGCAACACAAATCACAAGTGTCGATCATGATCCTCCTCGATACGAGAGTACGCAAGGATAACATCGATAAATATAACAACAAATTTATCCAAAAACTCATGGAACACCT
Source organism: Hibiscus mutabilis (assembly GCA_019671005.1). Classification (NCBI taxonomy): domain Eukaryota; kingdom Viridiplantae; phylum Streptophyta; class Magnoliopsida; order Malvales; family Malvaceae; genus Hibiscus; species Hibiscus mutabilis. The sequence goes on along the minus strand of CM033715.1, from coordinate 40,822,520 downwards.
AATTCATCATGTCCAAGAACGCAGCAGGGGCATTAGTCAAACCAAACGGCATCACCAAGAACTCATAATGCCCGTACCTTATACGAAAAGCTATCTTAGGTACATCCACATCTTTCACCTTCAATTGATAGTACCTAGATCTCAAATCAATCTTAGAAAACACCGAAGCACCACGAAACTGATCAAACAAATCATCAATCCTTGGCAAAGGATACTTGTTCTTAACTGTCAACTTGTTCAGTTGCTGATAATTGATGCAAATTCATATTGTGCCATCTTTCTTTTTCACAAACAACATCGGCGCACCCCAAGGTGAAACACTAGGCCTAATAAACCCTTGATCAAGCAACTCCTGAAGGTGCGTCTTCAACTCTTTTAGGGCCATACGGTAGGGAGTAATTGACACTAGGGCTGTATTTTCATACAACTCGATGCTAAACTCAACCTCTCGATTCGGTGGCAAACCCAGCAACTCTTCTAGAAAAACACCCAGAAACTCACATATTGTACGTATGTCCTGCACACGCACCTCTTTCAAACCCGGATTCATAACATATGTTAGGTAAGCTTCACATCTAGAATCCATCAACCGACTTGCTTTTAGAGCCAAAACAGCATTAGACAAGAACTTCACATTCTCGCCCATGATTACCACTTTGTAATCATCAGCAAGTTTCAAGGTAACTCACTTGGTCTTAAAATCAACCATAGCTTTATGCTAAGACAACCAATCCATACCTAGGATTACATCAAAACCATGAAACTGAAACTCCATTAAATCAACCGTAAACACATGTCCTTGAATAGACAAAGGACATCTCCTAAACATTTTTCTTGTGACAACCGTGTCACCAAAAGAACTCGTTACTTGCATTCCAACATCTAACACCTCAATAGGTACATCAAGCAATAGTGCATGCTTATGCAAGATGTCCGAATGAATAGAACCGGAATAAACCAAAGAAAATAATGGCAAAGAATGCAATGTAAATGTACCTGCAATCTCAACGGTGTTGTTACATCCCTTATAATGTGCATACACCCTCACGGGACCACCACCTTCAGGTTGAATCACAACAGCATGAGCAACCATCCTCAGACCCTCATCTCTACGTTGAAACTGTCCACGGCCTCCCTACGGTGCAACTGCAGGTGCCCTAGCCTGTCCACCACCAGCCAAGAACGGACAATTGTGTCTCAGATGACCACTTGATCCACAACTCAAACAAATATTAGCACCCATAGTAACAGGATCCTGCCCCTCACAGGTCAAACGTGGGCAATCTCACCTCATATGCTCACACAATCCACAAGACCAACAAGGATTAAGCTCAGATCTAACCCGATTACCCTGACCTTGCACTCCACGTCTAGCACCACCGCCACGTCTCACATCAGAGCGATACCTCTTATCACGGTACCTCTTATATTGACCACCACCAGAGCTAGAGTCTACAACTCTCTTACCCAAGCCAGAACCACTCACAAGAAAACAAACCCAAGTTCTGCTCGATATCCTTCGCTCATGTAACCAACACGTCAAAATCTGTGTAATCATAAGCCAACATGTACGCTTTCACGTCTTGCACAAACTATAGTGAAAACAATCTCAACAATTTCTATCACTCAGCACCAACTCATGAGCTTACTGGCTCAAACGAACAAATTGAACCTCATACTCGTCCACAGTCATGCTACTCTGAACCAAAGATATGAACTAACATTTCTTGTCATCCAAGTATCTAACTCACAAATACTTCTTCTTAAAGGCAGCTTGGAAAAACTCCCAATTCACATCCTTGGCTTCCATGCCAGCAGTTACAGTTGTCCACCAACTGTAAGCATCACCTTGCAATAGGGACACTGCACATCCCAACTTGCGAGCATCATTACACCTTATCTAATCCAATATTCGGATTGTACTGGCCATCCGAGCCTCAGATGCCTTGGCCAAAAAACCACGATAGTTAGCACCGCCCAAACTACGCAAAGGTTCCAACGGAAAACCCATTTACCCATTCAATGCATCAAAATGCATTCACAAACTCAGCAACATCAACTCATAATGATCCTCTTCAAACTCTAGTTGAAATATCCCCAAAACTACTAAAATCAACATCAAACATCTTCCAAACTTAACACAGCCAAAACCTAATGATTTAATCCATTGCTTACATTCCATTGACATCCAAAAACAACCTAACAACAACCTTATACCTCCACCAAACATTAAACCTCCACAATTCCTCAAAAAGACATAACTAGCAACCTAGAAAATTAGCGATTCACATAGATTCAGGATTCCAACGTTAAAATCAATCTATTCACATTATATTACATCAAAATCATGATTGAAATCAATCAAGAACTCAGCAAAATAGATCCAATTCAAAAATCACATAATCTCATCAATTAAACATTGAATAAACCAATCTTCCATAATTAAATCATCAAAACTCATTAGAAAACATATATAAAGGATCAAATACATGGGAATTTCAATAAAGAACAAATCATTAGAGGAAAAAAGTGAATTTTACCTCTAATGGATGAATTTTCTCTCAATTGGATGTTTTACTCTTGAAAACGAAGGAAATCAATGAGATTTTGAAAAACAAGACTGGAGAATACATTAGAAATCAATAGCATTACCTGAAATCTTTGATGAAAAATAGAGTGATTGATAGAGGGAATTTTGAGAGAAAGAAAGTTACGTCAAAATTGGTTTTTAAGAAATAACCATTTTATCTTTTATTAAATCCTTTTAATCCTTAATTAAAGCTCGTTAAAATAATCCTAATTGAGAAAAAACTCTAATAAAAACATTCACTAAAAATAGTTACATTCTCTACATTTTGGTCACTAGACAAAATGTCCAATTTCCAAAATTGAATTTACCAAAAATATCCATATATTAAGTAAGGATTTTTAGATATTTTTCCGATATTTTTTTTGAACAAAAAATATTTAATTCGATTTAAATATTGAATTCATCTTGAATCTCTAATCCCGATCCACTGGACCGTCTAATCAGCCTAAAAACCCCTAGGCCCAAAAGAGGGGCGTTACAACTCTCCCCCATTTAAGAAATTTCATTCTCAAAATTTACCTGAAGGAAACAAATGCAGAAACTGTTTCGCCATGTCTGCTTTGCTTTCCCACTTGGCCTCCTCAACGCCACAATGTCGCCACAACACCTTTACAATTTCAATCGTCTTGCCACGAAGAACTTTACTACTAGATTCAAGTATCTCAATAGGCTCCTTATCCAAAGAAAAATCTGGTTGCAGTTCAATATCCTCCACCGGCATAACATGCGATGGATTCGACCGATACCTCCGCAACATCGGCACATGAAATACATCATGAATCTTCTCAAACTCAGGAGTAACCTCAACCGATAAGCCACAGGTCCTCCACTCTCCACAACCTCATACAGTCCAATGAACCTCAAACTAAACTTACCCTTACGTCTGAACCACATCATTTTCTTCCAAGGTGACACCTTCAAGAACATGCGATCACCAACTGCATACTCAATCTCTCTATGCTTCAAATACGCGTGGGATTTATGGCAATCCAAAGTCGCCTTCAAGTGATCACAAATGAGCTTCACTTTCTCATTCGCATCTTTTAGCACATTCGGCAAGGAAACATGTTTTTCCCCAACCTCAGCCCAACACAAAAATGTACAAAACTTCCTACCATACAAGGCCTCATACAGTGCCATTTGTATACTAGTTTGATAGCTATTGTTATAGGAAAACTCAACCAAAGGCAACTGCTTCTCCTAGGTTCCTTGGAACTCAATGATACAACACCTCAACATATCCTCCAAGACCTGAATCACACGTTCAGACTGACTGTCCGTCTGAGGATGATATAAAGTACTAAAATTCAACCGTGTACCTAAAGCTCGATGCAAACACTCCCAAAACCTCATTGTAAACCGCAGATCTCTATCCGATACTATGGACTTAGAACCCTCGTGCAAATGCACAACCTTGGCAAATATAAATCCACCAACTTATCCAAGGTATACGTTGTATGCACTGGCACAAAATGTGTACACTTCGTAAATCGATCAAGAATCACCCAAATGGAATCCTTTTTAGTGGGCGTCAATGGTAACTCAGACACAAAATCCATGGTGATTCTCTCCCACTTCTATTATGGTATTCTCAATGGTTGCAACAACCTGGAAGGAAACTGATGCTCAGCCTTGACACGCTGACATACCATGCATCTAGCAACAAAATCAGCCACATCTTTCTGTAAACCAACCCAATAGTATTCTTCTTTCAACCCTCGATACATTTTAGTACTACCGGGATGCATGGCAAAAGGACTAGCATGCGCCTCAGTCAAAATGGTACACCTCAATTCATCATCACTGGGCACCCATATTTGATCCTTAAAACATAACACTCTATCATCATTGAAGTGAAAATTTGTAGGATTTCCATCCATGATATCCTTAACATGAAGTACCAACACATCATCATAAGGTTGTTTTTTCCTTAATCAACTGTGACAAAGATGGCTTTACTTACAACTCGGCCAACAAGCCTCCATCTCGTGACACACTTAACATGCAAACATCGCTCTTAACTCCACCACAACTTTCCTACTCAATGCATCGGCTACAACATTATCCTTTCTCGGATGATACTCAATCGACAAATCATAATCCTTAAGAAACTCCAACCATCTTCGTTGCCTAAGATTCAAATCCTTTTGCGTCATCAAAAAATTTAAACACGTGTGATCCGTATACACAACACACTTCTCTCCATAGAGATAGTGCCTCCAAATCAAGCAAATACAACCGCGGCAAGCTCAAGATCATGGGTAGGATAATTGCCCTCGTGCACCTTCAACTGCCTAGATGCATAAGCCATAACTTTTCCTTCTTGCATTAACACACAACCCAAACCTACGTATGATGCATCACTATAGACAACAAACCACTTGCCTGACTCAAGTTGAATCAAGATAGGATCTTGCGTCAAAGCTTCCTTTAACTTCTCTAATTCTTGTTGCCTATCCTCTGTCCACTCAAAACGAACATTCTTTTGCAACAACTTAGTCAAAGGAGCAACAATCTTCAAAAAAACCATCTACAAACCTACGGTAATAACCGACCAACCCAAGGAAACTACGAACCTCTAGCATAGACTCAGGTGAATTCCAACACATCATCGCCTCAATCTTGTGTGCATCAACCCAAATTCCTTCGGCCGACACAACATGCCCAAGGAAAACAACCTCTCTAAGCCAAAATTCACACTTGTTCAACTTAGCATACAACTGATTATCCAACAACGCCTGAAGCACAATTCTCACGTGTTTATCATGATCCTCCTCGGTAAAAGAGTACACAAGAATATCATCAATAAACATAACAACAAATTGGTCCAAAAACTCATGGAATACCCGGCTCATCATATCCATGAACGCAGCCGGTGCATTAGTCAAACCAAACGGTGTCACCAAGAACTCATAATACATGTGCCTCGTACGAAAAGCAGTCTTAAGCACATCCACATCATTTACCTTCAACTGATAATACCCAGACCTCAAATCAATCTTAGAAAACACCGAAGCACCTCTAAACTAATCAAACAAATCATTAATTTGCAGCAAAAGATACCTATTCTTAATGGTCAACTTCTTCAATTACCGATAATCAATGCACATCGCATCGTGCCATCCTTCTTTTTCACAAACAACGTCGGTGCACCCCAAGGGGAAATACTAGGTCTAATAAACCCTCGATCAAGCAACTCTTGGAGTTGCATCTTTAACTCTTTCAACTCCTTCGGTGTCATATGATAGGGAGTAATAGACACTGGAGTTGTATTCGCATACAACTCAATGCCAAGCTTAACCTCTTTATTTGGTGGCAAACTAGGCAACTCCTTTAGATAAACACCCAGAAACTCACAAGCCGTACGTATGTCCTGAACACGCACCTCCTTTGTTCCCAGATTCATAACATAGGCTAAGAATGTCTCACTACCAGAATCCATCATACGACTCACCTCCAAAGCTGAAACAACATTGGTCAAGAACTTAGCATTCTCACCCATGATTACCACCTCGTAATCATCAACAAGCTTCAAAAAAACTTGTTTGGTTTCAAAATCAACCACAGCTCTATGCTCGGTCAACCAATCCATTCCTAAGATTATATCAAAACTGTAGAACAACAACTCCATCAAATTAGCCGCAAACAAATGACCTTGAACCATCAAAGGACATCTCCTATACAAATTTCTCACAACAACCATCTCCCTGAAAGAACTATTTACTTGCATACCCACATCTAACACTTCTACTGGTATATTAAGCAATTTCACATACTCACACAAGATATATGAATGCGTAGAACCAGAATCAAACAAAGAAAACAACAGCAAAGATTGCAATATAAATGTAACTGCAATCACGTTGGTGTCGTTGTGTCCCTCGCGATGTGCGTACACCCTCGCAGAACCACCACCCTCTGGTTGGATAGCAACGGTATGAGCCACATTCCTCGGACCCTCGTCCCTATACTGGAATTGCCCTTAGCCACGACCATGACCATGACCCCTCTGTGGTGCAGCCATAGGTGCCTTGGCTTATCCACTACCAGCCAACAACACACAATTACAACTCAAATGATCGCTCGATCCACAACTCCAACAGGAATTAGCAACCACAGCCGCAGGAGCTTGTCCCTGACTAGCCGAACGTGGACAGTCTCGCCTAATGTGATCACGCGATCCACATACCTAACAGGTATTAAATACCGATCTAGCTTAAGTTCCCTGACCCTATGAACCTCGCCGAGTACTACCCCCACCTCGCCTCGAATTAGAGTGATACCTCTTATCACGATGCTTCTTAAACTGACCACCACCAAAACTAGAGTCTATAACTCTGTTGCCTGAACCAGAACCTTCCACACGAGATGATAAACCCAAGTTCTGCTTAATATCCTTCACCCGTGTAACCAACACTTTGAAATCAGTATAGTAAGAAGCCAACATATATGTCTTAACATCCTATACCAGTCCGTAATGGAATTGGTCACAGCGATGCCTCTCATTCGGTACAAGTTCAGGAGCATACTAACTCAACTGAACAAATTGCACCTCATATTCGGCCACAGACATACTGCCCTGAACCAAGGCTATAAATTCACGTTTCTTCTCATCAAAGTATCTAACTTCCAGATACTTCCTTTTAAAAGTAGTTCAAAAGAACTCCTAGGTCGCATCACCCAATTCCAAGCCCGTGATCATGGTAGTCCATCAGCTATAAGCATCACCTTGCAACAGGGATACAACATATCCCAATTCACATGCATCATTACACCCTATTTGTTCCAAAATCTAAATAGTGTTGGCCATCCATCCCTCAGATGCCTCTGGTGCCAACCCTCTAAACTCAACGCCTCCCAAACTACGCAAGAGTTCCAACAGCAACCCCGTTTACTCAACAGTTGGTGCAGGAACTTGCACTCCAGCAACGACAACTTAAAAAGCTCTGGTCATTGCCTATATCAAAGGCGCCATATCACCCAACATTGGCCCAGATGGCGCAAGTGGTACTTGTTCCACACCCTCAGGTGGATTAGGCGGATGAGGTTGCAAACCTTTAGGAGGTACAACATCCTTATAATTTCCCTGCCCAACGGCAGCAGTAACCATGCCAGATCTCAATTCTCTCCTCGGGTCCCATCGTGCCAAAATATCTAAGGCCTGATAATACATCAAAATAAAAATAATCAGGTCAGCTTCAACCAAGGATCCATGACTTCCATTTTAAATCAAAACATTTCAAACTGTAGTAATAAGGTAATGTGTCCCCAAAATATACCCTAACATAGCATATAACAACCAACATGCATTTAACAATCACCGTTCATAGAACCCAACATAAATCAACCAGTAACATCATCCCAATTATCGCTAACCTGGCTCTGATACCACCAAATGTAACCCCCTTGACCCGGTATTGACATAAGACAGAACCGAGCGAGTTACATTGGGTTTGCTGAAACAAACCCGTAAGATTTAACTCAAATTACGTCTATTTTTTCTTTCCTTTATCTAATCTAGATACAACATTATAACATTTGGTGTGCATACTAGCAATGGGTGAAAAATCAACTCAATCGGATGTTGAAGCGACATCCAATTGCACGCAATTGCAATTTGGTCCCCAAATTGCAATTCTAGAAAATTATAGGGACTTAACCTATTTTAGAGTTACTAAACCTTAATTAGTCATGATATATGCTCATAGGTCAAATTCTAGCTTAGAAAAATCTTCCAGAATCATCTAATTGCATAAATCTCATTCAGGGACCAAAACAAAAGAATTAGAAACTCCCAAACATCACATTAACAGAAATAATAGCTGCCCGTATCAGTACACGAGCAAGTGTATTGGTACGCTTTCACATTCTCAAAATCCTATATTCTAGTATCTCAAAACTGTACCGATACAACTCTTATCGTATCAGTACACCTTGCCAAAATATAATGCTCATATCGATACGCCTAGACCTGAAATGTTCACTTTTGCTGCTTTTTCACTCGAACATGGATTCAAACACAAGCCATCATGCCTCAATCATATACACATCTATTCTCAAGATCAAAGCATCATCAAAACAAGATTATAACATGGCATCATGCTTCAATTGAAAGTTTAGAGGCATACTTCCAAGAATCAAACCATCCAAAGAATGAAACATAATTCCCAAGAATTAACCAAACATATAAGGCCAATTACAATACCAAAACAACATAGCAAACTTGCTAAAATAGGGAGTTTAGTAAAAACCATCCTAAAACAATAATGAACCTCATTGCCTTTATTACTACTAGTCTAGATTGAAAGCATACGTTCAATAACCGAAGTCCTTGGATTCCCTTCGCTTGCTTGCGGCCTCCAACCCTTTAATTCTCTACATTGAAGGACAAGCACACTAGGCTTAGTGAAGAGTGCTCAAACAACACACCATCAATGTATTTTAAAACCATTTTCCAAAACCAATTTGAAATCATCATTTCAATCATCTTATAAAACATCATGCCTTGAAAACCATTCACTTAACAGTTTCAAAAACCAACATATTAAACCATATGCAACATGTATCATGGATCAACAGCAAATACCATTGCTAACCCTCAATTTAAGCCTTCCCATGCATAACAATCCATGTGCAAAGCATAAAAAGTAAACATGTATATACCAACATTATACATCAACATGATACATTAACAATTATATTGGCTTTCAAGTGATCATAAATCTAGTTTCACTTTCCAAAATATTACATCGGATACACAGATTCAACAAGTGTCCTCTCAACACTTCATGCCATCTCAACCGGAATTATGGTACGCTTACAACTAGGTACATTCACAACCCATCTCATCGATTAGACGCATAATCCACTGATGGGAGTTTTCGAGACCATATAACCTCTTTACCGTTAAGATACTCATGGTGGATTATTTGATACACATAAACCCCTGAACACCAGAGGTGACTCTTTATAGTGCACTATCAATCCTATGGCCTATCAACTATATCTGATAACATTTTAAACCACATCACTTGCCAATATAATTCATCATTAACCATGTACCTCATTGTTTTATATGCAACATCAAAACCATTTCCAATGCAGTAAACCATGCATTACAAGTATTCCACATACTTACATGGATCATTTTCCCAATGCATCCATCATGAATATATGGTCGAAAATAGTATTAATCATACTTTAAAACATACTTAAATAGTAGGTATCATGTAATTCAAAAACAAGTGCATAAAAACAATTTCGCCAAAGCACGACCGAGGAAGAAATCTCATCATACTTACTTCTGAGTTTAAACCAGCATTTTAAGCTTAATTTAACTCCCAAAATAACCTTTATACCATTTCAAAGCTGTAATCCACATTCTCACTCACCAACAACGCAAAGCTTTATTTGTCGATGCAAAACACCCCTCCAAAGCTTTCGAAGCGACGCTTTAAGCTTGAGGATCAACCTCCCATTATTTTACCATACAAAAAATAGGGGATTAAATTCATTAAAATACATTCACAAACCCAACAACATCAACTCATAACGATCCTCTTCAAACTCTAGCCAAAACCTCCCTAAAACTACCAAAATCAACATCAAACATCTTCCAAAATTAACCCAGAAAAAACCTAATGATTTAATCCATTAATTACCTTCCATTGACATCCAAAAACAATCTAACATCAACCTTATACCTCTAGCAAATATTAAGCCTCCACAATTCCTCAAAAATACATAACTAGCAACCTAGAAAATTAGAGATTCACATAGCTTCGGGAATACAACATTAAAATATATCTGTTAACATTATATAACATCAAAATCCTGTTTGAAATCAATCAAGAACTCTGCAAAACAAATCCAATTCGAAAATCATATAATCTCATCAATTAAATATTGATTAAACCAATTTTCTATAATTAAATCATCAAAACTCATTAGAAAACATATATAAAGGATCAAATACTTGAGAATTTTACTAAAGAGCCAATCATTAGAGGAGAATAATGAACCTTACCTCTAATGGATGAATTCTTTCTCAATTGGATGTTTTGCTCTTGAAAAACAAAGGAAATTAATGAAATTTTGGATAACAAGATTGAAGAATCCATTAGAAATCAAAAGCTTAAGAAATAAATAGCATTACCTGAAATCTTTGAAGAAAAAGAGAACGTTTGGCTTAGAGAATTTTGAGAAAAAACTTGAGAGAAAGAAAGTTACGTCAAAATTGGTTTTTAAGAAATAACCACCTTATCTTTTATTAGATTCTTTTAATCCTTAATTAAAGTTCATTAAATAATCCCAATTGAGAGAAAACTCTGTTAAAAATATTTAGGTAGAATACTCCTTAAAGATTCAATGTTTTGATCCTTTTACAAAACAGTAACTAAAAACAGTTTCCATTCTTTACATTTTGGTCACTAGCCAAAATGTCCAATTTCCAAAACCCATTTTCCAAAATTTACTTTACCAAAAATATCCATATATTAAATAAGGATTTTTAGATATTTTCCCATATTTTTTTGTACCAAAAATATTTAATTTGATTTAAATCCCGAATCTGACTCAAATCTCAAATCCCGGTCCACTGGTCGTCTAATCAGCCTAAAAACCCCTATGCCCAAAACTAGGGCATTACAATTAGACTTCCACCACCATTCCCATAGAGGTTGGAGAGGCAGAAGCATGAATATCAGTTTAAGAAGTTTGTTGGTATCTTGAAGCAAGTTCACATCAACCTGCCACTGGTTGAGGCAATAGAGCAGATGCCTAATTATGCTAAGTTATTTAAATACATTATCTCTAAGCAAACAAGGTTGAGCGAATTTGAGAAAATTGCCTTGACAGGGGGATGTATGACAATGCTGTATAACCGATTGCCAACCAAACTAAAAGATGTAGATAGCTTCACAATACCTTGTTCCATCGACAATCAATATGTCGGGAAAGCATTGTGAGACCTTGGAGCAAGCATAAAAATTATACCAAAATCTATTTTTTAACGATTAGGCATAGGGAAGGCGAAACCCACTACAGTCATGCTATAGCTTGCGGACAGATTTTACGTTCATCTAGAGGGGAAATCAAAGACATTTTTTATAAGAGTAGATAAATTTATTTTTCCCACTGATTTTATTGTTTTGGATTGAAGCATATGATTTCGTGCCCATTATTCTTGGAAGATCGTTCTTAGTAACAGGGAGGACCTTGATCGATGTTGAGAGGGGAGAGCTCAATATGCGGGTGAATAAGCAGCAAGTCAAGCTTAATGTTTTTAAAAACCTCAAGTATGTTGATGATCCAGAAGAATGTGTTATACGTATAGGTAGGTTATTGTAAATGGTTATTCAAGAAGTAAAGATGGTTGCTAGGTTGTTATGGTTAGCTGGAACGATTAGGAGTTTCTGTTCGATTCCTGCTCCTAGTTTAGCCTATGCAACTATTGCATAAATATCACCTAGTCTCGTTTTGAGATATTATAGGTTTTTTCAATAATACTTATGAGAGTACCACCTCTCTTTCCTATTCAATCTCTATACTTTCATATTCTCTAAGAATCTAAGATTTATAACATGGTATCAGAGCTTTTGTATCTTGGTGTTGTTTCCGCTCTGTTCTTGAAGAAGGCTATACTTGTGGATTGAGTGAATGACTCAATAATCATTCCTTGAGATGTTTCCTCTCTCGTTCGTGAGCATTTTTGCCTGAAGCAATTTAGCGACGAGGTTGAGCAATGATTGGTAAGATTTATGTACTCATTTTTGCTTTAAGTCTATACATCAGTTCTCTGATCTATAAATCTAAAGATTATCAGTAGAATCGCAAGGAAATTTGTCTCATGACTAGTCTAATGCAGAGCAGGTCATTGATTCATCAGTGTCTTTTAGATCAGAGAATTGTATCTCTTAGTTGTTTATTTTCTTTGAGATCATATAGCCTATCTTCTCTTTGATTCTTTCTTTTGTGGTGGATTGGAGTGCTAGTTGTGTGGTTGTGTTCTTCATGTTGTTGCTCTCTGATTGTTGCTTCCTCTGTTTTTGACGTTTTACCTGTGAGAGTTTTTTGTGTTAAGCTTTGTTCGTTCTCATGGCTATTGATTCTCTTGACTCAGATCTAAATCTAGTCGACTCTAGCTCGACTTTTCACGTGTCCTCTTTGAGTATTTGTTATGTTCAGCAACTTCTTAAATTTGATACAGTAAAGTTGACAAAGAACAACTTTTTTCTCTGGAAACATCAAGTGATGCTGATTATAAAGGGTTTTGGTTTGAATAGCTTTATTTACATTTCATAAAGTTCCGAAAAAGTTTGTTGTTGTTGAAACAGCAAAAATATAGAGAATCCTATTTTTTTATGTGATTCGAAATAGGATAAGCTTCTAGCTTCTTGGCTCTTATCTACGGTGAGTCGTGATGTTCTTCCTCATCTCACTTTGGTCTCACTATCATCGCGTGCTATTTGGAATGCTCTTTCCAGCTGTTCGCCGCTCGTTCAATCTGCTAAAGTGTCTTCTCTATGCCATAACCTTTATTCTCAAAAGAAATGTGGGTTGTCTGTTAGTGAGTATCTTGCTAAGATCAAGTTAATCTGTGACACACTCAATGCTTCAGGAATATTATGACAGAGAGCGAGGGCAAGTTAGTGTCATTTTGTCTAGGCTAACTGTTGAGTTTGAATCGAAATTGTTATTTCATCTCGTGAGCTTGGACTTTAAAGAGTCTTCTTGAGATGTTTATTGATTATGAAATAAGACAAAAAGAGTTTATGTCTGATGGGTTTTCTTTTCAAGCAAATGTTGTTGTTCAGCAAGAAGCTAAGGGAGAAAAGTTAGATGATAAGGATGCTTATCATGAGGATCAGCTGTAAAGTCGGTCATCTTATTTCTCGAGGGGTCAACGAGCTCCTAATTCATATCGTGGACAAGGGAGAGTTTGCTCTAATTCTAATCGTCCTCAGTGTCAAATATGTAAGCATTTTGGTCACCTTGCTCAAAAGTGTTAGTACATGTTCGATCAAAGTTACACTGGTCGTGCTTCAGATGGTAATGGTTCTGAGGGTGGTTACAACAATCTACAAAATTTAAATAAGTCCAACTTTGGTCAGAATGCAGAGGCTTTAGTTTCAAATTTTTCCTCGACTCATATTCAAGCGTACTCTCATGTTTTCTAGAATCATCAGCCTGGGGTTTTCTCTCTTAGGCTTGTTTCTTGTTTTGTGTCTTAACAAATTCCTACTACGCCTTTTTTCACGTAGTGGTTGTTTCTACAATCCCTCTATTGCAGGTGGATACACACCATGTATTTCATATCAGATCTCCCTAGTTTAGCCTATGCAGCTATTGCATAAATATCACCTAGTCTCGTTTTGAGATATTATACATTTTTTCAATAATACTTGTGAGAGTACCACCTCTTTTTCCTATTCAATCTCTATACTTTCATATTCTCTAAGAATCTAAGATTTATAACATGGTATCAGAGCTTTTGTATCTTGGTGTTGTTTCCGCTTTGTTCTTGAAGAAGGCTATACTTGTGGATTGAGTGAATGACTCAATAATCTTTCCTTGAGATGTTTCCTCTCTCGTTCGTGAGCATTTTCGCCTGAAGCAATTTAGCGACGAGGTTGAGCAGTGATTGGTAAGATTTATGTACTCATTTTTGCTTTAAAGTCTATACATCAATTCTCTTATCTATAAATCTAAAGATTATCAGTAGAATCGCAAGGAAATTTGTCTCATGACTAGTCTAATGCAGAGCAGGTCATTGATTCATCAGTGTCTTTTAGATCGAGAATTGTATCTCTTAGTTGTTTATTTTCTTTGAGATCATATAGCCTATCTTCTCTTTGATTCTTTCTTTTGTGGTGGATTGGAGTGCTAGTTGTGTGGTTGTGTTCTTCATGTTGTTGCTCTCTGATTGTTGCTTCCTCTGTTTTTGACGTTTTACCTGTGAGAGTTTTTTGTGTTAAGCTTTGTTCGTTCTCATGGCTATTGATTCTCTTGACTCAGATCTAAATCTAGTCGACTCTAGCTCGACTTTTCACGTGTCCTCTTTGAGTATTTGTTATGTTCAGCAACTTCTTAAATTTGATACAGTAAAGTTGACAAAGAACAACTTTTTTCTCTGGAAACATCAAGTGATGCTGATTATAAAGGGTTTTGGTTTGAATAGCTTTATTTCTGTTCATAAAGTTCCAGAAAAGTTTGTTGTTGTTGAAACAGGCAAAAATATAGAGAATCCTATTTTTCTTGCGTATCTGAAATAGGATAAGCTTCTAGCTTCTTGGCTCTTATCTACGGTGAGTCGTGATGTTCTTCCTCATCTCACTGGTCTCACTACTGCGCGTGCTATTTGGAATGCTCTTTCCAGGCTGTTCGTCGTTCGTTCAACTGCTAAAGTGTCTTCTCTATGCCATAACCTTTATTCTCAAAAGAAATGTGGGTTGTCTGTTAGTGAGTATCTTGCTAAGATCAAGTTAATCTGTGACACACTCAATGCTTCAGGGAATATTATGACAGAGCAGGGGCAAGTTAGTGTCATTTTGTCTAGGCTAACTGTTGAGTTTGAATCAGAAATTGTTATTTCATCTCGTGAGCTTCAGACTTTAAAGAGTCTTACTGAGATGTTTATTGATTATGAAATAAGACAAAAAGAGTTTATGTCTGATGGGTTTTCTTTTCAAGCAAATGTTGTTGTTCAGCAAGAAGCTAAGGGAGAAAAGTTAGATGATAAGGATGCTTATCATGAGGATCAGCTGTAAAGTCGGTCATCTTATTTCTCGAGGGGTCAACGAGCTCCTAATTCATATCGTGGACAAGGGAGAGTTTGCTCTAATTCTAATCGTCCTCAGTGTCAAATATGTAAGCATTTTGGTCACCTTGCTCAAAAGTGTTAGTACATGTTCGATCAAAGTTACACTGGTCGTGCTTGGATGGTAATGGTTACGAGGGTGGTTACAACAATCTACAAAATTTAAATAAGTCCAACTTTGGTCAGAATGCAGAGGCTTTAGTTTCAAATTTTTCCTCGACTCATATTCAAGCGTACTCTCATGTTTTCTAGAATCATCAGCCTGGGGTTTTCTCTCTTAGGCTTGTTTCTTGTTTTGTGTCTTAACAAATTCCTACTACGCCTTTTTTCACGTAGTGGTTGTTTCTACAATCCCTCTATTGCAGGTGGATACACACCATGTATTTCATATCAGATCTCCCTAGTTTAGCCTATGCAGCTATTGCATAAATATCACCTAGTCTCGTTTTGAGATATTATACATTTTTTCAATAATACTTGTGAGAGTACCACCTCTTTTTCCTATTCAATCTCTATACTTTCATATTCTCTAAGAATCTAAGATTTATAACATGGTATCAGAGCTTTTGTATCTTGGTGTTGTTTCCGCTTTGTTCTTGAAGAAGGCTATACTTGTGGATTGAGTGAATGACTCAATAATCTTTCCTTGAGATGTTTCCTCTCTCGTTCGTGAGCATTTTCGCCTGAAGCAATTTAGCGACGAGGTTGAGCAGTGATTGGTAAGATTTATGTACTCGTTTTTACTTAAAGTCTATACATCAATTCTCTTATCTATAAATCTAAAGATTATCAGTAGAATCGCAAGGAAATTTGTCTCATGACTAGTCTAATGCAGAGCAGATCATTGATTCATCAGTGTCTTTTAGATCAGAGAATTGTATCTCTTAGTTGTTTATTTTCTTTGAGATCATATAGCCTACCTTCTCTTTGATTCTTTCTTTTGTGGTGGATTGGAGTGCTAGTTGTGTGGTTGTGTTCTTCATGTTGTTGCTCTCTGATTGTTGCTTCCTTTGTGTTCGACGTTTTACCTGTGAGAGTTTTTTGTGTCAAGCTTTGTTCGTTCTCATGTCTATTGATTCTCTTGACTCATATCTGAATCTAGTCGACTCTAGCTCAACTTTTCACGTTTCCTCTTTGAGTATTTGTTATGTTCAGCAACTTCTTAAATTTGATACAGTAAAGTTGAGAAAGAACAACTTTATTCTCTGGAAACATCAAGTGATGCTGATTATAAAGGGTTTTGGTTTGAATAGCTTTATTTCTGTTCATAAAGTTCCAGAAAAGTTTGTTGTTGTTGAAACAGGCAAAAATATAGAGAATCCTATTTTTCTTGCGTATCTGAAATAGGATAAGCTTCTAGCTTCTTGGCTCTTGTCTACGGTGAGTCGTGATGTTCTTCCTCATCTCACTAGTCTCACTACTGCGCGTGCTATTTGGAATACTCTTTCCAGGTTGTTCGCAGTTCGTTCAACTGCTAAAGTGTCTTCTCTATGCCATAGCCTTTATTCTCAAAAGAAATGTGGGTTGTCTGTTAGTGAGTATCTTGCTAAGATCAAGTTAATCTGTGACACACTCAAGGCTTCAGGGAATATTATGACAAAGCAGGGGCAAGTTAGTGTCATTTTGTCTAGGCTAACTGTTGAGTTTGAATCAGTAATTATTATTTCATCTCGTGAGCCTCAGACTTTAAAGAGTCTTACTAGATGTTTATTGATTATGAAATGAGACAAAAAGAGTTTATGTCTGATGGGTTTTCTTTTCAAGCAAATGTTGTTGTTCAGCAAGAAGCTAAGGGAGAAGAGTTAGATGATAAGGATGCTTATCATGAGGATCAGCTGTAAAGTCGGTCATCTTATTTCTCGAGGGGTCAACGAGCTCCTAATTCATATCGTGGACGAGGGAGAGTTCGCTCTAATTCTAATCGTCCTCAGTGTCAAATATGTAAGCATTTTTGTCACCTTGCTCAAAAGTGTTAGTACATGTTCGATCAAAGTTACACTGGTCGTGCTTCAGATGGTAATGGTTCTGAGGGTGGTTACAACAATCTACAAAATTTAAATAAGTCCAACTTTGGTCAGAATGAAGAGGCTTTAGTTTCAAATTTTTCCTCGACTCATATTCAAGCGTACTCTCATGTTTTCTAGAATCATCAGCCTGGGGTCTTCTCTCCTAGGCTTGTTTCTTGTTTTGTGTCTTAACAAATTCCTACTACGCCTTTTTTCACGTAGTGGTTGTTTCTACAATCCCTCTATTGCAGGTGGATACACACCATCTATTTCATATCAGATCTCCGTACTACAAATCAACATATGTCCTTCTCTGTTGCTCCCTTATACACTACTAGTTTGATTGGAGCATCTGCATCTTCTTCAAGGGAGGTTCTCTGGTATCCTGACTCGGGTGTTACTCATCACATTACAAGTGATAGAGCCAATCTCCAGTCGGACATGCCATATACAGGTATTAATTCCTTACTTATATGGAATGGTATTGAGGTGTTGATTACACATGTTGGATTTGGTTTCTTTCCTACTTCCACTAGATCTTTATGCTTGCGTAATATGCTTTTTGTTCCAGATATTAAGAAAAAAATTACTCTCGGTTTCTCAGTTTGCTCGAGATAATAATGTTTATTTTGAGTTTCACCCTCAAAAGTGTTTTGTGAAGGATGTTCAGACCAAGGCCATTCTGCTAGAAGGGAGACTCACTCCTTAAGAGCTTTATGAGTTACATTCTCACTATTCTATTGTTGCTAATAATAGGTTACAACCTAGTGCATCTAAGGTTTGTCCTAGAGCATGTAATGTGTCTAAATCTGTTGATTCTTTAGAGTTGTGGCATAAATGCCTTGGTCATCCATCTTTGACTGTTCTCAAGATGGTTTTAGCTTCATGTAATATTTCTTTAAGTGATAATAATATGCCAATTGTGTGTTCTCCTTATTTTCAAGGTAAAGCACACAAACTTCATTTTCAATTGTCAACTACTGCTTGTGATTCACCTTTTCAGTTGGTTGTGTTTGATGTATGGGGTCCGGCTCATGTGGTTTTGGATGGTTTTTCCTATTATGTGTCATTTATTGATGTTTATAGTCAACATACCTAGTTGTACTGATAAAAAGGAAATTAGATGTTTTTCAGTGTTTAGTTAATTTCCATAAAATGGTCGAGGTGCAGTTTGGGTGCAAAGTTAAGATGTTACAAACGGATGGTGGTGGTGAATATCAGGCTTTGGCATATTGGTTAAGTTTGAATGGGATCTTACATCGTGTTACCTGCCCTAATATATCTGAGCAAAATGGAAATGCTGAGCATAAGTACAGATACATCGTTGAAATGGGACTGACCATGTTAGCTCAAGCAGACTTGCCATTAAAGTTTTGGAGTTATGCCTTTTTCACTTCTATCTACTTAATCAACATATTACCAACCCTTGTTCTATAAGAGAGATCTCTGTTTGAGGTGTTGTATAAACAAAAGCAAGACTATGGCTTTCTTCGAGCTTTTTGTTGTGCTTGTTACCCGTTGTTGCATCATTTCAATCATCATAAGCTTGAGTTTCGATATGAGCAGTGTATTTTCCTGGGTTACAGTCTACTTCATAAGGGTTATATGTGTCTTAGTGTTGGTGGTAAAATAATTGTTTCTTGGCATGTAATTTTGGATGAGAGCGTGTTTCCTTTGCTAGGTGTGAATACGTCTCAAAATGTATTAGCTGGTGTTTCTAATTCTAGTGATTCACATGACTCCACTGGATTTCCATTAGTTGTGTTGTCATCGTCTAAGCCTCAGCCAGTGGGCTCGTCTTGCCCTACATCTCATAGTCTATCAAGAAGTGATTCGCTTGGTGGCCTAGTGTTGATTCCTTCGACAGGCTCATCCCTTGTGAATCCTTAGATTGCCACTTCTCTTGGTTTTTTGGCCCATGAAATCAGCCTCGTGCCAAGTCACGGATTAAATGATTCAGTGGGGTCAACATGTGAGTCATACGCCAAGCCCGGTTTTTTCTAATTTGAGAGGTGAAAGTTTACCTCATAATAGGGTTGATGTTTTTGTTTCTCATACTGGATCAGGCCCAGGTCTGGTGACTGATGAATATATAATAAGGAGTGTCAGTCCTTTTTGGGTTTTTCATAATGATAGTGATCCAATGGATGGAGTTTTATCTCGGTCTCAGCTTGATCTAGGTCAATCACCATTAGATTTTAACTTCGATGTGGATGAGTATTGCCACAGAAATTTTGTTGTCGAGCCTGAACTTAAGTAACCATAATCGGACAGCAAGGTACAACAAGAAGCAAATTCTATTATAAGTTAACCGGGTAAAAGTTTCGAATCTCTTGATTATTCAAATAAGGAAAGTAAACCTGACAAACCTTCCATTGATCAACCTTCTGTATTGGAATTAAAACCATTGTCAAAGCAATTGAAATATGTTTATTTGGGAAAGGATAACACCTTTCTCGTGAGAATTTCTTCTCTGTTGTAGCCTGAACAGGAAAAGAGATTGATTCACATGTTGGCGCTGCATAAAAAGGCAATAGGTTGGACAATTGCATATTTGAAGGGAATCAGTCCGACAGTGTGCATGCACAAGATCCTGTTATAGAGGAAGGCCACAACAATTTCATTGAGGCTCAAAAGAGACTTAAGCCCGCCATGAATAAAGTTGTGATGAAGGAAATCATAAAGTGGATTGACGTCAGTATCATATATCCAATTTCCAATAGCTCAAGGGAATTCTAGTACAATATGTACCGAAAAAAGGAGGTATGACTGTGGTAAGTAATGAAAACAATGAACTCATTCCAACTAGAACTGTCACCGGTTGGAGAGTCTGTATGGATTACCAAAAATCGAATAAGGCTACTATGAAAGATCATTTTCCTCTACCCTTTATTGATCAAATGCTAAACCGTCTTACAGGAAAATCCTTTTATTGTTTTCTTAATGGGTACTCAAGTTATAACCAAATTGCCATAGCGCCAAAAGACGAGGAAAAGACCACCTTCACGTGCCTTTTTGGTACGTATGCATTTAGGAGGATGTCGTTTAGATTGTGCAATGCTCTGGCAACCTTCCAGACGTGTATGATGGCGATCTTCTCTGATATGGTAGAATATTTCCTGGATATCTTCATGGAGGACTTCTCGATATTCAGAGACAATTTTGACAATTGCCTAGGCAATTTGGAAAAGGTGTTAACACGTTGTGAAGAATTTGACCTAGTTTTAAACTGGGAGAAATGCCATTTCATGGTGGATGAAGGCATCGTGCCAGGACACAAGGTCACATCCAAGAGAATCAAAGTGGACAAGGCTAAGGTGGACCTAACTGAGAAATTGCAGCCACCAAATTCAGTCAAAGGGATCTGAAGTTTTCTCGGACATGTAGGCTTTTACAGACGGTTTATTCATAACTTTTCTAAGATTTCTAAACCTTTGTGTAATTTGCTTGAATAAGACAAACCCTTTAATTTTGATGATTCATGTGTCTCGACATTTGAAGACCTGAAGAAGCAACTTACAACGACACCTATTGTCGTTCCCCTTGATTGGTTCGTACCTTTCGAGCTCGTGTGTAATGCGAGTGACTTTGCAGTATGAGCAGTCTTAGGCCTACGGAATGGTAAAATTTTCCATATGATATAATATGCTAGAAAAACACTTAATGGTGCTCAATTGAACACACCACTACTGAAAATGAGTTGCTAGCAATAGTGTACAAATTTTGCCCTTCCTTGATTGGTACTAAGGTGATTGTTCACACTGACTATTCAGCAATTAAGTATTTAATTGCTAATAAAGATGCCAAACCTCGTTTAATTTGATGGATATTACTTTTATAAGAGCTTGACATCAAAATCAATGACAGGAAAAGAACGGAGAACCAGGTTGTTGATCACCTGTCGAGGCTTAAAAGTGGAAATAAAGATGATGGTTACTTGGAAATCCATGACACATTCCCAAACAAGTAGTTGTTAGTTGCCAATACAACACCCTGGTATGCCGATATAGTAAATTTCTTGTGAGCGATATTTTACCTTATGATCTTACTTATTAGAGAAAGAAGCAGTTCCTACATGATGTTAAGCATTATTGTTGGGACGAGCCTATTTTCTTTAAACAATATGTAGATCAGGTCATACGACGATGTGTTCCCGAGGAGGAACAACAAAATGTGATTCTATAATGTCATTCATCACCCTATGGAGGATATTTTGGAGGTACTCGCACAACGGCCAAAGTCTTACAGTCGGCCTTTTACTGGCCAACTCCTTACAAAGACGCCCATGAATTTTCCAAGAGTTATGATCGATGCTAGCGAACGGGGAATATCTCAAGGCAGCATGAGATGCCATTATAGAACTTCCTCGAGGTAGAATTGTTCGATGTGTGGGGCATCGATTTCATGGTGCCCTTCCCATCTTCATTCAACAACTTATACATCTTACTTGTCGTGAACTACATGTCCAAATGGGTTGAGGCAGCTGCAGTTCCCAGAAATGATTCAAATACCATGCAGCGATTCTTGTAAAAAATATTCATACTATTCGTAACGCCTAGGGCAATTATCAGTGATGAAGAAAAACATTTTGACAATAAGCTTATTTCCAAGATGCTACGGCGCTTTGGAGTGACTCACAAAATTGCCATGGCGTATCACCCAAAAATGAACGGGCAAGCTGAGATCTCTAATAGTGAGTTGAAGATCATCCTCGAGAAGGTTGTCAATCCTTCACAGAAGGATTGGTCTGTGAGAATTGATGACGCACTTTGGGCCTATCGAACAACATTTAAAATGCCCCTAGGCATGCATTCTTATAGACTTGTCTATGACAAGACTTGCCACCTTCCGGTGGAGATCGAGCATAAGGCCTATTGGACGATTAAGACAATGAACATGGACTGGGAACAAGCATGGCAAAAGTGCTTTTTAGACTTAAATGGGATGGAAGAATTCCGTGCATCAGCCTACGACAATGCCAAGCTCTATAAAGAGAAGACTAAACGATAGCATGGTAAAAAGCTATTACAGAAACAATTCTTGTCAGGAAAACTGGTGCTTCTATACAATTCTAGGCTTAAACTTTTTTCGAGAAAACTGAAGTTAAGATGGTCTTAGCCATTCAAAGTAGTTAAACCCTACTCTCATGGGGCTATCGTGATCAAATCAACTATAGATGGATGCAAGTTTAAAGTCAATGAACATAGATTGAAGCACTATGTTAGTGCACACATCGAGCGTAATAAAAGAGAAGTATCCTTAGGAGATGCTTAAAAATGCTACTCCTAAGTATTTTTATTTTTCTGTTAATTTTTTTTCTATTTTTTGTTTTTGTCTTTTTATTTTCAATTCTTTTTGATTTTATTTAGTCTCTATTTTTTTCTTTTTTTCTTTTTTATCTATTTATTTGATATTTATCTGATTTTTAAGAGATCAATCTGATGACTACCGTGCCATTTCTAGTTTTTCCTGCTAAGTTACTTGCCCTGACATCTGATGTTGAGCCCATTGTTAGCGACATTGCATTGGTAACCACTATATCGTGCAAAGGTAAGGAGCCGGTTCGAGAATCGAAACGTACTAAATCTTGTCATGATTTTTCAGATTTCGACGACACCACCTCTACACCATTGAAATCCCCACCTCCGATTGTGTCATCAAAGAAAGCTTTAAAGCGTAAAGCTTTGCCAAAAGAGTAAACCGAGAAAAAGGGTGAGCTAGTTGAGGAGGTCAAGGAAATTGAGGTTCACGACCCTACACCAGCTCTAGACATCAACCAAGGCGAGGTGGCAAACACTTAAAGCAAATAACCAAAAGGAATCTACGAATTCGAGGTGACGACCTCTCTGATTAACTCATTTGCATTTGCATTTCCTTTTTCATTTTGTTTTGTTTTATTTTGCATGTATTGAGGAAATTGCTTCTCTCGAGTTTGGGGGTTTTTGTTTTGTTTTTATCTGTCTCATGTTAGTTTGCATACTTTTGTTTAGATTTTAGTTGTCTCATGTTAGTTTGCATATGTTACTTGCCATGACAATTGTATGTTAAACTGCTAAAACCTACTGTGATATCCTATGATGTGTTAATTGCCACGACATTTAGATGATAAAACCTTAAATTTTAGGGTTGGCATGGAATTAACTTGAAAATTTGCTATGATGTTGTTTATATTCACATTGTTGTGTCTTGTTGATCTAGGTAAACCCAGCATACGTTGGATTACTAAAATATGAAAAAAAATGTGCTAGAGGTGTTCATCTGGCTCTAGCCGAAAAAATATAATAATAATAATAATAATGATGATAATTGATTACTAGAGGTGCTCATCAGCTCTATTTTTAAAATATCGGGAATTGCTAGAGGTGTATATTTGACTCTAGTTTTTAAAATATTGGGAATTGCTAGAGGTGCCTATTTGGCTCTAACTGAATAAATTGCCTTTGGCAATCTAATAAAAGATGAGGTTTGCTTGGAATCTTGTTGATTGACTTGTACACAACTCTGCACACACATTTTCACCAGCATTGCAGTTTATTTTGAGTAACTTTATGTGCTTTCCGAAGGTCAAAAGGTAATCAATTCTTTGCTGCCACGATTCTGAGGATTGAAGTCGGGTTTGAAGCAAGTTTTGTAGTAAATGCCTTGGCATGTAATTATTAGTTTTTACATTGCTTGAGGACAAGCAAAAATTCGAGTTTGGGAGTGTGTCAAGTATGAAAATTACTCTATTTTATACCTTTTTTACTCATATTATTGTTTAAACTCAGGCTCATTTAGTTGCATTTGTAGTAATTCATAAATAAGTTCGTAGTCTTTCTGTTTATTAGGCTTGTCCTTGCGTTTAGCTATTTTGTGGAGAAATCGATGTTGTTTTGCTCTATTTTATACAGGGACGAATTATCGAGCGGTAGCCAGGGCAAGTTGTAGATAAATGCATAATTTTTCAAAAATTATCCCTTATCAATCTCCTTATCGCATAGGATAATGCCCAGATTCAAATTAAGAGATGTTGAAGATGAAGATGAGAAAATCTTTTGAATTAATCTTGAATTATCTCCTCTTAAATGGGTGATGCGCAAATAAGGATAGGAAATGAATCTTGAATTATTTGCTTATGTTTAGATAAGGAAATAAATCCTGAATTATCTCCATATCTTTATACAAGGAAATAAATTCTAAATTATCTCCTCAAGATACATGGATAAACCTTATATTTTGAAATTCAAATTTAGCTATCCCCTCCTATAAAAGGCTAATCATAGAAACAACGTTGGGAAGAAAGAGATCGAATCTAGAGCGAGATCGTAAAAAGGGTGGATCGTGGAGGAGTTCATCTTCTCCAGATTTTATTTCTTTTCTTTTTATCTTTTGAATACATGATGTTTGGGTTTTATTCCTTGTTGATTTCTTTCAACCCAGCCATAAACTAAATTAAATTGGCTTGGGTTATTAGGTTTATGGTGTTTGTGATCAGATGATTTAGGTTTTTGGTTTTTAATTCAATAAATTTTTGTTTATCAATTCTTGGTTTGTTATTTAATTCCATGTGAACTTGAGAGAGGGACTTGGATGAATCTATTTATCTAGACTCAGGAGAGTTAGATTCACAAAATGATTGAATACGATTTCTATTTAAACAGTCGTTGGTGGAAGCTAATTCGCCTTAGGGATAAGGAGTGAATTTCAGCGACTAAGAAGATTGCATTGATCGATCATGTCCATCCAAGGTTAACGCAGGGATGTATTACCAAGGCTTGCATGATCATTAGTTCTTTGGTTAGGGATAATTCGAAGGCATTAAAGAAGACTATGTCGAACATCGATATGGAAATTAATTGTTATGGCAACTCATCCGGTAACTACACCTTTATGCTCAATAACCCAGCCTACTCTCTCAAATCGATTTTCACTTTAATTTATTTAAATTCCTCTATACTTAGTTTATTTTACTTGTTTATTATCACCATCTATCACTATCAATTTCATTCATTTTCAGTGCTAGAAGCTAAAAGTCAAAGTTTCACCAATCCCTGTGGAGATGATCTTTATCTATACTATTTCTTGCGATGTGTAAACTTGCACCGTTTGTGTTGCACTAAAATCACACAACAACGAGCCATTTCTCTTCGTCCTATTATTAACTCGTGTAGGGTTCTTTCAATTTTCGGTTCGTATTGTAAATATTCCTTCGTAGTGCGGCTCCTAGTCATACACCAAACGAAATATAATAAGTAAAACAAAAAATAGAATCAAGTAACAATCAAAACAATTAATCTCGTTGCAATCCCCAACAACGGCACCAAAAACTTGTTGACGATATATTGTTTGGCAAAAGGTTGAGGATTCTACGTAATTATTCAAGTAAGTTATGCCAAGAATATGTCTTTTTACGTGCAAGTATACACGGTCATCAAGTAATATAGTAGTGAGAAGAGTATCGTATCCATAGAGATTCTCCAGGAATTAAATGTCATGATAAATAATTGTGAAGTACGAAATAAAGATGATGGCAATTGATTGATTATTTAACTAAAGAAATTAAAATGATAAAAGAAACTGAAGTAAAGATCTGGGTAGATTGGCAAACAAACTGTGTAAAGATGATTGGAAGGCTTGGTAAGTGATATTTGTATTTCACGCTTGTACAGACAACAATTATTAACATTAAACTTTGGTTCTATTGCAGAGCAGATTTAAGTTAGTATTGCCTCTATCAATGGCAATACCCTATGTTAACTACTTTCAACACCTATATGTCTATAGTGAGTTTTCAAAAAAATTAACTCGGTGAAGATTCAATCTATACTCCTAAGGGGTAGATTCACTTCAGGTGTAAGTTTCATATACTTGAATATCTTCTGTCGTAGTTTCTCTCCTTAGTATTTGGCAATTAATCTTTATCTCCTAAGTTTGTTAAGATATTAGGGGATAATAATCATTCAATGCCAACTATTGTATGACATAAAATATGTTAACAATAAGCACAAGAGAAATAGACAATAAAGTCAAAGCATTCAATTACTGAAAACACTGAGCGTTCATCATAAACACCCTTAGCCAACTTAAAATATTAGTTCATGGCTGAGGAAATCAACAAAAACTCATCGTTTTTAATTATCCTCACAAAACTAGAAATAAATCAAGATATATGAACAAAAGGAGATCTTTCTAAGTAACCCTTAAATGGATCGAGAACTATCGGCAAAACTGCCCAGTCGAACCCTTTGGTTGCTCTCTACCCTTCCCTTCTTCTTGCGGATCCAGCTTACTTTGGCTCATTATTGAACTCCTTTATATAGGCTCATGCAAAGCCCTATTTAGGATTTGAGTAAAATCCTGAGAGTTTGGTGCCATTACTCTCGGAGGCGGCATATTCCCACTTCATAGAACTAGGACTAACCTGGCTTTACTTGGTGTTATTTTTTCGGGCATCATCCTTTCTTCTTTTGCCAACCATGCTTGGCATTCTTCTCACTTCTTTTCCAACCAAACTTGGCCTTTTTCTCCTGTATCCACTCTATGAAATCTTGTCGTACCTACATACCATAACAAGAAAAACACCCCTTCACCATGGCAATAAAAACTATACATTCCTCAACTCCTAGATGCAAATGGATGAAACTACTAGCAAAATATACTAATATGTACCTAAAGTCAAACAATATCATGGAAATATATGCATGGAAAATACATCTTTTGAGGAGTTAACATGATACAATGAGAGTTGATCCACTTGTTCAAGGAGTTATGGTTTTAACAAACAACGAGAGTTGTGGTTGATCTACTTCTTTGCTTCATCGGTTGAAAATTGGATGGAAGTTAGTAAGCGATCTTAACCCTCTTTATTTGTTAAATGAGCCAACGTTTAGTATTTCCTTGTTGTACTTGACATTTTGCCAAGCTGAACCGAGGGTATCTAGATCTTTGCTTAATATTTCTTTTATCTTTTTATATTTGTTGTTCTTGCTATCACAATTGATTTCACACATACTACTTTATTTCTCTATTGCAACTACCATTACACTCACAATATTCTAGTTTACAGAATTGCTTATGGCCACATAATAGTTTGACTAAATACTCATCCTTGTGGGATAGATATCTAACAGGATCCTCATGTTTCTATACTTACATTGGCGGTTCTTGCTTGCACTTAGCGTGTGACAATTATTCACCGATCAAGTTTTAGCGTTATTGTCGGGATGAAATTCTTTGGTTTTTATGTTTCTTCTTGCAATTCCATTTACTTTATTTAGTTTGAAGTTGTTCTTAATATCTTTTGCTGTTTCCTTTTCTATTAATATGTTTTATAGGAGTTGTATGACCAGAAGTGCTAACACACCACTCTTCATACCTGATCTATAAATTGAAAGGACTCTTAGACGTAAACTTCGAGAACAAAGTGAGATGGCAAGACAAAATAACAAGGATATCCCTCATGATCCTGAAAACCTACCATTACACCCACCAGCCCAAAACAGAACAATTTGCGAGGTTGTAGTTCCCCAGTTGTACGATTTACAACCAGGTGTTGTTTACCACCTATTCAAGCTGGAAATTTTGAGTTGAAGCATGTTATGCTCCAAATGCTCAACTCCAATGGGAAGTAAGCAGGGTTACCACATGAAAACACTAGAGAGCATCTTTAATCATTTCTTTTAATTTGTGTTTCTTTTAGTCAACAAGGTGTTCCTGATGATGCCTTATGAATGCAATTATTTCCATATTCTTGGTAAGGAAGAGCCCGCACTTGGTTTTTTGGACTCCCTGCTAGATCTATCATGTCATGGAATGATCCTGCAACACAGTTTGTAATGCGCTTTAATCCACAGACAATGAACTCGCGCTTGAGGAATGATATTACTGCATACTATCAGTTGGATGATGAAATTCTCCACACCACATGTGAACAATATAAGTCTATGTTGCGACGATGTTCCAACCATGGCCTTCAACAAGAATCTTAAATTGCGATCTTCTACAATGGGTTGAATGCAGCCACAAGACATCTTGTTGACGGATCATCTAATGTACATTTACTCGATTGCACTTATAATGTTGTTGTTGGAGGGCTGAGCAATTTGCACAAAATGATTCTCAATATCCTATTTCAAGAGCTACTTCATGCAAAGCTGCACCAGGAGTATTTGAGTTTGATGACATTTCTTCTTTAAAGGCTCAGATTTCTTCTTTGGAGAACAAAATCAAGAATATGGAGGGTACAAGTAAAGCTGCTCCCATCTAAGTAGCTCAACAAACCACTACTCATGTGTTTTCTAGCGAGATTTGTGGTGAGAACCATAGCTATGAAGATTGCTCACACACTACAGCAAAATAGGTTCTTAGCGGCACTTTTAGCGACGTTTTCATAGAAACGCCGCTAATTTTATATCTTTAGTGGCGTGTTTTTTAAAATGTCGCAATAGACTATATAAGGTGGCGTTTTAAAAAAAAATATTGTTAAAACTCATACGGTTGTGGTGTTTTTGTAGACAAACGCCCCAATAGGATTCACATTAGTGACGTTTTGTTCCACAAACGCCATAAAAGATTCATATTTAGTGGCATTGTTGGAAACAAACGCCACAGTAGGTTTGAACCACGTGTTCTATAATTTATTTTTCGCTCAGCCGCTTCACACCTCTCCATTCTCTCAAATTAAAGTCTCAAGCCCTAGCTTATTCCCTTCTCCGATCACCTTGTTCCCTCCTCTCAGTCACCCACTCGCCGCGATACCACCTCTTGTTGCTCGAGTAATCACTTCGACGCCAACTCTCACTTTATCCATGGCTTAATTTCTCAGAGAAGGAGATGGGTTCCGTTCAAGGTTTGATTGGCGCTCTTTGTTTTCTTTCTATTTCTTATTCAAATGTGCTCGTTTTCTTTTTCTTTGTTGTAAGATTTTACCCAATTTTGATTTCTTTT
This sequence comes from Hibiscus mutabilis, assembly GCA_019671005.1. Taxonomy (NCBI): domain Eukaryota; kingdom Viridiplantae; phylum Streptophyta; class Magnoliopsida; order Malvales; family Malvaceae; genus Hibiscus; species Hibiscus mutabilis. Next base: position 40,793,182 of record CM033715.1, on the reverse strand, counting down.
CTTCCACTTATAGCACGAAAGTCCAGTCTTCTACTTTCTCCTTCCCAATCGCTCATCGTAGCCAATTATCTCGAAATCTGAAAGAGCTATGAATTCTCTTTTGCCAAACATCCCTACCAGTGCATCTTCTAGGTTTTAATTATTTCTCCTATTTCCCTCTATTTAAAACATTTCTCCTTTTTATTTTCTATAAATCAATTTCTTTTGTTTTCCAACAGGTCATTTGCAGAACAAAATTACAAGGGTCTCAAAACTTTAAACCCTAAATTTCCTATCCTCATTCGTGAATGCAGTGGGATTGATCCCCAAATTTGGGCTCGATATGGTATTCTTTTATTCTTATCTCCATTTTTCTTTATTTCATGTTTTATGTTCTGATGTTTGCCTCTTTACTCCCATTCTTAAGTTTTGATTTAGGAATTTAAGAGCACCGTTGAAAATAACTTTTTAGATCAAAATAATTAGAATTAGCTTTGTTGGATTTGTAATCTGCTATCACAATACTTGATAGTTCTTCCGCGCTTCTGGTACTCTCATTTAGTTCTATACTCTATCTGCAATCTAGCGTAGGTCGATTAATTCGAATTTGTAAAGCATTACTAACAGAAGATGCTAATGTACACTTCCTTTGTTTCGAAGGTAGTTTTATTTCTAACTTTTTTACTCACTGGAAATTAGAAAAATGAGCTTCCGAGCGGATATGGATAGGAACTATGGACTGATAGAAAATTGAACGAAGTGACTATTAATGTACTAGCCCTTTTAATGCAAAACATGTTTTGCCCTTTTACCATCTAAATAAAATGTGTTAGTAATGGTGTAAAATACTAGTCTCATGAGATCAAAGAAAAACATATTTGAATACATATAACATGGTTCATAAGAAGTTCAGAGATGGATAAGGTGCAGGTGCTGGTGAAGAGGGATAAGGCACAGGTGCAGGTGTAGACAAATGGCCTCTTGGTCCTTGGTACCTTGATCTACCATTTACATGTTTCCTATCTGAGCTAAATATATTGTCTTGTAGAAGAAAATTAAAGGATGATTTTCTTGCTCAAGTCTTGCTCATTGTATATGTATCTATGTATGCTGCTGAATTGAAATCTCTACCTAAGAAAATAGTTTTCTTAAAAATTACCAACTTGCCGAGGTTCAGAGATCGTCTTGTTATGGTTGAGAGAAAGAAATATTGCAAACAAGTCCTTATATTAGGGACATATTGGGTACGACTTAGGTACCCCAGTATTTCATCTCTCTATTTTTTCTTTTACTTCTATTTTCCCACACTTTATGACTTTTTTCTTCTTTCTTTTTGTCTTTTTTTTGCTCACGTGATTCTTCTATAAGTAAACAAGTATGTGTGATGTCAAGCTCACATAAATTTTGTATGATTTTTTATTTTTATATTTTCTAAAATATAAAATTTATTTTACATTTATCGTATCCTTACCATATTTGTAGTTTTAGAAATTACAATTTCTCGTCCCATTTTCATACATGTATCTACATCTCTATCAGTACAACATAAGTGTAAGGAGAATGCAAGTACAGGCAGTGGACAAGTTGAAAATGTTGAATGTAATGATTGAATTTTGGTTACAATTACATTAATAATTTTTATTAAGAAAGAATTTAGATTATCAGCAACGGGATATGACCCCCTTATATAGAATAAAACTAATGAATTTTACACTGAATTATAATTGTTAGATCTAATAAAATGAATGGTTCAGATTGTATTAAATTTAATAACACATAAATAGAAACTTTCAACACTTACGATCAAATAATTACCCACATATTGTTCTGATGGTTGATTTGTTTTTTTAGAACAACAGAAATTACCCACATATTGAGATAACAGAATTTTTTCCCTTTGATATGTTAGGAATGACTATTGTTTTTTTCAGTTTAAGCAACTGAAGAAACAGCTGTGAAGCTTGAATTGGATGGGCTTGTTGTTATTGGTGGGGATGACTCAAACACAAATGACTTCAGGTACGGTTAGAGAATTTTTTTGTTGTTGACATATAATATGTTGTTGTATAGTTTACCTTATTATTTCACTTGTGTCTTCAATTTGTCAATTAGGGGTAAAATTTTGAAAACTCGAGTGATTGGATGCCCTAAAACCATCGATGGTGATTTGAAATGCCAAGAGGTTCCAACAAGTTTTGGGTTTGATACTGCTTGCAAGGTAAGGCTATATTTGCATTCACATTTTATAATTCTAATTATAGTTTCTTTTATTGATCATTTTTGCAAGCAGTTCTTAGACACCCTTTTGCTCTATATGCCACTGCAGTTATACATGTATTCATGATTAAATGAGCTCCAAAGTGAAGAAACAAGGGCAAGTTGTTCTTTTCCCCTTAAGATTTACATAGATACAACCTCAATTAGTCACCCATTTCCCCTTTTACAGAACAAAAATCTCCAGTTCAGATTTAATAATAATAATTCTTTTGTTTTATTTTAAATGCCAACAATATGATTATAGGATATGTTATTTCTTTGCATTGACAGTGTACAATTATTCAATATACATAAATCATAATATATTTTTCAACAATTCTAACATAAATAATAATTCTACACAAAACTATAATACATTTTTAGGCCAATATAGATAAATGTTAAACTTGTACATTACAGCTACATTTCTGGGGTTATATTGAGCACATCTTTATAAGTTTTTAAAAACATTTTGAATTAAGATTGTAGTTTTTTCCCCTGGTTCATTTTACCCTAAAAAATAATCAATTTCAGACTAAGATTCAGATGGCGGGGTGCCTGTTAGTATTGTTACATGTTTTTCTCTCCCTTTTTCTTTTTGGTAATTAAGTTGTATGTCATAATAATCAGTTTGATCCTTTTACAGGCCAGTCCCAAACTAAGATTCAACAAGGAAGGGTCATTTTTGGATGTTACAACTAGCAATAATGGTATCAAAATCTTGGCTAATAGCGATGGATCACGCATGATAAGGATGTTGTAGAGTAGGGTTGTTGGTAAAAACCGAGGCCCTTCTGAACCTGCCAATTCTAAGGTAGTTTTGTGCTTCGTAATTATTCTTAGAACTACATCTTGCTAGGAGACAGTGCTTGTGTATTTGTGTGTTTTGGGGTGACTTTCTTAAAGGAAAAAAGTTAGAATATTAGAATAGAATGGTTTTAAGCTGTTTATTTTGTGCTTTCAGTGATTTTGGTGACTGATGATTGTTTTAATATTTGGCAATCGGTTAAAATATATTCCAAGTTTTTATACTTTGTGTACATTTAAATTTTAGTCCTTTTAGATTTCAGATTTAAGAATTCAATTTTAATTGTCCATTTTGAAATAAGAACTAGTAATCTGTAAAAAAAATCAAAAGGTAAATTTGCGGCGTTTGTAGCAAAAATGCCACTAAATATTGCAATATCAATCACATTTAGCGACGTTTTGAATTATAAATGCCACAAAAGACAGGCCATATTAGCGGCGTTTTGAAATTCAAATGCCACTATAGACAGGGCATATTAGCAGCGTTTTGAAATTCAAACTCCACTATAGACAGGGCATATTAGCGGCGTTTTGAAATTCAAACGCCACTATAGACATGGTATTAGCGGCGTTTTGAAATTCAAATGCCACTAAAGACAGGGTATTTTAGCGGCATTTTGAAACACAAACGCAAGTATTAGCAACGTTTTGAATTGCAAATGCCACTATAAAAATTGACCTTTAGCGGTGTTTTTTATTCACAAACGTCGCTAATTATTGCAGCGCTGGATCTAGTGCACTTTTTGCGGTGCTTTTATTAGCGTCGGGAGAATTTTTAGCAGTGCTTAACAGAGCAAAAAAACGCCGCGAAAAACTATTTTTTGCTGTAGTGACAACATGCAGAAAATGAAAGCTATGTCAGTAACATGCGAGGCAATAACATAGGTAATTCTTACAACTCAGCTAATAGACAATCTTGGGGAAATTCTAATGTTGTGCATAACTCAGGAGTGTTTTGTTCTGAGATTAATTGTTTTCAAGGGAAGTCTAGTGGGTGTCAAGGGAATTATCCGAGCTCTCCTTCCATGGAAGCTTAAATTTTATTTTTGGAGATCCAGGGCGAATCAAGGCAGAATTATCCGAGAAGATAAGGATTCAAGTGCTAGATCAAGGAGAAATATATGTTATCTTCTTTAAGCTTTCCTAGAGATATATTTTTGTTGGAGATTTTAGTATATTTTGTGTGTTAATGATGTTGGTTTAAACTCTTTAAGCTTTGTTTGAACTTGTTTAAACTTTATTTTTCAGTTCAATATATTATTACTAGCTTTATTCATATTTCAATTGTTGGATGAGATCTTTGTTTGCATGAGAATGTTAAACATCGTCATTGACATTGAGAGATGCGGTGACAAGTCAGGTTAACAAGCCATTACAACGAGAGTTGAATGAGGATACAACGAGAGTTGATCTACTTGTTCAAGGAGTTGTAGTTTTAACAAACAACAAGAGTTGTGGTTGATCTACTTATTTGCGTCATTAGTTGAGAACTGGATGGAAGTTAGTAAGCGAGCTTAACCCTCTTTATTTGTTAAATGAGCCAATATTTTGTATTTTCTTGATGTACTTGACATTTTGCCAAGCTGAACCAAGGGTATCCAGATCTTTGCTTAATATTTCCTTTATCATCTTATATTTGTTGTTCATGCTATCACAATTGATTTTACACATACTATTTTATTTCTCTATTGCAATTACCATTACAGTCACAATATTTATGTTTACATAATTACTTGTGGCCACATAATAGTTTGACTAAATACTCATCCTCGTGAGATCGATATTTAACAGGATCCTCATGTTTCTATACTTGCTTCGGCGGTGTTTGCTTGCACTTAGCGTGTGACAATTATTCACCGATCAACGTGCCACAAGAGCAGAGATTCTTATTAAAATAAAAAAAACAAATCATAAAAGAGCAAGATAAATAATAAACATAGCAACTAACAAATTGTTAAATATAACAAGATTCACGTCTATGAAAATTTCAATCTTTTTAAATTTTTAGATATAACATACATCAAATTGTTAAGAATGTATCTATAAAATTAAGCCAATAATATGTAGCTACTCAATGTGGGATTTATGTATACACAACTAATTTGCGATAAGGTTTGCCTACCCGTTTGGGTTTCCAGATTTATGAATGTATATATACACACAGTGTGGGACACAAGGTCCAAGTAATTTAACATGTTTAATGAAATACTCTATATTATACAACAATTCCCCACCTTATTTTCAATTAAACACTTCGGTCTTTCAAAATTTTAAAGTTATACGTATTCAAAAACGACTTAGTTATACATATTCAAAAACGACTTAGTATTGCTAAAAAAACGACTTAGTAATATTGAAGAATAACAGAATTGCTAATAGTCAGTTATTCTTTTGATAACTGTTTTAACCCTATCCGCTCTCCCTGTTTTCCTCTAAGCCGCTACAACTTTTTCGTTCTTTTTAATCTTTATATTGGCTTGTAGGCTGCAGTGGTATCAATTTTAGTGTTGGTTGTCGATCGCCGGTAATTTTTTTTATTTTGTTCTTAGTTTATTGTTTTTAATTTCTATTATTTTATCCTTGTGACACGTTTTTTTCACCTTTTAGTACGTATCATTTGCTTTTTGGCACGTTTTTTTTTCTCTTGATCGATCGTTTGGCACTTTTTTATTTTTTTATCGGGGTTGGATTTAACTTCACCACGACTGATCAAGATGATGCTCTTTTGATTATCTTGTTGATCTCCTTATTCTGAACCCTCGAACTAGATTTGGATACGAGCTCACAGTCACCATTTTTGTTCGCGATTGAGTTGTGGTAATGATGGTGCTGTCAACGTGTCTTATTATTGTAATATGTATTTTTTTAATGTTGTTCGTTATTTTTTACCTTTCATCGTACAACTTTGATAATGTTTCTATCTATTTTGTTACGAGACTTTGAGTTAGGGCTTTTACTTTTTCTTTGTAAGGTTCTGTTTATGGTCTGAGACGTTGGTTTTATTAGGAATATGTCCAAATCAAGTTTGTTTACTTGAATTATAAACTCTTATTGTATTTTTAGATTTTTCATACTTTAATAAAATTGGCGTAGTCATATTCAAAAAAATATATTCTTTTAATAATTGACCAATTTAGTTACATTGTTGGGTAAAGTACCCAAATGTTCACTAAACTATCTCCGAACAAATAAAATGGTAACTAAACTTTCAAAAGTTACAGAACGACAATTAAACTTTATATTTTGTTACAAAATGGTAATTGTGCTGTGAAATTTTTTGTTTGTAATAGCATATTTAGTCCTTTATTGTTACACATTCAATCAATTTAGTCATAATTCGAAGAAATTCAATAAATTTAACCCTTAATTTCTACACATTGTTATAATTTAGTCCTAATTCTAAAAATTAACCATTGATATTTCAAGAGGTATTATGTTGATAGAGAGGTTTGTTAGTTCCTTATCATTTGTTCCTTTTTTCATCAAAAGACTCGTGGTTACTCAACACTTATTATGGAACTAAATTATAACAATAAGTAAATATTGAGTGTTAAATTTATTAAATTTCTTCAAATTATGACTAAATTGATTGAATATGTAATTATGGGGGACTAAATGTGCTATTATACAAAAAATTTAACAGACATGTTACTTCTTTAACGGAGGTTAACGACACAGTTACTATTTTGTAACAAAACATAAAGTTTAATTGTCATTCTGTAACTTTTGAAAGTTTGGTTACCATTTTGTTTTTTTGGGATAGTTTAGTGATCATTTGGGTACTTTACCCTAGACTATTATTGCTCAGCTCTTTAAATACATGAATTGGCATTATATTGTATAGCAGTTATTTTTTCCTCTTATCTGATCAATGAAATTTCTCCCCATTCTCGTTCAATCTTCTCCTTTCCATTCTGATATCTTCTCCTCAAGGTTTTGTGTTTGAAGCAGTTGCTGATTCAGCACTTATTCTTCACGATCACAGTCGATTCCTCGAATATGCAAGAGGGAAAAATTATCTTCTACGGTAGCAACAAGTCATTCTTACAATTCGAGGGCTTGGTCTTGAAGGTTACCTTGGACACCGATTCCACCAAGGCTTACAGGCAATGGACGAAAACTATATACTTATCTCCAAAAAGATCTCATCCCATATGAAATAATCCTCTAAAATTCGCACATTAATTGTATAAAGGACGTCAATAAAAATGCCTAAAAAGTTTATGGTCGAACTAACCATTTAAGGGCATTGCATCAGATACCAATGAAAAATTAACATACACAACTTTTGCACCAACATGTCGAGAAAGCTTCCTCCTCCTTTTATCATGTATATATGTACTATATAAGATATCATATACAATAAAACCTCGATAAATGAATATTTGATAAATTAATAACCTCGATTAAATAATAATTTTTTACTCTCGACTTGAGCCAGGAAAAAAAATAATAACCTCGCTAAATGTATATGGTAATAACTTTTAGAAAAATCATTAAGGGCTCAATGAAAATATAAAATAATAACTCATTAAATATACTAAAATTTTATATACAATACATGCATAATGCTAAAAAAATGCCTCTAATATTGACTAAATGGCCTAAAAATGTTCATATTCTTTTCTTGAGACATTTTAACACTCAACGTTTCATTTTGAGTCAAAATGGGTCATTTATCTGTAAGACACTGCCACGTAGATTTGCAACGTTATTTCAAGCCATTTACCGTTAGTTGACTAATCGTTTTTATCTGCAGAGGGGTCATTTTGACCTATAATAAAACGTTAAGGGTTAAATTGCTCAAAAAAAAGGGACTAAAGTGATTATTCAATAAACGCTAGGGGCATTTTTTTGGCTTTATACCTATAATACATAAAACTAAAGTGCTTTCTAGACAACTCTTATTTTTTTTTTTTTCAATTTTATTCTTTGCTAAAATATGCATCTTTAGTTTTGTTGACAAGGAATCAAATACAATATTTTTGACAAGAAGGATGCTCATTTTTTTACTCACAATTCTTTTCTTATCTCATTTTTCAATCTCATCTGTCAATGTAGACTTTTTTACACCTTTTAAATGGGAAGCTCTAAAGGAAAAGATAATATGTTTATATACAAGGTTTACTAACCATATAGGATTCTAGACTTATGAATGTATATATACACAATGTAAGACACCAGGACTTAGAAATTTAATGTTTAATGAAAATACACCATAATATTTAACAATTGTTCTTAAGTAGCTCAGCGGTTGAGCAATCGACTGTTAATTGACTGGTTGTAGATTTGAGTCATACTTGTTGAGATTTGAATTATTTTGAATTTTAATTCATTTCGAATTAAAAGTATTCATAATGACAAGATGAAAAGGTTCATTTCTATCGTTAAGAGCTGATAACCTATTCCTTGTGTCTTTGTTTTATTGCATTTAAACTTATGGTATCACATTCTATTCTACGATATTTGAGAATCATCCTCAATCTCTCATTGTAGTCGTTCAAGATTATCCTGTCTTCCATGGTCAGGACTATTTACAACTAGTCAATTAAAAATTTTCAGATGTACTAATTCTACCGTATTACATGAATCAAAATTATGACTAATGTTTTCTCACCTAAAAAAATTATGACTAATGTTCTGAAAGAGCATTTTGTTTTTCGTTTTTTTAGAGTTGAAGAAACCGGTGTATCATTAAAATTTAGGTAGAGAACGTTTGAAAATTAATACAAAGTGAGGTAAGGTGGCTAAGGACAGGAGCAAGGCATTGCTTGTAGAATTGGGGCTGTCTGGTTTAAGCTCAGCCATACTGTAGCAGTTGTGAGTTCATCATCACTTCAATGACCCTGGCTTTAAATATTGCTCATATATATTATTAACAATTTAGATATAATATAATATTTACATTCCACCCTATTGATCACATTCTCTAATCTGCAATATTTTTCGCTCTATATTAATGGGTATTTATACCATACACCAGAGGTGAAATTTTTTTGTTTCTACAAGCGTCTTAGTTCTAGTCTTTAGAGATTTAATTTAGGGTTTAAAGTTTATGGATTTAGATATAGGAATTTAGAATTTTGGGGTTGTGGTTAGAATTTAGGGATTATAGTTTAAAACATAAATCTCTAACATATTACCATAACCCCTAAACTCTAACCCCTAAATTCTAACCACAACCCCTAATTTTATATTGCTACACTTAAACTCCTAAATTTTAAACTCTAAACTAATACCCTAAACCCTAAAATTAAGATATTTATAAAAATAAAAAAATTACCGCTGGAACATGAAATATTTTCACTTTATTAATATACCCTTGTTATTTAGTCTTTGCATGATGTTGAAATTTCTCCTTTATTAAAGGATTTCTTGCTCCCTTTATCAGTTTTCCACTAACCCATTAGGTGGGAGCATGCGAATCAACACGATGCATATGGAGAAAAAAATAACTGCATATGATTACATTTCACTAATATTTTAGCCCTTTTATGTTCAAAATGATGAAATCATCGATAGAATATTCGTTTATCAAAATTATATCATACAATTTGCAATATCTAAATCAACAAATATATTATATATTATGAAGAGTTTAATAACAATACTTCCATTATATCAAATTTACTTAATTCCACAACATTTTAGTGACTTTAACTTTAATATTGGATTTACTTATCAAAGTTTATTGTGGACATTTTTTTGAATAAATAACAATTTACTTTTTAAAATACTATCAATTGATTATATAAGCCCACTTGTGTGTTGTTGAACAAGAAAAGAATATATGCCCATTATTATGGCATGAATTGAAAACTATAAGGCATAGCTTAAAGCAACTAAGGAACTACCAAATGGTAATTCGATTCAAAAACATTGTGATTACTATTCTCCATGGAATAATGATGTTAAACTATTATCATTTTGATGAAACAAATATATCATATTTTAACTTTTAAGTTTGATAGAGCTGTTCAAGTACATACTTCATGAGTAATGCAATCGTCATTAAATAAAAAATAGTAATACATAATAAAGGTACAATCAATAGCTTAGTAAGGGAAAACCAACTTTCTACAAAGTTGCAAGAAAAAATAAGAAAATATTAGACTTCATCCTACTAATTAATGCAATCACAATAAAATTAAATTTCAGGTTAACATATTTTCCTTTTACCTAATTGTGATCTTGCTTTTTAGAATTGTATTATTAAAAAATATAATGATAAATTTTACTCTCAACGTTTATATTTTTGTCAGTTTATCCATGAATTTTGAGTTAAATTTGATGTTTGGTTATGTTTTAAAAAATCAAATTACTATGATTTTAGTGAAAATTTTGAATAAACTGTTAAGTTTGTTTACAATTTTTTTTAATAAAAAAGAAATTTCCAACAACACTATGTTATCTGGCGTCGATCTTTGAAGCAGTAACAAAGCCATCCCTTTTTAACAGTATCCTTTCCGTAGGATACTGTTCATTTTCAAAAAAAAAGGTCACTCGGACATTCATCAAACACTTCTTGGACGACAATAAGAGTCCTAAAATATTTTGGAGGAAATTTAAAGCAAAAGGGACATACGAAAGTTCTGGGCCTGACGTCTAGACTAAAGTGGTGAGAGCAATTTCATTCCTCGAAGAACTCAACTTCATTACTGTCCATCAAGCCCTGACAGTATCCTTGAACTGACCACAGTCTTGAATAGTGTGCCCCCTTTGGCATGAAATTTGTAATACAGACCACTATGCCCCTCGGACATCATCATTCCTTAATCGATTAGACCTACATCGAGCAGCTTCTTCCATACCCAACTATGAGGGGATTTGACTTCAGACACCTTGGACCTAGTCACTCAGTTGCTCTCCTCGAGGATTGCGTTAATTCCACTGCATGATTTGGGAGGGGATTGGCAGTTGTATTTGGCCCACCGGACTTGTCAAAACTAATAACCCCGAGCTTGATCAGTTTTTCCACGGCCCTCTTGAAGCCGAAACAAGTTTCGATTGAGTGCCTCACTTGATCACCATGGTATTCGCATTTTGCACTAGGATCATACCACTTCAGGAGGGAGGCTACACCGATGCTTGTTAGAAGGGTGCCACCACATGTGAATCGAACAACTTCTTGTACAATTCACCGTACGAGATTGGTAGTGGGGTAAACTATATATTCTCGGTGTTCTTTCTTTGGCCGGAGTTTTGGTTAGAAGGACCTTGGGCACTTGGTGTAGCCTTAGGTTGCACAATGGTGACGGGATTCGAGAAGCCGGTATTGTAAACCCCCAAAGGGTTCACTTCATGGTATTTCTTTCCATATGACTTCTTATGAGATGCACTTGTACTTCCTCTACTGTCAATTTTCCCCATCTTGACGGTATTCTCAATGAGATCATCAGATAGCACAAGATCGGCGAAATTGGTAGCCGCGTGGCCTATAAGGCAATCCAAAATTGGGCCCTCCAAAGTTTGGACAAATATGACCACTGTCTCTTTTTCACCGAGCGGGGGTTGAACTTGTGCCACCATGTCTCTCCAACATTGTGCATATTGCCTAAAGCTTTCATTAGGCTTTGGTTTCATGTGTTGCAGGGTCCAACGGTCCAGTGCCATATCACTAACGTGATGGTATTGCGCTAGGAAAGCCTTGGCCAAGTCTTTCCATAACTTTACCTGATGTCAGCTCAATTGATTATACCATCTAGTGGCAGATCCTAATAGACTCTCTTGGAAATAGTGGATCAACAATTTATCATCTCTACCGTATCCCGTCATCTTTCAGAAAAACATGGTGAGATGAGCACGGGGACAACTCGTCCCATCATATTTCTCAAACTCTGGGGCCTTAAACTTAGGGGGTAGCACCACATTTGGGACCAAACTAAGCTCGTTAGCATCAAATCCTATGAAAACGTCCACTACCTCCATAGTTTCCATCTTCTCTTCAAGTCGTTTACAACGATCCTCGATCTCCTTCAATGTCTCACTCTTGGGCTTCTCACTCTCGATTAATTGGTCTATCTTTGAGACAAAGTTTTCAGCTTTGTTGCCCTCGGGTTTGACTTCTGATGCGAAGGGTAGATTAATAGGAAATGAGGTGTTGGCCTGATGGAGTTGTGCTTTTCCTCGAGAAAACATTACTTGAGGATCCGGTTGCACCCTAGCATGAAGAGGGGTAAAACCTAGCGGGTATGTAGGAATTTCAGACCTTACCATAGGATTATCAACAAAAACTTCTCCTTGCTCAGGAAGCTTAAATCCGAACATTTGGGCCATTTGTCCTAAGGCCTCTTGCTGAGTTTTCTTGATTTGTTCCACCATGTCTTGTTAGGCCTTGGCTAATTGTTCTTCCATTTTTTAGACCAAATCATCTTGCATGTCTTTTTAGGTTTGCTTAATTCGGTCTAACCTTTCTTTATTCTCTATCTTTGTTTTACGTTGGGTTCCGTAGGGGTGTTGAATCGATTGAACTTTGCTTGATCCAAAATCACTCTCTCTTTGTCACGGGGCATCCCCAAAAATTAGTCTCAACATCTCCAAAATGAATGCGTGTAAATGCATAACAAACACCCTAAATGCAATATTAATGCCTAAATACAAAGATGTCGATGCAAGTGAAATAAAGAAAATGCATCATTGAAGATTTGAACAATATGGTGATAAAGGTCATGAAACCAGAATTTATAATATTATCAAGAAACGAAAAATGCAAATGAGTGTTGATCGATGAACATCCTCATTAAACAACTTTCCATAACGAAGAACGTGTCTCATTACAATGAGAAAGAGAAAAAAAACTTCTACACAGGGCACAACCAAAAATCTAAGTTAGCCTTTCCTCATCTTCTTGATCAAACTTGAATTGTAGGATTCTTTAACTCGTTATTATGGACTCTATCTCCCATTATGAAAGCTTTCAACTTTGGACTATTCTAGAATCAACACTTCATTATAAAAGTGCTATAAATAAGCAAAATAAATGAATAGAATAAGACAAGACAAAAATGGGTTAGCAACAGATATAATGAATGACGAATATAAAATAATCAAGCCAAAGTAGACCTAATAACATGGGTTCTAGTTCGCTATGGTTATCCATATGGCTCTAATGGGGTGGGCTTCTTAGATTCTCACACATGTGGGTTTGATTCTAATTAAGGGTACCCAAACCTATCTTATTACCTACTAAGGCAACAAGAACCCCAATTCTGGCCCATTACAAGCTTACGAATTAGTTTCGGTTCGAGGGAAAGCATGACCTAATGACATGGAGGGCTGCTCACGTGTCAAAAGACGTGGATTCCGAAAGTGAATTTCCGACCCATGGAGGGCTACTCACATGGGTGTGTGGCGTTTCACTCCCACTTAAGGGAAGGAGCTCGGGTATAGAGCTTGATGTACGTGGTGCAACACATGTCGGTGATTCCGTAAAAACTAAATGAAAAATTAATTCGAAGACCACCGATTATCAAAGCCCGTGGAATCTTAGTCACATTTTCAAGAAAGAATCACCCTTGTTAAAATCAAATTAAATTCTCAATAATTTCTATCATTTAAAAGCAACAAATATATTCTTGGCCTAACTCTCTTTTTCTGTAAAACAAAATTTATCCCCAGCGGAGTCGCCAAGCTGTAGCGACCCTTTTTTTGAAAATGAAATAAATATAAGTATAAAATGTTTAAATGGGCCGAGTACAGGGGCATCCCCAAATCATTCTTGAAATTTCGATTTAGGGACGATAAGAACTTGGAAAATTGATTTTATTTGAAAATAAGACTTGGAATCGCCATCGGCCACTTGGATAAGGTAGGCCAGACACCAGGAAATTAGAGATTCGATTTTAAAGGGTATGGGAGTTGGTTACGTGTGGGGAAGGATTAGCACCCCATTACGCCTGAAAATTGGTACAAAAATATTTGTTGCTTTTTTTTAAAAAAGATGGAAATTATTAAAATTTAAATTAAATTTAATTTGGTGTCCTTAAATGAAAATCGACATTAATCGAACGAGCTTTATCAAATTGGTGAATTCAAATTAATAAGACATTTAATTAATAAGGATGATGATACATCATACCATAGATTAAACCGATATCATATAAGCCTGACTACCGTGTTAATTTAGGGTTCAAATCTCGTAGTCACCTTTATGCATAATGCGAGCAATTAATCATGATGTTATGTCTTAACCAATTTTATTCATTTCAAAATTTACCTTTAGACGATATGAATTAACTCGAATATTTGTTCAATATCCAATAAGCCAAGATATTACGACGCAAATATCCGAGTTAATAAATATCTCCTTTTTTATAGTTAAAGTTGATTAATTTATCAAGTTTAAGGTGAGATTAAACAACAATGGTTAGATGGATGACAAATAAAATGTATTTCGCATAAATAAAGAAATTGAACATAAACAAACAAAACATATCATAAAGAAAAATCTGGAAAAGGACCGGATCGAACAAAAGAAACACTTAAAATAAATACGAGAAATTAAAGTGCAAGAATTAAAAGCGGAAATTAAATATTAGGAATTAGATGTTAGGGATTAATTAGCTACACTAAATGAGCCATAATAATACAGATCATACCCCGTTGCTGGTCACCGCAAGGCCGATCGAACAAGAAACACAAAAAACAAGAAAATAAGAACAAAATAAGCAAATAAATAAGGTAATATTATAATATAATATAATATAATATAATATAATATAAATTAGTATATACCACGATATATAACGTGATATGATACATATAATAAAAATAACATATATATATAGAATATATATATATATATAACATAAACAATTATATTGTACTATACATAGGAATATGAATACTATGACAATATAAATATAAATATAAGCATATACATATATATACAAAAACTATACTGTAAGTATAATATATATATATATAACCCTAATAATATAATATATAGTATAGTATAAACATATTGTCTTTAGAGGGGCGGAGGGATTTAAAAAACAATTTGCCCTTTTGTCTTTAAAGCAGGTATAAAACTTTTTTAGCAAAAAAAAAACACAAAAAAACCTTTATCTTTAAAAAAACAGAATCGCTCTCCCCTCTCTCTTGAACTCAGGCGAGCGACGCCACTCGCCGGGGAAGAAACCCAGAAATCGGTGGGAGAACTGTTGTGAGCCACCGCGTCGGCCCTAATCTAAACTTCATTTTCAAAAAACGGCCCTCCTCTGTTTGAAAACCCTTAAAACAAAACCGATCAAGCCTCCATTTCCCCTTAAAACGGCTCACCCCTCACGTTCCCAAAGGAAATCAGAGCGGGCTTGTCACTAGGAGGAGGCAAAGGGAAATCCGAATGGCCACAAAGGTGAGAAATCAAAAACCCTAACCCCCTTTTTTATGGTAATTTTGAATTCGAAATGAAGATGTAGATGAATAAAAAAATGAGAAGATGATACCTCTGAAACTTTGAGGCGTTTTATTTCTATTACTTTCTCCAAAAAAATCTCGTCTAGGGATTATATTATGTTTTTTTCGTTATATAGCAGAACTTACATGATTATATATATATATATATCGAAAGGAAAAGAAAAATTAGGATTGGTTGCCCATTTCATTTGTTTGCATTCATGTACAGCTCTAATATTGTTGGGATGTTCCCCTAATTCTCTGATTTTCTGCCAATTTTGTTGTTTTCTTTTCCTTGTATGTGAGGCTCGTACGAGGAGGGGCAGCTTGCTAACGGGGCCGTTGATGTGGTAAGGGCATGACTGAGGCGATCGTCGACATGGCTATTGACGTGGCCAGATGGCCGCTGACGTGGCAGCAACTCAACGGTCAAGAAGATTCCAGAAGAGCAGCTGAATAAGATAGGCGCGTGGGTTGCACGCACGCGTGTGCGTGTGGGGAAACTGAAGGGGCAGTGAGTGGCGGCTAGGGTTTCTAATCTGGCAGATGGGTTTAGGTTTAGTTTGGGCTTAATTGGGCTTTGTTAGGCAATGGGTAACTGGTTTTTAAATGGGCTAAGTGTAACATGGACTTATGATGATATATAAACTTGGGTTGTATTTATCTATTTAAATTTTGGGTTTTTTATTTAATATAAGTGTAAAGTGACTGATATATATATATATATATATATATATATATATATAATGTTTTGAATTTTTAATTGGATTCTTAACCCGAACGAAAAAAGGGTATCACAATGTCCCTAGTGAAGATCAACTTCAAAATTCTCAGCATGAAAAGTAAGCTATGGTGACGCATAATTTTGAGACGACGACGAAAAACAATGAAAAATGGATGACGACAAGAAACCGAGAGGATTGGAAGGGAGATGGGCGGTGTTGGACTGCATTCGTGGCTAATTTGCCACCTAAATTGTATTGGAAGGGCATGTGGTTTATTTTTGCACAATATGGAAATGTGATTGATTCATTCATCCCAACAAAGAAGGCTGTTGATGGGTCACATTTTGGCTTTATTCGAATGGATAAGGAAAATGATGCAAGGTGGGTCATTCAACGATTAAATGGAAGGTGGATATACGGATCAAAAATCTGAGTCTCCATGCCAAAATATGGGGGTAGGGCTTCGTATTGGAGATGGCCGAGAAAAGGTAGTGGAAAATAATGTGGTAAACAAGAAGAAAATAAGACATACAAGTCCGGTGGATAGATAAAAAATGAGAAGGTTTCATGGTGTAGTGGATCAAGACAAAGTTGAGACATTGCAGCATTGTGCAATTGGATGATGTCGAAAACTAATATCAATAGAAGATTTAGCAGAGGAAATGTCTATGGAAAACCTCAAGGATCTCTAGCTCATACGAATTGGGGGTTCAAAAGTGTTGCTAATGTTTGATAATGTTGAGAAACGTAAAGAGACAATGGAACTAGCATCTTTGAAAAAATGGTTTGTGCAATTTAAAGAATTGTCGGTGAAAAGGGAGAGTATATCCTGAAGGATATGGCTAGTGATCAGTGGTTATCCGATTCATGCATGGACGCGAGAATCATTTAGAAATTTGGCAAAGAGGTAGGGATATCTTGTGAGAATTGATGACGCGACTAACGCACTAACATCGTTTGAAAGGGTAAGGGTATTGATTGAAACAAAGTGTTCGCTGAATATAGATGAGGCGGTGGAGATAGAGATTGAGGGTAAGACTTTTCTTGTTCGAGTTAGGGAGATAGAAACCATACCGAGGGATAATTTAAAATGTCCATGTATAGAGAAAGAGGATAGTCTACCTAAGAACGTTAAGGCAATGAGGTAGCTGAGGATTGCTATATAAAATAAGACTTGATAAAACAAGATATGATTGAGGCCCCGGAAATGCTAACAAGGGCAACTGAATGCAATGTTATTATAGTGTGGAGACAAAATCAGTGTAAGAAGTTGATGGTAGGGATAAGGTAGGGGAAAACAACAGTGCTCATGTCGGTGAGGATTGGTTGCCAGATGAGGAGGTGAGTAAGGTCGAGTGTGAAGAGAGATCACAATGTGGTCTTGATATTTTGATGTATGAACTAAGTAAGGATGCACCTGAGAGCCTAATGACAATGTTGGAAGGAAATTTGTTACTTCCAATATGTATAGAGATTGTTAATATAGTATTAGCTGAAGAATGTGCAGTAACAGATGATAAGCAAAAAAAGAAGTTGTGGAAGACTTAGAAAAAATACAAAAGTAAAAAGGCATCATCTAAGGCACTGTAACATACTCTAACCACCCTAGTAAGATTAGGTAAGTTACTACAATTACAATCAACAATTCAAACAATGTTAGGTAGTGAGTATCAATTCGATTAAGGTCTTTCTTCCACTTCAAGTTACAATCCGATTAGGGGAGAACCAATTAAACAATGCATGATGCACCTATTAGATGAACTAGGTCTCATAATGCCATATGTTATCACATTCAATCCATTTAAGATTTACTTGATTTCCAAGCTACAATTCGGACTAGGTGAGAAACCTAATAGATAATTTCATCATTCAATGTGACTATCAAGCATTCCAATAAGTGTTTTGCAAGATTTACTTATGTGACTTTAACCAAACATATACGCTTACAATATCATCAACATCATTCAGCTAGTACTATATGTGACCAAAGAGGTTCAAGCCTAGGCTTGTGGCTTATTACATTTACTTGATGTTAACTAACCATTTTCAAGAAATCTATTCAACCATTTCATGCATAATTCATCCATGGAAACTAAACATTAGGCTATCAAACATATAAGTTCATTAAAGTGCATACATGCTCATATATACATACCAAACTTCTTATAGATCATAGATAGAATTAACTTATACAAACCATAGCCAAGTGACCTTAAATATACATGTCTTAGGTGCCACCATCCTAGGAGAACTATATTAAGATGGAAACATACTTTTTAAGCAAAATGTGACTTGTATGAGCTTAGACTTCAAGATAGTATCCAAAATCAACCTGTATCGTAGAAATGAGACTAGAATAAGCAAAGCTTAGTGAGTGAGTTAAAGTTACAAGGCAACAATACAATAAGTCTCAACTACGAACCATCAAATTGATGGTATGGTTCCCCCATCAATAGGGAACCAATCGAACAAGGCATGCACTACTAGATGCATTGTCTAATTTTCAATCCAATAAAAATACAAGGCTTGAAGTTTAGGCATACTCAATCACCCAATTTGATTAACAATTCAACTTATGCAATCTCATATAAGCAAGGCTCAATCAATGTTTCAATAGCAATAGATCATAGCATTTGAGTTTCCTTTACAATCAAGCAAACTCATATAAGCAATGTTCAATCAAGGTTTCAATATCCATAGTTCATGGAATTCAATTTTACCTTTACATTCAATCAATACAATTTAATGTAGCAATAGGTTCAATGTGCATGAGTTATTAGTTCATTTTAGGTATAGCCTTGAGAATCGATTACTCGGTCTAGATACTCGAGTCCCCAACCAAACAGTCGCCAATAACAATATTCAATATGGTACCAAGTACCTGGTCAATCCCTCCTACTGTTGCCAATGACCAATAACAATACTTCCCTCCTACTGTCGCCAAATAGGGAACAATGTCCCAGACCGTAGTCCACCCCAATAATGAGCTCTATAGACTCTATGGCATGTCGACTATATCTAAAAGACCGACTCGAGACCCAGGCTTACAATATTTATCACTTTCAATCATTTAGAAGCATGATTCAATTCAATATGCACAATTTGTGCCAATATTCCATTTTAGTCAAATAGGGCTCAATCCAATCCAATATCAATGTTTCCATAGTTAATGTAGGAGTATCAATCAATATGTCTTTGAAAATAAATTGTGTACTTCTATCTATAACATCATGCTTCATTTCAATATAGTTCAATTAAGCAATAGGCATATCAATACAATCAATGGCAATTCAAGCATGCTTCACAATCAAGTAACCACTCAAAAGAGTACTTACCTTGCTAATGCTCCATAGCAAGCTTATTATAAAATTTATACTTAAGGTTCAAATAAAATTACAAATCAAAACAGACTTGGAGAGGTTACCGCCCTCTTCAAACTTTAAACTACACTCATAGGAATTTTCTGAGCTACTGTCGATCCCGGATTCTAATCCCTTATCCTCTACTAGCAGTTGATCTAAGTGAGCCCCTTTATCCTCAATTTCTACTTCATCTAACATTCATACAATACATAGGGTATTAGATACAATCCAACAATCAATTGAGTCATTATGTGACTCCATACTTAAGCATACAATTCAATATAAACATCTAGACTGTTACTGCCTGGCAGCATGTGCACTGCCTACTTAAATATTCATATCTTTTATTTCGTACGTCGGAATTTCGAACCATTTACACCGTTAGAAAGATAACTTAATTTTCCTTCTAAACATATAGGCCTTTCATTTTAGCTCTTTGCCAATTAATACAGTTTTTAACTTAAAGACAGGGTAATTTACAACATTGGACAGTTTGCACTGTCCTTAGTGTTTCTTCTCTACAATTCATTCTACAATCCAGAATTAAGTTCTTTTTTTCTCCTAATGAATTTAGAGATGTCAAGGCATTATCCATAAAATTTTAAGCCTTAAATTCCTTTTATACAATTTATGGTTATTTTTCAAAGTCACTGCCCAGAACAGAGTATTCTGGGCATATTACACTAGGTTGAGTTTCTAGTTTCATAACTCATTTTAACAAGGTTCTATCTTTGTAATTCAAATCATTTTCATGTTCTTACATGTCTAGGTCAGTCTAATTCACCTAGAAATAAGCTTAAAACAGGGCATTATCATGTTAAATTCAATTTGATTTATTTGATCAATCATCATTCATCTAATTCACCATTTGAGCAGTCCATTACCTAGTTTAAACTAATCCAATTTGGTGCATTCATTTTCCAGCAAGTTATCTACTCTATTCAATCCTCAGTTCATCTACCAACATGATCAAAACAGGGCTTTTGAGCAACATTTTCAATTTAATTCATTAAGACAACAATCCACTAGAATTTCCCATATCTACAATTTCAATTTACATTTCAATCATCCATTCCAATCATCATCCAAATTTTCCAGCATCTAGCATAACATTTCACCATCAATTTAGCTATTGACAACCTTAATTTCTCCTACTCATTTGAAAGACACTATCAATTCATGGTTGATCAATCAGTTGAATTCTTAACTAGTTCATAGCATCAATTCACTATCTATTCATCAATTTCATGTAATTCAAGCAAGAACCCTAAATCTACATGCATCATTTGTATCTATAACACATTAAGGAAGAGATTTTACCTTCCTATCAAGATTATATGAATGTTAGCAACACCAATTTCTCCAATTTCAAGCTTGAATGTATGGTTATAAAGCTTTCTCACTCAATCCCCCTTTTCTCTTCTTTCTTTCTCATACCGGACCACAATGAGGAAGATGATGATAATTCATCATTTAATCCCTCCTTTAAAATGAACAATTCATCCTTAATTATCCCATAATTAATTACATGTGTAGGGGTATTTTAGGAATGTTAGAATTTTGTATGCATTCCTTCAATTTGTCATTTGTTTTGGTTTGGTCACTTATGCAACAGGTTACTACTTTTTCATTTATAACATTCTAGCCCTTATTATCTAAATCTAGTATCTTGCTTTCAATCAATTAGGGATCAAATGAAAGCATTGTAGTAACTTCTTTGTACTAGTTTTGAGGATATTACAGGCACTGCATGATAGAAGACAAATGATATTTCGTGAAGCAAATGAGACTTTAGAGTTTAGTGAACATCTCGGGGTGAGTACTATTAGCAAAGAAGAGGATATCTTAGAGGATATTGCAAAGATTATTGAAGGAAGGGATTATGGTCGATATGTGAGGGCAGGATGCAGATGCTGTCATAGACAATACGAGAATTAGATTTGACGTTATAAATGAAGTTGGTTCAAACTGTAGCGCGACAACGCCATTGAGATATGGTATTCTTACTGGAAACAAAAATAGAGGAGGTATCGGTATATTTAAGAAGTAAAATTTCTATGAGTTCAATTTTTTATTGCGGACTTCTTGATGGGTCAGTGGAGTGTTGTGTGGTCGCACTGAAATAGCACAATGGATGTGATGAGATTAGAAGATTTGGTTGTGATTTCTTTATTCTGCAGGGGGTAGCAGTGTGGATCATTTGGATTTGGGAATGGTAGATTCAGGCTACAATGGTAGTGTTGAGAATATGTCGATGCTTGTTGAGTGTAGGAGTGGTGTTTGTTTTTTAGGGTTTTTTGGTGTTTTATTGTTATACGTTGTACAGGGTTAGCATGGGTAGTCTTTTCCTCTAATCTAGATTAGAGAGGTTTTTAATGAGGCTTGTGATAACTGATTTTATGTATGATTTTCGATCTAATAAAATCATACAATATTGATAAACAAAATTATGCAACAATTCACATATATTTCATTGTTGACGTGATATTGTTTTATTTACTTGACATATTGTGTCACTTTAAACTATTTTGAAATAAATCAAATGTAGAAATATAATTTTAAAATTGTTCCTTGAAATGATATATAAGACAAAAATAGTACCACGTCGACAATAAAATACATGCGAGTTGGTTGTCAACTGCTATATTACTATTGTGAAAAACATGGGTTCGTTTGGTTCTATAAAATATTTTCTATTTTCATTTATAAAAAATATTTTCAATTTTCCAAACATTGAAAAGCATGTTTGGTTAATAGAAATGAAAACATGTTTTCAAAAATGAAAAATAGTGAAAATGTGTTTCATATAGGGGTGAGAATTGGGTGAAGAATATTCGAAAACTGTGGGATCCAAACCGAAGGGGATAGGGAATAATCGAAATCTTCACCAATGGGGATGAGGACGGGGGAAGTTTTATCAGCAAAGCTCAAATGGGGATGGGGATAGAGATTGCTATATCCGAACCATGGGGAAAACTAAATCGTAACCGTATAAATAACCATGAGGATCCCAAAAAATATTCGCAAGGATCCCAATATTTCACTAGATTTTTAAATATATATATATATATACTTAATTATCTATATACCCCTAATATATATCTTAATAAAAACCTAACTATATTATTATCACTTTAACTTTCTCTCAAACCTAGCCACACTCAATGTAACAATCCAAATTTTTGAGTCAACGATTGGGTGTTGACACGGGTCATGGAACCTTGTGTTGCATGGAGTGTTTGGAACTGTTGGGCCTAGTTGGTTGAGTTTTGAGCTACATGGGCTTGGGGTATTGACCATTTTGTGACAAGGGTGAAAGTGGAGGGTTTTATGTTTGGATTTTACCCATTTTTTTAAAAAAGCTGACCACCCTTTATTATATTGTCTTCCACATGGGAAAAGGGAGGACATAGTGATATCACCATCCTTTTCTTCTTCTACTACTTTCCTATCAACTCCTCCATGGAACCCTCATATTCTAAAACCTTAAAACCAAACATCTACCTTCCAAACCTTTATTTTTGGGATTCATGAGTGAATAAGAAATTAATCATCATTTCAAGAGCTTCATGAAAGTGGTCTTATTTTCTTAAAAAGGTGAGTTCTTCATTTATGGGTTTCTTTGAGGGTTTAGCTTTTAGGACTTCTCCAATGTTTTCAAGGTTGTTAATCTATGACTAGATTTCTTTTTATTGCTTGGTTTAAGTCTTGATTCGTTTCCTTGTTGTGAGGTAAAAATGATATGTTTTAGGGTTTATTCAAGTGGGAGCCAAAGAAAAGAAATTGAGGATTGTGAGTGTGCAAGTAAATCTGATATTTGTAGCTTAAGGTCAGTACATTTCAGACTCATTTGATTCTTGAATATCCTAAAGTAATTGTTTTGTTTGGCATTGTGGTTTATTGTTGATAGTTGGGTGTTTTGGTAGCTTTAAGCCCTTTAATGGTTAAATTTGGATTAACCATTATTATTGTGTAAAAAATGGTAGTAAACCATTCTAATTAACTTCTATAAGATGTAGGATCGAGATTATGGATTAAGGTAATGTTGTGGGGGCTTGGGGAGTGATTTCTCGAGCAATGGAAGTCATTTTTGGCCATCGGTATCAATACACGGGGAGCCCGTACTGATACCATGCGTTCTTATCGAAGAACACAAGAAAAATTAAGAGGGTGTATCGATACGCCTAAGGCGGGTATTAGTACCCCTGTTCTACATGAATTCCAGTAGCTTAAAGTGGTATCGGTACGCTTGGAGCCTTATCGATACCTAGGTTGTATTGGTACGCAGGGTTCGTATACTGGTATAGGGTAAACGGTCAACCCCTTCATGAAAATCTGAGTATCAGTACGCATAAGGTGGGTATCGATACCTAGAGAGGCGTATCGATACTCGAGGTTGGGTATCGGTACCCACTGGGCAATCTTCCCAAAAAATACATTTTGAGTTTGAGGGGCTTATTCTTTAATGACTAAGGCCTAATGGGCTTCTAATATGGTAAAATGAATAGTAAAAATGAGAAACTGAGTTTTAATCCTTATGAATGAGAGTAACGTGAAATGACTTGGTAAATGATGACCCGATATGATTGTGATGGTTAGTGTCATGCCTAAGGGCATTTGTTAATGGCTTGGAATGGTGCCATTTACCTCTTGTGAGGTGTATGAATGCTTGGGGAGCATGTGTTATCCTATGTTGTGGTAAAGGAATTCTGATGTCCTAGAGTCAGTACTATGGTACTTATAAAAGGGGATGCGTACTTTGGGCATCAAGTACATCCGACGTACCCACGGGCTGAGTGATCTAGGTACGGTTAGGAACTTATCTATGGCTATGGTGATCCAGATAAGGTAATAAACTTGATAGGCTGAGTGAGCTTGAGTAACCTGATAGGCTGAGTGATCTCAGGTAAAGACTGTTTGTGGCTAATATGATCCAAGTATGTCTAGGATGTATTTGTGGCTATGGTGATCCGAGTACGGTCCTTTTAACACGATGGCTATGTGAACATGGGTAACCCGATGAATATGTGAGCAGGGGTAAAGTATGGCTTTATTGGCCATTATGTAGATGATGTATGGATTTATTTATGTATGTTGTATTGATGTTATAGATGATAGCTTATGTACAGGATGGCTGAGTGAGCAGGGAACGATATGTATTAACTCGTTGGGTTGTGTGAGCTCGAGTATCTCGATAGGCTATGTGACCTCAATTATGGTAAAGCCTTGTGGAAACATGTATGTTTTGTATAGACTTAATGATGCCTTGAGATGGGTTATCTAAGAACTCTAGCTTGTGTAGGCTAGATGATAACTCGTAGATAGTGAAGCTTTATCTATGTTATCTAAGCTATATTTATCTTGCATGCTTATTTTATGATAATCACGAATTGTGGTAGAGTGGAAATATATCACTAAGCTTTGTTAGCTCGGTGTGCGAATGCATGGTTTTTTTACGCGTAGGTTGACATGTCATCTTTTGGAGGAGCACATCAACGAGGACTTCCCAGCACCACGTTCGCTTCAGAGTACAATACTTGTTATTTTAGTTTGGGATAATGTATTTATAGGACCTACCACTGTTGAGTTTGTATCTCTATTTGAAATATTATTTTGGTATACGTTGTTTTAAACTTGGAGCTCTTGTTTTGTAAACTTAATTTCAATACTTACTTACCTTTATGGATTTATGAATGTTTAATGCTTTTAATTGATGGCTAAACTTATGGTTTTAAATTGGAAATTTGATGGGTCGGGTTGCAGGTAACCTTAATGTAGTACTTTGGATCTGGGTCAAGATCGGGGGTGTTATAATAGTGGTATCATAGCTTAGGTTTAGCCGGTTCTTGGAAACTCTGGGGTGGTATAGAGGTCGTGGTAAGGTTTCTAGTGAATACATGCCCCTAAAGTTAAGTTGTACTCTTCTAGGACTGGGAATCCTGATGATGCTGCCTTGTTTCCATGTGTTTTAAAAAAGTTTGATGGCGGATGATGCCAAACGCAACCAGGAAAGTCATGAAGAGAGCTATGTCTCTCAAGCAAAAGACTCCGATAAGGAATTTACCCTGGATGTTAGGGACATGAGTTTTCTGGGAGGTCCCAGAAGTGGAGGGGTGAGCCACCTCCATGATCTTACTCTGCTCTCTTGCAGGTGGTGCAAGCTATCCCAAGGCAGTTAGAGATGCCTCACAAGACCCCTATTGAGTGGATTCACCATTTTGGACCCAAAGATTTTAAAGGTTTGGGTGAAGATGACCCAATCAAAGCTGACTAGTGGTTGAGAGACACTTAAAGGATTCTGAGACAGATAAGAAGGAGTTTGAAGGATGACCCTGATTGCATTGTCTCCCTTCTTAAGGGCAATGCACATGAGTGATGGGAGACTATTGAGTTGGAGCTACAGCCTGCACTTCTGACAATTGGAAGTCATCTTGGATGAGTTCTAGAAAAAGTACTTCAGTGAGGTTCATATGGATGAGATGAGAGATCAGTTCTTGCATCTGGCTCAGGGGGACAGGACAGTGTTTGAGTACGATCAAGATTTCCTACATTTGAGTCGTTATTCCCTAGAGTTAGTTATCATTGAGGATTTGAGGTGTAAGAGCTTCAGACATGGATTAAAGGTTGATCTTCAGATGCATATGGCAGCGGGTCCACTTGGGACATACTCTAAGCTAGTCAATAGTGCGAAGGCACTTGAGCGACTCTAGGATTTGACATTGAGTCAAATTGAAGACTCTAGAGGCCATTCTGCAGGGACCCAAGACATCATAGGTTCTTACCGGGCTCCGTCTAGGAGGTTCCCTGCTTCGAGGGATTCGAAGAGATTCGCTTCAAATCAACTATCGAGGGACAGTCGAGATCTAGACCGAGGATTCATAGGGGTTCATTGGTTCAACCAGAGTGTTACTTCCACCGGCTTGTGAGCATTGTGGTCGACATTACCTAAGGGTATGCTTCTTGCTTTGGAGGGTTTGCTATAGGTGTTGGGCACTAGGTCATATGGTGAAATACTGCCCAGTGATGGATGGCAGTACACATGTTCAGTCTTAGAGGTTGACTTCTTCCCGGTATGGTCAGGGTTCTATGAAGGGTGGTGCTAGAGTGTTGTCTGAGTATCAGGGTAGAGGTCCTATGAGATCCACCATCAAAGTTGACGATTGAGCTATTGCTAGACAGTCTGTCGTTCAAGCCATAGAAGATGGCTTTGCCACCGATGATATGTTAGGTACATGTGTTTGTTTTGTTTTCAGTTGTTACATTGGTAGAAATTTAATCTCTCAATCATATAATGGTTTGGTTCTTGTTGGATAAGTGTTGTGGTAAGATATAGAGGTTGATGTTGGATTTCATCAGTTTTGCAAGTTCTTGTAGATAAAGTTCTTACCGTGGGTGGTAAGTGGGGATAGAGAGCAACAGTCCTCGTAGGCTTGTTAGGTTTACTCTCTCCCTATTTGGTAGATGTTACCTTTGGTGTAGGTGGGTCATGTGGGTTTGATGTATGCCTTGGTTTTTGAGCAAAAGTCTCGAAGTTTTGGGGTTCAAGATGAACCAAGTTGCTGGTAATAGACACGATGAACCATTGCCTCTCTAGCATGAAGGTTGTTGTAACACTCTAAAATTGGCCTAGAAATGTTACCACAATCTAAATTATAGGCTAATTGAATTCATAAGTTAATCAATTTAAAGAAGAAAGAACATTAGCCATCCTTAACATCAAATAAGTGAAATTAGAACCAAATTGAATTGAAATCAAAACTAGAAGGCATAAATGAAAGGATGGAAATATGAACATGCAAAACTCTATAGATTGCATGTTAAATATAATTAAATGGAGCCCTTGACACATGTTCTCATTGGAAGAGAACATGTGCCAATTTGGATGGTGACTCATGGCCAAGGAGAAAAGATGAACAAACATATTGTCATCTTCCTCCCATTATCATCCATCTTGGCTGAATTTTGAAAGAGAAAAAGGGGAGAAAAATCTTCATGCAACACCTTCAAATTCAAGCTTCTTGATTCAACCTTGATCAAATTTAGCTTGGAGAAGGTATAATGCTTGACTTTACATGTTATAGAATGGTTGATTCTTGAATTGGATGATTGCTATGTATGTTAGGGTCATGCTAACCTCAATTTGAACTTGAAATTGTGGATACTAGTAGTCAATTTGATAAAGGAAATATGTATAGTTGCTGGAAATTTGAGAAATATGTACATGGTTGAAAATAGTTTCTATTAGGGACTGTTTTGATAGAGAAAATGTGTAAACATGTTAAATGAACATAGGAACCTGTTTTGATCATGTTGCTAGGTAAAAAGAAGATTGAATTGAATACATGTGTTGCTGGAAAAATGATTACACGTAGTTGAACTAGTTAAATTAGGTAATGTACTGCCTAGTTGATGAATTGGATGTGTAAATGTGATCAAATATATCAAATTAAGTTCAACATGATTATGCCCTGTTTTAAGAACATTTATAGGTGAATTATGATGACCTAGACATGTATGAACATGAACATGAATGTAATTGCCATGTTAGTCCCTTGCTAAAATGAGCTAAGAAGCTAGAAATCTAACCTAGTGTAATCTGCCCATAATGCTCTGTTCTGGGCAGTGACTTTGAAAAATCACTATAAATTGTATATAATGCTTTTAAGGCTGAAATTTTTATGGACAACACCTTAGTATGTCTAAATTCATTAGGAGAAAACAGAACTGAACTCTGGGTTGTATACTGAAATGTAGAGAAGAAACACTAGGGATAGTGCAAACTGCCCAGTAGAGCAAAATGCCCTATCTTTAAGTTAAAAACTGTATTAATTGGAAAAGAACTAAAATACAAGCCTCATATGGTCATAAATAAAATTTTGTTAGCTTTCCAACGGTGTAAACCAATTGAAATTCCAACGTACGGAATGAAAAATATGCATGATTTAGTGACTAGAGTGCAAGATGCCTGGTAGCAGCTGCATAGGCAAATGCACACTATTTTGTGGCATTTTGCAAACTGTCTTGTAAACAGTTTTAGACCTTGAAATATGCCTTGTTTTACATGAACTATAATGTAGAAAAGTTTAATTAAAAATAATGGAGAATGTACATGAGCATACTGCCCAATATGTGAATGTTATATGCTTGTAGCATTGCTTGATTTAATGACCTTGTCTTGAATTGAATGACTTTGTGAACTTGTCTTAATATGTGTTTGCTTGTAATGTGTTAGAACCAGGATTGAACTTGGTGGAAGAGGAAAGATTGGAACAATCTAAAGCCAAGAACAAAGGAGTGTGGATCCAAGACTAGCTAGCTTGGAGTATTGTGAGTGTAGTTACCTCTAGGGTTAGGACTAGGTCCTAACCAATGTATTCTTGTTACATTCTTGACATGTTAAATGAACCTAATCATGGACTTGACCTAATAAGGGAAGAATGACTAGTAATGCATGAAACTAGATTACATCTTGATATACATGATCAATTCGAATGCTAGCATGTTGTATGGTATATTGAAGCTTGTATATGACATAATGCAATGTTATTGAATGTTAAAGACTTGCTTGAGACATATTCTCATCTTGATGAAATGAAACATGAAACTACTTGACATGTGAGCTATGGCTCAATGGCCTAAGGGCCTAACATGAAATGAACTTGCTTGATATGATCTTGATCTTGAAACACATGAATAAATGGTAAATCGGACAACCTTGGTAGCTAGTTGGACTATATAGAAGGGCATGCCTTAGAGTCTAGAGCTCATTGTGTAAGGGTGGACTATGGTCCAAGGCTAAGGCCCCTATTTGGCGATAGACGGAGGGTACGTATGTGGTCTTTGGTGACAGTAGGAGGGTTGACCAACACTACGGCGCATCTTGTGGCGACAATTGGTTGGAGACTTGATTACCTATACAAACTAAGTACCAAGGTGGTTGTTTAATGAATAACAATTGTAATAACAATCCAATAACACATGATACTTGTCTTGAATGCCATGAAATTGTATGCTACTTGACTTGAAAGCATGACTCCTTGATTTCTTGTTTTGCAAGCATGTGTGCTTGATTCATGAAGTATAAATTCTTGTTGCTTTTATCTTGTGGCCGAATGTATGATGTCCTTAGCTAGGATAATCTTGATGCTTGAAAGCCTAGCTAAGATCACTCTAATGTTTGAAAGCCTTAGCTAGGTCTATACTTGATTAAATGACACATAAAACTTGAAATAACAAATGGTTAGACTAGTTACTACCTCACTAAGTACATTCTTGTACTTATCACTCTTGTTTCATTCTTCCCAACTACAGGATAAAGGATACGAGGTTGCTTGATCTTGAAGCTTGTGCCTTGAGCAAGAAGCAACTCATACAAGCATAGTCAAAGTATGATTTCATACTTGTTTTGTATATCTCCTAGAATAGCGGCACTAGATTGTACATAGCTAGCTTGAACATGCATCTTGAAACTTGTATATAATGTTTGATGGGCCTACAATGTTATGTATATAGTAATAAGTCTGTAATGAACTTAGATAACATATAATGGATGATGTGTTGCTGCGCACTTGTTGATGAAATGGAATGATCATATGTTGATCTAATTTGCTATGAAACAATTTGATAGCCTTGTCATGTTCATGTGTATGTTTGAATTAAAAGTAGAATGTGATGAACCATGTTGATTGCTTCCCATTCGAATGACTTGGACCTAAAAGGTCACTTGTATGTAAATATACATTGATGCATGTGTTATGTATGCTTGTATAGTTATTTGCCGAATGCATAAGGACTGTAATAAGACTTGAATGAACTAGTTACGTGCCTTGTTGTATGTTTGTGTAAATGGTCGAATGGTTAGGTATGTGAATAGGCTCAAATGGAACTAGGTACATGTAATTTGAATGTTCAAGAATCATGTTAGAAATTTTGGGTTAGGTGTACATGTATAAGTCTAAGAAACAAATAAATGAAAAGGAGATTGTTACCTTAGGGCAATTCGAATGATAAAGATAAACATGAAGTGAATTGTGCATGATAAATTAGTAACATAAAATGAAAGCATGAAAGGAATTAATCTAGTGGTCTAGTATAGATAGCCGAATAGTTTAGGATGAGTATGAATCAATTGTGTGGTTACTTGTATGATAAGAAAGTTGCCTTGTTTGCCTTGTTCCTTGTTTGTATTGTGTTCAAATGCTTTGTTCCTTGCCATGTCCTTACTTGTTTGTTAAGTAACGCTCTTGAACCGGGTTACTACTAGCCTGGGTAAGGGGTGTTAGAGTTGTATTCTTGTGATGTTTGTTCAAAGAGATTCTTGTAGGTTGCAAGACGTTCTTAGCCCACGTGATGGATACGAGGGTTGAGAGTCTGAAACTTTAGAGTTGCAGACGTTTGAGAGGATGTTGAGCTACTCTTCGAGGAACGAGCGAGCTTGCCTCTTGATCATGGATTAGAACCCACAATAGAGGTAACATCGAGTTCGGTATGGGTGTCCATCGCCTTTTGGTATGGACCTGACTAAATTTTTAGAGTGTGGACTTATTGTAAAAGTGATTGAATACGAGTGTCGTCGCTAAGTGGTTCACCTTGGGACATGCCTGTGTTGGTATAGTAAAGAGGGGTTGCTTTGGATGTTGTAAGCCGAGGCATAACATTGAAGGACCGTTACCCGTTTCCTTGAGATTGACAATCTTGGAATTGGTTGAAGAGTTTTGAGGTTTCTGTATGATTTTTCAGAATTTGAATATCAAAATTTGAAGGTTAAAGAGAATTTGGGATAAAAGATTGGGTTCGATGTGATGAGTGGTCCTTAAGGGCAAGCCGTGAAGTGGTTTGGACTCACGAGTGCGTCGTTCTATAATATTGAGTTTGATGATTCGAGTGGCTGCTCTACCAAGTTTTTGAGATGGATTGTCTACATGTATGGTAAAATAGTAAGAATATTATCAAAGTAACGCAATGGAAGTGTGGTTTAATAGCTATGGTTATGTAGAACTAAGATCTTGTGTTGCAACAAATCTTATTGGAAGAACCGTTGGAAAATCCTTGAAGGCTTGTTAGAGTTTCAATACAACTGTTCGTTGGAATTAAGTGGTTGGGTTGGACAAAATATTCGAACATTCGATGGAAATTGGATCAGTTTTGATCTCTAGTAGAGTTAGTAAGTAGCAATAGTTTCTTTTGGAATCAAAGTGGCTCAATTTGTGGGATTGCATGATCATAAGTTAGCCTTCATTCGAGTTAGGGTGAGTTCTAGTAAAGTAAAGTGCTAATTCTCGTCTTGTTTGGTCAAGCCGAAAGGAGGGGCTGTTAATACAAGATAGATAAATTGTAGGATTTGGTTGTCGAAGTTTCGCTTGTTCTTGAAAATATCTGGTCATGGTGGAAGTGGTAGACAAAGAAGTGTTCCTAGTAGTATACCTATGAAGAGGTGTCGCGTTTCAGGCACAGATAAGGTTGAGTTCAAGAGTTTTGAACCGTGGAGGATAGCATAGAGGATTGTTAACTGAGATGAAATTCATTCGAAGTGAGTTCCTTGAGTTGGTGTTTGGACAGTAACGTTGGAGTCCATCCTATGTTGATCAGTTTTAGGGTCTGTTATGGGTGTTGTTTGGTTGATAGAAATGAACCATTAGGGATTCATTAGAAGGGTGTTGAGGATTTTAGTGATATGATTTTTGGCTAAGGAAGTTGTGAAGGAGAATTTCAAAATCAAGGTGAACGTATGCCAGTTAGGAAATGGTTGGATCCAAGATTATTGCATCTCCTCCCTCCGTTTAATTTTAAGGACAAGATTTCTTTTTAGTAAGGGAGACTTGCAACGACCTGAATTTCTGAGTCAACGATAGGGTGTTGACCCGGGTCATAGACCCTTGTGTTGGATAGAATGTTTAGAACTGTTGGGCCAAGTTTGGGCCGTATTGGTTGAGTTTTGAGCTACATGGGCTTAGGTATTGACCATTTTGTGACAATGGTGAAAGTGGAGGGTTTTATGTTGGGATTTTACCCATTTTTAAATAAAAAGGCTTACCACCCTTTATTATATTGTCTTCCACATGGAAAAAGGGGGAACATAGTGATATCACCACCCTTTCTTCTCCTCCTACTTTCCTATCAACTCCTCCATGGAAACCTTATCTTCCAAAACCTAAAAGCCAAATCTTTACCTTCCAAACCTTCATTTCGGGATTCATGAGTGAAGAAGAAATGAATCACCATTTCAAAAGCTTCATGATAGCGGTCCTCTTTTTTCTTAAAAATGTGAGTTCTCCATTTATGGTTTCTTTGGGGGTTTAGCTTTTAGGATTTTTCCTATTTTTTCAAGGTTGTTAATCTGCCTCTAGACTTCTTTTAAGTGCTTGGTTTAAGTCTTGATTCGTTTCCTTGTTGTGAGGTAAAAACAAAGTGTTTTGGGGTTTATTCAAGTGGGAGCCAAAAAGAAGAAGTTAAAGATTGTGAGTGTGCAAGCAAATCCGAGATTTGTAGCTTAAGGTCAGTACATATCTGACTCATTTGATTCTTGAATATCCTAAAGAAATTGTTTTGCTTGGTATTGTGTTTATTGTTGCTAGTTGGGTGTTTTGGTAGTTTTAAGCCCTTTAATGGTGAAATTTAGATTAACTGTTATTAATTTGTAAAAAATGGTAGTAAACCATTCTAATTAACTTCCATAAGATGTTAGATCGAGATTATGGATTAAGGTTATGTTGTGCGGGATTGAGAGTGATTTTTAGAGCCTTGGAAGTCATTTCTAGGTTTCAGTAATGGTACACAAGGAGTCCGTACCAATACCCTGTGTTTTCATCGATGAACACAAGCAAAATTAAAGGGTGTATCGGTACGCCTAAGGTGGGTATCATTACCCCATGTTCTACATGAATTCCAATAGCTTAAAATGGTATTGGTACGCTTAGAGCCGTATCGATACCTAGGGTGTACAAGTACACGAGGTTTGTGTAGCGTTATAGAATCAACGGTCAACCCCTTAATGAGAAGTTGAGTATTGGTATGCATAGGGTGGGCATCGATACCTAGATAGGCGTATCGATACTCAATGTTGGGTATCGGTACCCACTGGGTAATATGCCCAAAAAATACATTTTGAGTTTAAAGGGCTTAAAATTTGAAGACTAAGGCTCAATGGGCTTCTAATGTGGTAAAATGAATAGTAAAACTGAGAAACCGAGTTTTGATCCTCATGAATGAGAGTAACATGAAATAGCTTGGGTAAAGACTGCTTGTGGCTAATGTGATCCAATTATGTCTAGGACGTATACGTGGCTATGGTGATCCGGGTACGGTCCTTTTAACCCGATGGTTGTGTGAACACGGGTAACCCGATGACTGTGTGAGCATGGGTAAAGTAGGGCTTCATTGGCCAATATGTAGATGATGTATGGATTTATTTATATATGTTGTATTGATGCTATAGATGATAGCATATGTACACGGTGGCTGAGTGATCAGGGAACGATATGTATTAGCTCGTTGGCCTGTGTGAGCTCGAGTATCTCGCTAGGCTATGTAACCTTGAGTATAGCAAAGCCTTGTGGAAACATGTATGTTTTGTATAGACTTTAATGATGCCTTGAGATAGGTGATATAAGAACTCTAGCTTCTGTAGGCTAGATGATAACTCATAGATAGTGAAGCCTTATCTATGTTTTCTAAGCTATATTTATCTTGCATGCTTATTTTATGACAATCACGAATTGTGGTAGAGTAGAAATGTGCCTCTGAGATTTGTTAGCTTAGCATACAGATGTGTAGTTTTTTCGTAAGGAGGTTGACAGGTCATATTTTGGAGGAGCACACTGGCAAGGATTTCCCAACACCGTGTTCGCTTCAGAGTATAGTACTTTGGATCCAAATCGGGTTGCGGGTGACCCAAATGTAGTACTTTGAATCCAGATCGGATCGAGGTGTTACACTCAAGTTTCTCAATATGTTTCTATCTTAGTTTTTAGATATAAGCAAGAAAACTGCTTCCAATCGAAGTATCCAAACTTTATATTTTGAACTGAATTCGCCATTTATTTTGGTCAATAAAATAGTTATTTTGTTTAATTTTTTTTGAAGATGGGGATTCCCCGAAAATTGCGAGGGTCCACGCGGGGATTGTATGGGGACGAAAAAGTCCCCGAAACATTTAAAATAGATTCCCCGAAATTGTAACTGCAAATATTGGGGGCAGAGTGGGGAATGCAAAACCGTCACCGCGCAACCCTATTCCCACCCCTAGTTTCATATCTAATTTTTTAAAATATAAATAAAAAATTAATAAATAGTTAAATTAAAATATAATTATAATAAAAATATGTAATATGATTAAATAAACCAAAGTTTCAAGATCAAATCTTAGGGTGTGTTTTGTTTTAGGGAATGAAGTCCATTTTTATTCTTATTTTCTTAGAAAATAGAAAACGATAAAGAAAACGTGTTTGGTTATAAAACTATAAAAATAATTTTTATAAAATGTAAAAAAAATAAGTGAAAATTTGAAAATGTAAAAAATATGTTTTCATCGTTTTTATTGAAAATGTTTTAAGAAAGTGGAATATATGAAAATAAGGGATTTTTTAATTTTAACTTTATTTTAATCCGGGTTTGAATCCTTTTAATACTATTTTTTAAATTTAGTTTATTTACGCATAGTTTATTTTGTAACGACCCAAATTCTGGGTTTACAAATTAGGCCTCGGACACAATTTAATTTGGCCTTATGGTTAGGAGCCCAAATCTAAATGGTGGGTTTGGGCCTTATAGTAAATGGATAAATAAATTAAAAAAAAGAAAAGAATTGGAAAAGAAAGGTGTTGGTGATTTGATGGGGAGAGAGGAAGGAAAAAGAAATGAGATATTTTTGGGAGAGAGAAAAAAAAGAGGAAAGAGACAAAAAGTAAGGGGAAGATTTTGAACCTCAATTTACAGCCGTCAGAGCCGCCGTGCACGACACGCTGGCGTCACTGGAAAGGTCTAGCTGAGATGAGTCCAATGGTAGTCGTCGACGTTTGAGCCGCCGTTAGCTGATGTAAGGAGAAAGAAGAATCATAGAAGCTTGGTTTAGCTCGTTCCAACCATCACCGCCATAAATGAAGGCTGCCATCGAAACTAGTGGCTGAAAAACAGTGGATCTAGAGCTCACCGCTACTGTTCTGCCATCGGAGGAAGGCTTACGCGCCACCACGCGCTGCCCTTACGGGTGGGCGTGCGCCTAGCCAGACGGGTGCACCTAGATCCAGTGCACCGCGCAGCACTGAATACCGCTTGGCTGGGTGCACCTGCTCTTTGCCACACTGGATCGCTGCTCGCGAGTACACCTTAGCTGTTGTGCACCACGTCACACTAGATCATCAAGGGGTTGACTAGCTTTGATTGAGCGTTGACTTTTCTGGGGGGTCCCTACCCGGGAGTTTCTCGACGTTCTAGATCCATTGGCGTAGTTTGTTTTGCCAAATTCAAACTTAGTAAGCTTTTTTACGTGTTTGACCTTGTGAATTGAGTAGGGGAATGCATGAATTAATATAGTTTTGTATTCGTATATGAGGATTATTTGGCATCAAATATCGAGTCAAATGGAATATTCGGGAAGCTTGGATGAGGGTTTTAGCGATATCAGCATAAGGTTAGTACACCTCAAACTCCTATTACTTTATGGGCATCATAAGCGTAATTGCCTTGCTTGTTAGTGGTTGCAAAATAGGTTGATGATAGATAAGCATGAGTAGAGACCGATTGTATGTAACTCGATATTTTGAGATGCATGATGATGTTACGGATATGATTGGACTGCTAGAGGCTTTAGAGACTGTGTATGGTCGTTTGTAATGCTAATGTGATTCATTGATGATTGTTGGATTGATTGAGATAAATGTGATGTTTTGTATGCTTGTTTAAATGGACTGATGTGATTCGATGGAAAACTGTGTAATAGATGAATAATGGTTATATTTGAATAAATGAGTATAAAACCGACAAATAATTTTAATTGAGTAAATGTGTTAGCAGATAAACCCTAATGGCTTTCTTAAGCTTTAGGGATCGAATAAAGCGTTGTAGTATCGTAATCCGAGGAATTGGTACGGACCCGTAGTTAGGGTAAAGGCACGTGCTTTGGCCATCTCGTTACGTGGTGAGGGTCCGTATAGGTACAAGTTGACCCGTACCGGTATTGAGGAAATCTAGGATTTTCAGTAAGTAATATCTGTACCAGTACGCGTATGAGTACCCGTACCCAGGGTACCGTATCGATACTCGTGTATGAGTATCGGTACCCACTGAACGGAATAATTTATAATACTATTAAAAGATGAGAATTTGCGTGGGATGATAATGAGATAATATGGATTAATAGCAATAATTAATGTACACTTTGATAATGAGTAATAACCTGGTAAATGTTGGGTGACTTGTGTGTAATAGTAAACCATAAGGATTCTTGGTGGATCGTGTGTTGTGACGTGCCAAGTATGGGCACTTGTATGGTTGAGTCACCCTTGATTGGTGGGATTCGAATACCCAGTGAGAGAGTGTTGCAACACATGAAGACCACTCGATGTGAGATTCCGAGTGATGATGCTCGATGAGAGATTTCGAGCCATTCCACTCTATGTGAAATTTTGAGTGATGATACTCGATGTGAGATTCCGAGTATTGATGCTGGATGTGAGATTCCGAGCATGAATGTACGTTCCCGAGACTGTGTGACACCGGGCCTCACTCAAGGGTTGTGGTGATGACTTTGTGTGTTTTGCTCGGAGGATCCGGTGGGATCTCGAGTGTTGTTGGGCCTTGTGGGACATGTGTGATAATTTATATGATGAGAGCATGTGTTTAGGCGACTAGTGGTAGCGCCGTATGTTTGTTTATCTCTCCTTATTGCTCGTACTAGCTTGCATGCTTATGTTTATGATTAGCATGAAGTATGATAGAGTAGATGTGTACCAATGAGCTTTGTAAGCTCAGTGCTCGAAATCGTTGTTTCCGTGCGTAGGTTGATCGTTGGACCGTGAGATCGAGGAGCACTATCGGTTTAGGGTTCCAGCATGTGGTGATCTCCGTAGTACAATACTTGGGTTTAGTGAGCTATGTATTCATGGGACCTTACGTGTTGGAGTTTGTAATCTCTATTTTGCAAACTGTATTTATCAAATCAAATGTTTAAATATTTTATCTTAAATGGAGCTCCTTTGTATAAAAAGGTACATACCATAGATTATATAGAATACTCTCTCTTTAATCATTTGTGTATATTTTAATCGTGGGCTTTAAATATTTTCAGAAAGTATTTTAATTGGGCTAAACCAGTTTGAGAAATTTTATGAATTTTGGTTTGGGCTTGAGGCCCAAATGTGCGGGTCGAGGGTGTTATTTATTTATTTATTATTATTATATTTTGTAACTATATTTTATTTTAATTATTTAATAATTATTTTTTCATTTTTATTTTGAAAAAAACTATATATCAAACATATTTTCATTTTTAAAAACAAGTTTCTATCATGTTAACCAAGTATGTTCTCTAATTTTTAGAAACCTGAAAATGAAAATTATTTTCTGCAAATGAAAATAGAAAGCAAAAATAGAAAATATTTTTCTAAAACCAAACTAACCCTTATTTTCTTCTTTTCCATTTTTCTAAACCACTTCCAATGAAAATAGTGAAAAATATTTTTTTTTACATTTTCAAATTTTTACTCATTTTTATATTTATTTTTTAATAATCATTTTCTAATTTTATAACCACACACGTTTTCTATTTTACAAGAAAAAAAATAAAAATGAACTATATTCTCTTAAACTAACTAGCCCTTAGCTTTCAAATCATCATTTCTATTAATACAATGAAAATTTAACTAAAAAATATCAT
This sequence comes from Hibiscus mutabilis, assembly GCA_019671005.1. NCBI lineage: Eukaryota > Viridiplantae > Streptophyta > Magnoliopsida > Malvales > Malvaceae > Hibiscus > Hibiscus mutabilis. The sequence continues at coordinate 40,754,786 of CM033715.1, read as the reverse complement.
AATTAAATTAACGAAACGGGGTTGAAACTAAATTTGTCAAGAAAAAAATTATAAAAAATGTCAGCCCAACTTTATAGAGAAATAGGAGGGAATTTGGTCAAGAATAATGTAAGTTGGTAGTTGGAATTGAAAGCCCCTCAGAAATAGTGGTGTAATGACAAGACATTCCAAAGATAGAATTTCTTGCAAGACATTTGACAGGTCCACTGAACCATGTGTGTAACAAATAATAAAGGGTTTGGTAGGGAAAATTTTGAAAATGGTTTGAAGAGAATTCTTACTATTTTCTTCTTTTATATTGCGACTTACTCATGCAACGTATGCAATTTGGTTTTATAATGAAAGGGAGCGGTAGGTGAGCTTAGGTGATTGTGATTAATTTGTATGGAAGCAAGTAAGTTGTTGCACACATTAACAAGTATTTCGGTCAAGACTGGACCTTTCGGCTTGAATAGTGTGATTATCAGGGAGACACGGACCGATTCAGAATCCGAAAACAATGCCGTAGAAAAGAAAAGAAAGAAAATTAATAACTGAAATACATATTTTTAACATTTGATTGAATAATATTTTGACCCCTTATTTTTTAAAGCAATTTACCGTCGATATTTGATTCTGAATCTCTTCTCCTAAAAGTTCAAACAATTCCCAAGTACACAATACGAATTGCTTTAATTGCAGCTGATTTTGCCAGCATGAAGTGATTGCACTACATGAGCTCCTTACATATCCAATATTCAACGTCTTGCATCGGAACCAAGTTAATTGGTTTACTGATCCTAATAGACGTTAGTTCCCGAATCCATCCCAAATAATTTCCCCCTTCTCTTATAAAAAAGAATCTTTCCATCGTTTAAGTGAATTGTTTGAAAATATTAATCAAGAAATTCTTTTTAATTTGCTAAATAAACGTCCTGCGTTTTTGCTGCTAAATAAATCATCTCCAACAAACCCGAAAATCTATTAGCTGCCGTAGACAAGTAGCAGAACTTATCTGGAGCCAGGCCTAAGTGTCACTTTCGATATCAAGGCCGGGCTTGAAAAGAAAATATTGTCCAAATTTTGGACGCACACCAATAAAAGCCGGTCCGTACATATCGCAACATGACCCAACTTCATTTTTCTTATTATACAAATTAGTAAGAAAATAAATACCGACAAGAATACCGACAGTCGCTACATAACTGCATTTTTATAAAATGATGGGGATTTCTTTTTTCTTATTTAACAAACCAAAAGTACAAAATCCTAACAAATTACCAAAACACACACCATGCGAATAGATTTACTAACAATTTTTATGGAACATAGTTTCCTTCAGAGACGAACACAACAATAATATTTTCCCCCACCCAAATTGACAAATTGAAAAACTATCTTACTTGGTTCCAGCAAATTTGCCCATCATCTTAGCAATTACAGGAGCCACCTTGGGATTTGCTTGATGCTTTGCTAGATTAGCAGGATTCTTCATCACTGCAAACCCATTCACAATAAACATCAATAGCACCATTAGACAATGCATAAAACTGTCGCAGGCATTCGTGTAAGAAATTCTGCTGTATTGAAAACCGTAAAATTCCCTGAGAAAATACATTTTGTTTCCCAACCTCTGTTGTATTGCGTGCTTAAAGAACCCAAATGGTATTAACTAAAACGAGCGAAACAGGTGGATTAACCCAACAATGTCAATGAACAGAAAGCACACTGAATGTCTTTACAACACTGCTGAGGCAAAGTCATTTTATGCATACAGAGCAAAAAGATTTGTCACCAAGGAAAAGACAACAGTGTGACAAATTACTCATACCTTAGTTTCCATCTAGTAATAGAACCTAGCCATTTATACAAACAACCAAGACCACGGGTCATCGATGCCTAAAGCTACGGGGCATTATGACAACAAAAGAAAACTTGCAAATTACCAAAAGCATTAAAGAACATGCATATACTGAAACAATCAGGACAAAGCTGCAGTAGTGACAAATTATTTATTAAATTATGCCAAATATTCCCAAAAATATAAGGTTATGATGTATAAAAGTCACTTATCAATTTTAGATTGACTAACCACGATATTCAATACCAAATAACTTATCATCAAGCGCATGTAAGGTCAGGCATAATTATACTACAGCACACTGGAGCATATGATTATACAACCCACAACACCTGTGATCATCTCGATAAAGCCTCAGCCTAACTATTTGGAGTTCCCTATAAGAGACCCATTATCTCTCTATCCTGATAGAATAATGTATCTGCTAAACAATAGTATTACAATACCTAGTATAGAAAACTAAGATCAGCTAAAATATGTTCTCCCGAGTTTTCTTGGGAAGCATAGTCCTAGTTCTTTGAAAATGACAAAATGAAAGAATACTCCACAAATTGCAAATGTAGGAGAGCAAAATGATTACCATCTTGAAGAGCAGCCATGACTTCCGGATCACTAAATGCAGCCATCAATTCAGGATCCTGGTGACAATACCAACATCAAAAACCGCATAAAAAGTACAACTAGAACAAAATTTCACCTTCTCCAGGCATTTAGCATGGAAATATAAGTAAAATATTTTTTCCTACCATCCCAACCATAAATAATGTGAAGAAACAAAAAACTGGGATAAGCATAAACAAGAGAGTTGATAGCTATAAAATTAAAATTCAAGTTCTGTATTACATTAATACTTACATTCAATATTTTGCTAAAGTCAACATTTCCAGGCATCCCTCCCGGCATGCCACCAGGAAAACCACCCGGCATTCCTCCAGGCATGCCTCCAGGAAAACCACCTGGCATTCCACCTGGGAATCCACCAGGCATGCCTCCAGGTTTTCTACTAGAGGATGATTGCTCCTGCTTTGCTTTCTCATATTCAGCCTTGAGCATAATATGGAATGTAATAAGGGTCCAAGAGAACAATAATAAGATACTATTATCAGAGGACGAATAACCATTAAATTACCTGAGCTTGAGCACGACAACGACGCCTCTCACGCTCAATCTTTCTATCTTCTCGCTCTTTGCGCAATCTATCATATTTCCTACGGTGTTCCTCGATGTGGTGTGCATTGGGTTCAACCTGTTTAATCAATGAGCCAATGTGAGCTGTCAAGGGAAGAATTACACCCAACAGCAGGGGTCCTGTCACTAGTATTTAGTGGTGCAGGTACAGCCAAAAATGCAAAAATTGGGGGCAGCGAATTACACTGCTATTTTATGATTACCCCTAGTAATTACTTGGGCAAAGCTTGTTCCTAATATGTCAGATTTTGAGCAAATCACTCAATTAGAAATATCTATAAAAAAGAGAAATAGAACTTAAATAACATAGGTTAACTAGTGCAAACCTATTGTATAGACATTCAGTTCCCCATCCCCCAAGAAAGAGGGAGAATCTGAAAAACTTATAATATTACAGATGTACTAAATGACCTAGATTGTGAAACATTATTGTACCTAATTACAAGATTTTGATCAAATCACTCAATTAGATATATCAATCAAAAAGTAATAGAGTTCGAATGAGATAGGTAAACTAGTGCAAGCCTATATACAAACATTCACTCTGATGGGAAAAAGAGAAATAACCTGATAAAGTTGCAATAATATCACAGACGTACTAGATATTATTCTTAAAATTACATGATTTGTTCTGATCTTTAAAATCTCATCTCTTTAACAAGACTGCATGGACTGAAAATTCCAAAGGGAAAAGTGAAAAGGAAAGATAAGAGCATACCTTCTTAAGCACATTGTTTATTTCCTCATCATAATCCAACTTTGACGCCATGTGCAGATCCTTTGCAGCATCTTCCCATTGCCCGAGCAATGCTCGGGCAAGGCCACGAGACTTGTAGCCCTTGGCAGAATCTGGGTTAATCTGCAAGACATGAAAGAGGATAATTAAAATAATCTCCTTCTCAAATATGGCTTTGCCATTTCCAAGAAAACCCTAAAATACGGAACAGAAATTTGTTCAGCATAAACCTTTACATGTATTTACTGAATGAACCAATAATGCAAGACACGTAGTTCAAAGGATTGACAATTACCATTAAGCAATTTATCATACAAGCATGTAAAAAAATGCATTCATAATAAGCCAAACATCAATGCATATACAAACCTCCAAAGCGGCATTCGCATCTCGAATAGCAGCATTGGGCTTTTTCATCTTAATGTAAACACTGGCTGAAAGAAGAAAAAAAACCAAGCAACTGAATCATTCTAACAAATATAAGAATCTATGTCAAATAACTAAACCACAACAGAGCACGTGACTAGCTACGTAACAGAAACAAGTTGAAAGGGAGCATTTAACATGCAAAATAAGAAAAACACTAACCTCGTGTGCCATACATGATTGCCGATGTTGGGTTCAGCAAAATCGCCTGTGTCAGATGCTCAATGGCTTCCTCTAACTTCCCTGCATTACAATGATTCAGCAAAATACAAATTCAAATAATAAATATTAAGTTCTGATCTATTTACCTTCAGAAATGGCCTCCATAGCTTTGGCCTTAGCTGATTGCGAGGCATCACGGTTTTCATCGGTAACTTCCACCGAAGGGTCACCCATCTGTAAACACCCAAAAAAAAAAACAACCGACTGAGAAATAACTGAATCAAATTAAACCACAAATAAAGTGTTAGATAGGATAATACCTTCTGTGGAGGATCATTATCAGGCTCAACCGTTTCGCCTTCAAGCTCGATATCTGATTCGATAATCTCTTCTTCTTCCTCCTTTTCTTCTACATTAATTTTCTCACCTCCATCCGCCATTTCCTCGTCACTTTCCTCCACCACATAACTCTTCTATAAACCAAAATCCTCATTTAAAAAAAAGGAACGAGAGAAATGCGGGAGTTAATTAGTGTTAGAAGGGTTACCGATTTGGAGTCGCTGGCTCCATGGCCGTAAGATGCGGATGGAATCTTTGCTCCGAGACTTATAAACACAGAGAGGGATTTTTCCTTGTTATTAACGAGTGAAACAAAGAGAGATGGAGATTGAAAATTGAAAATACCTTTGGAGATAGTCGCGGAAGAAGGAGAGGGAAGGGTCGCTGAGAAGGGAAGGATTGGATTTGCAGAGTTGGATGAAGTTCTTGAGCTCGATCAATTTCGCCGCATCCATTTGGGGTTTTACTTTCTAGAGAGAGATGGATTGGTTAGGGGTTTTTGTTTATCTGTCGTACATGAAATGCAAGCAGCAGCGGCCAGCACACACTAATTAATAATAGTTTACTAATGCAATGGATGAGACCCAGATCATCAGAAGCACTTCTTCTAGCACCTTCTACTAGGGATAGCCTTTGTTTTCAATTATAAACAAATTGATTAGCTTTCCTCTTTTTTTATTTAAATTTCTAAACAATTTTATTATTATATTTTCATAAAACAATAATCAAAATTAAATTTTATGTGGATCACAGTTCAATGATGGGTTAGTTCTGCTGTGAGGCAGATTAAAATGAGACTAAAATAGGATTGACAGTTGTATCAGTATCAAATTTCAACATAAAATTTTATGGGGCGGTACCATAAATGTTTACCGTAACAATAAGAAAAACGGTAGTTATACAAATGCTTATCATGGTAAGAAATCGTGTGATAACCTAAATGGTTACCCAATAACATTAATTCTTACAAAACTCTTATGATTTTAGGTTGCTACATAAATTCTTACGGAAGCTACTTAAATTATTACAAGAATGGTAAGAAAAATGGTTATAACACAAATTCTTACTCAAGATCACCAAATTCAAAATCCTTTCAACCTATGGTAAGAAATTGTGTTATAACCTAAACACTTAGAATATAACATTATTTCTTATCCAACTCATAAGATTTCGGGTACGTACACAAATTCTTACAGGACATACATAAATTATTACCGAAATGGTAGTAAAATATGTGATAACACAAATTCTTACACGAGATCACCAAATTCAAAACACTTTAAACTTATGGTAAGATTTCTTACCTAACTCATAAGAATTAGGGTACCTACACAAATTCTCAAGGAACCTGCATAAATTATTATAGAAATCGTAAGAAAAAATATAATAACACAAATTCTTACTTGAGATCATCAAACCCAAATCCTTTTAAAAATATGTTAGGAAATTGTGTTATAACATAAAACCTTAAAGGATAACTTTATTTCTTACCGAACTCATAAGAATTAGAGTACATAAATATATTGTTACGTGACCTATATAAATTATTAGAGAAACCGTAAGAAAAAAAGATAATAATAGAAATTCTTACCCGAGATCATCAAATCCTTAGATACTCTATGACGTAGTCTACCTATAAATGAATGGAGTCAGCCTCTCATCGTGTTCGATTTGTTCCTGACATCTTCCCTTTTGCTACTTCACATGCACACATTGTGTCGCGACATCCTCCTCTAGTATTGTTACCTATTACATCAACATCACCTTCCACACCTCTCTTGGCTGCTATGTCAAAAAAATGATGAACCAGCTACAGTACTAGCTTCATTGCCTAATACACCACAGCAACCTAATGATCCAATCACTACACCAGCTCTCTTGGCTGATCTGCCATAGCATGATGTCTTAATTGAATTTCCACGACAGGATTCTCAGCAACCATTCATCGGCCAAATCCAAGGTACTTTGGTCATTCGTTTGTTAATACTGCTACATGTCATCTCAAGCTCTCAAAGATCCATTATGAAGATAAGCCATGGAAGATGAGTTTATTGCCTTGATGTGAAACCATACGTGGGATCTTATTCCACAGTCCAAGCAATCTGTCATAGGGTGCAAATTGGTGTTTCGTGTGAAACATCATCTTGATGGCTCCATTGATCGATACAAGCCAGATTAGTAGTGAAAGGTATTCTCAAGAAGCTGGCCAAGACTATTTTGAGACATTCAGTCATGTGATGAAACATGTTACGATACGTATTATTTTCACTCTTACAATCCATCATGTGTGGCCCATCATGTAGCTTGATAATAATAATTCCTTCTTAATTAACACTATAACGACCCACATCTCAGGATCCGTGAGTCATTTCACCCAAGCACATGGGCTTCGACGTTGGGCTGAGAATTTTGGGCTTTTGTGGGCTTCTTATGTGTGCGTTGGGCTTTGGTTTGGGTTGGCAAAGTGTGAGGAGGTGAGGAAAAGGTAGGGAAGTAAATTCCTTCACTTTTGAAGGAAGAGAGAATGATGGCTCTTTAATTTCTACATAAAATGCTAAGGGGATGAGCTTACCCTTGTCTCCCAATATATTTTCATCCTTCTTCACCATTTTCCTTTGAAGATTCAAAGGTAAAGGTCCAATATTTGTCTTTTTGAGTTGAAATTTCAAATTACAAGTGAAGGGAAAGGTTATTAGCATCAAGTGATCTACCTAGCATGGTAAGAATGGAGGGTTTTGGTAGAGTTTGGAAAAATGAGAGTTTGGTGAGGGTTGAAGAGGAAGAACTGGAATGAAGGATCTAACTCAATTTTTTATGTTGTAAAATTCCTTATTTTATGTTTATTAACCTTCTAGCAACGCTATAACCCGTATTACAACATCTCTTTGTAGTGAAGAAGGTTAGAGAGAACTCTAAAGCTTAAGGAAAAAAGAGGGATTGAAGTTGGTGCAAGGAGGTTCTTTTCGGTGTTTGGAAGGAGGTTAGTACACTTTCAACTCCTTGTTTTGTCCACATCCTAAGGATGATGCTTTGTATTGCTCGATTGATGATTTTGTGTTAATAACTCGTAAAAATGGTAATAAATTACCTTAATAACCTTTACAAGATGTAGCCTTGAGTTTAAGAGCTAAAAGTTGTGTTTTGGTAGCTTTGGGAAGTGATTCTCGAGCCTAGGAAGTCATTTTTAGGTTTAGTATAGGTATATATGGAGGCATTATCGGTACCTTAGTGTTCTGGGTTTAAAGAACATTGTTTCATTGAATGAACAATGAAAGGGGTGTCGGTACAGTGTTTAACTTGTACCGGTACGCCATGCAATCAAGTATCAATACGGGTCAATCTAAATCGATACCCTAAGGCTTTGGAAAATTCCAATGAGCCGATTTCGTATTGGTACGCTAAGATTATCGGTACCCATAGGGTACCCGTATCAGTATGCGAAGGCCTGTATCGGTACCCACTAGGCAAACTGCCCACCAATGTTGACTTTCGCCTAGAAGGCTAGAAAATCATATCATTTGATCCAATGGACCCCTAATGACCTAAAATGAGTTCTAAAACTGTAAAACTGAGAAATCACCCTATACTCGAGCATACTTAAGAACACGGTAAAAGCTTTGTGTGACTAATATGTTGGTAGAAACCATAGGGTGGTATGGTTGTAGTGATGTTATATGCCATGTGGCACTTGTTTGATGGGATTTGGATACCCAATAAGAGTTTTGCAACACCATGGTAAGATATGTATGGCCCGAGTATAAAGTGTAAGTTCTCACTGCTGTGTGGCCTCAAGTCTCGCTTGAGTGTATATTCCTAATGTTGTGTGGCCCCGGGTCTCACTCCAGTTTTATGGTTATGATTGTTATGAGAAGTTTGATGCCATGATATGTATGTTGGTATTGTGGTAATATCATACTTGTTTTCAATGCCATGTCATCTTTCTAGCTATATGCATATACTTATTATTTGCATAAAATAGGGTAGAGTAGAGGTGTATCCACCGAGCTTTATGAGCTTAGCTTTTGGAATCGTTGTTTCCGTTTGTAGGTTTTTAGATGGCTACGTTGCATTGAAGAAGCCCATTGGAGTAGGATTTTAGCTCTTCGATTCGATCATGAGTACAATACTTAGACTTGTCAAGCAATGTAATAATTGGACCCTTGATTTATGTCTATAACTCTATTTGGATTTATTAATCATGTCGAATGCTTTTAATTACCTTGTTTTATATTGGAGCTCCCATGCAAATGAGTTAACTATTTTGTATTTTTTTCTTTCCAAAACGTTGTTGGATTTATTTAAATGTTTATGATTGGGCTAAATATAGGCGAAAGATTTTATAAGTTGTTTGAGCTTGAGGCCTAAATATGACATCCAAGTTGAGGGTGTTACAAACACCTTACATAAGGAAGTCTATCTAGAAAAACCTCTAGGATATGTTGACTCTACAAAACCATCTCATATTTTTGGATTACGTAAGGCCTTGTATGGACTAAAGAAGGCACCAAGGGCATGGTATATTGAACTCTTTAAAGTTCTCCTTCAATTTGGTTTCACGAAATTAAAGGTTGATACATCACTCTTCATTTATAATGCCAAATAAGTCATTGTGTACTTTCTAGTATACGTGGATGATATTGTGCTTACTAATAATAATATTGACTTTATTGTTCACTTTGTCAACTTGTTATAAGTTAATATTCGATGGTGTAACCTTAATTGTTTGTTTGTGCAGAAAGTAAATCATTCCTAGAAGAGCACATGATTAGGAGTAGAGTTGGGGCTCTAGTGAATGGAGTTATGATGAGGATTATGTTCCGGACACTGATGAGATGTTGGAAGACTAAAGGAGTTAGGGAGCAACAATTTTCCTTGGGACGGCGTAAGATAATCCGATGACAAGTTGACATACGTTCTCTCTCTGCTTGAGGAAAATGCTAGGGAACGGTGGGAAACCTTTGAATTAGGGTGGTACCCTAACCAACCATCTTGGGATGATTTCATAGATGAGTTTGAGAAGAAGTATGTGGGTGAAGCCCACATCGATAGCTTGAGGGATCGGTTCATTCACCTAGTTAAAGGGAACAAGTCTATCTTCAAATATGAGCAAGAGTTCCTATAGTTGAGTAGATATGCCCCAAAATTGGTTGTTACGGAGAAGATGAGATGTAAGAGATTCTGGAAAGGGTTGAGGAAAGGAAATTTAGATGTATTTGATTGCTGACACATTCAAGATGTTTTTAGAGTTGACCACCAGTGCCAAGTCTCTTAAGCAAGTACAAGGGTTGACCTATAATCAGGCTGGTGGCCAGGTGGCTCGAGTAAAGGAAATTATACCTACTCCAACCAGTCACAATTTCACTCCCGAGAAAATATAGGTCATTGGAACTAGAATAGGGGAGCTTCGAATCAGTTTGCGAGATCGAATAAGAGGTCAAAGTCTGCTAGTCGGAGGAGGTTCAACTCTTTATTTTCGACAATGAGCTCTAAAGGATTGGAAAGGGGTTAGGTGCACTTGTTTGTGATTAGTGCGGGCGCAAACACCATGTGACGTGCTATGGAATGATCAAAGTATGTTATGGTTGTGCATCATAGGACCACTTTATGAGAGACTGTCCAGCATTAGCTGATGTTACCCTAGTACATAATCAGATGACTTCATTTACGGCTCAGATGGGTCAAGCCTTCGCTAGGGGAAGATTGAGCCACATGTTGAGGTAATAGAGTGGGGGCACCATCTAGTCTACTATAAGGGCACCAGTGAGGCAGTATGTAGTCAAGGCCCAAGAGGACTGCGAGGCTATGAACGTCATCTTAGGTACCTTTACATTTATTCTTTGTTCCTATTGTTACTTTAGTAGACTCGAGGTCTACTCATTTTTATATTCGTAGTGGGATATCCCATCAGTGGGGTATTCTTGTTGAGGATCTAGAGGTTAGGGTATGAGTGACTAGTCTGTTGGGGTATGATGTTCTAGTGGACAAGGTGTATTGAAGGTGCCTGATAGAGGATCAGGGTTTGATATCTTCTGTAGATTTGATGGTTCTACCCTTACAAGAGTTTGATGCCATCTTGGGCATGGATTAGTTATTTAAGCATAATGCGAGTTTGGGTTGTATGGCAAAGAGCCTTAAGATTCTAGGTTTGGATGGGGCAAAGCTTATGGTTAAAGGGGAGAGAAATCCTTGCCTTTCCAATGTAGTGTCATCCTTAGTAGCACAAAAATTGATCCAAAAAGGTTGTGATGCCTTTTTGGCTCACGTAGTTAACACAAATGTCGAGGGTCGAGGTTTGAGAGTCTCCGAATTGTTAGAGAGTTTGCTTATGTGTTCCCGGAAGAGTTACCCGGACTACCACCAGAAAGTAAGCTAGAGTTTTGGATACATGTGAGACCAGGCATGGTACCAATGTCCATTACACCGTATCATATGGCACCAACAGAGTTGAGAGAACTAAAGAATCAGATTCAAGAGCTGCTAGAAAGAGGATTAATCCAACCAAGCATCTCACCTTGGGGTGCACCAGTCTTGTTTGTTAAGAAGAATGATGGTTTAATGAGAATGTGCACTAACTATCGTCAAACCAACAAGGTAACAGTGAAGAACCGTTATTTTTTTTACCAAGGATAGATGGCATGTTTGACCGGTTGAGAGGTGCCCGCGTGTTCTCAAAGATCATCTTGAGGTCGGGTTACAACCAGTTAAATGTAGTAGAAGAGGATGTTCAGAAAATCACTTTCAAAACACCGTATGGACATTACGAGTTCTTGGTAATACCTTTTGGGCTTAATAATGCACCTGCAGCTTTTATGGACTTGATGAATCAAATTTTCCAGCCCTACCTAGATCAATTTGTTATGGTCTTCATTGGTGATATGTTGGTTTATTCACGCTCAGAGGAGGAGCACGACTATCATCTTCGTGTTGTCCTTCAGACCTTGAGTGAAAGATAACTTTTTGCCAAGTTCAGCAAGTGTGAGTTTTGGCTTTCTGAGGTGGCATTTTTGGGCAGCATTGTCGCAGCAGATGTGATCTGTGTTGATCCATAAAAGATTCAAGTAGTGGTAGAATGGAAACCACCTAGGAATATCTCGGAGGTCTGTAGTTTCCTTGGACTTGCCAGGTATTACCATCGTTTTGTCAATGGATTTTCCATCATAGCTGCGCATACGGCCAAGTTGTTACAAAAAAGAGTTTCGTTCGAGTGGAACGAAAAGATACATCAAAGTTTTAAATAGTTGAAGGCTTATCTGACAGAAGCTCTAGTTTTAATGCAACCCGAGCCAAGTAAGGATTATGTGGTCTTCAGTGATTGTAACCCCCTCGACCCGGCCTAGTTGCAAGACCCAACCGGGCAAGCTACATTGGGTTTGCCAAAACAAACCCGAAAAGATTAACTCGAATTACATCCATTTTTTCTTTTTATCTTATCTAAATGCAACATAATAACCTATGGTGTGCATACTGGTAGTGGGTCAAAACTCAACTCAATCGGGCACCAAATCGATATCCAATCGTTCGCGATTATAATTTTAGGGACCAAATTGCAATTTTGCGAAATTAGAAAGACTTAACCCATTTTAAAGTTACCGACCCTTAATTACTCAGGTTTCATGCTCACATGTTGAAAACCAGCTCAATACGATCATCCAAACTCACACAATTGCATACATACCAATCGGGGACTAAAACATAAAGAACAAAACTTCACATTAACTAAATAAACTATTTCACGTATCGGTACACGAACAGGTGTATTGGTACGCCTCGACATTTTTCCAAACCTCAAATTCTAGTAGCTCAATACGTAGCGATATGGCTTACACGTATCGGTACGCCTTGGCAAAATACACTACCCGTACCGAAACACTTCCTTACGTACCGAAGCGCATGCCATATTTGCCTAAACCCGTATCGATATGGTAACCCTGCGTACCAAAATTCTATCCCCAAATCAGCTTATCTGTAACGGTACATAGACATGCGTACTGATACACCTGGACCTAAAATGTCCACTTTTGCTGATTTTACATACTTTGATGACTTCCATACTACTTAAACATGCTTCAAACATTCAAACAACATAACCAAGGATCGATCCCTACTATAACATCATAGAATCATCAACATAGAAAAGCATCCATACTTTAAAGAATGTCTAGAGGCATGTTTCCTAGAACATAAGCCAATCAAAGCATGGATCTTAAATCCAAAGCAAATACCAAACAATAAAGGCCATATACAAACCCAAAACAGCAAGACCACCTTGCTCGAACAAGGAGTTTAACACAAGATCTCCCAAATCACAACGGAAACCCCATTGCCCTTATTTCTCATAATCTAATTTTGAAAACATACTTTCAATACCGAAGTCCTTGGTTTCCCTTGCTTACTCGATCTTTAATTATCTGCATTGCTGGAGTGCTCAAAACAACACACCATCAATGCATTTAAAACCATTTTCCAAAATACATTGAAATCACCATTTCAATTAACATTTGAATTATCATGTCTTGAAAGCCATGCACTTAACTCTTTCAAAACCAACATATCAAACCATATGCAACATGTATCATGGATCAACAGCAAAATTCCCATTTGCTAACCCTTAATTTAAGCCTTAACATCCTATATGCAAAGCTTAAAGAGTAAAACTTGTATAAACCAACATTATACAACATAATCCATCAACATGATACATCAACAATTATATTGGCTTTCAAGTGATCATAAACCAAGTTCTATTTTCCAAAATATTACATCGGATGCACGGATTCAAAAAATTTCCTCTCAACACTTCAAGCCATCTCAACCAGAATTACGGTACGATCACAACTGTAGTATAATCACAATCAGGTACAATTACAACTTCCGAGGACACCAACCCCAATCATCGGTTAGACACTTAACCCACTAACGGGAGTTTTCAGTACCATAAACCCCTCAACTGTTAGGGGTACTTGGATGGAGTATTTGGTACACCGTATCAACCCCTCAACATCCAAGGTGACTTTTTATAGTCCACCATCAATCCTATGGCCGACCAATATCTGATAACATTTTAAACCACATCACTTGCTAATATAATTCATTATTAACCATGTACCTTACTATTTTTATATGCATCAATTCAAACCATTTCCAAAACAACAAACCATGCTTTAAAACAAGTATAACTTATACTTACATGGATCACTTACCACGTGCATCCATCATCATTTCATAATCAAAACCAGTATATAACATACTCCAAACATGCTTAAATAATAGGTACCATGTCATTTAAAATAAATGCATAAAACTATTTCGTAAAAGCACGACCGAGAGAGAAATTCCTTTATACTTACTTTTGAGTTTAAGCCAACGTTTCAAGCTAAGTTTAAACTCCCATTAACCACCTTTAAATCATTTCAAAGCTGAAATCCACGTTCTCACTCATCGACTTCGTGAAACCTCAATCGCCAACGCGAACTCAAGCATCCAAAGCCTCCAAAGCTTCATCGATAGCTATAGGATCAACCTCTCCTATTTTGATCACATAACAATAGAGGATTAATGCATCATAATGTATTCAAAATCCCAACAAAACAATTCCCCAACATTGCTTTGCTAAAAGCTATCAATCGTCATCCGAAAACAACCGAAAACACCATCAATTACTCTCCAAACTTAACCCAACCAAAACCTAACGATTCAATCCACCTATAATCCCCAACCAACATCCAAGATCCATCTAATATCATCCTTATATCATCAACATACATTAAACCACCACAACTTCTCAAAAACTCATAACTAACAACCTAGGAAATTAGAGATTCACATAGCTTCAGGATTCCAATGTTAAAATCAATCTATTAACATTACTAAACATCAAAATCTTGATTAAAATCAATCAAGAACCCAGCAAAATAGACCCAATTCAAAAATCACATAAACTCATCAAATAAACCTTGATTTAATCAAATTTCATCATTAAATCATTAAAACTCATTAGATATCATTTATATCAAGAACTTTGGAATTCCAATAAAGAACCTTTCATTAGAGGAGAAAAATGCAACTTACCTCTAATGGATGCTTTCCCCTTAATTGGATTGGTTTACATGTAAGAACAAGATCAAACAATAAGGTTTTGATAGGAAACCAACAAGAATTCATTTGATAACAAAATATTAGAGAAAACAAGAATTTACCTTAAGATTTTGAAGAATAAAAGAGTGTTTTGCTGGTGAGAATTTGAGAGAAAGTCTTTTTGAGAAGGTAGTTACGTAAAGTTTTGTTTCAAGTAATTAGTTATAAAATTAATTCTCCCAACCTATTTATATTTTCCAAAACCATTTTAAAAATAGCCAATTAAGGGATAAAGTCTGATTTTAGACTTTGAGAAAATTGCTCCTTAAAGATTCAAAGCTTTGACTCTTTTACAAAACAGTCACCAAAAATAATTTTCAAACTTTACATTTTGGTCACCAGCCAAAATGTCACATTTCCAAAACCCGTTTTCCAAAATTAATTTCACCTTAAATATATACATATTAAATAATGATTTTAAACCTTTTCCATATTTTTATCTTGCTAAAAAATGTTTATTCCTGAATTCGACTCGAATCTCTAACTCTAGTTCTCCCGAACCATCTAACCTTTCTGGCTAACACCTAGGTCCAAAACCGGAGCGTTGTAGTGATTCTTCTTTGAATTGGCTTGGTTTTTTTCTCATTCAAGAGGGTAAGGTAGTTACTTACGCCTCGAGACAACTTAAGCCTCATGAAAGGAATTACCTCATGCATGATTTGGAGCTTGCAGCAGATATCTTCGTGTTGAAGATTTGGAGACACTACCTCTATGGAGAGAAGTGCTACATCTACACTGATCACAAGAGTTTAAAGTACTTTCTCCCCAAAAAGATTTGAATTTGAGGCAAAGACGATGGATTGAGTTGCTAAAGGATTATGATTACATCATAGAGTATCATCCTAATAAAGCAAATATGGTGGCCGATGCCTTGAGTAGGAAGTCTATGTCAAACTTGTGGGCAATGTTCACTCATTTGAGGATGACCGAGGATGGTGGTTTGTTAGCCGAGCTTTGTGTAGAGCCTACCTTAGTACAAGATATTAAGAGAATGAAAGTGTTGGACGAGGAGTTGGTGGCAAAAATAGAGTTGGTTCTAATAGGCGAGACTTCCAATTTTGAAGTACGATGGTGGAATCTTGAACTTTAAAGGATGGTTATGTGTCCTAGCTTTAGAGGATTTGTGGGACCGTATTCTTCGAGAGGCGCATCGTAGTCCGTTTACTATGCATCCGAGCAGTAACAAGATGTATCAAGATTGGTGTCTCTAATTAATCCTCTATCTTGCGGGGTGTATCAAAGATAAATATCTGATCTTATTCAATCTAATTTTACATTGTGTAAACCTTCGACTTTCCTTTACTATTATTACCTTGTGTAAACTTTGACTTTCCTTATCTTAGTCTATTTGTAATCCTATATATACTTCCCAATTGTAACAATTAGATTAATGTATAATACAAACACTTTACAAATTTCATTAAGTTTTTGGATAATGTTATAAGGTTTGGGTTTTATGAATTAATAAGAGTTGAAATATGTTACAAATATTTTATTATGAATTATAATTTATTTATGTTCAGAGTTGTTTGATTGAGGGTAAAGTATTAATTGTGACATTCGAGATCTAGTCATACCGTCTAGACCGAATCAAGGGGTTGCAATCTACATGTTGCAGAGCTGATCGAGGCAAGAGTGTTTACCGAGGCTATAGAGTTGGCATGATATCATTCATGGCAATATGTGATCGTTAGGGCCTAGGGGTGACACGGTGGGGGATTGTTAATCGCCTAGACAATATGAGGATGAGCCTTTCCCTTGCGACCCTTCTATCGTATCGAGGCTCGAGGGTTGTTAAACAAAATATGGACTTGCGCTTCGGATATGTTCATAGGACTACCACAATAGATTTGCTTATAATTTAGCTCAAAGGGCTTTATCATGTAATGGTCTAATATGGTTTGGTTTGAACCTCCAGGTTGTATTACAAGTGGTGTACTTAGTGATGCTATACATAGATGATACATGAATTTCTCATTTTATAAAAAAATAAAAATTCAAGAACATCGTGCATTTTATAAAGTTTAAATCTTAAAATTTAAATTTATAAACCCTAAACTTTAAAATATTAAACCCTAATTTTTAAAGTCTAGCTCCTGAATTCTAAACATAAATTCTAAATTTTAAATCCTAAAACTCAGGGTTGTCTACAAGAGAAGCACCCTAAACGACCGCTTAGGGCCCACGACTAGTCTAGGGCCCCTAAATTTTAACTATCCCTATTTTAAAATCTTGTATTTTAGTACCAACGTGGTTGGTTTAAGTAGTAAGTAGTTTAAGACCACTTAAGCATGTTTCGAGTTCGAGTTTAAGACCACAAATTTGACATAATGGATTCGTTTTAATCGATATTTTAAAATGGTAACTTAATCATAAAAAATGCAAAATGTGTTTTGGAGACTAAATTAAAAAGAGTCAAGGCTTAGAATCTTTAGGGAGCTAATACATCAATTGTGTAATCAGCCTTTTCTATTATTTGGCTATTTAAAAAAGGTTTTAATTATTGATTAATTAAATGGAATTAATAAAAATGATTTTCTAAAGGCCAAATCATTTTCTTATGTAACTTCTCTTTTTCTCTCAACTTTCTCACCAGCCAAACACTGATTTTCCAAACAAAATGAAGAGTAAATATCTCTTTTGATTTACTCTTTGATTTTCTAAATTGATATTTCATTTCTACATCAAATAGGATTGGATTTCTTGGAGATTCTCAACCAAACAATTGCAAAACAAGGGAAAAGCTATTGTTAGAGGTGTTATTCTCAATTCTTCTCAAATCAAAGGTTCTTTATTGAAATTCCCAAGTTCTTGACTCTTGTGATTTGTTTTCCAACTTGATTTGATTTTCAAATGATGTTATATTGAATCAATTAGAGTTTTACTGATGAAATCAATTGAGATTCGTTTTGATTTGATTATGCTGAGTTATGGATTGATTTTAATCATAAATTTTGATGTTAAATGATGTTGTTAAGTGGTTTTAATGATGGAATTCCTAAACTAGGTGAATTGCAAGATTTCTAGGTTGAAATTGTAACATCCCAAATTTTGGCGTAGGATTATGTTACAAAATTGATCACTAATTAAATTGCTAAAGATTTGTCACCAACTAAATTAGATTGGTAATTTAGGATCAATTGAAGTAATTAACTAATGCTTGGCCAATTTTGTTGAAGGGCTTAATCGAAAAGAGGGATAGTAGGGTGTTTGCATGCTAAGAAGAATATATTTAATTATTGTTACACATGTCATTTAACTAAATGAAACATGTGGGAATTGTGAAGGGGAAGTCACGGTCTTGGAGGGTAATTTACCATACCATCATCTTCCTCCTAAAACTTAGCCGAAGCCTTAAGCCTAAAGGAATGAAATTTGCTGCATGAATCTTACTTTGGAGGCTTATATCTCGACTCATTGATGAGGATTTATTCGAAAAGCTTTGGAAGAGGGTAACATAATTCTTCATTTCTATTTGAGCTATGTTTAACTTGTGAATCTATTGGTGATTTTGCTAATAACCAATGTTACTATTAAAATTGTTGGAGAAGGGATCTCAAATTATATACCATTAGAATAATATGCTGGGATTGCTATGTTTTCTTAAGAAATTGTTTGATAAGTTAAGAAATTGGTTTTGTATAAGTTCGAACAAATGATTCATTGTTTGGTAATCACTTACACAAAGGATATGTATTGAATGGTTCAAATGAGATCATTTTGGAGCTGCTGTTAGTATACTCTGTTTTAGAAAACTTTTGAGTTGAATTAGACCATGGTTTAGATGTAAAAGTTGAGCTTGAATTTTGGTTTCAATTACATTGTTTGCTGGTAATATCTTCTCATGGGTCATTAGATAACCGGACAAGTTAGAAAATCATTGTATGATTTATTGGGGAATTTTGATACATGGTCGAATGGTAAGGTATTGAATAGGAAATGTGAAAATGATGCTATATACATGGCTTAATCTATTAACCCGAGTTAGATAATGAATAAGCTTAAGTTTGAATGCTAAAACAAGGCCTTGAATGAGTAGAATTATTAAACAAAGATCTTATGGCAATAGGATATTTCCATCAAGAAATTCATACGAACATGCAATTGTAACTTTCTAAGCGTTTACTTGGCTTAGAGCAAAATAGAGTGTTTCGATTATAGAATGAAGTAATATGTTACTTATAATAGTTGTCTTATTCACTTGTTAAAAGATCGTTAAAACTGGTTTTGTGGAAAATGGATTAAAGGTTATATGCTAATTTGTTAAACAATGTTAGCTGTTATAAATGAACCTAATGGCTTAACCTTGATTTAGAACAATTCTGTAAGAAATATGAAGTACTTATGGAATCTGTTCCTATTGGAAATAATTAGTTTATACTTGGAACGAATTTATCCAAGAAAGTTAACAAGTGTTAAGAAAACGCTCATGTTGATTCATGATAAGTCATGAGGAAATGTGATTAACAAATTCCGATGATTAAGTTATTTGTTTTCTAGAAAGTTTGAAATTTTCTGGCTCGTGTTCCTAGTTTTCTCTGAAGTAACATTCTCAAATCCGGTTTTTCTTCTAAGCTGGGCTGAGGACATTACAAAATGCTATTAGAGCATGGTTTAGTCGATTCTCGGGCTAACCATGGACTCACTGCGTCTCTACAAGTCTATTGTGCCACCTAGGAGTTTAATTGTGATAAACTTTTGTGAATTGTAATGTATACAAACCCACTTTGTAACATACTCTAACCACCCTAGTAGGATTAGGTATGTTACCACAATTACAATCAATGGGCCATTCAATTAAAGCTAGTGAGTTCAATTCGTTTTAAGCCTTTCTTGCTCATTAAGCAACTTTTCAAATAGGTGAGGACTCAATAGACAATGCGTGATGCACCTACTAGATATATTAAGACCCATAATGCAATTAGTTATGATCAATACCATTTAGGAATTACTTGTTCTTCAAGCAACCATTCGAATGGTTGGAGAACATAATAGAAAATACATACATGTTTTCAATGTTATGTACATCATTCGACTAGGTCAATAAGTGACCAAACTGGTTCATGTTTAAACATGTAGGTTACTACACTTACTTGTTGTTAACCAGCCAACTTCAATAGGTCTATTCGAACCATTACATGCATTATCCAACCATGGGAATCTAACATCAGACTAACAAGCATTCAAGCTCAATTAAGTGTATACATACCTATATTTACATACAATACTCTTTATAGGTCATAGATGAAGTTAATTTATACAAACCATTACTAAGTGATCATGAATATACATGCCTTAGGTGCCACCATCCTAGGAGAACTATAACAAGATGGAAACATACTTTTTCAAGCAAAATGTGACTTGCACGAGCCTAGACTCCGGGATAGGATCCAATATCAACCTGAATCATAGTAAAGAGACTTGATTAAGCAAAGCTTAGTGAGTGAGTTCAAGTTACAAGGCAATCAATACAATAAGTCTCAACTACGAACCATCTAATAGATGGTATGGTTCCCCCATCAATAAGGAACCATTCGAAAACTATGTAAACAATACTAGATGCCTTTGCTTAATTTTCAATTCAATATCAATATAAGTCTTGAAATTTAGACATGCTTAATCATCCAATTCGAATAACCATAGGCATAAAATGTCATTTGAACACAAGTAATGTCTTAAACTCAAGCAATCTCATATAAGCAATGTGTCAATATCAATAGCTCATGGCATTCAATTTTCCTGTACTATCAATCAATGCAATTCAATGGAGTAATAGATTCAATGTACATGAGGTATAAGTTCATTTTAAGTATAGCCTTGAGAATTGATTACTCAGTCTAGATACTCGAGTCCCCAACCAAACTGTCACCAATAATAATAATCAATATGGTACAAAGTACCAGTCAAATCCCTCCTACCGTTACCAATGACCAATAACAACACTTCCCTCCTATTACCGCCAATTAGGGACCAATGTCCCGGACCGTAGTCCACCCCGATAATGAGCTCTATGGACTCTATGGCATGCCAACTATATCTATGACCGACTCGAGACCAAGGCTTACAGTAGTTATCACTTTCATTCAATTTCAAGCATGGTTCTATTAAATATGCACGTCTAGTGCCAATATCCCCTTTCAATCGAATAGGGTTCAATACCAAACATAATACCAATAGCTAAATGATCAATATTTTATAATCATTGAATGCATATGTATCAATAAGCCATTAGATCAATAGATTGAGTTGTCTTTAAGTTAACAACTAGCATGCTTCAATACAATAGAAACAACGTTAGCAAAGATCATGCTACAACAACCAATTTAATCAAGGAAACATGCTTACCAATCAAGTAATCATTCAAAACTTCGCAAAAGAGCACTTACCTTGCTAATGCTCAATAGCAATCTCATTACACAATTTACACTAAGAATCAATAAGTAATTCAAATTAGAAATGGACTTGGAGAGGTTACCGCCCTCTCCAAACTTTAAACTACACTCACAGGAATTTTTCGAGCTATTGACGTTCCCGGATCGAAATCCCTTTCCCTCTACTAGCTTGCTGGTCTATGTGAGCCCCTTTTCCCTCAATTTCCACTTGATCTATCATTACATATAATGCATATTGTATTAGGTAGAATCCAACAACCATTTAAGTCATTATATGACTCCATACATTCAAGCATTTAATTAAAAACATCAAGACTGTTGCTGTCTGGCAGCATGTGCACTACTTGCTTAAATGTTCATATCTTTTATTCTGTACGTCGGAATTTCAAATCGTTTACACGTTAGAAAGCTAACTTAATTGTCCTTCTAACAATATAGGCCTTGCATTTTTATTCATTGTGAATTGATACAGTTTTTTATTTAAAAACAGACCAAATTATGCTACCAGATAGTTTGCACTGTCCTTAGAGATTAACCTTGACAAATTGTTTTATAACTCGGAATTCGATTCCGTTTGTTGCACACAAAACTAGACATATTCATGATTCTGTACATATAAGATTTATTCCCTAATTTGGTCTATGTGATTTTCTACAAAATTTTAAACTTACCGCCCAAAATAGAGTCTTCTGGACAGATTTCCTTAAGCTAGATTCTAGCTTCATTAATCACTTAGACAAGGATTCTAACATGATTGTTCAATAGATATACTTATTCATACATGTCTAAGTCAGTCCAATTATGTGTCAAACCTATAAAAACAGGGCAATTGAGCAATATTTTCGAGTTGATTCAATAAGACATCATCTCACTAGAATTTCCAGCAACAAGAATTTCAATTCACATATCAATCATCTATTCTAATTATCATCTAAGTTTCTCCAGCAACTAACATAACAATTCACCATCAATTTGGTTAATGACAACATCAATTTCTCCTATTCATTCGAATGGCACTACCAATTTCATGAATTGATCAATCAATTGAACTTCTTAACTAATTCATGGCATCAATTCACTAACTAATCATCCAATTCATGTAATTCAAGCAAGAACTTAAAATCTACATGTATCATTCGAATCTATAATGCATTAAGGAAGAGATTTTACCTTTCTTTCAAGATAATATGGATGCTAGCAACTCCAATTCTTCCAAATTTCAAGCTTGAATCTATGAACATAGAGTTTTCTCACTCATTTCTTTTCTCCCTAATTTTGTTCCTCTATTCGGCCACTAAGGAAGAAGGTGATAATAGATCATCAATTAACTTCTCCCAAAATGACTAATTTGCCCTTGATTATCCACTAATTAATGACATGTGTAGGGGCATTTACGAATATATGAATTTAGCATGCATTCCTTCATTTTGTTATTTGTTATGGTTTGGTCACTTATAATTTTAGGTTACCACTTTTTCATTTATAGTATTCTAGTCCTTATTAACTAGACCTAGTACCTTGCTTTCAATCAATTAGGGATTTGATGAAGATATTGTAGTAACTTCCTTTATACTAGTTTTGAGGATATTACACACTTGATGCATATTTCTGATCAATATTGAAAAGTAGTCATGATATGAAGTTGTCAAACAGACAATGAGATAACTAGAACATAATTGCCGGGATGAGGAGTTCTCATATGACTCCAATAGTGGTGGACATGGAATAGTGATAAATGGTTGCATAGCAGTGGCCAGTTCGATAAAGAGTACCAAATTATTTGATTATTTGAATGAAATTGGAAATCATGTATAATCATCTAGTTAAGAACATTCCTATCTTGTAATGCATTAGATACTAAGTTAAGTTAAGACCTTGCTTAGTTTCACGGAACTACTTGATATATGATTGTTAAAGAATAGTAATAAAGGTTGTAGTGTGCTCTTGATAAGACTAATAGTTCTTGTATCATTTCGTAATAATACCTTTAGTTACTATAATCGAGATCAATTAGAATATCCTTGAAATCCAGTTGAATGTCTAAAACATAATTCAGTTGGACTAAATTATTGTTTCATAAATAATTCTATGGATGTATGTCTTATGAACTTGGTAATCTTCGAGTTAATAGTAACAAATTTGTTATCCTTGACCTTGTACTTGTCTAACTGTTCGAATATCTTAGGGAATCAAGCATTTGGTTTTGAAATGTTGTTCTTTAATCTATGATACAAGTAAATTCGTTTGCTTGCTTGGGACGCTAGGTTATAGCTAAATGAAGCTTGATGATGCCTAATAATTTGATTGGATGGTTGAAAGCATGACTTTCATATTGATTATGTATGAATGTGAAAGAGTAAATAAACTCTTCATTTTCTTCCTTAAATTAAGAATTCAATTCAATTGTTGGCTTCCAATCTCTTATATGATGTGTTTTGAGTGAATTTCCAGTGATCAAACTATGTTAGGATCCATGTCTAGATCGAATTGATCCAGGCATGTGTTTGAATCTGAATTATGCGAATGCATTATAGAAGAAACTTAGTATATCCTTATTTGAGTCTTGATTTTGTGGTTATATTGAAAGCTATTTGTTACTCATTTGATAAACTTGGTTAAGCAATCATGTTATGTGTTTTGATAAAATACTTAGGATGAAATTACAATTGCTTGATTGAATGTATTCGAAAAGAGCTGAGTTATAGATTTGAAGTCTGTAAGTTTACATGAGTTCCTCTTGATTGAATGAATAGTGTTTAAGATTTAAAAGCTTAAGATAGACATGTGCTTGGACTGTTTTGTGAGCACATTTGAGGCTATTATGAACACTGGATTGATGGATTATATTAGCAAGTAAAAATGGACAATCATGGTTTAAAAATCCTATTTTCAAATTGGCTATTTTGTGAAATAAATAGGGGAGGACTATTTCATATATTTAAGGACTGTTTTAGAGCTTTAAAGACTGTTTGCAATAAAATAAATAAATTAATGTTTGAGTACTGCTTTTGTGATTAGATCAAGAATTAGTAGTGGAAGGAAGGTTTAAAATGAATAAAGCTGTAGAAAAGGCAATCCGAATTAGCAATGCGGGAACAAACCTAGCTTAGATATACTGGAGTGTAGTTTTAGGTCTCGGGATAGATTAAAACTATTCTGAGCTTTGCTTTATGTTCTAGTTCATATTATTGTTCTTTAAGATG
This sequence comes from Hibiscus mutabilis, assembly GCA_019671005.1. Taxonomy (NCBI): domain Eukaryota; kingdom Viridiplantae; phylum Streptophyta; class Magnoliopsida; order Malvales; family Malvaceae; genus Hibiscus; species Hibiscus mutabilis. Next base: position 40,730,366 of record CM033715.1, on the reverse strand, counting down.
ACTTGTGCTTATACTACAAAATTTGGATCTCAAGGTATGTTCTAAATCCACAAGTACTTTATGATTGGAGGTGGTTGAGGTATAAAATTGTATGCTAGCTTGAAGGTCATGTGTGGCTGACTTTGTTTGAGTAATTATAATATGAATGATAGTTCAAAAAATATATATATAGCTTGATGGAAACCTTTGCTATATTTATTATCACTCGAATAAAATGGGGAAAACGAGTTCATGACATTTTCAAAAACTATGTTTGTAGTATTACATGATAAATATGAAATTTTGGCATCTGAGGTATCCTTTGATTCTGAGACATCTACGAAAGGAATTTAGCTATCGTTTATTTGGGTCTTTCAAAGTTATTAAGAAGATTAGCCCTGTCACCTATCGTATGGCCCTTACTAATTTCCATGATTCACAAGTACCGATTTGAACTCTCTTGTGTACATGAATTTGAATAAATAGAGCGTAATCCAGAATTGTCCTATGAAGAAGAACCAATTCAAATTTTAGATGAAAAGACTTAATATCTAGTTTGCACCTATTGTTAGCATGATTTGGAGGAGTCAAAAGATGGAAGAAGCAACTTGGGAGCTTGAGTCAGTTATATAAGGACAATACCCCTTATTGATCACTCCATGAAAATTCTTGGACGAATTTCTTTAAAAGGGGAGAGAATTGTAACATCCCAAATTTTGGCGTAAGATTAGGTTAAAAAATGATCACTAATTAAATTGCTAAAGATTTGTCACCTACTAAATTAGATTGGTAATTTAGGATCAATTGAAGTAATTAACTAATGCTTGGCCAATTTTGTTGAAGGGCTTAACCGAAAAGAGGGAAAGTAGGGTGTTTGCATGCTAAGAAGAATATACTTAATGGTTGTTACACATGTCATTTAACTAAATGAAACATGTGGGAATTGTGAAGGGGGAGTCACGGTCTTGGAGGGTAATTTACTATACCATCATCTTCCTCCTAAAACTCAGCCGAAGCCTTAAGCCTAAAGGAATGAAATTTGCTGCATGAATCTTACTTTGGAGGCTTATATCTTGACTCATTGATGAGGATTTATTCAAAAAGATTTGGAAGAGGGTAAGATAATTCTTCCTTTCTATTTGAGCTATGTTTAACTTGTGAATCTATTGGTGATTTTGCTAATAACCAACGTTACTATTAAAATTGTTGGAGAAGGGATCTCAAATTATAGACCATTCGAATAATATGCTGGGATTGCTATGTTTTCTTAAGAAATTATTTGATAAGTTAAGAAATTGGATTTGTATAAGTTCGAACAAATGATTCATTGTTTGGTAATCACTTACACAAAGGATATGTATTGAATGGTTCAAATGAGATCATTTTGGACCTGCTGTTAGTATACTCCGTTTTAGAAAACTTTTGAGTTGAATTAGATCATGGTTTAGATGTAAAAGTTGAGCTTGAAGTTTGGTTTCAATTACATTGTTTGCTGGTAATATCTTCTCATGGGTCTTTAGATAACCAGACAAGTTAGAAAATCATTGTATGATTTCTTGGGGAATTTTGATACATGGTCGAATGGTATGGTATTGAATAGGAAATGTGAAAATATGCTATATACATGGCTTAATCTATTAACATGAGTTAGATAATGAATAAGCCTAAGTTTGAATGCTAAAACAAGGCCTTGAATGAGTAGAATTATTAAACAAAGATCTTATGGCAATAGGATATTTCCATGAAGAAATTCATACGAACATGCAATTGTAACTTTCTAAGCGTTTACTTGGCTTAAAGCAAAATAGAGTGTTTCGATTATAGAATGAAGTAATATGTTACTTATAATAGTTGTCTTATTCACCTGTTTAAAGATCGTTTAAACTAGTTTTGTGGAAAATGGATTAAAGGTTATATGCTAATGGGTTAAACAATGTTAGCTGTTATAAATGAACCTAATGGCTTAACCTTGATTTAGAACAATTGTGTAATAAATATGAAGTACTTATGGAATCTGTTCCTGTTGGAAATAATTAGTTTTATACTTGGAACGAATTTATCCAAGAAAGTTTATAAGTGTTAAGAAAAACTCATGTTGATTCATGATAAATCATGAGGAAATGTGATTAACAAAATTTGATGATTAAGTTATTTGTTTTCCAGAAAGTTTGAAATTTTCTGGCTCGTGTTCCTGGTTTTCTCTGCAGTAACATTCTCAACTCCATTTTTTCTTCTAAGCCGGGTTGAGGACGTTACAGAAATCTTTGAGATTTTGGCTTGATTGTGTTGTTGGTTGGTTTCTGGGGGTAAATGATTAAGGGATGAATTTTTTTAGATGTGTTTTGATGTTGTTTAAAGGTTAATCTCGCTGGGTAATGGCTGAAGATTTTTTAGAAAGGATTCACTGATGTTTTCAGTTGATTTCGGATGTCGTTTGTTGGTTTTTTGTTAGAGTGAGTTGTTGAGTTAATTTGCTGGAGGTTTTGATGCAAGAATGTGCATTAATCCTCTATTTTGTTTTGGTTAGAAGTATGGAAGGTTGATCCGGCAATGTTGGAAGAAGTCTCGATCGATTTGGAGGCTTGAGATTGCTGAGGCAAAGCAAGCGAAGTATTGTCGGTGAGTGGAAATGGTTTTAGAAGTTTTTCAAAGGTTTGAAAGAAAGGTTTGGGGATTTAGATTGAGCTTGAAACTCTAATATATGATCAGAAGTAAGTATAGATGATTTTGCTCTCGATTATCGGTTCCTAAGGTTTTATTAAATTCAAGCTCATGTTTTGAACAATGATTTATTTTACCTACTGTTATATGCATGTTTCGGAAATGAGAAATGTTGCATATATTTATATTTTGAAGAGTCTTGGGTTTAGAAAATGCTATGCAACATGTTTGAGAAAATGCCTAAATACATGGTTTAATGTGTTTGAGATGCTTTGATAGTACTTGGTTTGATAAATGCATATGAAAAACAATGGGGTAATGTGGCTTGAGACTATATATTGACAAGTGGAAAATGGTAAAATGTTATCGGATATAATTAGCCAGCTATAGGATTCAAAGGGCACTATAATAAGTCGCCTCATGTGGGTTGAGGTAGCTCCCCTATGGGTATCGAAACGGTGAGGTAGAGCTCGATGTGAGTCTCCCATTGTGTGATGTATACATTGTAACCATCGAGGTAGAGTTTGAGATAGAGTCTCCAGTTACGAGAGATGTATGAGATTGTGGTAGAGAAACCACGGTAGAGAGTAATCCGTGTATCCGATGGGTTTTAAATATGAGAAAGAAAAGGTTTTGTTATGGGCACTTTTATTGCCAATATATGTGAGATAAATGTATCATGTACTTGTAGAATTTGTATAAAATGTTTTATACATGGGATTTCTGTAACACCCCATCCCCGGGTTAGCCATAACCTGGTTCCGGACTGTTACCTGAACTAAACAAAGCGATTGATAGGTTACTTCAACAAGTAACCTCGGGACTACTTGCCTTGTTGCGCAAGTAACCCAATCTAAACCTATCAAAACATTCAATACAATCAAGCAAAGCCACATTAAGCAACCAAACAACATTCATAACATACAATTTTAGGTACCAATTTGTTTCATTCTTTACTTATAACCTAAATTACTATATCATATTACCATTACAATCAATTCACATACATCAATCAAACAACAACACAAGTGTAGCATACTTCTCATTTAAGTTACTATTAGACATGATTTAACTTTCATTCATTCTGTCATTCCAAAGCCATATTCGAATTCACTAGGTGGTCACTAAGCATGTCTTAACTAGTTTACTTGCAACTTAAGAAACTACACAATCAACCAATTAACATGATCATATCAAATCATCTAACTTACAATCTTATTACATTTTTATTCATCCTATTCGAAACATCATGGAATCCTAACCATTTTCATTTGTTTCTTTACAATCAAGTTATCATATTACATAGCATATTTGTCTAGAACATTGATAATGCATGATTGAACATACCTTGGCCTTATTCTCCATGTTGCCGAATCATGCTAACATACATAGGATCAAATGCATGAACATACAACATAGGTTTAGCATTCAATTTAGATAAGATTTCACCACACATTGGTTCTACATTAGAATCATACATAATTTCATCCAACATTGAATTTCTAACACAATATGCGCAACATCTACTTCTTATATATATACATATCATCTTATTTCAAACATAGTTTAAGTCATCCAAAATAGTTTACATAGTAGGCCCATTCAAAACATTACAAAACTAGTCATATACACATAATCAAATGCATGATCTAGGCTATCTATTACAAAATCTAGTGCCACCAAACTAGGAGTATACAAAGAGTATGAATTCGTACTTTTAAAGCTTGCCTCAAATGTTGCTTCAAACCCAAGATATCCTCTTTAGGTATTCTTTAATCTGCTATGGGAAGAATGAAGAGTAGAGTGGTAAGTACAAAGTATGTACTTAGTGAGGTAACACTAAGTCTAGTCAATTTCTCAAAGCAACTAAATTCAAGTAGTCATGTATTTCAAAGGATCAAACCCATATTTACAATACATATTCTATTCGAATTGCATAGGGAAATTTAGACAATCCTTACATATTGTACAATCAACATAGCATATTCATCATGGTACTCATAAACCATTCGAACAACATGCTTGGAAGACAAGAAATCCATCATTCAATCCATTAAGTAGGCATTTATACATAAACCATCGACATACATTTCTTCCATGACAAGAAACAAGTTTAGCAACCATTCATGTGTCATCTGCGCGTGCTGTTGAGCCCTAGAGAGGCCGTGGGCTTGGCCGAGGTAATTTTTAGTGCAGGGGTAATGGTCCAAGGAATGTCGCTCATGTTGTAGCTTTTCAGCCTGAGGGTGGTGGCTAGGCGAGGGTGTATGCACAGCGTGAGGGAAGGAACGACATTCATGTGATCGCAAGTATCTTTACTTTGCAATTTTTGTTGTTACTTTCTTTGATTGATTCTGGTTCCACGACAAGCAAGGTTTGCTTGATATACCGATTGAGTTGTTAGATGTGGGTATGCAAGTGATGAGTTCTTTTGGTGAGACGGTTATGGTTAGAAAGTTACATAGGAGATGTCCGTTGATGGTTCAAGGACATGTGTTTGCGGTGGATATGATGGAGTTACCTTTCTATGGTTTTGATGTCATTCTTGGCATTGATTGGTTGGTCGAACATATGGATATGGTTGATTGTGAAAACAAGCAAGTTATGTTGAAATTGGCTGATAACTATGAAGTTGTGGTGGTGGGTGAGAATGTAAATTCTTGTCCAATGTTGTTTCAGTTTTGGAAGCGCAAAAGTTGCTAAAAGAGGGTTATCAAGCATACTTGGCGTCTGTTATGAACCTAAATATTAAGGAAGTACGTCCCTAGGATTTTCGTACCATTTGTGATTTTCCGGGGGTGTTTCTAGAAGAGTTGTCTGGTTTGCCGCCAAATAGGGAGGTAGAGTTTTGTAGCGAGACGTGTGCAGATATGGCACCTGTGTCCATTACTCCGTATTGCATGGTGCCTAAGGAGTTAAAGGAGTTGAAGACGCAACTTCAGGAGTTGTTGGTTTGAGGGTTCATCATCCTAGTGTTTCACCTTAGGGAGCGCCTATGTTGTTTGTGAAGAAGAAGGATGGCACTATGAGAATGTGCATCGATTATTGGCAACTGAACAAGTTGACGATTAAGAATAAGTATCATTTGCCATAGATTGACAATTTTTTTGATCAGTTCTGAGCTAATATTGATTTGAGATCGGGATATTATCAATTGAAGGTGAAGGATAAAGATGTATCGAAGATAGCATTTCGCAGCTGATATGGGCATTATGAGTTCTTGGTGATGCCATTTGGGTTGACGAATACGCCCCCAACTTTCATGGATATGATGAATCGGGTGTTCCATGAATTTTTGGATCAGTTTGTGGTAGTGTTTATTGATGACATCCTTGTGTACTATTGTACCGAAGAGGATCATGATAGACATTTGCGGATTGTGTTGCAAACCTTGTTGGAAAATGAACTTTTTGCTAAGTTGAGCAAGTGTGAATTTTGGCTAAGAGAAGTGGTTTTCCTTGGTCATGTTCCTCAAAAGATTAAAGTGGGTGTGAATTGGAAGCAACCTAAGTCATTAATGGAGCTTCGTAGTGTCGCAACCTCCTTTTAGGAGTTTTGACATTTTGGAAAACTTTATAAAATCACGGAGTAGCCACCAATCTTTTTGAAGAAAGTGTGATTGGATCACTTTTAAAAAAAGGGTTATTTTAATAAAACATTTTATTTATCAAAACAACAATTTTTGGTCCATGAAAATAAGAGAAAATTGGTTCGGGGGTCGGTTACGTGTGGGAAAGGGTTAGCACCCCCACAACGCCCAAAAATTGGTACCTAATTGATTTCAAAAAGCATTTTTAAAACCTGAATTTGTAAGTTCTCAAAATTTCGATTTATTTATCCACAAAATGAATGCAAATCTATTTTAATGGCCTTATCGCCCGGGAATGAACTTTAATCACCGCCAACACTCCTGGCGTTAACCCGTCATTCCCGTTTGATAAGGCATCGCATCAATTAAGTTTTCACTTTTTAATAAGTCAACAAGAAAATTTGATGTGTTAAAGTCTTTTAATTTAAATCTAAGTAGTGAATAATCCTAAAGAAATGCATATATTCCTTTTAATTATTAAGGTTATAATATAATTAAGTGTTTTCATTGAGAATAAAGAATGTTTTACAACATACATGTCTCTAATCTATGTTTTAAGTCCTTATTCTTAAAGTTTAACACACAAAAATTTGCATAAAAGAAAGAAAAGAAATAATTAATTAATTAAATAAATATCTAAGTAATTACTTAAAATTAAATAAAGAAAAAGGATTTGTTTTTTATATTTAAAAAAAAGAAAATCTGAGACTAATTTGAAAGAAATTAGAATGTGGAGGTTAATTTGAAAATAATTTAAAATTAGGTGCCGAATTGAAAAGAAAAAGGACGAAATTAAAACAATTGAAAAATGAAGAGCTGTGGCACGAGATCTGGGAAAGAAAGGCGCGTGTTATATCCGGGTTCGGGTCGGGTCAAACGGGTCACTATAAATAGCAAAAATTATAACATATTTCATTTTATCATTATTCATCAAAACAGATCAAAACGCCTATTCTTTAAATCCTCTGTCGAGTTCATCGTGCCGACCGTCTTCCACTAGCGCCGACCCCCGTTGCCAGCGGCGAATTTCCCAAGAAAAACGTAGATTTTCCAGATTCTGATGACTTCAAATTTGCATTTTTTTTCACCGGAGTTATATCAAAATCGAATCACCACAGCGTTTCAAACGAACACAACGGTAAAAAACAAATCCTTTTCTTTATTGAAATCGAATGTCGATTACAACGGTAAAAAAACAAATCCCAGTGTTACCAGAAACTTGCTTCTTTTATTGCTCTTGAATGTCGATTACAACTATTTGCTCCTACAACTTCCGAATACTAGTATGTTTACTGTAATTGCTGTGTGTAATTCTTGTGGAATTGTTGTTGTGTTACATGGATTACAAAGGGGTTTATATAGTTCAAGAATTGCTTGAATTTAAAGCATGAATCCCTAATTTCTTCCTTGGATTACCTCGAATTGCTTGATCTTTGCCAGAGGCTTTAATTTAGGGATTAACCCTTTCCCTTTTGGTTCTGATTTTGCCTTTTGCATATTCGATTGTAGTTTGATTCTTGCTAGGGCTTCAAATTATGGATTATCTCTTCCTGTTTTGCTTTAGATCTTTCCAGCTAGGGCTTTGATTTAGGGATTTAATTCCTTTTTGTCTTTATCTTGGATTGCTAGGCTCTAATTTAGGGATTTAACCATTTTCCTCCTTTGTTTACATGTTTCTGATGATTCGGACTGTGCCAGCGAGGAACAACCGGAGCAAGTGAGGCGTCGAAGAAGATAAAGCAAATGGCCAGAGCTGGAACGTCGTGCGCGTGGCTGCCACGCGCGAGTGGTGATCCGCGTCTTGGCTCTAGAGTGGTCTGGGTTGTTCGATCGCCCTTGGATCAACGGTGACGGGGACGTGGCGTTATAACTCTCTGCTGGCATGATCTACACCGTTGGATCAGCCCCTTGATCCAACGGTCCTGCTTCAGCTGCGCATAAAGAAAAAAGACATGATTACGATTTTTTGGGTTATAAATGGGCTAGCCGCCCCTTTGTATACTGTATAGGCCTGTTTGTTTTTTTAATTAATGGACTCTATCCATTTAACCAAATAAAAGAAAATGGACTTAGTTTTTTAATGGACTGTTTTTTTTACTTTGGGTTTAATATTAACTACTAATTAGAATACTAATATACAACCTAAATTAATTCTAACTATACTAACAATTATATTATACAAGACCTAAACTATTCTAACTATAATATGTTAACTAAGTTATCAATACTATACCTAATTACATTATCAATAACATTAATATTTACAACTATACTGTTATCAATATTATCTAACTATAATACACTAATACTAAATTAACATAACAACTAAAACAAAGGTGAAAATCTAGTGACAACAGCTGCCCCTCTTTGGTCATTCTGGTGGAACATGAATAGAGCAAAGAAAAGAAGACACTAATTTTCACCAGTTACCAAACCGTTAATGCCTAAAAAGGCATGCGGGTTCTATTCTCCTTGTGCTCGAATCGATAAGCAAGTTCCATTCTCCAAATGCCCGAACGATAGGCAGGTTCTATTCTCCTTGGGCTCGAATAGATAAGTAGGTTCCATTCTCCAAATGCCTGAACGGATAGGCAAGTTCTATTCTCCTCGTGCTTGAATAGATAAGCAGATTCCATTCTCCAAATGCCCGAACGGATAGGCAGGTTCTATTCTCCTCGTGCTCAAATAGATAAGCAGGTTTTATTCTCCAAATGCTTGAATAGATAGGCGGGTTCTATTCTCCTCATGCTTGAATAGATAAGCGGGTTCAAAAGATGTCTTCATCCTCTATACGCTGGGATGAATAAGTGTGTTCTAAAACCTGTCAAAACAATTGCAAATGATTCAATCAAGATGCATATGCCCCTAGGAATGCCTAGTCATGAATGCATGTCCTATTTCTTTTGCTCTTTTTCTTAACAATTTTCTTAATAAACACAGAAGAAAATTGTGAAGCTCCGGGAAACTCGGATTATATCATCTCAAACATTTTCTCAACTCTGGCAATAGATGGTGAGTTTCGGTTTTGGCCCATCCATTAGCAAAAATAGTATGACTTCTTTTCATTTCTCTACACCAAATGGCTTTGCACTAAGAAAGTTTGCAATAGCTCATCCTTAAATACTAATTGGCTTCACTAATTGGTTTAATGTGTTTGAGATGCTTTGATAGTACTTGGTTTGACAAATGCATATGAAAAATAATGGGGTAATGTGGCTTGAGACTATATAATAGCAAGTGGCAAATGGTAAAATGTTATCAGATATAATTAGCCGGCTATAAGATTCAAAGTGCACTATAATAAGTCGCCTCATGTGGGTTGAGGTAGCTCCCACATGGGTACTGCAACGGTTGAGGTAGAGCTAGATGTGAGTCTCCCATTGAGTGATGTATAAATTGTAACCGTTGAGATAGAGTTTGAGAGAGAGTCTCTGGCTATGAGAGATGAATAAGATTGTGGTAGAGAAACCATGGTAGAGAGTAATCCGCGTATCCGAAAGGTTTTGAATATGAGAAAGAAAAGGTTTTGTTATGGTCACTTTTATTACCAATATATGTGAGATAAATGTATCATGTACTTGTAGAATTTGTATAAAATGTTTTATACATGGGATTTCTCTTTAAGCTTTCCTTTTTGATGAACAAGCATGAAAGGCTTAAATCGAGGTATTTGCATTGGGTTAAGTGCATGAGAAATATGATACATGTTGAGAAAAAATTGCAATCTTGTTTTGAAAGAGAATTTTAGCATGAATAAAGTGAGTTTGTCTTTGTGAAACGGTTTTACGCATTGTTGAATGTTTTAAATGAGCTTTCCTCACTAAGCATTTAAGGTTATGCTCTCATGTTTTCAACAATGCAGAGAAATAGCTTGGTTGGGCAGCGAGGAAGTAAGAAGGAAATCCAAAGAGTGTGCTTTTAATCAAGTATGGTTTTACGTTTACTAAATAGTAATAAGTGGCAGTAGGAGAGTACCTATATGTTTTGAAAGTAGGTGTTTGAACTCCCTAGTTATGTAGCAAGTTTATATTGCTAATTGGACTTGTAAATAGTTTTGATGTTAGACTATGCTTTGATTTGGGGGCTTTTGGGGAAATGTAAGCATGTTGGGTAGAAGTCATGCCTATAGGACTTCCTTAGTTGCTGTAATGCCTACGCTCTTACATCGTAGTGGTCTTTGGTTTTTATGATGGTTGTATGTTGCTGTGGTATTGATGCTTGAGTCTTCAATGATGTTTGGGGTTATTTCAGACGTGTTTAGGAAGGTTCCGAACGTACAGATTTTGTGAACCTACAGACATGTTTCGAAACCAGACCCTAGGCTTCAAAACCAAGGGGCCAAATTTTGGCTATTGGAGCCTAGGTTTTGAAACCATTTAGAGAGGTTTCGATACCTTTCACGATGACTCATCCGTTATGTTGAAAAATAGTTTCTAAAGTTATGTTTTGGTCCCTGGTTGTTAGGTATGCAATTGGATGGGTTTAGATGATCATTTTTAAGCTGGAATTTGATATGTATGCTTGGAAGCTGACTAATTGAGGATTGGTAAATCAAATATTAAGTAAGTCCTTACAGTTTTACAGATTTATGTTTTGGTCCCTAAAAATTGGCAATGCTTAATTGATGATGCAAATGAGCTTGGTTTGAGAGGAAATTTCACATGTATGTTTTAAATGGACCTAATTAAAGATTGATAAACTTGAAATGATAGAAGTCCATCTAATTATCTAGAATTGCAAATTGGTCCCTAAATTGCAATTGAATACAATTGGATGTTGACCCGACGCCCAATTGAGTTGAGTTTTCACCCTTGCCTTATCACTCACCAGAGGTTATAATATTGCATCTAGATAAGATAAATGAAAAAATGGCTGTTTATTGAGGTGAACCTTTTCGGGTTTTCTTTGGTAAACCCAGTGTAGCTCGCTTGGTTCGGTCTTACGACTAGACCAGGTTAAGGGGTTACATTTGTAACAACACACGTGGAACACAATGCACATGACCACCCACAAACTGTGCGATTCCCTTTGCAACCTATGATGAACAAGTAAGACTGCGAGCTACATTGTATCTCATTTGGTGACCACATGGCTACAACACGTGTCTGCTACGGATGAATAAGCGAACCTAGGGCGTCAAGTCATAGCCAGTCCAATCAACATGTCACGACAACCCGATCGCGACACCTGCCAGAGCAATATAAAACATGACATGCAAAAAGAAGAACACTAAGATCTTTCATTCCAGACACTGTTACCCACAAAAACTAAGGGCAATATACAAACTTTGACCCAAAACAGCCGCCTCGACCTACATGGGCCATCATCTTCGATCCCTTTCCATTTTTACAATCAACAATTGGTGCGGTGAGCGTGAACCCTTCATTCTTTCAGTCTAGTTCTCAGGAAGCAATGAAGAACAACACCCAGCAGGAGAAATCATGGAGGAGTGTAGGGAAGAAACTCCCTCTTTTTCAGGACAAAAGCAACTAGGAGGCTAGCATTCATAGTAGACTAGAAATCATGGGGGAGTATACCCATACCACACTAAAGTAACTTAGACAACAACAAGAATATATCATAGGATGAATGACTGAGGAGGAGTGCATGCATGTAACAAAAGTCAACTAAAATGCCACGATAGTAAGTCCCTTAAAAGCCTTAGCTGAAAGCATGCAAAATTCGGAGCTCATAAACCCCAGTCGGAGGGAGGAAGCCTACCATCCTGTAGGAGTGAAGGGGAATTGTGAAAATAAAAAAAATAATTACAGCGTTACTTAGAAAGAAAAAAGTGAGGAACTTAGGCAAGAAAAAGGATATATCGACATACAGAAAACCGAATAAAAAAAGGCACTCAAACTTGGTAGCCACCGTTCAGTTTTAGAACGTACCACTCTCTAATAGACCCACCGTGGTGCATCTACGTCAAGCAAAACACCTAGGAATTATGAAGCCCCCACCACAGATGAGGCCAAACGAAGTCAGATAAAGATCAATTAAAAGGTGCGAATTTCATAAGGAATAGGGACATGACACAGATGAGTGTGTCCATCTAAAATGTGCAAATTAAAAGAGTTCATTAAAGACGAGGAATGAGTGCACCTAATGAGAACACAGGCAGAGAGAAAAAAGGTTTGGATGAGGGATGTAGGGGGGCTTTGTTGCCACCTTGCTGAAGGAGAAGAAGCAATCTTTGTTGATGAACTTCAAAGTTATAAAGCTCGATAAATAGAGTAGCCCCCCGCAACCTCTTCGGTAGTTGAAGTAAGCAGTCATGAATGGTGCCCAATGCAAAGCTTTGAACCATTCAGTAGCAGCGTCTAGTACCAAAGATGCGGGAAAAATGACAACTTGTCACCAAATAGAAGCATACCAACCATGCAAAGGTACAACATAACTCATCTAATTCAACATGCATTTCGCTTTAACTTATTGTGTATGCTTTAATGCAGAATTTCAATTATACGTATACATAAAAAAATATTTTGAATGTAATCACATATTTTGTTTTAGAACATGCATGTTCAACATTATATCTAATTACTTTAGTTAAATAAATACCTTTTTCAACTGATGTGTTTCTATCCATGATACAATGACTGCAAAGACGAAACTTTCGCTAGCCGCTTCCAAAGTAAGTGTACACAGTAAAGCGACCGAAAAGATGAAAAGTTTGCTAGCCGCTTCCAAAGTAAGTGTGCATAGTAAAGCGACCGAAAATATGAAATGTTCGCTAGCCGCTTCCGATTTAAGTGTGCATAGTAAAGTGACCGAAAAGGTGAAAGGTTCGCTAGCTACTTCCAAAGTAAGTGTGCATAGTAAAGCGAACGAAAAGGTGAAAGGTTTGCTAGCCGCTTCCAAAGTAATTGTGTATAGTAAAGTGACCGAAAAGATAAAAGGTTCGCTAGCCGCTTCCAAAGTAAGTGTGCATAGTAAAGCGACCGAAAAGATGAAATGTTCGCTTGCCGCTTTCGAAGCTAGTGTGCATAGTAAAGCGACCAAAAAGGTGAAAGATTCGCTAGTTGCTTCCGAAGTAAGTGTGCATAGTAAAGCGAACGAAAAAGTGAAAGGTTCGCTAACTACTTCCAAAGTAAATGTGTATAGTAAAGATGAAACGTTCGCTAGCAGCTTCCAAAGTAAGTGTGCATAGTACAACGGTCGAAATGGTGCAACGTTCACTAGCCGCTTTTAAAGTAAGTGTGCAAAGTAAAATGACTGAAAAGATGAAACGTTCGCTAGATGCTTCCAAAGTAAGTGTGCATAGTATAATGACTGAAAAGTGAAACGTTCGCTAGCCACTTTGGAAGTAAGTGTGCATAGTAAAACGACCGAAAAGGTGAAATGTTCGCTAGCCTCTTCCAAAGTAATCGTGCATAGTAAAGTGACTGAAAAGATGAAACGTTCGCTAGCTGCTTCCAAAGTAAGTGTGCATATTACAACGATCGAAAAGGTGAAAGGTTCGCTAGTCGCTTCCGAAGTAAAAGGTTCGCTAGAGGCCACTTCCAATTAGCTGGTGCATAGCATAATAGTTAGCAAGTTACTTTCCCCATTAAGAAATCTTAGTAAAAATCATCAAGTCACTCCGCTCCCAAAGTAAGCGAGCATAATGAAAAGTGGCCGCCTATGCGTCCGCCACTTTTAAGAAGCGTGCGTAAAGAAATCAACTTAGGATTTTACATGTTCGATGCAAGGTATAAATTAATACATGTGCTAGTAAATGTATGCCAGGTGAGACCACCTCATGCTGGGGGGAAAAGGTTCTCCCAGCTTAATATTTTAACAAACATGCCCAATATAGTTTACCCCGAGCGTTTTTCTTAAAGGAAGATGAAATGTTCACCTCCTCATCACCTCTAGAAAGAGAGCACAACAAAGCAATCAATCAACAAACACGCGAACCAGCATACAACAATTAAGACAATCCCACCCGGGGGGTAAAAGTCCTACAAATTCCTAGCCAACAGTTCAAACATGCTGTTCACTTCGAGGAAATGATGTCGTCCCATAAGAAGAGTCATGAAGAGAACTATCCCAAGAGTCAAATTATAAAAATAAAAGGAAAGAATCCCTCAGTGAACTAATTGCAAGAGGAAGCAAGAGTTTGACACCAGCTCACCTTACAAATATTCAAACAAACAAAGGTTTATATTAATGTACTACCACTAATATAAACATTGAATTACGAGAATAGTTCCAAATTTCTAATTTATTCTCTATAGGTTCCCCATCACTAAGGAGCAAGAACTCATCCTAAAGGAAAATTAACATAAAATTAATTCCTAGGTTTCTCAATAGTCAAGCAATACTTAGTATCAGGGAACTTCATACCAAGTTACCATTTGTATAATCTACCTCGAGAAAATAACCATCCGCGCAAATATAAATATGCGAATAGGGGCACCACAATTAAGAATCATCACACACAGAAAAAATTTATTTCCTTAAATGTAATGTATATACAAATAAACCAATACAAGCCAAAATAATCATGGTACTTCAATACTGCCCAAGAAAATTTTCTCGCGTTAACCAAACAAATAAACTATTATAAGTATAAGCACGTGAGAGGGAAATAGGGAATTGCTTGAAAACCCTCATAGCAAGCTCAGCCAGAGGAAGCCCATAAGTCAGTAGTAAGCTCCTTTGTTGAGAAAGAAATATGCTTCCTAATGTTACAGGTAGAGTACATTGAGATGACAAACATCTCTCCCGTTTCCACTTCAGCTTCACCTTATGAATCATCTAATGAGGATCGCTTGTCATCCCGATTGCCAACGCCGCAAGCACCATAAATGGCAAACAAATAGTCACTTTGATGATACATATTTCGGAAGCCTACAAAAACTAAGGAAACATCATCAGCTACAATGTCATGCCCAGCATCCCCCGCCTCCTGAGGTAGTAACAAACACCAACATGCAATAGTATTCAAAGAACCTTGCACTTATGATTTTTCCCAATACATTTTCTATTGGCACTTCTCACTACAAATGGCTAATATAGCCTTCCGAATACTATTGTTTGGCGTGGCAAATAACCTAATCCGCAAAGCTAAACACTCCCCTAGGATCTACGAAACATGGTTTTGGCACACCACTCTTTCCCAGAAGCATATTTTCTACTTCTCATCTTAGAAAAACACAAGAAAAGTTGTAAAAAGAAAACCACTCATCAATTAGGTCATGGAAACACATGCCTTAAGGAGCCCTATTTATAGTAGACAATGGGGTACCAGGTGACGATGTTTCATATATCTATGAGGAGGGCTACTGATACAAGCATTTAATTCCTAGATCCTAAAATCTCGAGCAAATACCTAAAAACAGCAACCTTCGAACTTCTAATCAATTGCTGAGCGGGAAGGCGCGTGCACCTGTCACTGCCAGGAAAATACTTTCTTTTTCATTAAAACTTGCCTTGAATTGTCTCAATCACCACAAAGAGCCAATAGATACCAAGCATGGCAAACTAAGCTAATAAGGAATAAGCGTAAAAACAAAACACAATATCCACCTTCTTAAAGTAACAAGCACCTATCTTTTCTTGCACAACTACCTATAATATGGGAATGCTAGTAGCATTATCGAGGCTCCCCAAGTGGTGCAAGTTAGTTCATTGTGTCAGTGCAACAAACAATAGAATTTTTTTTATCACAAGTAAAAGACGAGAGGTTCCTGACAAGCCAAATTAGACCACAACAATACCAGAAATAACATACGTCAAATTAGGTAACCTTCTACTACGTAACTTCACCAACCTACAAAGCTAACAAGGCATAAACAATGTATTGCTAGCTGTAAAGAAATTAAAAGGGCAAATAGTTCCAGACTATTCAAATAATTCTAGTCTTTCTTACGATTCAAATATCAACAAAAAAATTTTAAGTAGGGCATTTCTCAAAAAAG
Organism: Hibiscus mutabilis; assembly: GCA_019671005.1. Classification (NCBI taxonomy): domain Eukaryota; kingdom Viridiplantae; phylum Streptophyta; class Magnoliopsida; order Malvales; family Malvaceae; genus Hibiscus; species Hibiscus mutabilis. The sequence continues at coordinate 40,714,232 of CM033715.1, read as the reverse complement.
TAATAACAAGAGAAACACTTGAGTAAACAAATCATAAGGAAATAACACCTCCACTACCTAATGATTGCCCAATGGAGAAGTAAAAAAAGGCGAAATCTCATATTTTGTAAAGTCATATAAAAAACTAGATCTTATAAAGGGGTAATAGGGATGATGGCACCACCTCCAAACAATTACCTTCAACCAGACAACCACATCATCAACAACAACCTTAAGTTCCTTGCAGGATTTAACATAATCATAAATCTTCTCCAATATGAAAGTCGACTTGAGTGAATTATCCCGCTCCATATAATAAGGAAAAGTAGTTGTTATTAACTTTTCTAGAGCTACCCGTGAGTTAATCAGGTTTCTCAGATTCTTTACCATAAGAGCTATCTCAAATAGATCTTTTACTGTAAGAAAATAACATGAAAAATGCATTCCAACCGGGGCAGAAAAATAACAAAAACAACAAAATAACCGAAACAACCCCCAAAACAAGTTTTTCTTCCATACAATAGAGAAAAAAACAACAATTATATACCCCTACTATAATCGCCCAAAACATCGCTGCCATCTATTGTAGCCGCAACACCACTGCGATCGTTCAGGGAGGAAGACACATTTGAACCAAAAGTAGAGGAAGCCATAATGTTTCTATACTCCGCAACAAAGATTTCCCAAGAGGACCCAAAGGGATTTATCACATCGAAATCTGTAGTTGCTCCGCAAAGGGAGCCAAAGTCCACACTCTTAACATCAAAAAGACCCAGCTCTAACTAAAAGCTAAGAATGGCAGCTCTTGAGACCTCTCCATCCCCTTAACTATAAAGGTGGAGGTTGTGTCCTCAGCTACCTTAACCTTCTCCGCTACAACAACATCATGGGTAGCCCCTAGTACCATAATTTCATTCTTGTGCGATTCTTTAAGCTTTGTCAATCTCCTTGTGAAACTTGTAAAGCTTTTATCTGGGGTGTTCTTTGCTTGCTCTAGCTTTTCTTTAAGACTTCGAATATCAGTCTTGAAACTCTGTTCCCTGGTATCGAGCAGCTTATCCTTAATCCTCCCTTAACCGAGAAACATAACCTTCCACCAGCGAATGCAAATTCATATTTTCCTTAAGAAGGACCTTCACGTTCCTCTCCATATTAAGTTGAATGCAACATAGTTCTTGAATGAGACCCCAACCCTCCTCAACAGTCCTCCTAATACTAGTACAAGATAGGGAAGCACTGCGACTATTTGAATGCAGTTCAAATAACCTCATGGAAGCAATTCAGGATGAAACCAGCTCTCTAATTTGGAAACCCCCTCCAAGGATAAAATACACTCAACAAAACGAACGGTTCGCTCCTTTCGCACAGAGGAGCATCGCCAGACAAAGGTGTCAAAGGAGTCACCACAACATCTACAAAAAAGGCGCAGGCTCAGCAAGTGCAGCCACATGGGGTATATCTTTGGCGGAACAACGAACAACAATAGAATCAATAGTTGTTGCTCCTGCATACAAACCCAATAAACAAACTTTGTCACAAACTAAATAGAAAAGCTACTAAACTAAAAACAACAACATATTACTTAAAACACCTGAAGGCACACAAATAGTAGCAGACCAACACCCAAGACAGCAAGAACATCGCTCCCAATAGCACCAATCGTAACCACATAAGAAGAACTATGAAGTTCGAGCGAAACAGGTGGAGCATCACGATGCATCTTAGGTAAAATTTCAGTAAACCCAACATCAAACACTGGCCTCTTTCCTAACATCTTTTCTTCGGTACTCAAAGGATGTCTCTTTGAGCCATAAGCCCTCATTCGCCTTGCCACACTTTCTCATGCCACCTCTACGACATCCACTGGCACTCCTACAAATGCATTTCGGCTACTAGAGGAAATCCCTAGATAAGGAGCTATGGGAACTATGTCTACCAAAGACAACGCTATAGTAGCTAAAGCTAACGAACATTGCGAACTTACTTCTCCATTGCTAAAAGCATCTAAAGGCGTCATTCTTATTAGCCCTTATGAACCCAATGGATTATTGCTAGCCACAAAGAGTAGAGTATCCAACACTGGAATCCGGTCCACCATTTCGTTACCAATGACCTGCAAAGGAAAAACTACGACCCATGTGAAAAAAAGAGAGAGCAAAAATATCAATGGGCTACAACACGTATACAAGAAGAAAAAGTTCATTCTCCTTCATGGCATTAGCAAAATATTACCAGTATCCATTCCCCTTTTTCGACCTACGCTCCAAACGCAGACAACTTCCTTCATCTTTTGAGCTAGAAATAGGAGGTGAACTCGAAACCACCCATTTCTTTCCCCCTTGTTATGATCAGAGCTAGATGGACTCACATTAATGCATCCCCTTAGAGCAACGGGAGCGGCTTCCCCGCTAACCCCTCCTAGGGGGTATCTTCTTCATGACATCTTGAAGGGGGAGTATGAATGCTAGTATACTCTGAAAAGAAGTTGTTTGGTTCATCCTCATAACCTAGAAAAACCATCATAACTCGTTCATCGCCCTCTTTACCAAAGGCCAATCCTCAATATGAATAGGCACATTCTCCAAAGAGCCCTGTAGAAACACATTAAAATCTTCTTCGTTCTAACCATTGGGACTTTTTCCCTCCAAGCAATGCACCCAAACATTTCTAAGGGTGCATACCTCCTCAAAATGATAGGGTGGATCGCTTTCTAGCCTTCTAATAAGCTTTAGCTCAATAGGTGACATTTTCTTAACGTTAGGCGGCATAACCCTATCCTTCACCGGCTGATGCTATATAATAAGGAACAAAAAACTTCAAATGATACATTGTACTTTGATATACTTCATCTTGTCCAGAAGAAGATTATCAATACGAATTCTCATTAACGGCCCTTTCCCTCTACGGTGACAAATGGTCACGAAACCTTTTGTATTCTTGTCATTGCCAGAAATCACATTATAAAAGTAACAAAATACATCGATAGAAGGTTCGCCCCCATGGATCTTACAATTCAAGAAATAAGTCACCAAAGTTCACCAACTAGTTCTACTTAATTGACCTGGCGCTACATCAAACCAATTCAATCACTCCACGAAGAATGGATGAAGCGGTAAATGGAACCCAGCTTCAAAAGAAAACAAAGGAACCAAAACCCATGAACTTCCTTCATAAGAACATGTACTCAGGCAAAATGTCACAACTGGCACGCTGAAACGATAATAGAAATGGTTAATAGCTAGAAGACCCCAACACTCCAAAGTTTTCAACAACTCGTCTAGTTTGGTAGTACAACGAACCTCATCGCTCACCACAATAGATGACTAAGCCACCAACACGAAAGACTGTATTTTCCTTTCCAAAGATCTCTTTTACTCTTCTCAAAAACAAAGAGGCAACAAATAAGACAAACAAAGTAAAACCAAAGAATGCCAACTAAAGTTTATTTATAACTAAACACTATGTTTTCCTTGACACACTTCCTAATGAAGAGATTCATCATGTGACATTTCATATACAATAGTTTGTTCCTAAAGAAAAATAGACCGGTTCGTCAATAAATTTCATTATATGACGTTTCGTAAAATGTTCACGACTCTCATATAAGCAGTTCGCCCTTAAAATTTCACAAACTATTAATACAAATAACTCTAACCTGTCGAGCCCCCTTTAGATTTATCAAGTTCGCCAAGGTCACTTTATAACCTTCCTTCACTTGGGGGCAATTATTAGCACCTACAAACACCAGCCACCACGTGTCGAGACCAGGATAAGTAAGACTATGGACAATGTAACATGAGGGACGTCCATCGATGAGTGTAATAGTGCATGCGGAACGCAATGCACATGGCCGCCCGCAAACTGTGTGTTACCCTTCACAATCTGTGGTGAACATGTAAGACCGCGAGCTACATTACATCTAATCCAGCAACCACGTGGCTATAATACGTGCCCACTACAGATGACGGAGTGAACCTAGGCATAAAGTCATAGCCAGTCCAATCAACATGCCACGACAACCCGATTGTGACACTTGTTCGAGTAGTATAAAACGTGACATGCAACAAGAAGAACACCGGGATCTTCCATTTCGGACATCGTTGCCCAAAAAACTAAGGAAAAATATGAACTTCAACCCAGAACTGTCGCCTTGACCTGCATGGGCCACTATCTCCGATCCCTATCCATTTTGACAATCAACACACAATTTTGATTACATCGGCTAACAAACAGTCAAACGAGTGTGGATCAATCTTTTTAATGACCACCGAAAGAATTAAAACAGAAAGCTAGCACCATGAGGATCTCTATATGAACACCAAATGACCACTACGGTATGCTGAAATGGTGACAAACGATAGATGAAATGAACCACAAAAGCCAATGAAAAACGAGCCACAAAGGCAAAGAAAACACGTGCCACATAAGCATAAATTTTTATTAAAATAAAAAAAATAAAAAATGAAAGAGCAAGAAAAATAATGAACACCGGTGGTCGACAACTAGTACTAAAACTGGTTGCCACCATTGGTTAAATAAAAAGAAGATAAGAAAAACTTGTGGCGGCTATGGATAGAAAATTAGGTTTTAGATGAAAAACTAGGTTTTTTAAAAATTAAGTGAATTAAAGCAAGTGAAAAACTTAGAGCTCATAAACTTTAAAATTGGTAGGTCTGATAAATTAAAAGTTTATCCCAATTATGTATCAAAATATATTTCTAAACTGAAAAACAAGATGCGTCGGATACATCAGTAAAACATCACTATTTCATTAATTGACTTTACGTACTATTTCATTAATTGACTTTACGTGGTTAACCTAATATCAATTTAATGAATCATTTTTTTTGACAAATACACTTCTACTTCTACCTAGAGGGGAGGGGAAACTCAAGGGGAAGGAATGCTCCTACGGGGTCTTGAACCCGGAACCTAAGGGAAGGGGAAGAGAGTAGGTGAGTAGCTTTGACCAACCCAATATAAAGACAATAAAATGTCCGACAACCTAAATACTTTTTTTGTTAATATAAGGTAAAGTTTTTTTAATATTTTGACGTGATTGTAGTAATATCTATTTTTTATTATTTATTTTTTAAAATGTACATACAATATACAAATTGTACTCTTTGATCCTGAGTTACTAAAAAAATATTTTTTATCACTAGGCCGCCCAATAAGTTCAATGTAAGGTAAAGTTTTAATTTTTTCGGTTGCCCTCTGATTTCACGGGCTTCGCCTTGACTAATTTAGACCGACCGCGTCGCACACCTGGCTTTGGTGGGTGAGTCTCCCAGTGAGGTTTTTCTGCATACACAACACTTCAAACCCGATACTTGCTTAAACGATACCAAGTTGCTTACCACTTGGACCAACCCGTTAGTAGGTAAAATTTTAATTGAAAAATCTTTTTGAGAAAAAAGAATAATCGGCAAATTAACCTGTAAATTAGAAGTGATCTGTAAATAGGGGGAGCACAAAGTCAGTTTAACCAATAAAATCGAAGCAATCGAACAGATTAAATCAAATTTTTCGGTTTAGATACCGAATAAGAAATAATTAATACCAACCCAATATCTCTATCCATTATTCATATAAACCGATCCAAAACTTTTTTTGATAGATTCAAAACTTAAAATTTAAGCCCAACCCAAATTACATATTAATGTACCAAATATTTAATAATCTAAACCCAATTGTCATTAATTAAATTACATGGTTTTATAATAAAAAATTACATAGTTATTATAATGATTCTTTTTGAACTAAAAAACCTTTATATTTATGGTCCACACTACGTGCGTTAACGAGTCAAGCCGAGCTTGGCCAGGCTTGGTTCAGAAACAGTACTATTGGGCTCGGGATCGAGGCTCGTCGAGCTTGAAATTTTAGGCTCGAGCTCAATTCGAAATGAACAATTTTGCTACATTTTTTTTATACAAGATGAGGTCTCGTTTAAAACCTCTTTCATAACCAACACTGAAACGAAATTCAATGTCGGGAAAGGGGAAAAGAGTGCCAAAAATTAGATTAATCCAAATAATCAAGAAATATTCTTACAATACAATCACATAATCAAAGAAAATAAAAAATCAACCAACTAAAGAAAATGAAACCACAAACATGCATAAGTGGATTTTCCCCTAATTTGTTTTATTCCTTTATTTTGCTAAACATATTACTTTTAGTGCATATGTATGTATATATATAATTATTCAGAGCCTGTTCACGAGTTTTTCGAGCCGAGCTTGGGTCGGCTCGGCTTGTTAAGGCTCGAGCCAAGCCCGAATCGAACTCACTAGAATCTAACTTTGACCGAGTCGAGCCCAAGTAGATTGCAAGCTGATGAGGCTCATTATCACCCCTAGTCCACACACATAATGATTTGATTTTTTATAATGACTTAAAGAAAAAATATTTTATTACTTATTATCTAATTTATTTTTAAATTTTGTATCTAAAAAGTTCTTAATTAAGTTTACATGCTAATTGATTTAGGATTCGATCAACTCAATAAAAAAGTAATGTTTCTCTCTAAGTAATGATTTTATTTTCACTTTAAACTACAATAAAACCCCAGCTTAAGCCCAGGCTTTTTTCTTCTTCTATTTTTTACTAATTAATTAGTACTAAACATTATGTTCAAAATTAAATTTTGTTAAAACCCCTAGAAAATTATTTTTATTAATATAAAAAATAAGTTTGTTAGTACCTCCGAATACCTGCTGCCACGTGTCAAGACGAAACAACCTCCCGCGAATGAGCAAGACTGCGAACAACCTAACACAAAGGATATTGCATACATGATCGTCGCAGACCACTACGTGTGGGATTGCCCTCGAACTATGAGATGCCCCTCGCATCCAACGACCTATGCGGTATCTGTGCACGTGATCGTAACGAACAAAAGGACAAACCTAGGACGTCAAGTCATATCTAATCTCATAGAGACGCCATGACAACCCGATCATGCATCCATCCTAGTAGTATAAAACAAGACGTGCAACAAAGAGAGAGGAGTAGAGAAAGATCCAAGGGCCATTATACGGAGAGAGAAAGAGTAACACACGAGCCTCAACCCAGAATGGTCATCCCAACCACCGTCGAACCACCATCTTTGGCCATTATTTATTTTAACAATCAACAATTGTTGCGGTGAGCGTGAATTGAATACGTGATCTTTAGATTTTTTAGTAGGTTTAAGGATTATGAGAATGGGCAGTGATACCCAGGCCAACCTGGACGAGAAAGTAATGGAGAGTGGTGGCCTGGCAAATCGGCCAGCCTCGAGGACCATGCAACAACTACAACAATTTAAACAACAACAAAAGCTTATGCGAGGTCAGGCCAAACGACGACGGTTGAAGAGCGAGAGACTAGTTAAATGGTTGACCAGGAAAAATAGGGGTAAAGAGCCTGGGGAATAATAGTTTTGGGGGTTAGGTAGTAGAGGAAGCAACCCAAATAATAGGGACACTGTACATATGTTAATCAGAATGGATGCAGAGTGGGATCAACGAAGCTCTAAATGCAAGATGCGTATGCAGGGAATGATACCACTCTCGGGAGAAAGAATGAAGAGGCCAAAGCACGAAGGCTCGTGACATGTCTCGTTTTTAGAAAAAAGAGGAGGGCAACATCTTGGGTGAAGAAAGCAATGACCCGATTTTCGTTACGACTATGATAGCCGTTTTTACCGTAAAAAAGTATTGGTTTGGAACGCATTCAAGCAAATGAGACTCTCAGTTCAGAGCTGAGGCTGACAGACCCGATATACGGGTTTGGTAGCTAACCCATCAAGGTGGAAGGCTTCATCAGACTCCCAATAACCATGGGAGCTAATGACAATAAATTCATGCAAAAGATTGTCTTCTTGGTCATCAGTAGTCCCCCTATTTTCAATGCCATCTTTAGAAGACCCTTGATGAGAAAAGCTAAAATTACGGTCGCCCCTTTCTGCCTACAGGTTAAATTTCCCACGCCCTTAGGAGAAGGCTCCACGTAAACCGATTGAAGGACAACAAGATAGTGCCATGTCCTTTTCGCTCCATCTAGCTCAAAAATAGAAAGGCCATGACGACGCTAGTGGAGAAGCCCTACTACAACAAAGAAGACCCGATGCCAATATTCTGAATAAAGCTATGATGACCCTCGAGAACTGAACCCTCAAAGAGGGTGAAAACTTGAAAAACCAGAGCCGGTAGAAGCGATAGAAATGGTGGAGATTTACCCAGATGAACCCAAGAAGACCACTAGGATTTTTGCGGGGATGGACAAGTAAAATAGAAGAAGACTTATAAGATTATTGTGAGACAACGTTAATGCTTTTGCATGGTCGGCCACAGACATGCTCGGATAGACCCAGTTGTTATTGAGTATTCTTTGCATGTTGATCTAGCCGTAAAACCTGTTCGACAAAAAAGAAGAAAATTTTTAGAGGAAAAGGTACAAGCTATTACGCAAGAAACGAAAAAGCTAGTCATGGCAGATTTCATCGAAGAAGCTAGGTACTCGCAGTGGCTAGCGAATGTTGTTATGGTGAAGAATCCCAACGGCAAGTGGCGGATACGTGTAAACTTCACTGATCTCAACAAGACGTTCCCTAAGGACAACTTTTCGTTTCCTTCCATCGATAGATTGGTCAATAAGATTTTCCGTAATCAAATAAGAAGAAATATGGAAGTTTATGTGGATGATATGCTAACCAAGAGCGTTTATTTTGAGCAAAACTATAATTTGTAAGTTCACAATATTTTGATTTACTCGTCCATTTTATGAATATGAATATATTTTAATGGCCTTATCACCTGAAAAATGAACTCCAATCACCACCAACACTCCTAGAGCTAACCTGTCATTTCCGTTTGGTAAGACACCGCATTAATTAGTTTTCACTTTTTAAACAAACCTATATAAATAATTAAATGAGTTGTAACCTTTTAATTAAAACTTAATTAATAATTAACAACCCTAAAAATGTTCACATTTATTTTACCTGTTTAAAGTTAAAATAAAATTAAGCGTGCTTTAGTTTTTTCTACAACGTGAGTGAAGTTTTATTGCACACAAGGCTCTAATCTAAATTTTAAGAACCTATACCTAAGGATTAGAAAATTAAACAAACAAGCTAATAACAAAATTGAAATCACTTAAATAAGGGCAGGAATTTAAAATAAATAAAGTTGGATATAACAAAAAGTAAATTGGTGACCAAATTGAAAGAAAACAAAATGTGATGGTTGAATTATAAACCAAAGAACAAAAATGAAAAGTTGGCAAACTGAAGAGCCACGGTGTAAGGTCCGGGAAAGAAGGACGCAGGTCAAAAGTAGGTTCGGGTCAGATCACTGGATCAGTATATAACACATATATTAGAAACAAAAAATCATTTCCCACATCTTCTCAAAACAGATCAAAACCGGTTCTTTAAAAATCCTCTAAAGTGTTCTTTGTGTTCTTCATGTATTGAAGAACACGATGAACATCTTCCGTGCCGGTGGCAAAAATTCCCAAAAACTTCCTTTTATTCCAAAAGCTGAAGGGCTCCAAATTGAATGTTTGTCATCGGAGACACAGCCTTGGATACCGTGTATGGCAGCAGCCACCAAAAACGGGGTAACAAATTTGTTTTTACTTATTTAAATTTACAATATAAACATGAAAAAAAGAAATTACCTGAAGAATGCTTGCTTTATTTCTCTGAGAATTGCTTACAACCTTTGTTTGCTGCACTTGAATCTGAATGCTTTTTATGAGTATTTGCATGTACTGTATCTCTTGTCTGTTGTGTATCATGTATGAATCGTGTGTGTTGTGTGTAAAATTACATGGTATTTATAGTTACAGAAATGCTTGGTTTCCAAGCACAAATCCCATATTTCTTCCCCTAAAATTCATCCTCTTTGATTCGGATTGCGATGGCATCAATTTAGGGATTTAATCCTTTCCGCTTTGGTTAACTTTGCTTTTGATTTGGTTCTAATTTCTAGCAAAGGCTTCAATTTGGGGATTTAACTATTTTTTAGTTTGATTCTAACCGTTGCCTTTTCTTTTTATTTCTGGTGATTACAAATGGCAACAAATTCGTCAGCGGGAACAATCAAAGTGAGGAAAGACGGTCTAAGCCCTGCCGGAGAAGATGAAACACTCACTGGAAGTTGAAAAGACGGGCGTGTGGTTGCCATGCGCGAGTGGTGATCTGCGTGTCTTGCTCTGGAGTGATCTGGGCCGTTAGATCTCATCTAGATCTACCGGTTGGAAGAGTGCGGCGCTATCCCTTCTCCAGATGGTGTGATCAGCGCCATTGGATCAATCCCCTGATCCAACGGTTATCCTTCGGCTGCACAAGAAAGAAAAAAAAGAAGATTAGGGTTCAACTTTGATTGGTATTGGGCCAAATAGGCCCTTATTGTATAAACATGGACTCTTTGTTTATTTTTATTATGGACCTTTTAAATACGAACGAGCTATGTATTTTTTTTATTTTTTTGGGTTTTATACTAACTATTACACTAAATATAACAAACTAATTAAAAGTCTGTGTAACAATTACTATATTAACTATATTATATGACACCAACACATAACAAAAATACTAATACTAATAACTACATTAATATTATATAACACTAACATATAACAATTATACTAATTATGAAAATAATAACAATATAACAAAAGTGAAAATTTAGTGACAACAGCTGCCACTCTTTGGCCATTCCAGTGAAACAAGAATAGAGCAAAGAATAAAGGACGCTAATTTTCACCAATTACCAAACCTGCCAAAACATAATGCCTGAACAGACTAGCGAGTTCCGCTCTCCTCGTGCTCGAACGGATAAGCAAGTTCTATTTTCCACAAGCTCGAATAGATAGGCATGTTGAAAAAGGTTACACCCTCATGATGCTCAGATGGATAAGTATGTTTTATTCTCCTTACGCTCGAATAGATAAGCAGGTTCCATTCTCCTGATGCCCGAAAGGATAGGCCTATTCTGAAAAAGATTCTATCCTCCTTATGCTCGGATGGATAAGCAGCTTCTATTCTCCTTACGCTCAAATAGATAAGCGGGTTCTACTCCTCATGCTCGGATAGATAAGCAATGTTCCAAATCTGTCAAGAATAAAATGATGCTATTATGATATGCATGCCCCTAAGGATGCCTATCAAATGAATGCATGTTGTTTTTCTTTTGCCTTTTAATTTCCTTTCATCAGAATTAATTTTCTGCCAAGTAGTGGTCACAAAAGAAACTGTGAAGCTCCAAGGGAAATGGACTATATCATCCCGAACATTTTCTCAGCCCAAGCAAGAGATGGTAGGCATCTATTCTGGCCCATTTTATCAACAGGAGAAACAATATGAATTCCTTTCATTTCTCCACACCAAATAAGACTTTGTACAATGTTATTAGGATTACAACAAGCAAAAAAGTTAGCAACTGCCCATCTTTCAATCCTAGATGGCTCTAACGATTTCTTGTTGTTAACATTCAACTAACCTAGAAATCTTCACCATTCTCATTCTTTATAGAAAATTTCTGATCCTTCACGCATTTGCTCGCTCAACCCAGTTATCTTGTACTCCTGGTTGGAAGGACTAACTTTATCCTCATATTCTTCAACACTCTTTTAGCCTTGGTCAAACTATCATTGTAGTTGATACATCAATATTAAAAAAAGCCTCATTGAATGAAGATCCTACTTTTCTTCCAATGTCTGCAAAATTGTTCTCATTGTCGTGGAAGAAAGATTAGACTATCATCAACATTCAGTGAAAAGCCTTCTTGAGTGGCCTTGAAACTCGAATGAAACCCTTATATCTCTAGTTGTCTCCCCCAATGTTTGTAAACTTGTTCTCATTATTGTGGGAATCAGACAGTCGTGTATTGGCATCTCTGTTTTGCAACATGTTGCTCTAAGGTCAAACTTTTCGGGTTTTTAGAACTTTTAGATTCTTATCATTTTGAATCACTTGCATAAGAATCTCTGCGGCACGACTTGTTTCCACCTTGAACGTCTTCATGTGTTTCGTGCCTTTTATGCCCTAAGTTCAAAACTTAACCATGAAATGCCTCATAGTTCCGACACTATTTTAAACAAATTTCAAAGTAATGCTCAAAAATCTTTTGCGTGTTTTAAGTGATGTCAAACTTATTAATTCTCATTTCAATGCAAGATGCTTATGTAAAACGGGAGAAAAGGTCTAAGCAAAGAAAAGAAAGCTTTAAGAAACAAAATTTTATAGCAAACAGAAGAAAGCTTAAAGAAATAGAATTTTATCAGTACTGTGGCAAACAAAGAGGAAATTACAAATATTCAGATATCAATGACCAAAACTCATCCTGTCAAAATGCCGTGAGATGTCCTAAATGCTTCCCATGTCGAGCGGACTTCGAAAATGGTGATGATGCTAAAAGATATACAACTCATCTATGTCATGTCCCTGAGAGAATTGCCCGTCATATCAACTACCTAAGCCGCCCTTTACAGGTTTTAAACTCAAGTCCTCATTTGGTTTCAAAACGCCCTTTACATGTTTTCATTTTAAACCCCCTTTTCTTTCTTCTTCTTCTTTTTTCTTTCTTTTTTCCTTTTTCTTTTCATTATTTTTCTCTTCTTTTTTTCTAGACATAATACTTTTTGACTAAATCCAAGTTTATCGGGCTCAAAAGTTCATCTCCATCCATTTCAACCAAAATTCATTAAGCTTTTTTCCTCAATGCCCTTATTATCCTTCTTTGGTACATCTGCCCATGACACAATGCTTTCAACCTTTTTTCCTCAATTAAATTTAGATGGTCGTATCTCGCCAGAATCCATTCTGCCTCATCCAATTTCGCTTCCATTAAGATGCGAAGCGATTGTATCTCTACCTCAATTGGCAATACTGCTTCTGCTCCGTACACCAAAGAAAATGGTATTACCCAGTGGACGTTCGCACGACAGTTCGATATGCATATAAGGCAAATGGTAACTTCTCATGCCAGTCTTTATAAGTGTCAACCATTTTTGTGACTATTTTCTTGATCTTCTTATTTGTAGCCTCCACTGCCCCATTCATCTTTAGGCGGTATATTATTGAATTATGATGTTTGACATTGAACTGCTCAAGACTCCTGCTATCATCTTATTATTCAGATTGGAAGCATTATCGGTTATGATACTTTCAGGCAAGCCGTATCGACAAATGATTTCATTTTTCAAGAATTTGTAAACCGTAGATCTAGTGACGTTTGCATACGAGGCTACTTCAACCCACTTTATGAAATAGTCGATGGCTACTAGAATAAATCAATGTCTATTTGACGCATTTGGATGAATTTGATTGATGACATGTATGCCCCATATGGAGAAGGGCCAAGGAGTCGACATGACATGGAGTGGCTGAGGTGGTGTATGAACCTTATCAGCATAAATCTGGCACTTGTGGCATTTGCGAGAATAATTGATGTAATCCCTTTCCATAGTTGACCAATAATATCTGAAGCACGTGATTCTTCTGGCCATGGTGAACTCACTAGGGTGAGTTCCACAAACCCCCTTATGAACCTCTTCTAAGATTAGCTGAGCTTCTTTTGCATCCACACACCTTAAAAGCACCAAATCTCAGCTTCTTTTGTACAAAATTTCTCCATCAAGAACTTACCCTGATGCCAATTTCCTTATTATTTTCTTCTCATTTCCAGTTGCCTAGGATGAGTATTGCTGAGATTTCATACACCGCAGAATGTCATGGTACCATGGTTGGCCATCTGCTTCTTCCACATCATAGCAATGAGCTGGGGAGTCTAACATTTGCAATTTGATGGGCATCTTCTTAGAGCCTTCACTTGCTTTAAACATGGCGGCTAAAGTAGCTAAGGCATCAGCCATCTGGTTATCTTCTCTGGAGAGATATTTAAAGACGATCTCATCGAATTCTTTGGTTAATTCAAAGACCAACTTGTGATATTCTATCAGTTTTGCATCTTTCGTCTCCCATTCGCCTCGTATTTGATAGATAACCAATGCGAAGTCTCCAAAGACTTTCAGATTACGTATTTTCCTTTTGATGGTCTCTCTTAGTGTAACATACTCTAAACACCCTAGTAGGATTAGGTAAGTTACTACAATTACAATCAATGATTCATTCAATTTAAGGTAGTAAGTTCCATTCGTTTTAAGTCTTTCTTGCTCATTAAGCAAGTGTTCGAATAGGAGAGGACCTAATAAACTAAACAATGCATGATGCACCTATTAGATATATTAGGACCCATAATGCAATATGTTATCATAATTAAAACCACTTTAAAACTTACTTGATTCCCAAGTAACCATTCGAACTAGATGAGAAACCTAATAGATAATTTCCATTCAATGTAGCTATTAGGCAAATTAATAGGTGATTTACATGATTTACTTATGTGACTTTAATCAAACATATATGCTTACAATGTCATATACATCATTCGGCTAGTAGGGTTATCAAACATATATGCTTACAATGTCATATACATCATTCGGCTAGTACCATAAGTGACCAAGGTGGTTCAAGTTTAAACATGTGGATTACTATGTTTACTTATTGTTAACTAGACAACTTCAATAGATCTATTAATCCATTTCATGCATAATCTAACCATTGAATTCTAACATTAGACTAACAATCATTCAAGCTAAATAAAGTGCATACATGCTCATATATATACATACCATACACTTTATAGATCATAGATGAAGTTAATTTATACAAACCATAACTAAGTGATCATGAATATACATGCCTTAGGTGCCACCATCCTAGGAGAACCATAACAAGATGGAAACATACTATTTTCAAGCAAAATGTGACTTGTACGAGCTTAGACTTCGGGATAGGATCCAATATCAACTTGAATCGTAGAAATGAGACTTGAATAAGTAAAGCTTAGTGAGTGAGTTAAAGTTACAAGGCAATCAATACAATAAGTCTCAACTACAAACCATATAATAGATGGTATGGTTCACCCATCATTAAGGAACCATTCGAAACTAAGCAAACAATATTAGATACATTGCTTAAATTTCAATCCAATATCAATACAAGGCTTAAAGTTTAGACATACTCAATCATCCAATTTGATTAACATTAGGCTTATCATGTCATTTAAGCACAATCAATGTTTCAATACTCATGTAATATCATATAAGCAATGTTCAAGCAATGTCTCAATCTCAATAGTTCATGACAATCAATCTTCATTTACAAGCAATCTCATATAAGCAATGTCTCAATGTCAATAGTTCATGGAAATCAATCTTCCTTTACAAGCAATCTCATATAAGCGATGTTCAAGCAATGTCTCAATATCAATAGTTCATGGCAATCAATCTTCCTTTACAAGCAATAAATGCAATTCAATTTAACAATAGATTCAATGTGCATGAAGTTTAAGTTCATTTTATGTATAGCCTTGAGAATCGATTACTCAGTCTAGATACTCGAGTCTCCAACCAAACTATCGCCAATAACAATAGTCAATATGGTACAAAGTACCGGTCAATCCCTCCTACTGTCGCCAATGACCAATAACAATACTTCCCTCTTATTGTCGCCAATTAAGGACCAATGTCCCGAACCGTAGTCCACCCTGATAATGAACTCTATAGACTCTATGGCATGCCAACTATATCTAAGACCGACTTGAGACCAAGGCTAACAATAGTTATCACTTTCATTTAATTATAAGCATGATTCAATTCAATGTGCACATTTAGTTCCAATATCCCCTTTCATTCGAATAGGGTTCATAGCCATTACCAATATCAATATTCCAAAAGTCAATGAAGGTATGTCAAACAATACGTCATTAAACAACGAATTTAATTATTTCTAACCATAACAACATGCTTCATTTCAATATTGTTCAATTATGCAAGAAGAATATCATGGCAATCAATTGAATTTCAAGCATACTTCTCAAACAAGTAACCACTCAAAAGAGCTCTTACCTTGCTAATGCTCCATAGCAAGCTCATTACACAATATACTAAGATTAAATAAGAAATTCAAATCAGAAAATGGACTAGGAGAGGTTACCACCCTCTCCAAACTTTAAACTACACTCACAGGAATTTTTCGAGCTATTGTCGATCCCGGATGGAAATCCCTTTCCCTCTACTAGCTTGTTGTTCTATGTGAGCCCCTTTTTCCTCAATTTCCACTTGATCTAAAATTTATACAATGCATAGTGTATTAGGTAAAACCCAACAACAATTTGAGTCATTATGTGACTTTATACACTCAAGCATTCAATTCAGTACAAACATCAAGATTGTTGCTGTCTGGCAGCATGTGCACTGCTTGCTTAAATGTTCATATCTTTTATTTTGTACGTCAGAATTTCGAACTGTTTACACTATTAGAAAGCTAACTTAATTGTCCTTGTAACCAAATAGGCCTTACAATTTTATTCATAGTGAATTAGTACATTTTGTCATTTAAAGGTAGACCAAATTATGCCACTGGACAGTTTGCACTATCCTTAGAGATTTGTCTCTACAAACTGTTTTATAACTCAGAATTCAATTCCGTTTGTTGTATACGAAACTAGACATTCTCATCATTCTGTACACATAAGATTTACTCCCTAATTTGGTGTATGTGATTTTCTACAATTTTTCAAACTCAATGCCCAAAACAGAGTATTCTAGACAGCTTTCCATTAGCTAGATTCTAGCTTATTTAATCACTTAGACAAGGATCCTAACATGATTGTTCAATATATAAACTCATTCATACATGTCTAAGTTAATCCAATTATGTGTCAATCTTATAAAAACAGGGAAATTGAGCAATATTTTGAATTTGATTCATTAAGACATCAATTCACTAGAATTTCCAGCAACCACAATTTCCATTCACATATCAATCATCCATTCTAATCATCATCCAAATTTTCCAGCAACTAGCATAGCATTTTACCATCAATCTGGCTATTGACAACATCAATTTCATAGATTGATCAATCAATTATACTTTTTAACTAGTTCATAGCATCAATTCACTAACCAATCATCCAAATCATGTAATTCAAGCAAGAACTTAGAATCTACATGCACCATTTGAATCTATAACACATTAAGGAAGAGATTTTACCTTCCTATCAAGATTATATGAATGCGAGCAACTCCAATTTCTCCAATTTCAAGCTTGAATGTATGGTTATAGTGTTTTCTCACTCAATCCCCTTTTCTCTATTCTTTGTTCATTCACTCAGCTACTAGGGAGGAAGATGACAATGGTTCATCAATTATCTCCCCCTAAAATAACTAATTTGTCCTTAATTATCCGCTAAATAATGACATGTGTAGGGGCATTTTAGGAATGTAAGAATTTTGCATGCATTCCTTCAATTTGTCACTTTTTTCGGTTTGGTCACTTATACATTAGGTTACCCCTTTTCAATTATAGCATTCTAGTCTTTATTAACTAGACTTAATATCTTGTTTTCAATCAATTAGGGATCAAATGAAGACATTGTAGTAACTTCTTTTATACTAGTTTTGAGGATATTACACTTAGCCCTAATATGCACGCCTCATATTCTGGCATATTATTGGTGCAGAAGAACTTTAAATGGCTAGTGAAAGGGTAATAATCTCCTTCCGGTGAAACCAAAACTGCCCCAATACCACGTCCTAAAGCATTTACAGCACCATCGAAGTTCAATATCCATAATTCTGTTGGAGCCTCAACATCTTCTGAAATACACATCAACTCTTCGTCGAGAAAATTAAAATTTAATGCTTCATAGTTATCACAAGCGTGACTTGCCAAAAAGTCAGCTATGGCACTCTCCTTTATTGCATTTTGGCTTACATATTGGATATCAAATTCTGATAGTAGCATTTACCAACGTGCTAATATTCCCGACAGGGCTGGAGCTTCCATCACGAACTTTAAGGGATCTAATTTCGAAATTAGCCATGTAGTGTGATATAGCATATACTGCTTGAGCTTCTTAGCTGCCCATACCAAAGCACAACATAGCTTTTCTATTGAGGAGTATCTGGTCTCGTAATCGGTGAACTTTTGGCTCAGGTAATATATTGCCTTTTTTTCTAGTTTTATCATGTTATCCCATCACACAACCCATAGAGTTTTCATACACCGTCAGGTATAGAATCAACGATTTCCTGGAAACTGGCGGTACTAGCACAAAAGGATTAATTAACTGTTTTTTGATTCTTTCTAAGGCTACCTGACATTCTTCATTCTTCCTCCTTAGTAGCCTGAACATTGGATCACATTTATTAGTTAATTGTGAGATGTAACGAGCGATGTAATTTAACCTCCCTAAGAAACCCTGAACCTCCTTTTGTGTTCATGGCGGCAATTGCTCTTGTATAGCCTTAATATTATTAGGATCAGTTTCAATTCCACTCCTACTTACCATAAAGCCTAATAATTTTCCTAATGTAACCCCAAATGTACACTTGTTTGAGTTAAGCTTTAGCTGGAATTTCCTCAACCTTTCAAAAAGTTTCTCTAGGTTCATTAGATGCTCCTCTTCAGATCGAGATTTGACGATCATATTGTCTATGTGTACTTCTATTTCCTGGTGCATCATATCATGAAAAAGGGTGACTATGGATCTTTAGTAGGTTGCCCCTGCAGCAAAAGGTTCCCCACAGTCTTACGAAGGTAGTCTTTTCCATATTTTCCAGGCACATTTTAATCTGGTTATACCCGGGGAAACCATCCATGCAAGAGAAAAAGAAGTGTCTAGTTGTGTTGTCCACTAATGTATCGATGTGTGGCAATAGAAAATTGTCTTTGGGCTTGCTCTATTGAGGTCCCTGTAGTCAACGCACATATGTACTTTTCCATCTTTTTTAGGCACTGGGACGATGTTAGTCACCCATTCTGGATATTTAGCCACTTCAAGAAATCCCGCAGCAAATTGTTTCTTCACTTCATCTCTAATCTTTAGGAGCATTTTAGCTTTCATCCTTCTAAGCTTCTACTTTATAGGCTCGCATCCTTCCCTTATAGGAAGCCGATGTACAATAATATCAGTATCAAGGCTAGGCATGTCTTGATATGACCAGGCAAAAATAACTTTGAATTATTTTAGGAGCTCGATCAGGTTTTTTCGAGTACTAGTTGTGATGGTGGTGCCGATATTCACCTCGCGTCTTTTTTCTTCTGTGCCAATATTCAGAATCTCCAACTCCTCCTTATGGGGTAGAATCTGTTTCTCTTCTCCTTCAACCATTTGAGCAGATCACTAGGCAAGTCATATTCTTCTTTATCGTCAACATTCTCGACTTCTTCTAGGCATAAAGGTAGTTCAAAATCAACCTCAAGGTGAGACTCAGAGTCATTTGTTCCATTGATATCTGAAGACCTGTAAAGAAAATGGATGGAATATATACAAAAAAATAGATGAATGGAATGATTGGAATGATTTGTTTTTAGTTTTTTTACTTTACTTTGAGTTTTACTCATGAAAAGAGTTTGCCACACAAGATTTGCTAAAAGGAAAATATGGATCTTTTTTGAAATTCAAATTATAAGTTTGGACATAGACCCTTTAAATAAGATTCCTAATTTCCTTCGGCTCCAAAGTTAAAAGGGTGGGTTCTGAGAATTACTCTGAAACTGTCTCAAAGACTACATGAATTTCTTCAATGGTCAAGTTGTCAAGTTCAGAGCAGGGGCGAATCATAGACAAGTACTTGTTTTCTCCTTCCTCATCCGTTACAATGTTGATGCTCAGCTTCTTAAATGCTTCACACATGTCATTCTTTCCTTTCTCCTCCTCACTAACTTGGGCATTTTGGATCTAGAAAGCCTGCGAATATGAAATTATGGCTCAGGGGTGGAAATGTCATTGGCTCTCACTCAATTTCCTCTCCTTTCAATCATGTCCTTCTTTTCTCTTGGTGTTTTCTGATCTCTGCCTTTATTTGCTAATGGTTGGGTTTGAAACCTAGCCCAAATTGGTTATTCTTGGTAGGGATAACCACGGGATATAGCCTCCCTTGGTGCCTCTTCCCAAATCTTTTTTCCAGCTTCAGCTCCTTTCTTGAGTGTTTGCTTCACTTGCATTTTTGCGCAGTTGGATAATTTTGGTTCTGGTATTTTTCTTCCTTCGGTGACAAAGGTTGCATTGACTAGCTCTAGTGTCCTAAAGTAACACTCGAGTGTACCCTCATCGACCTCGATGTAGGGTGCATCAGTGGCTACTAATGTAATGATTTCATCCTCTGCAGCTATCGTTACTAGTTGTCTATCAATCACAAATTTTAGCTTCTGATGTAAAGTGGAGGGGACTGCTCCTACTATATGAATCCACGGACGCCTAAGCAAGCAACTGTAACTGGGTTTTATGTCCATGACCATAAACTCTACTTCGAAAGTTGATGGTCCAATTTGCAAAGGCACTTCAATTCTCCCTATCATCTCCCTTTGTGTCCCATCAAATGCTCCCACTGTGTTATAATAAGCCCTCATATACAAGATGTCTATTGGTATCTTCTTTAATGTTGCCAATGGGAGGACATTTAGGGCTGACCCATTATCGATTAGGACACCTAGTAACATGTATCTTTTGCATCTTGTAGAAATATGCAAGGCCTTGTATGATCCTCTCCCTCCTTTTGGT
This sequence comes from Hibiscus mutabilis, assembly GCA_019671005.1. Taxonomy (NCBI): domain Eukaryota; kingdom Viridiplantae; phylum Streptophyta; class Magnoliopsida; order Malvales; family Malvaceae; genus Hibiscus; species Hibiscus mutabilis. The sequence continues at coordinate 40,693,623 of CM033715.1, read as the reverse complement.
ATATCCTCGTCATTGAATGAAATGAAATTATTTACAGCAATATTATTGACCAACATATCCATCTTGTTAGTCGAAATCTCTTTGGAACAAACGTTCGATTTAAAATCTCCAGCAAGGCTTCACGGTGACCCTTAGAACTTAGTAACAGAGACAACATAGAAATTTAGGCGAGAGCTTATGAAGTTGCTCCACCATACTGTACTCACTGTGTTTGAGTACTTTTAGAAATTCTTGAGCCTCTGACTCCTTGACAGGCTCATGGTAAACTAGTGACTTTTCTTGAAAGAAGTCTCTTTCGTCTTCTTTCTTTGACTCTTCAATAACAGCTTTTCTCTGTGCCACATCTCTGTCTTCTACCATCGGCGAGGAGTACAATCTTTCGCTCCTTATGAAGCGGCTTACTTCATTTACTGGTTCTTCCTTTGTCTTATCTCCAACCGATGATTCCCCAGTGTTGTCACTGAACAGGCATAGTTCCAAGGGACCTGCTTGCTGTTCTTGTATAGAAATGGAGTTGGAGCCTTAATTACCAGTTGCGGGGTTACTCCCTTCGTAGGTTCATTTACTCTTGCCTTGGTCTTGATAGCCAAAGGCTGCATCCTTGTATAGTCTTTCTTTGAGTTGGTTTCTTCTGCTGCACATACATCCATCATGTATTTCTTACTTCCTTTTTTGAAAAACTCAAGCTATTTATTATCTATCTTAGCCTGGACCAACCGTTTGAATTCTGAGCAGCATTTAATCTCATGTTCTCATACTCTATGGTATTTGCAATATAGCTTATCTTCAACCGTTATCTCCTGGGCCTCCCTTTCTAACAACCCAACTACAATCATTTGGGTCCACACCCACTTCATTGATGCTCTAACTTTAGCAACATATCTCTTGACCCTCTTGTCTTCTTCTTCAATGATGGCATTCACTCCCGCCTTCTGGTGATTTGGCAGGGGGTTCATTTTACTTCAGACGTGTTGAATGATAACATGCTTAATTTCCTCAAATCATCCACCACTCTTTTAAATACAATACAATTTTCAATTGTGTGTTCCCTAATAACTGCATGGTATTCGCGTTGCAGTTTTTCATCATACCATGTGGGATACGGAGGTAAGAAAAGAGGAACATGGCGTGGCAGTACCATTTGAGACTTGATCAGTTCAACGAATAATTTTGCATATGTCATTAGGATGGGAGGAAAGTATGGCTTTGGGTTCCCTTGATATCTTCGCTCTTCTTTCGGTGAGCTTGTTACAACATGGGCTGGGGTTGAAGCAATAAGCTTATTAAAAACTACCCTCTTTGAATAATTAGGGTTGTAAACGTTGGTTGAATTGATCTTATTCTCCCTCTTCTTATAGGTTTTCTTTGTTTCTCATCCATCCAATTTTCCACTCTTGACAGCTGCCAAGATCAACTCACCATTCATTAACATGTCTGTGAAGCTCTTGGCTGTATGGTTTATCATACGATCAAAAAATGTACCTTTCAGGGTTTCTACAAACATTGGGGTGATTTCATTTTCAAGCAGTGGCTGCTGAACCTGAGCAGCTACATCCTCCACCTCTGTGCGTATTGACGGAAAGTTTTATGATGCTTTTGTTCCATCTCTTGCAGGACCAATCTAGTTGGGACCATGTCAGTAACATGTTTGTATTGATCACTAAAGGCTCTTGATAGATCCTTCCACAATTGAATATTCACCCGACTCAGGTGCGTATACCAACGTGCAACTGACCCCACTAAGCTGTCTTGGTAGCAATGAATAAGTATCTTCTTGTTGTCCAGGTACATTGACATCTTATTGCAGTACATGGTAAGATGTACCGATGGGCATGTGGTTCTATTGTACTTCTCAAAATCAGGGACCTTGAATTTCGAGTGCTCCACCAAATCTGTCACCAAACTTAGTTCCCTAGCATCTACCGTTCCATGAGTGCTTCCTTCTTGGAAGGATTTGATCATTCCTTCTAGATTTTCGTAATGATCCTCCCACTTTTTTTTGGCCTTAGCCTTATCAGCAATTTTATTGAGGTTGGGCACCTCAAATTTGTGAGCCCCTTCAGTACTGGCCTTTGACTCATTCCGGGTGGAAGTTTCAGCAAAGTGGGAAGATATCTTAACCTTTGGTGTAAAGGCTTCCTTTTGCATTCCAGGATGGATGAAAGTCATTCCCTGGAATTGGGGTAGCGCATTGGTTTCTTAACCAGCTTCTGCTGCATTTGGGTCATTGAATCCTAGCATAGCCGCAATTAAGCTGACCGTCTTTCTGTGAGCTATCTCAATTTCTTGCTTTAAATTAGTCTCTATCTTGTCCAGCCGATCTTGGCTGCTTTTGTGATTAATTTCCAGGGCTGCTACTCTATCTTCCATTGCTTTTGTTTGTGACCGCGTACCGTACTTGTGGGTTGTTTAGGCTATTTTGGCGTTTTTTGTCATTTTTGTATTTAGGTTAGTGTCTTGCTATGCAATGAATGCTTGCAGTGCAATGTAAAGCCAAAAATAAAACAACCAACCAAACAAAAAAATGATGCAAATGCATGAATGCAAACAAAAGAACATTGGTTCAATGAAATATCTGCTTTTAGAAACAACTTTATTGAATGTCAAAAGGTCTTTATTACATCAACTTTTCCATATATTTTTACAAAAATTTTTCAGCACGAACTCCTAATTCCTTGACTTCATCAATTAGCCATATAAGACTTGGTCCCACCTCCCCTATTGGTTTGATGTACTGACGAAGAGCTGCAGCTTTGGTGGCCAACATTGTCACATGTTGAGCCACGTCCTAAACTTGGGTCATGACAGACCTATCGAACTCATCCCGTTCTTGGAACCTTTGTGCATTATCTCTGAGACGTGTAAACCAGTAATCATTGCCTCCATCAGCTATATCCTCAAGGACCAAGATTCTCATCCTGTATTCATGGATGATGTTATCTATTTCTCTCACTTGCTCCCTCAAGGAATCATTCTCATTCAGACTAGCCTAGAGTTCCATATAGGTGTAATCATTCTGAAACTTATGAAGAGTCCGGTTCAAGTCATCCAACTTATCTTGTAATTGAGCAACGAAAGCCTGGCTTTTTGTTCCAGCTTCTTACAGGTCTTATCATATGTTTCCTGTAGCTCGAGGAAGTGGATCTTGTTGTGGTGGGCCTTCTTTTTCCAAGCAGCTACATTTTCCTTCTATTTCTCAAAGGCTCTTTTGCCCCTCTCACTTTCTGCCATTTGTTTTCTTTGCTTTATTTCTTATGCGAGTGTCTGTCTGTATTTCTTAATTTCCCATCTGCCATGCTCTTTTTCCTTGCCCACAGTCTGTTCCATTTCCTTCTTCCATTGCTTTGGACTTTTCGCAAGTCAACATTTCAAATAGTTGTCTGAAATTTAAGGAAGTCAGCCCTTTGAATCTCATACATTTCCTTTAGGTCCGTGTATAGCTTCGTTACTCGATCTGCCTCTCCTTTGAACTTTTCTACATCAAGCTGTGACTAAAACTTATCTTGTCAGTTTTGTTCCCGCAGGGCCTCTATCTCCAGCTTGGCTCTCCTTAACTCTTTTCTCAAGATATCAGCTTTAGAAGGGACCACTTTCAAGTGTTCTTCTAAAGACTTGGCATGTTCGGGTGTAGGTAATATGACCTTGTCGTTCATTCTTGTGTGCCTCAAAGCATCATAGTCGGATGTAAACATGCAATAGCTGTTAAACTCCGGCTTCATGTAATAGCAACTGTTCCACGAGTCACTAATTATCTATACCTTCTGTCTGAACTCTCCATGGAACTCGAATTCTGACGAGCTAAGACCGGTAGTGAATAGGATGAACTGACAAGAACCATACTGTCAGGATGCTAACAAATGAGCACACCCAATTCAACCCCATAAACCCAATAGCATGAGGAAGTTGAAATCTCCACATTTGTAAAGAACCTTGGCATGACCCATCCATGGAACTCTCCATCTAATGTATTCATCACGACGGTCTTTGAAAATGTCAACCCATTTACTTTTCTTGACAATTGGCCATTCTTTTGCCAAGTACTCCCGAAGAGGAGAAAAGTTTGGGGAGAACACATTAGATAGAGTCAGAGTTGGGCATTTCCAAAAGTGGCTGAGAGCCCAAACTTGAAGTAAGGGAGCACATCCTCCGAATCGCACACCTTCCATCTCCCGACATGTATTTAGTGAGATGAAAGTTTCAGCTAGTACGGCAGGCACTGGATTAACTTCCCTTTTCAGATGCTCAAAGAAGTCAAGTAAGGCTATATCAATATTTCCCAGTACCCTTGGGAAAATAACCAAGCCATAAATTGCAATTGCCAGGAGATCCACTCTCTTTTCTTTGTCTGGCTGAACTAGAATTATGTTTCTGATGCTTGACCAAGGAAAGGAGAAACTACCACCTCTTTTTCGTATCATCCTTTTGACCCATCCATCACTCATTCCGGCAAAAGTTGTGAGCCTTTGATGCGGATTTTTGTTCTTTTGTGGCTTGGCATAGACCCAATTTTTCTTCACTTTGCGTAGGTTTAACAATGCCAAGTATTCTTCGAATGCGAGCATCATATCCTCTCCATTGAAGGTAAAGCAACAATAGCATAGATTCCAGAATTGGACCAAAGCCTTCAAGAATTGTTCATTGACCTTCACATATAGAAAATATGCTATGTCTCCGTAGGTTTCATAGAACATATACTTGGTCTCATAATCAAAGTGCTCCCAGATTTTCTACAGCTCATGCACATTATTTTGCTTAATGCTGATATGGGCATATTCTGAAGTTTCTATTTCATGATCAACTGTCAAACTGTCCCCGTACATTCGTTGATTAACTTCAGAGTAGTGACAAACCTTTTCATTCTCTTCTTCTAATTCTAGGACCCTTCCATCCATGGTAACAACTTTTCTAACTGAGCAGATATTTTAAAGAACCAAAACTCTTCTTGAAATAGAATGATAATGCAAGATTAGACATGTAAACCAAAAAAAGGGAAAGATTAGATAAAAGAAAACAAAAGTACCCAAAATAGTTTCATTGCATAAAAAACTCTGGGCAGGCATTCCAACACTCTGGGACATGTCTCCACAGATTATCTTTGCAAAATGATTTTGATCAAACTAAAAAGAACCTAAGTTTTCTATATGGCTCTAATGGGGTAGGATCTAGATTCTCAAACTAGTTTAGGTTCTAAAAGGTGCCCGAGCTTCCTTACTGTCCCCTACTAAGGGTAGCAAAGCTCCTGGTTCTCACCCATTATAGGCTTCAAATGAACCAAGTTTAGCTCAAGAGGACTCACTTCCTATGTCTTCTCGAAGGATCAGTATCCTTACGAAGACATAAGGCATATGAGTCCCGAAGGTACTTGCTAGGCTCATACGGAGAATCAGTATTCTAACATGACCAAAGTGTTTTCCCCTCACTTAAACAATTGGGATGAAGCTCGGGCATAGAGCTTTTTGAACAATTTAAGAATGCGTAAAATAGAATTATATTTATTAAACGGACGGATAGATTTAAAATTTTGTGAACTTGCAAATTCCATTTAAAAAAACATTTTGAAAACAATTTGTGGCCTGACGCTCTTTTGTTTAAAAAAAACAAAAATAGTCCCTAGCGCAGTCGCCAAGCTATTGCAACCCTCTTTTGGAAGGCCTGGCATTTTGAAAACTAAAATACACTAAGTCACCACCAATCTTTTTTTAAAAAAGTGTGATTGGATCACTTTTAAAACGAGGTTATTTTAATAAAAATGTTTTATTTATTAAAACAACATTTTGGTCTGCGGAAACCAGAAAACAGGTTCGGGGGTCGGTTATGAGTGGGGAAGAGTTAGCACCCCCACCACGCCCAAAGATTGGTACCTTATTGATTTCAAAAAGCGTTTTCAAAACTAGAATTTGCAAGTTCACAAGATTTTTTGATTTACTCGTCCATTTTATGAATATGAATCTATTTTAACGGCCATATAGCCAGGAAAATGAACTTCAATCACCGCAACACTATTGGCGGTAACCCGTCATTTTCGTTTGGTAAGACACCACATTAATTAGTTTTTACTTTTTGAGCAAACCCACAAAATAATTAAATGAGTTTTAGCCTTTTAATTAGAACTTAATTAATAATTAACAACCCTAAAAATGTCCACATTTATTTTACATGTTTAAAGTTAAAATAAAATTAAGTGTGCTTTATTTTTTCTACAATGTGAAGGAAGTTTTATTGCACACAAGGCTCTAATCTAAATTTTAAGGACCTTTACCTAAGGATCAGAAAATTAAAAAACAAGCTAATAACAAAATTGAAATCACTTAAATAAGCGCAGGAATTTAAAATCAAGAAATGGATGAAATAAATAAAATTGGATATAACAAAAAGTAAATTGGTGATCAAATTGAAAGAAAACAAAATGTGATGGTTGAATTATAAAACAAAGGACGAAATTGAAAAGTTGGTAAACTAAAGAGCTACAGTGTAAAGTCCGAGAAAGAAGGGTGTGGGTCAAAAGCGGATTTGGGTCAGGTCATCGGGTCAGTATATAACACATATATCAGAAACAAAAAATCATTTCCCACCTCTTCTCAAAACTGATCAAAATCGATTCTTTAAAAATCCTTTGAAGCGTGCTTCGTGTTCTTCATGAATTGAAGAACACGATGAACATCTCCCGTGCCGGCGGCGAAATTTCCCAGAAACTTTTTTTTCCAGAATTCGACAGGCTCCAAATTGAGTGTCTATCATCAGAGACACAGCCTCGGACGCCGTGTACAGTGGCGGCCACCAAAAATGGGGTAACAAATTCCTTTTTACTTATTTAAATTCGCAATATAAACATGAAAAAAAGAAATTACCTAAAGAATGCCTGCTTTATTTCTCTAAGAATTGCTTACAACCTTTGTTTGCTACACTTGAATCCAAATGCTTTTTATGAGTATTTGCATGTATTGTATCTCTTGTCTATTGTGTATCGTGTGTATTTTGTGTAAAATTACATGGTATTTATAGTTACAGGAATGCTTGGTTTCCAAGCTCAAATCCCAGTTTTCTTCCCCTGAAATTCGTCCTCTTTGATTAGGATTGCTTGATCTTTTCCATGGCATCAATTTAGGGATTTAATCCGTCCTGCTTTGGTTGACTTTACTTTTGATTTGGTTCTAATTTCCAGCTAGGCCTTCAATATGGGGATTTAACTCACTTTTTAGTTTGATTCTAACCATTGCTTTTTACTTTTTTTTTCCAGTGATTACAAATGGCAACAAATTTGCCGGTGGGAACAATCGAAGTGACGAAAGACGGCCTAAGCCTGCCAGAGAAGACGAAATGCTCGCTGGAAGCTAAAAAGACGGGCGTGTGGCTGCCACGCGAGAGTGGTGATCCGCGTGTCTTGTTCTAGAGCGATATAGGGTGTTAGATCTCGTCTAGATCTAACGGTTGGAAGAGTGCAGCGCTATCCCTTCTTCAGATGGTGTGATCTACGCCATTGGATCAATACCCTGATCCAACGGTTATCCTTCGGTTGCGCAAGAAAGAAAGAAGATTAGGGTCCAGCTTTGGTTAGTATTGGGCCGAATAAGCCCTTATTGTATAAACATGGACTATTTGTTTATTTTTAGTATGGACCTTTTAAATACGAATGGGCTATGTATTTTTTATATTTTGGGTTTTATACTAACTATTACACTAACTATAACACACTAATTAAAAGCATATGTAACAATTACTATATTAACAATATTATATGACACCAACACATAACAAAAATACTAATACTAATTACTGCATTAATATTATATAACACTAACATATAACAATTATACTAATTATGAAAACAATAACAATATAACAAAAGTGAAAATTCAGTGATAACAACAAACAAATGCCTCCTGTTGAAAAAAATACTTAGCTAGTGGACAGAGGATTGTTAGGAAGCATTTGATCATTTAAAAAATATACTTAGCTAGTCCCCCTATGCTAGCAGTGCCTAAAGAGGAAGAAACCGTAATCATGTACTTGGCGGCCACCGACGAGACTGTAGCAGTAGCAGTGGTCCGATAAGAGGAGATCATACAAAGGCCAGTTTATTACATCAGCAGGAACCTATAGCCAGTAGAGAAGAGGTATATGAGAGTGTAGAAACTACGTTTTGCCTTGGTAATAGCAACCAAAAAGGTTCGCCACTACTTTCAGGCACATCAGATAGTTGTCCTCATAGACCAACCTTTCAAAGACGTGTTAGGAAGGGTGGATATTCAAGGATGGATGTTAAAATAAGGGGTGGAGCTTAGTGAATTCGGAATACAATATCAAATGCAAAAGGTGATCAAGGCTCAGGTTTTGGCCGACTTCGTCGCAAAGTGCACATTCACAACTCAAACAACTTCGCTCCCTAAAAATGTCGGCAGTGCAATAGCCTCAATCAGTGTTAAAAGGGGAACAGGCTATAGGTACCCAACCCTAGACCTTGCATGTTGACGGGTCGGTAGTTATCAATGGAGCATGAGCTGGTGTGTTGTTGAGCGCACCCAATTCAAAGGAGGAATGGAAATATGTGCTTAGCTTTGCATTCACCCTATCAAATAATGTGGCAGAGTATGAAGCTTTGATAGTAGGTTTAGAGCTCTTGACAAGACTCAAGATAAAATCGCTACAAATAGTTACCGACTCACAGCTGGTGGCTAAACAACTATCAAGCAAATATGAAGTTCATGATGAAACACTCCTCAAACACCTCATATGGTGACACGTCACAACCAACTCATTTCTATTTACGCATCATATTATCCACAATTATATTACTTTATTTCATACACGACAAAATTTTGTAGAACTAATCCCTACAATACAGGACTATTAAGACAATTTAATCAATACGCCATAACGCAAATACCCAGAGGAGACAATACCAGGGCAGATGTTTTGGCAAGATTAGCAACATCACTCAAAATCCAAAGGAGAGGCATGTTCTTGATGGAATATCGAGAGTACCCATATTTCACAGAAGAAGGCCAAGTATGTCAACTTGATACAAGAGATTCTTGGAAGACTCCAATTATGGTGTACATCAAGATGTGAGCGTTGCCCGATGATAGAAAACAAAGACTTAAACTAATGCGACGAGCCGTCCAAGACACTGTCATCAATGCCATCTTATACAAGAAAAGATTTATGCAACCGCTTTTGTGATGCTTAGGACCTAAGGAGGCAAAATTGGTACTACAAGAAATTCATGAAGGAGTCAGCGGACACCACCTGGGTTCATATTCCATGGCCCAAAAATTAATCAAGTAGGACTACTACTCGCCCACAATATTAAGAGACGCTAAAGAGCTTGTAAGAAAGTGCGTGCCTTGCCAAGAGTTAACCCCAATCCCAAGGCAACCAACAACATTACTTAAATCTATCACAAATCCCTGGCCATTCGCAATTTAAGGTATCAACATCTTGGGCCCATTTACATTGGCACCAGGTCAACGAAAGTATCTAGTAGTTGCGGTGTGTATTTCACCAAGTGGATAAAGGCAGAGTCGTTAGAAATGATAACAAAAAGGCAAATGGAGAACTTTTTATGGAAATCCATAATTTGTAGATTTGGCATCCCACATACGATAATCACAGATAATGAGAACCAATTTCAGAAAAGATTTAAAGAATTCTGCACAGACTTCCATATTGTGCTAACCCAAAACTCATTTAAATCCTCGCAGACGAATGGTCAGGTTGAAGCGGTTAACAAGAAAATAATGTATCTGCTTAAAAAGAAGGTGGACGACGCAAAAGGAGCATGAACAGACGAATTACTAGGAATTCTATGGGCACTTCGAACAACTTCCCACACCAGTACAAGTGGCAAGTATTTTAAAATACATGCCCTCAATGCCATCATTATATTATATCACTTTTTCCTTCACAAATGCAAAGATACCTACATTAAATCTTTAACTAACCAAAAGCAGGAAAGACACCATTCAATCTCACTAACGGTACAAAGGTTGTTATACCAGCAAAAATAGAGGTTCCAAAATATAGAACCATGTAATATGATACTGACACGAATAACAAAGCTCTCAGAGTACAACTCGATGTGCTCAAAGAAGCAAGAGCCGAATCATAAATAATGGTAGAAGCAAGAAACCAAGTTGTTGCGAACTACTATAACTCGCGCGTAAACAACAAGCAATTATGGCCGGGTGATTTAGTGTTAAGGAATACAGAGGCCAGTAAACCACCGATCAAGAGGGAAAAATGGCCCCTACATGGGAAGAGCCATATCAAGTCCGCAGGCTGATAGGATTTGGGGCATATAAAATCACAGACCTCAATGGAAACGAGGTTCCAAGAACATGGAATGCCAAACACCTCAAAAAGTTTTAGCTTTAAAAACACTGCAGATTATTCAATGAAGGCAACATGCATAGAACGTTAGTTACATTTGGTGTCTAATGTTCCGAAGCGAGCCGAAATAAACAAAGGGTCGTATGAGCGTCCGCCACTTTTAAGAAGTGTGTATAAAGGACTCGGCTCAACGATCATTGCTTCTGCAGTAAGCAAGCCAAAATAAATAAAAGGTCGTATGAGCGCCTACCACTTTTAAAAAGTTTGCAAAAGGAATCAACTGAACGATCGCTGCTTCCGAAGCAAATGAGCCAAACTAAACAAAGGATCGTCTAAGCATCTGCCACTTTTAATAATTGTGCAAAAATGAATTAGCTTAACGATCGCTGCTTCTGAAGCAAGCGAGCTAAAATAAACAAAGGGTCACCTAAGTGTCCGCCAATTTTAAGAAGTGTACGTAAAAGAATTAGCTCAACGATTGCCACTTCTGAAGAGAGCGAGCCAAAATAAACAAAGGGTCATCTAAGCGTCTGTCACTTTTAAGAATTCTGCAGAGAGAAATCAACTCAAAAGTTAATAAAATATATATAATAGCCAATGATATCTTGTCAAGGGGGCTACACCCTATCAGAGATTTTTATTCACATATCATCATCACAAAGGGAGAAAAACACAATACGAACACTAGAGTACAATCATAATTCCCAACTTACCACTCATTTCCTGTACATTCTTTCGCCATTAGGGGGCAAGAATTCACTCTAAGGAAAAGACACCATGACTATACGAAACTATAAATATTCAAAACCCTCCATGACCCACAAACCTAGCTCTTATTTTTGATTTCACCAAGACTACACAATTGATAAAAGTATGCAATTTATAGGAAATAACAATCGCATGACCCCGTTTAAAGAAAGTAATCATGTTCGCAAATACAAGTACATAAATAGAAACATCGCAACCAAAAAATAGCATGTGTGGAGAAAACAAAAATATCTTCATTTGAAATCAATTCACGTGCAAATGAATTAGTACAAGATAAGTGACCATAATACCCCCAATGTTGGTAAAAGCAAAACACTGGTGAACAAACAAGGATAGACAAAGTACTACAACCATAAAACCCATAAAAATACAGAACACTTGAAAATATCTCTAGTAAAGCCCATAAATTGACAGCAATTCCTCATGTTGAGAAAGAAAAAGAGGTTTCTCAGCGCGATAGCCAAAACAAGCGTAAATGATAGATGTCTCTTCCATTTCCATCTTAGCTCCACCGTAGGAATGCCCATAACATTCACAATTTTAGCAAAATGACATGCATTGGCCACGTCAAAATGTGGTTCCAAACACAAACACACAATGACATATGGAGAGCCTCGCTCTGAAGATATCCCAAACACACCGTCTATTCACATTCATCACCTCAAATGGCTACAAATAGCCTTTCAAATACTATTGCCCATCGATAAAAATAACCCAGACACTAAATTACACTTCTCATGATCCGTAAAACAAGGCTTTCAAATATCCCCTATCATTACAGCTCATAACGTATAAGAGTGCGAGGCAAAAGAAAAAGGAAAAAACTCTACATGCCAAAAAATAGGCCACTCTTAAATTAGATCACCATAACATACATACAAAGAGTCCTATTTATAGTAGAAGGATGAAAATACCAAGCCAAGCCATTTTAGTTTTTAGTATAAAAATATTATGGAAAATAATAAAGTCAACATTTAATGACCAGATTCAGAAATCTAGGGCAACTAATTAAAGGTCATGCAACTTTCAAACTTCCAGTCAATAAACGCACCAATAGTCCAATACACTTGCCAAACCCAATCAAAACCTTACTTTTTTCATCATAGTCTGCCTTGGATTGTCTAAATCACCATAAAAAGCTAGAGCACATCAAACACAATGTACAAATATCAAGAAGCGTAATTGTAGCTGAAAATGATGCAACTAATGAAATTTTAAGATATAGTAGAACAAATTATGTTAATAACTAATACAACCAAGGACCAGAAAGGAATAGGGATAGAACCAAGAACAAGAGTAACCAGAAAAACCATATCTCAGGGGGCAATCCCCTCCAGGCGCATCGCAACCAAACAATAAATTACTTTCGCAAGTCTATTTTCAGAAGAACGCAAACACTTATTCGACATTAGCACATAATAACCAAAAAAATACAAAATGAAACATCGCAATAGAGGATAGAACAAAGTAAAATGAATTTAGATCAAGAAGTGAGATGATGCAACAACCACCTTAAGCTAGTTAATTATGCCTTACATAAATGCCCTACTAGCTCGAGCAATGCGAACGCGATATCTAAGAGTGTCGCAACAAAAAATTAATAGTAATAATAAAAAACTTCGTCTTCATGATCAGGATCAAAAGGAAGTATTAAAATAATCATTTAGTTCTCAAAGAAAGGCTACTTTCATACAAAAATCATATAAATATAAATGACATAAAAAAATCACATACATTTACTATAACCACCTGACACATTGCTACCGCCTATTACACCTACATCATCACTACGACCACCAGCAGGAGAAGGTGCGTTTGGATCAGAAGCAGGAGGAACCACAACATCCTTATAATGTGCATCAAAGTTTTTCCACGAGGGCCCAAAGGGATTCCTCACATCAAAGTCAGCAGCCACCTTGCAAAGGGCATCAAACTCCATAACACTGACATCCAACAGGTCATAAGCTAGTTGGAAGATGAGAATGGAAACATCTCGAGCTTTGTGCATCCCTTCGACCATGAAGGCGGAGGTCGCATCTGTAGCCACTTTAAATTTATTAGCCACATCAACGTCATGGGTAGCTTTCAGCACCATGATATCATTCTTTTGAGACTTTACTAACTCAATTAACTTCCTCATAGACTTTGCAAAGCTCTCATCTACTACATTCTTTGACTATACCAGCTCTTCTTTCAAACCCTAAATTCCAGTCCTTAAGTTTTGGGACTTCGAGTAGCTTCTTCTTAATCCTAATAGCGTTGTTGAACTTATGTTCCTTTTTGGAAATATCGTTCACATGCTGTCTATGCAGCTCCTCCATACACAACTGAACGTTCTCTTCATGTTTCTTTCGCAGCTCTTCCAATTGGGTAGTATAACCCCCCACCATTAAGGAGGGTAGTATAGCCTTCCATCTTCAAGCGCAAATACTCATTTTCTTTAACAAGAGCCTTCACATTCTTCTCCATGTTATAGTGAATGCAACCCAACTCTTGAATAAGACACCAACCCCCTTCAACAGACCTTCAGATACTGTTGCACGACCTCAATTCACTAAAACTGTTGGAATACAACTCAAATAACCTCCTAGAGGTAGACTCAAGATAAAGCCAACCCTCCGTTTCTGAAAGCCCATCCAAGGAAATAACGCCTCCTACGAAGCCAAAGGCTTACCACCCTCACTAGAAGAAACAACAACAAGCGATGACTGACGAGTGCTTAATTGATTTATTTTATATGCTCATATTCTTGACTTTTTCATGTTTTCAACCTCATTTAGGTTGCATTTAGGTTAGATTGTACATATTTGCATGTAGATAGGGAGTTCCACTGCCAGTGCTTTAAATGTCATATATATTGGTTCTTTTTATGGGAAAGGTGGTGTTTTGTGGTAGATGTGCAAGATGCTGGTGGATTGCTGGAGCATGAGAGGAGAAGATCGCATGGCTACATAAGAGAGAATTAGATGCTACTTCAAAAAAAGAAATTGATATAGATGATAATCCTAGTCCGAGCTTGTAGAGAACCACCGGGAGAAAGCTAGACGATTATCCTCAACAAATGATGCCATCGAGAGAGGCTAACAAAGAGGAGGCCTGCAACATAGTTGGATGACATGAAGGGAGTTTTGTCGAGGATGCTCGACTTCTTTCTATTCCTTGCTTGATAAACTGATGTAGTTTATACTTTTAATTATGGATGTTTTAGGCTCAGACACGGGCTAAATATTTTAGTTGGGATTATTACGTCCCAACATTTTATGTTTTGATTACTTTATGTCAATGCTTTAGTTGTTTTATGTTTATAGATTATGTTCGTCGTTCTTCATGCATAGTTAATTGTATGAGCTATCGAGAGAGGCTTGTTAACTATTGATCTGTGACTTAATATTGAGAGAGTTAGGTTATACAAATGCGAATAGTGGGGCTAAGCTGTTAACTTAGTCTTAATCCAACATAGACATACGTTTAAGGTTTCAATGACTAAAAGGGAGTTCTTAACAAATAATAGAGTCGTTAGGGTTAACGCATACATGTATCACCTTAACCACAATATTTTTAACTTCTAGGCATCGAGAGAGTCAGAACTTCATTAGAAAATTTTGTCATATAGATAAAGAATTTAATGCTTTATGAAGACATGTATTGCCAGTCACTATAGCACTACTGTAAGTAATCAAGCATATATCCTTCGAGACAAAGTCAAGAGCATCATCGTCAAGGAACCACCACCCCAATAACTCTCTCAGTTTTTTGTTCTTTTCTTTAATTTTATTTTTTAGTTTAGTTTTTCATATTTTGCTTTTCCTTGATTTGTTTTTCTTGTTCTTTTCTTTTCCTTTTGCATTGGGAACAATGCTCTTCTCATGTTTGGGAGAGTACATACCCATATATATATTAGGTTAAATTTTGGTACAATTTTAAAAAAAATTAACTGTAATTAGCTTAATATGTCTGATAGGTTCCCTTTGCTATGATTCCTTTGATTCTGAATTTGTTGATGTGTTGATTATAACTTCCCATGGTGAATCTATGTTGATGGTTTGCAAGGTGTTAATAGCTTTCATGTTTTGAACTTAATGATAAATCTGTTGTAGCCCTAAAAACCAGAAGTTACATACAATATAACGCTTGAGAAACCTTAGGGATGCTCTAGGTCTACTTTTTGATGCCAAGGCATGAATCAGAGAGAATGAACTTAAATGTTCAATGTAGCAAAAAAAAAGGCTTAAAAATTCCCTAAAAAATCAAGAAAACAAATTAAGACTTGATAATTTAAACAAAACTATTGAGGGGCACTCTTTATGCATCTTGCTATCATTGTATGCTAGGTGAGTTGTGTTTGCTTCATTTAACTTTCCCTGGTAGGAATGATAGTACTGGCAAAGTGACGAGTGCTTAATTTACCTATATTATATGACCTTATTCTTTATCTTTTGCATGTTTTCTTGTTCATTTAGTTTGCATTTAGGTTACATTGTACATATTTTCATATAGATATGGAGTTTCACCACATGTGCTTTCATTCCAATAGAACTTGTGTTGACTTCTCCATGGATTTAGCATGTAACCCTTCTCTTGATGTATCTCACCATGCATTTCTCAAAATTTGAGTTCTGCTAATAACTTCTTTCTTTGAAAGCCACTCTTGCAATGTCTTCATTTAGCTTCTTTAACATCATTCTTTCTTATGGTTTCAAAAGAGATCACCACTTTTGTTGATTCAGGTTGTAGACACTATTTACTAGAATAAAACATCTTTTTTTGTAGTGTTTCTTTGCAGCATTGTTCCTTTCTTGAATTCAACTATCATCTTTGCTCATTTTGACAAGGATTTTTTTGTCTTGCAAGGTCTTTGAGGTAATGATCCTTGATAATATGAACCTTTAACAGACTGAACTTGCTGCAGCTTTTGCCCCAGAATGGTCCACATTTTCTTTTTGACCCAAGATTGTCTATGTCGCTTTCTTACAACTTTTGTTTGAATATTTTTGACACTCAGGGTTGTGTCCCTTTCCTCAACATAATTTTCATCATTAAATAAGTACCGAGGTCACCTCTTGTTTTGCCTGCACTTAAAGGATTAGTACATCATAATAATACCCACAAAATCCTTTTACTTTCATTGTATCTAATCAATTTATATGCAAGATATTACTTTATTAAATTTGAGAAAATAAAATAATTTGATAAGTCATGGAAAACATGATGAATTCAATGCAATGCCCCACGTATCAACTATATGAAGGACATAAGAGCCCATCACCCGAGATATAGCTTCCAATCTCAAAATCCCTCAAAACTGTAGATTTCGAGAAGATTTCTTGCCGGATGCATAATCTCAAAAAAGCTTTTGAACTGCCCTTTCATGTTTTTAGCTCAAATCCTTCTTTGGTTTCAAGACGCCCTTTGCATAATTTCATCTTGAACCCCCATTTTCTTTTAATTTTTCTTTTTTTGATTAATTTTTTTGATATATATTTTTTGATATCTGAGGAGCCCTTTTGGGTTTTCACCATAGATATTTTTATTTTACGAAGCGCCCTTTTTGGGTTTTCACTCTAATTTTTTCTTTATTTTCCCTTTTCAATTTCTTTTTTTAATTCTTCGAGAGTAACACTTCTTGGCCGAGTCTGACTCTATTAGATTGCTTCACTCATCTAGGATCATCACCGTTAAAATCAATGCTCCTTTGGAAAGAGGCATCCTTGATGATATATAGACCTTTCCAATTAGGCATGCATTTCTCACAGAAATCTTTTATGAATTGACAAGATCTTTTTAAGCACTAGATCACCTTCTTGGAATTCTTTTGGATGAATTTTTATTTTTGTGAGCTCGTATCGTTCTTTCTTGGTACATCTAACCCTGGAAAATTTTTTTTTGTCTCATATCTTCAATGAGATTCAAATGACCTTATCGACCTTATACTTATTCTGCTTCATCCAATCTTACATTTATCAGTATCCAGCATCAGAATCTGAGCCTCAATTGATAATACTGCTTCCATCCCATAGACCAAGGAATACAGTGTTGCCCCTGTTGAAGTTCACACTTTGGATCAAAATACATACAAGGCCACCAGTGGTTTCTCATGCCAGTCTTTGCAAGTCATTGAGATAATCTTTTGATGTTTATGCTTGATGACTCTATTTCCCCATTCATCTCTAAGCGATTAGTCACAAAATTATGATGCTTTATCTTGAACTGCTCACCAAACTTGTGATATCATCTTGTTGTTCAGAATAGAGGCGCTATCAATGAAAATTCTCTCTGGCAAACTATATCAACAAATAATCTCTCTTCAGCATCTTGCGAGTTATTGCTCTTGTGATACCGGCATATGAAGCAACTTCTACCAATTTGGTAAAAGTGATCAAACACGACTAGGATAACATGGTGTCTATTGAGGCTTTTGGATAAATCTTCCTTATTCAACAAAAGGCATTGTATGCTCTCTCAAACATAAGCTTCCAGGGGTTTGTTTCCTTGTATATCATGCACATCGAATCATCATTTGGGAGATTAGAGTTTAAGGACTCATAATCATCTAAAGCACGTCTCGCCAAGAAACCCGTCATTGCTTTTTGGCTATATCAAACTCGTAGTTTGTAATTGGTGAATCTTTACTCAGATAATAAATGGCTCATCCTTTCTTGTTTCATCATGTTAGCCTAGTGCACCCTATTGAGTTTTCATAAATCATTAAAGAATCAATGACCAATCTAGAACTAGTGCAATCGGAATTGTGCACTTTGATAAATGTTTCTCGATCTTTCTAGGGTTTCTTGGCATCCTTTATCTCATACTCTTGGTTCAATCTTTGTCAGCAACTCGAACATTGGACCACATTTCGTCTGTCTATCTCAATGAATAATTCAATCTCTTCGGGCTTCTTTCTGTTATTTTTGTTTTTGTTTTCTCCTTTCTTTTGTTTTTGTTTTCTTTTCCTTGCTTTATTTTTTCTTTTTTCTTTTCTTTTTATTTGGTTTGTTTTCTCTTTTTTTCTTGCTTTTTTGCTTTCTTTTTTTTCCCTAAAGGGTGAAAATTCTGAATAGCTTCCTATAACACCCCCTACCCCGGGTTATTAGCAAACCGGCTCGGGAGCGTTACCAAGAAAGGACAAGGCAATACAATACAAGAACAAGGCAAGGATTGATAAACTCATCCCTATTAGATGAGTTACTTAACTAGCAAGCAACCAAGCCTACTTAACTTAATATGCAAGCAATCCCATATTTTGATTTCAAGTTATTATAGCACATTCGAATAGGCCACTAAAAGTTTGCTTTCATGCTTGCATTATAGGTTACTACTTTCATGATTCACTTTGCATTTTCATTCCATGATATCATGCCTCATTCGAATGACCTAAGGGTACAAACATGCTTCCTTTCATTTCATTGCTCCTAGATGTATACATGTAACATTTCATACCTAAATTACTAACATGATTCTTTGAACATTCAATTTCATGTAACTTGTTTCCATTCAAGCCATACACTAAGCTTATCCATTAGGCAATTCACTATACAAACACACAAAATACATACAATAAGGTATGTTCACACACAAGTGACCATATAATTCCAAGACATTCGAATGTTTCAATGTAAAATAGATCAAACTCTTGATCATACCATTTGTATATTCTTATATGCACAACAAGCACTATTCCATTACATGTAATTTAAGTTCAATACATGTTTCACATTATCAACCAAGTTCATAACATAGTAGGCCCATTCAAGAACACACATATATACAAGTTCAAGAATTCAAAATGTATGCATTGTTCACTATATACAACCTAAGTGCCACCAAATAGGGGAGTACAAAACAAGTATGAAACCATACTTATGCTATGTTGTGTCTTGCTTCGAGCTTAAGAAATCAGGCTTCAAGATCAAGCAACACTCAAATCCTTTATCTTGTAGTTGGGAAGAATAAAAACAAGAGTGATAAGTACAAGAATGTACTTAGTGAGGTAGTAACTAGTTCTAACCATTTGTTATATCAAGTTATGTGTCAATTAAACAAGAATGATCCTAGCTAAGGATTTCAATCATTAGAATAATCCTAGCTAAGGATTTCAAGCATTCGGCTAGCATAAGGAACAAGAGACAATGAATCATAATTCATGCTTTCATATCAAGAATCAAGCAAATCATGCTTACATGACAAGTAACATACAATTCATGGCTTTCATGTCAAGTAACATACGATTCAAGGATTCAATCACATGCCACATGACACATACAAGCACCAATGTTACCATTTAAACATGCTTAGCAATCGAATCAAACATGAGTTCAAGGATGTGATCAAGTTTCATGCATTAGTTTAATCATTATTCCTTTTATAGATCAAGATCATATTAAGTCAATTAACAATTCAAGAATTTAGACATGCTTGCTATAGTTAGGACCTAGTCCTAACTCTCAAGTAAACTACACTCACAATACTCCAAGATTAGCTAGTCTTGGATCCACACTCCTTTGTTCTTAGCTTTAGGATGTTCCACCCTTTCCTCATCCACCAAGTTCACTCCTAGTTCTTCTCCAAGCTAATTTGATCAAAGTTAAATCAAGAAGCTTGAATTGAAGATGATCAATGAAGCTTTTTCTCTCCCATTTTCTCTCTCAACATTCGGCCATGTAGATGACTTTGGGAGGAAGACGATACAATTTTGTTTATCTTTCCCCTCATGCATGTCATGAGTCACCATTCCATAAGGCACATGTTCTCATCAATTGAGAACATGTGTCAAGGCCTTTAATTTAATTAAATTTTACATGCAATCTTTATAGTTTTGCATGTTCACATTTCCATCCTTCCATTTAAGCCTTCTAGTTTTAATTTCAATTCAATTTGGTTATAATTTCACTTATTTGATCTTAAGGATGGCTAATGTTCTTTCTTCTTTAATTTGATTAGATCATATATTCAATTAGCCCATAGTTTAGATTGTGGTAACCTTCCTAGGCCAAGTTTAGGGTGTTACACTTCCACTTTGACAAAGTTAATTTCAATTCCACTTTTGTTGATCCATGAGTTTCCCATATGTGGCTTCCAAAAGTATGCTTTGATGGATTGGACCTCAATTGATACTTCCTCAACCTTGGAGAATCATTCTTGAAGTTTGCATCCATCTTTATTTCGGTTACCATGGCCCTCTAATGTGTTGCCTCATGCTTTCAATCTAAATGGCATTAGCTTGTAGTGATATGAGTCTCACCTGATTGTAAATGTTGTTTCCTCTGCCTCATTTGGATTAGAAAAAGATTGTCTTTCGGGCCCACTTTATTATAGCCTTGGCCATCTTGAGGAATTCATCATCAAATTGTTTTTGCAACATTTCTGGTCTTATTCTTCTAAGCTTTCGTTGAACAGTCTTGCATTCAAGCCTCACGAGTAACTGGTGCATAACACTGTATGGATCTAACCCTCGATATATCCTGGTATGACCATGCAAAGATGTCTTTGAATTCTTGCAGCAAATCAATCAAATCATACTTGGTTTTTGTTGAGGAAGTTGAACGGATCTTTACTTATCGCTTCTCATCTCAAGTCCCTGAATTCAAAAAATCTCAATTTTTTGCTTGTGAGATATAATCTGTTTTCCTCACTTATCACCAGTCTTGATAATTCCTCAGGGACATCAATTTTCTCTTCATTTTTGCATTCATTTACCTCCGTCGAACATATGGACCACTTTATTTCAGGATTAGAGTCTGATTCATTCATACAGTTAATAGTAGGGGTCCTGCAAAGAGTATAGGAATATGCACATATATTTGAAAACAATGAATATTTTAGGGATGCATGTTTGCCATTTGAGAAAAATTATGTAAGAAACAAGCATCAGATACAAACAAACCGAATGACCTTTCTTGCAAAAGACCGCCAATGCTCACGGGCAACAGCGATTGGGATGGTTCAGGGTATTATTCTATAATGGTCTTAAAACTTTAGACAGATCTTGTAACGCTCCAGTTTTGGGCCTAGGAGTTTTTAGGTTGATTAGACAGTCTGGTGGACTGGATTAGAGATTCGAGATAAAAAAATTGAAATAAATATTTTTGTGTGAGAAAATATATGGGAAAATATCCTAAAATCATTATTTAATATATGGATATTTTTGGTAAAGTCAATTTTGAAAATTGGAGTTTGGAAATTGGACATTTTGGCTAGTGACCAAAATGTAAAGAGTGAAAACTATTTTTAGTGACTATTTTGAAAAAGGGTCAAACCTTAGAATCTTTAAGGATATAATTTACCAAATGTTTTAATCTATTTTTTCTCTCAATTTGGATTATTTTAAATGAGTTTTAATTAGTGAATTAAAACGGATTTAATTAATGAAAGGTAGTTATTTTCCTAAATCCACTTCTGACATAACTGTTTTCTCTAAAGCTTTTCTCTCAAAGTTTCTTAAGCCAAACACTCTCTTTTGCATCAAATATTTTAGGTAATGTTCATGATTTCTTAAATTATTGATTTCAAATGGATTCTTCAATCTTGTTTCCCAAAATCTCATTATTTCCGTTTGTTTTTCAAGAGTAAAACATCCAATTGAGAGGAAATTCACCCATTAGAGGTAAGTTTCATTCTTCTCCTCTAATGAATGGTTCTTTACTGAAATTCTCAAGTATTTGATCATTGTTTAATGTTTTCTAATGAGTTTTAATGATTTAATGGAAAATTGGTTAAATCAAGGTTTAATTGATGAGATTAAGTGATTTTAATTTTGGATTTGTTTTGCTATGTTCTTGAATGGTTCTATAATTTTGATGGTTAATAATGTTAATAAGTGAGTTTTAACATTGGAATCCCGAAACTAAGTGAATCTCTAATTTCCTAGGTTGTTAGTGTTGTGTTTTTGGCGAGTTATGGGTGTTTTACGAATGATGGAGGTATAAGGATGATTTTAGGTTGTTTTTGGATGTTAATTGAAGGTAATTGATGTATTAAACCTTTAGGTTTTGGCTGGGTTAATTTTGGAAGGTGTTTGATGTCGATTTCGGTTGTTGTGGAAGGGTTTTGATTAGAGTTGGTGTAAATTAATGGTTCTGAGTCTTTGAATGCATTTAGATGCATTTAATCCTCTTTTTTGTGTGGTTAAATTAGGGGTGGTTGATCCTAAAGTTTGTGGTACCATTTTAGAAAGCAGGAGTTTGTATCGGCAAACATAGTTTTGCGTAGTCGCTGAGTTAGAACGTGGAATTCAGCTTTGAAATGGTTTAAATGTTATTTTAGGAGTTTAAATTTAGCTTGAAATGCTGGTTTAAACTTGGAAGTAAGTATGATGAGATTTCTCCCTCGGTTGCATTTTGGCGAAATTAGTTTTATGCACTTGTTTTTGAACTACATGGTATCTACTGTTTAAGCATATTTTAAGTATGTTTTATACTAAATTTGGTCACATATTGATGTTGGATTCATTTGGTAAACGGTCCATATAAGTATAAGGAATACTTGTAAATGCATGGTTTAATGCTTTAGAAATGGCTTTGAATGTTGCATATAAAAATAGTGAGGTACATGGTTAAAAATAAATTATATTGACAAGTGATGTGGTTTTACGAGTATACTTTCTCTAAAGTGCATCACTATTCAACAAGAATTAAGTTTTTGACACCGTTTACGGGGATTGACAATTCATAATTACATTGTAATTGCGCTTAGGACTTTTATTTTTATTGCATTTAATTTTTCTTTTTGTTTTTATTCTCAAAAATGTTCAGTACATGACCAGAAGGTCCACCAAAGAACCTATTCTTCCACATAATTTGGAGATCGAAAGAACTTTTTGGAGACTTCTACGGGAGAACAAGAACATGGTGAACGACGAAGAGATTCCACCAAGGAACAACCTTGAGAACGTGTGTAATCCAGAAGTTGTACTTCCAGTCGATGTACAACAAGGTGTTGGAGTGTGAGGCAATGGTCAGGAGGATCTACCGTTTGCCAAGCCCAGATGATTTATTAGAGACATCATTGAGCCTGTTATCAACAACCTCAATCCATTGATCGTGGTACATGATCTAGGGACGACCAACTTTGAGCTAAATCCCGTTATGTTCAACATGCTCAACAATATTGGACAATTTGGAGGATCAACAAGAGAAGGTGATTGAGAGCATATCCAAGCTTTCTTGGAAGTAAGTGATTGCTTAAGGCAACTAGACATACCTACCAATGCCTTGCGCCTCAAACTATTCCCTTTCTCTCTACGAGATTGAGCTAGAGAATGGTTGACAACTTGTTTCGTAGGATCTATTACATCCTGGAACGACTTGTACAACAAGCTTATGCACCAATATGATCCACCGAATGTGCACAACCAAAACTGAAGCGACATCACTATTCCCTTTCTCTCTACGAGATCGAGCCAGAGCATGGTTGAAGACTTGTTTCGTAGGATCTATTACATCTTAGGATGACTTGTGCAACAAATTTTTACACCGATATAATCCACCGAATGTGCACAACGAAAAGTGAAGTGACATCATCTCTTTCCAACAATATGATGATGAATTCATGTATGAAGCATGGGATAGATACAAAGATGTGCTTCGAAAGTGCTCGATCCTTGGATTCATAGATTGGCTACAAATTATGATGTTCTATAATGGCGTCAATGCCCAAACAAGGATGATGATCGACTCGTCAGCTAATGGTAATTTGCTCGATAGAGAACCTGACGAGGCTTTCAAGACACTTGACCGGATAGCCAATGACGACTACCTGTTCCCACGAGGCCAATTGAAGCCTAGACTTAAAGAAGCTGGAACACTCCAATTGGATGATTCTCAAACTGTGGTAGCTCATCTCTCTACCATCACTAACCTTCTCAAGAACATGCAATGACCCTTTAATGTCCAAGAGGCCAAGATGGTGCAATACACTTGTGAGCATTGTGATGGGGAACATTAGTCGAGCAAATGCCCTCAACAACAAAAATCTGGACGCTACATAGGGAATACGAACTGTAACACAATCCATATTCCAACACCTACAACCCAGGATGGCGGTAACATCTAAATTTTGGTTGAAAGGTAACAAAAGAAATAAGGAGCACAACAATCTATATCAAACAAACCTCTTGGATTTCAAAAGACTCAGCGGCAGAACTAGGGAGCTTCTAACTCCAATTCTAATTCTTTTGATAATTCTTATCAATCGTTTATGGAAACTGCCCATGTCATTATGCAGGATCAAGCAACCCACTTGAAGAATCACAATGACATGCTCACAATGCAGGCTACCATGTTGCAAAAACAACAATCGATCATGCAAAGCAACACCACCTCAATTAGGTCTTTGGAGACAGATTTCCCAGATGTTGAAGACGAGAACACCTAGCAGATTACCTTGCAATATTGAAGTCACTAATGCCTTTAATGAAGAGCAATGTAAAGCCATCACTCTATGTAAAGGCATGCAATTGAGGACAAAAGCCAAGTTTGGGGGAAGCTTTCTAGTAGATCCTACTCCAAGCAAGCCATCTGCTAATGCTCATGCACCAAAGGAACCAACTATTGTGTCAGATATAGTGAGTGACCTTGCTACAAAAGACAAGGAAGATAAAGCTAAGGATGCACCTGCATCCAACAAGCCACAAAACGAGCCCAGACCACCACTCCCTTCCCATAGTGATTGAAAGCTTAGAAACAAGATGTTCAGTCCCAAAAATTTGCGGAGATGCTTAAAGAGTTGCACATCAATGTCCCACTTCTAGAGGTCATCGATCAGATGGGATCTATGCAAAGTTTTTGAAGGAAATCGTAACAAATAAGAGGAAGGCGACTGATGTTGAAACTGACACCACTATAGGGGAGTTTGTGGCTGTGCTGAGTGATTTGCCACCTAAGATGAAGGACCCTAGCAACTTCACTATTCCATGCTTGATATGCCACAACTACTCTAGCTGTGTCTTATGTGATCTCAGTGCAAGTGTGAACTTGATGCTGAAATCTGTGTTTAAATTATTAGGGGCATGTAAAGCAAGGCCTACATAGGTGATCTTTCTATTGGCCATTCTATCTCAAATCCGACCCAAGGGTAGAATAGAAGATGTGCTTGTTAAGTTGTCTTCTCGATAGACTTTATCATCCTAGACTGCGAAGCTGATGAGAATGCTCCTATCATTCTAGGGAGATCATTCCTAGCTACCGGCCGGATTGTGATCGACTGTGCGAATGACAATTTCACCATCAAGGTGAATGACCAAAAGATCACGTTTAATGTCTTCAGCACACTCAAGTATGTGGATGATTATGAAGAGTGCCAGCGCGTGGAAAGCGAAGAAGCCCTAACTAAAGAAGGTTTGCCCGATATACATTACAGCAATATCCTTTTCGATGAGAAGCAAATTGAATCTGACGAGGACATGCATGCAAATGACAAAGGAGAATAACACTTTATAAATTGGCATTTTGTTAACTCGAGGAGTGTAAATTCACACTTATGCAAATTCAAGGAACTGATTTTTGATGAATTTAGCAACTTGGTCAACCCAAGACTTACTCCAACCATGAAAACCATAGTTATACAAGAAGTTATTAAATTGTGTGAAGCAGAAATTCTTCCTTCTAACTCAGAATGGCATTTTGCAAATCCTAACCAAAACAATCTGCCAAGACAAGATTCCATCATAATCTCAAATGATGCTGACAAGCTTCTCTCACTTCAACTAATACAAATGGCACCCAATTTGAATTGGCATCTCAACCACACTGGAATGGAATTTCAATGGTTGCAGATGTATAATGGAGCGCCAATCCTTCATGATAAACCAGCTACACCAAAATCAATAAATTATAATCTTTACTTATCATATCTTTTTAATTTCATGTATTTTTACTTTCATCATTAAGTTTTATTTATAGTTTTCTATTTTTAGGTTTAATATTTTATTTTGGCAGTTATCAAGATAGCAAGGATAAGGGAAGGAGACTACTTGACTTTTTGATAGACATGACAGATGATAGAAGCATACTGGAATAGAAACACGTCTACGGTTCATGTAGAGAAATGAGGAGATTTTGGTCTCAATCTGATAAATTACTTAAAGTCATGTTCCCCAAGTGACATCCTAATCACGGCCTTATTCACTATGCTCATGACCTTCCTGGTGCCTACATAATAGCCTAATATTTGAATTCCAATAATATTTAGTCTCAACCACAATAGAAGAAGAAGAAGAAGAAGTGGTGTTTCCTTACTTTTTTCATATACCAACAGCTTCATGATCCTCGACTTATTCTCAATGGCCACTAGTTCTACAACCTACAACTATATCATTGATGAAAACACAAACACCTTCCGAGAACCTTCACCCATGCCATCTGACAATGACATACATCTTTTCTCCAAGTCCCTGCAACAACGATATGAGTTGATCTATAAACAGGGGATCCTTAAAGAGGAAGGGCTGAAGTTTACTAACACATATGCAAAATGATTTGACCCTCATTTGCTCTATGTGCTCAGGAAGTAGAAGTGGAACACATTCATTAAGTAACCCGACTAGCTCAACGTCTCATTGGTTTAAGAATTCCACACCTATGTGGGGCAAGAAGGAGAGAAACAAGTGTTGGTTCGAGGGAAATGTGTGGACCTTTCTCAAGATGCAATAGAGCAACACTATCAATTTTCTTATCACCATGAGAGAATCTACACTCCAAGCTAGGCTACTGACTACTACACTAAGTTTCTATGGGATCTCTATGTCCTTAGAACAAAATGGATTGGCGAAGGCCATGATAGGAGGGTAAAATGGTGGCAACTGAAGCCTGATTCTAGATTTTGGGTGCACATAATTAGCAATCATCTATTGCCCACACACAATCGAGAAGCCTTTTCTTTCCATCAGATGTGACTGTTGGACTTTTTTGTTGAATGGCGTAACCTATTCACAGCCTAGTTGATTTGGGCCACTATCGTAAAGGGTGAGGCCACCATAAGTAAACTCAATGGGCTGCCCTTTCCTAACCTAATCATTGCTCTTTGCACTCATACAAGGGTTCCAACTCAGGAATGGGGCACGATCGTGGAAGCGCGTCAAGGGTTACTTCCATTCCAAGTGGAATAATTAAAAGGATATGCCCACATCGCACCCTCCGCCATCCCTTCAGCCACCAC
Source organism: Hibiscus mutabilis (assembly GCA_019671005.1). Lineage (NCBI taxonomy): Eukaryota > Viridiplantae > Streptophyta > Magnoliopsida > Malvales > Malvaceae > Hibiscus > Hibiscus mutabilis. Next base: position 40,666,377 of record CM033715.1, on the reverse strand, counting down.
TCTTTCCAACACCAACATTGTGATAGAAATCGTCAGCACAACCCTCAAACCACACTTCGAATCTATTAAACAAAGGGAAACATGGCTCCAAACATTATTTCAGAGGCTATTTCTTGATGAGCCAATTGAATTCCTATCGTTTCCTACAGAACTTCTACAAGCACCAACCACCACCACCACTAAACGGAGACAACAACCAATGACTAACACTGACGACTCCTCTAGCCTTGCCAAGAAACAAGCGTCTACTTAGAACAAAGGGTAGGGCATTATCATTCGGGAACCACCATCTAGTAACTCCCTGGATTAGGTTTTATTTTATTTTCTTTTTCAATATTTTCAATTTGCTTTTCCTTGATTTGTTTTCTTTTTTCATTACGGATAATGATCCTCTCAAGTTTGTGGTAGTACATACCCATATATATATTAGGTTAAACTTAGGTGAAAATTTAAATTTTTTTTAAAAAAATAGGACTTGTAAATAGTCGAATATGTTTGATAGGCTCCCATTGCTATGATTCCTTTGATTTTGAAACTGTTGTTGCGTTGATTATGACTTCCTATGATGAATCTATGTTGATTCTTTGCAAGGTGTTAAGAGCTTTCATATTTTGAACTTAATGATGAATCTATTGTAGCCCTTACAACCACATGTTGCATGCACTCTAAAAACTTAAGAAACCTTAGGGAAGCTCTAAATCGACCTTCTGATGCCAAAGCATGAATCAAAGTGAATGAACTTAATGCTCAATGTAGCAAAACAAAAGCTCAAAACCTCCTTGGAAAATCAAGAAAAACAATTAAGATTTAATAATATAAACAAAACTGTTAAAGGACACTCTTCTATGTATCTTGCTATCTTAGTACACTAGGTAAGTTGTGTTTGCTCCATTTAACTTTCCCTGGTAAGGATGATAGTACTGGAAAAGGGTGAATAAAAGTCTTAATGGGATGACACTGCTCGTAGGGCTCGGGGTGGGCTATTTGCTCCACTCCATCGTCAGGTACATAAGGGTTAGTGTGATAAGATAAAGCCTCAATTATACAGTTTTCAAATATAAAAAGAACTGGGAGTAAAAATGTCATAAAAAAGGAAAAATAATATATCGAGCCAGAAAAAGAAAGCAACCCTTAAGTTTCTCTAAGACTATTAAGTGATGAATGCATGTATCTTAGCACACAATGCACTTACAAAAGATTTAATCTTTTGAATAAAACTGTAATCTCTAATACATTTGCTTATCATCAACATAACTGAGAAATGAATTACTACTGTAGCATAACTTGGAATCACTATAATCATAGCTTAGTGGAACCTTAGGACTTATGGGCTATTACTTTTTTTCTTTTCTATTTTTTTTCTCGTTTCCATTTTGCATCGCTTAAGGACAAGCAATAGTTCAAGTTTGGGGGTATTTAACTAGTGCTTAATTTACCTATATTACATGCCCTTATTCTTTATCTTTTTCATGTTTTCTTGTTCATTTAGTTTCGATTTAGGTTAGATTGTACATTTTTCATATAGATAGAGAGTTACACCACCTGTGCTTAAATGTCCTATATATATTGGTGCTTTTCACATGAATGGTGGTGTTTTGTGGTACATGTGTAGGATGCTAGTAGATGCTGGAAGATTGCTGGAGCTAGAGAAGAGCAGATCGCATGGCTGAAGTTGACAAGGCATGAAGAGTTGGACGCTAGTTTAGGGTACTAAAACCCTAGTTTCACCGCCTATATAAGAGAGACTTGGACGCTACTTCAAAAGGTAACACTATTTAGACGACAGTTCTAGTCCGAGCTTGTGGAGAACCACCATAGCAAAGCTAGATGATTCTCCTCAACGAACGATGCCATCAGAAGAGGCTGACGGAGAGAAGGCCTGCAACATAGTTTGATAACAAGAAGAGAGTTTTGTCGAGGACGCTCTACTTCTTTCTCTTATTGCTTGATAAACTATCGTATTTTTTACTTTTAATTATGGTTGTTTTAGGCTCAAACATGAGCTAAACCTTTTAGTTGGGATTATTACATCCCAGGATTTTATGTTTTGATTATTCTATTTCAATGCTTTAGTTGTTTCCATCTTTATCTATTATGTTAATGTTCTTAATGCGTATTTAATTGTAAGATCTATTCGAGAGAGGCTTGTTAACTATTGATGTATGGCTTAATATTCGAGAGAGTTAGGTTATACAAACATGAACAGTGTGGCTAAGCTATCAACTTACTCTTAATCTGGCTTAGATATATGTTTAGGGTTTCAACGACTAAAAGGGGGTTCTTAAACAAATAATAGAGTCATTAGGGTTAACGCAGACATGTAGCACCTTAACTATAATATTATTAACTTCTAGGCATTGAGAGAGTCAGAAGTTCATTAGAAAATCTCGTCGAGTAGATAAAGAATCCAAGGGTTTACGCAGACATGCATTGCCCGCTTCTATAGCATTAATATAGGTAATCAAGCATATATCCCTAGCAATAATCCCAACCGCCATAATTATCTGTTAAGTCACTGCAACTGTTTTTCTTAATCATAGCTACCTTTAGATTAGTTAAATTAGTTTACTTAAACCGAAAATCACCAATACATGCAAACATATTCTTAAGCATAATAACTTCGTAGTTATTGATCCAATCCTCATGGGTTCGACACTCCACTCTTACTTTTTTACTATATACATCGAGTATACTTGCTCTAAGGTGCATCGCTATTCGACAAGCATCCAAAAGATTGAATAAAAGTCTTCATGGGATGACACTACTCGTAGGGCTCGAGGATGGACTGTTGGTGTAACACCCCGAAAACTGGTCTAGTTGAAATTGGATTTCGGCAATTGAAAACCCTACACCGGAAAGGTCCAAATATTGCATTGACTTTGACCGTGTGGTCAATTACATTGATATTGGGCTCCAATTAAGTCAATTTATTTTTAAGGGCCTTATTAAATTTATCAAATTATTATTTAGTGACCAAATCGCTAAAATTGAAAGCTTGGGGCAAATAGTGCTATGTTCGGGGAGTTGAGGGACCAATCATGTAATTAGCCCTCAACCCATTAGTCACATATTACGCGGGCAGAGGAAATTAGATTCCTTCACCCTAAGGAAACCTCTTAAGCTCTAAATTATAGAAATAAAGAAAATGATGAAATTTCACCATTTAGTTTTCTAAAACAAGTTTTGATCTAAGGAAATACTATTGATATATGCCAAATATGTTATTTAATATAGCCATAGTATCGATATTGTCATAGCATTGATGTTATCATAGCATCAATATTGTTATAGCGTTGATATTGTCATATCATGAAATAACCATAGTATTGATATCGTCCTAGCATGTTTTGGAATACATCTCATTGTTATCGATATTGTTTATGACTACCTTAGTAGGCAAAGTATGCTTAATGCATTTCATCTCATGCGTTTTAGGTTAAAAGGGATCATTGTTTCAGGATCGGGGTTTGTTGAACGTTTTGACAAGTCACTACAAGCCTAAAGTAATGTATATTGTCCCTAAAAACTCCTAGTATGATGGAAAAGTAATTAAACCATTTGTTTTTAGCCCTTTTGTTGTGTATATGTGGCATATGGCATGTATAGGTGTTAAAGGCCTTAAATGTTGTTTTGGTACTGGCTAAAAGTTGTAAAACTTGCATATTTGGGCTAAAAAGGTAAAAACCAATTAAACGAATTCGTATTGCTATGAAATTTGGCATGCTGGTAGATTATAGAATTGTAAACTTGCTGGTAAAATTTCATTGCATTTGAACATTGATAGATAGGTCAAATTTGATAAAAATCAGATAAAACATGTTATTACAAGAAATGGCATATCGATACAGGTGATGGTTTATTGATACGGTATTGCATAATTAGACCAGGTCAACACTGGTCAACAGGGCGTATCGGTACAGACTTTAGTGCATTGGTACTAAAAGTAAACACTGGAATTTGGTTGTAAAAATTGCATCGATACAACTTCAAGGCGTACCGAAACAGGTTCACTCATATCGATACGGCTAGAACTGTATCAATACGTGTTTAGCTCACTAGAATCTAAGATTTATAAATTGTGCATGGTGTACCGTTACGTCATTTTTGAGTATCGGTAACCATATAGGTAATTCAGTTAAAAGTTTTGGTAATAGTTCCAAAAAGTTGTATATTAGTCATTGATTATTGTTTAGCTTAATTGATGAGGTAAATGAGATCCAATTGAAATGAAAATTTGCATGCTGACTTAATAGAAACTGAATTTCATTGTGGTATGGTTAATTTTAGTAAAGAACCTCTAAAATACTAAATTTATAGATTAGTCCCTAGAACTTGTAAAAGTTTTAAGTTGGTCATAGTACAATGTTATTGACTTGTAATGAAGTATCACTCTACTATTTAGACATAGTATGTGTTAAGTCACTGGATTAAACATCACATTGACCTTCAACTCACTGATTTATTGTAATGATCATCGTACTGAACCTTGGTAACATATTCTGACCTGGTTCTCGACCAAGTCGGGAAAAGGGTGTTACAGTTTGCTCCACTCCATCTTCAGCTACTGAAGAGTTAGTGTGATAAGTTTAAGAACTGGTGTATGCGCATGCCTTGGTGATACATCTCTGCGTTAACCTTGGGTGAGCAAAAACCGATCTTGCACTCCTCTTAGCCTCTAAAATCTAATCCTTATTCCTAAGGCAGATTAGTTCCCACCAACGTTCGTTCAAATGAGAACCGCGCCCACTCCTTTCATGAATCTAGCTCTCACGAGCCTAGATAAATGGATACACTCGAGTTCCTTTCCCAATTCCCTCAAGGTAAAAATCAAGATCCAAGAATGAACAAACAATGAAATTTATTGAATCAAAAACCAAAAATCATTCATTCGTCTATTACACCAACAAAACCCAATAACCCAAGCCAAAACTAGTTCATGGCTGGGTAAAAAGTAAATACAAAGGAAATAAACCCACACATGGATCACACGATACAAAGATAAAGAAGAAGAGGTTTGCACGTGAATTCCTTGCGATATGGTTCCCCAAAAATTTACTCCCATTATGTTGTTGATGCGATCAACATAAATAGATGAGGGAAAGAGTTTGAATACGTATGAAATCCATTTGGATTTGATTACTATCTGATTGGAGATTTGAATTTTGAATCTAGGATAATTATCCTTTGCGTTTTGGATAAATCTGCAGATAATGGGGTTTTTATCCAGACTTGCCGCAACAATTGGCTCGACAATTCCTTCATCCTTATCCCACTTGACATTACAATTGGTTTGGCAATTTGTACTGCACAAAATAAGGCAAACCGACAGCGATTTCTCCACTAAAACCAATAAAATATTTTCTTGATTGTGGTGGTTACTGGTGGTGGATCATGAACCGTAGTTTCCTCGAACTCTTCAACTGGCTCACCCTTCTTCTCGACCTCCTCGAGTTTAGAAGCTTTACGCTTCGATGCCAACTTTGATGGCCTAGCCGGAGGTAGGGACTTCAACGGTGTAGAAGTGGTGTCGTCATAATCTAAAAACCATATAAAGATTTAGTTTGTTCTGATTCAATAAAAGGTTCCTTACCTATTCCCGGGGTAGTAGTCTATGTGGCAATGCCACTAGGAACAAGTGCAGCTTAAGTTTCTGGGGCAAGCAACTCGGTAGAGAACATGAGGAAAGGTACGTCGCTAATGGGGTAATTCTTCAGGGTAACTCTTGTGCCGGTGATATCCCTATCCTTCATATATCGCCTAAGCAATAGCTCTCGTGCCTCCATCCGATCCAATCCCTGGATCAAGGGGCGAAGTATATCGGCCACCCCAGGGATACTTGTCGTGGCATGTCCACTTGCTGGGGCATGCTATGTTGCCGAGGCAGTGTCTGGAATAGAAGATTTCTACACAACTACTGGTGCTTTTAGTGGTCTGTCCTGCATCATTCGCATATATTGACTTTATGTCCACCCACTTCTCTAGGTAGCATCTCGTTCGTAGCCTCCGCTGGCATGTGCTCCTTCTCGTATAAGATGGAAATCAAATTGAGAAAGTAGAGTGCCCACATACTTCTTGCTACAAGCATAAATTTCATCAATAATAATCTTTCTGATATTAATAGTACGCTTGTGCAAAATATAATGCAGCAAAAAAAAAACGAGACTAAGAAACAATAATGTTATGGGTTGTAGGCATCAAACGAGCTTTTATGAAATTGTTCCACAGCTTGGCCACATGTTTCAACAAGACTCGATTCACTATGCCTTTCAAAGCTCCATCATTCCACTCAGCTCCCTCAAAGGTAAGATCTTTGAAGACTTGCTCCACGCCTTCGGCGGTGATAATGTCCACAAACTCGGTATGCTTATCTTTGGTAATGTACAACCCTTAATATGCGTTGATGGAAGAGGCATCAAGAAGGGTAGCCCTACCATGCACAAAGACATAAGGATTATCCAGATTAGAAATATGAGAATATAATTCCCTTACCCATGAGAGATTCCCCTATTTTGGCTGTTCACAAAAAACCAGCCACTTATGGTCCTCAATGATGCTGTAGACGAAATCTTCAAGACTATAGTTTTGCTTGGAAAGATCATAGGCAAACCCTTGCTCTTCCCAAACCTTTCTAGTGGAAAACTTCTTCTTGAATCGCTCCTTAATTGCTGGTGAAGCAAATCGACAAAAAGAGGGCTCGATTGCTTTTGAAGAACTTATGTCGGGCATGGTTTTCAAATTCTTGGCCATGGTTTTGGGTTCTTAATTGAGAAAGAAAAGAAAAACTCAAGAAAATCTAAAGACTTTCAATAGGTTGTTGGGAGAAAATAAATGAAGAAGATGAAGTAGATGGGTGATAATGTGGGTTTAAAGGTGGAGTGAAAAAGTGGTGGAGATGATGGAGTGATGTATCACCAATGGGGGAAAAGAAAGACAATGATGGGTGAGAGCTGGAGTGTGCAGCTAGGGTTTAGAGGAGGGGAATTGGGTGAAAAATTTGAAATGGGTGATTAAATCCCCTTAGAAACCGCCGGCTATCCATCTTCCAAGGGATAGATTTTCATTCAGATGAAATTCTATGCCATAGCCCAACTCTTTCTTTATTAAAACTCTTATCCTAAAATTCAAAAACAAAATAAAAAGGATAAATGTTAATTAAAAATAAAGATAAAAAACAAAAGCAAAACAGAAAAAAGGATAAGAGACAAATATTTAAAGAAAATTAAAATAAAATAATCAAAAACAAAAAAAAGAACTTAAAATAAAAAACACTTAGAAAGAGCATTTTCATGCATCTTCTATGGATACCGTTCCTTATCAAGCTTAATATGAGTACCAACATATTGCTTCAATCTCTGTCTATTGACCTTAAACCCACATCCATATGTAGTTGATTTGGTCATGACAGCCCCATGAGAATAGGTTTTAACTACCTCGAATGGCCCAGACCATCTTGACTTCAGTTTGCCCGGAAAAAGTCCAAGGTGAGAATTCTAGAGAAGCACGAATTGTCCTGGCAAGAATTGCCGCGGCAATAGCTTATCATCATGCCATCGTTTTGTTTTCTTTTTATAGAGCCTAGCATTTTCGTAAGCTAATGCACGTAATTCTTCCATCTCGTTGAAGTTCAATAAGCGCTTTTGTCCTGCTTTCTCCAGTCCAGGTTCATGGTCTTGATTGTCGAATAGGTCTTATGCTTAATCTCCACCAGCAAGTGGCAAGCTTGCCGTATACAAGTTTGTAAAGAGACATGCCTAGTGGCATCTTGAATGCTATTCGGTAAGCCCAAAGTGCATCATCAATTCATGCAGACTAATCCTTTCGGGAAGGATTGACAACCTTCTTGAGGATAACATTCAATTCACAGTTAGAAATTTTAGCCTGCCCATTAGTTTGCAGGTGATATGTCATGGCAAATTTGTGGGTCACTCCAAAGAGCTGTAACATCTTGGTAATAAGTTTATTGTCAAAATGTCTGCCTTCATCGCTGATAATTGCCCTCAGCATTCGAAACCGTGTGAATATGTTTTTCTGCAAGAACCGCTGCACCATATTGGAATCATTTCTGTGAATTGCACTTGCTTCAACCCATTTGGACACGTAGTCCACGGCAAGTAGGATGTACAGATTGCCGAATGATGATGGGAAGGGCCCCATAAATTTGATGCCCCATACATTGAACAATTCTACCTCAAGGATTTTCTGCAATGGCATCTAATGTCGCCTAGATATGTTCCTCATTCGCTGGTATCGATCACACCTCTTGTAGAATTCATGGGCATCTTTATAGAGAGTGGGCCAATATAAGCATGACTGTAAGACTTTGGCTGTTATGCGAGTACCTCCAAAATGGCCTCTGTAAGGTGATGAATGACATTGGAGAAGCACATTTTGTTGTTCTTCCTCCAGAACACATCGTCTTATGACCTGATCTGCATATTGTTCAAACAAAAGAGACTCGTCCCAATAATAATGCTTAGCATCATGTTGGAACTGTTTTTTTCCTTAGTGAGTAAGGTCATAAGGTATAATATCGCTCACAAGAATACGTCATGGATCTCTAAAGGATTATTATCTGAACCACCCCTTCCATCCTTGACAAGTGATCGACAACCTGGTTCTTTGATCCTTTCTTGTCCTTAATTTCGATGTCAAACTCTTTTAAAAGTAATATCCAATGAATTAAACAAGGTTTGGCATCCTTTTTAGCAATTAAATACTTAATTGTCGAATGGTCAGTGTGAACAATTACCTTTGTACCAATCAAGTAAAGACATAAGTTGTCAAATGCGAGTACTACCGCTAGCAATTCCTTTTCAGTTGTCGTGTAATTCAATTGAGCACCATTTAGGGTTTTTCTAGCCTAATAAATCATATGGAAGATTTTACCTTTTCACTGGCCTAAGGCAGCTCCTACTGCAAAATCGCTCGCATCGCACATGAGCTCGAAAGGTAAGGACCAATCAGGGGGAACGACAATAGGTGTCGTGGCAAGTTGCTTCTTTAGGGATTCAAATGCTGTGGCACAAGAACCGTAAAAATTGAAGGCTTTTTCCTGTTCAAGCAAATTACACAAGGGTTTAGAAATCTTAGAAAAATTATTAATAAACCTTCTGTAAAAACCTGCATGCCCGAGAAAACTTTGGATCCATTTGACTGAACTCAGTGGCGGTAACTTCTCAATCACGTGTACCTTATCCTATCTACTTCGATTCCCTTGGATAAGATCTTGTGTCCTAGCACAATACCTTCGTCCACCATAAAGTGGCACTTTTCCCAGTTTAAAACTAAGTCAGATTCTTCACAGCGTGCTAACACCTTCTCCAAATTGTCGAGGCAATTGTCAAAACTGTATCTGAATACCGAGAAGTCATCCATGAAGATTTCAAGAAAATCTTTCAGCATATCAAATAAAATCACCATCATACACCTCTTTAAGGTTGTTGGATCATTGCACAATCCAAATAGCATCCTCCAAAATGCATATGTACTAAAAGGGCACATGAAGGTGGTCATTTCCTGATCTTCCGACACTATGGCAATTTGGTTATAACCTAAGTATCCATCAAGAAAACAACAAAAGGATTTTCCTGCAAGATGGTCAAGCATCTGGTCAATAAAGGGTAAAGGAAAATGATCTTTCCTAGTAGCCTTATTCAATTTATGGTAATCCATGCAAACTCTCCAACCAGTGACAGTACTAGCTGGAATAAGTTTATTGTTTCCATTACTTACCACAATCATACCTCCCTTTTTCGGTACACACTATACCGGACTTACCCATGAGCTATCAGAATTTGGATATATGATACCAATGTCAAGCCACTTTATGATTTCCTTCATCACGACTTGCTTCATGGTAGGGTTAAGCCTCATTTGTGCCTCAATGGAATTGTCGTAGCCTTCCTCTAACAGGATCTTGTGCATATATACTACTCGATTGATTCCCTTTAGATCTGAGATTGTCCAACCAATTACCATCTTGTGTTGTGCCAACATGTCAATCAACTTCTTTTCCTGTTCAGGCTGCAACTTAGAAGAAATAATTTATGGGAAAGGTGTTATCTTTTCCCAAATAAACATATTTCAATTGCCTTGGCAATGGTTTTAATTCTAAAAAAGAAGGATGATCAATAGAGGGTTTGTCGAGTTTACATTCCTTACTCTAGTAATCAAGAGATTCAAAATTTTTCCCCGGTCGACTTACAATCCAATTTGCTTCCTAATGTTCCTTATTGGTCGGATCCTCAAGTTCTTCAGGATCAATAATGAAATTGCCTGAGCAATTCTCCTCCATATCAAAATTAAATTTTGTGGTGGCCTGAATAGTCTGGCATTCTTCTTGATCATCAACATACTTTAAGGGTTTAAATACATTCAACGTAACTTACTGATCATTGACCTTCATAGTGAGCTCTCCCATTTCAACGTCGATTAAGGTTCTCCTCGTTGCTAAGAAAGGTCTTCCAAGAATAATGGGCGCGAACTCATCTGCTTCACAGTCCAAAACAATAAAGTCAACAGGAAAAATAAATTTATCCACTCTTGCTAAAATGTCTTCAATTTTTCCATCTGGATGTAAATAAGATTTGTCGGCAAGTTGTAGCATGACAGTCGTGGGTCTCGCGTTCCCTATGCCTAACCTTTGAAAAATAGATTTGGACATAAGGTTTATGCTTGTTCCAAGGTCGCTTAATGCCTTCCCGACATAGTGATTGCCGATGGCACATGGTATTGTAAAACTGCCTATATCTTTAAGTTTGGGTGGCAGTCAGTTGTGCAACATTGCCATGCATCTCTCTATCAAGGCAACTGCCTCAAACTCGCTCAGCCTAGTTCTCTTATAGATAATATCTTTAACAAACTTAGTATAATTCTGCATTTGTTCTATTGCCTCAATCAGTGGCAAGTTGATGTGAACTTGCTTCAAAATGTCAAGAAACTTATTGAACTGGTATTCATGCTTCTGCCTCCTTAGCCCCTGTGGGAATGGTGGTGGCAATATGATCCCCTTGCCTTTACTCGTCTCATCTAGATTGGCATTGTTGGATGAACTTGTCGTGGAAACTGTTGAAGGCTCATCATCTTTGATTGTCGTGGCATTGTTACTAGGTACATCTTTCTAAGCAGAGAACTACTCTGTTGGCTGATTACTATCCTCAAGTTGGATTGGTTCATCATTTGCCCTTGATCCACTACAGGTGGTGATCTCTTTACACTATTCATGGCTAGATCCTTGTACAACCTTAGTGTCGCTGGGCAGATTGCCTTGTGGTCTTGTACTTAGGCAAATTGCCCAACTTGCTCTCTAATGCTTTCAAAGTTGCTCCTTGATTCTGCATTGTCATCTCAGTTCTGTTGATAAAAGCGTTAGTCTTTCTAATGAAATTACTAGTCTTAGCCATATAAGATTCAATTTTAAGCATAAAAACATTTAAAGAAGTTTCCAAAGAACTAGCTGGTGACGGTTGTTGCTGCGGCAACTGTTGCCGTGGCATGTTCTGCCAGAATCTTGATACTTCTGCATTCTGGTAGTTTTGATTGTTGGAGTTATTCTGGTTACTCCACAAAAAGTTGGGGTGCTTCCACCATGTTGGATTATATGCGTTGGAATATGCATTGTTGTTTCGGTTGTAGTTTCCAACATAAAAGCTGGACTCTAGGTTCTACGGACACTCATAAGAATCATGGTTATCATTACAAGAATCACAAAATGAATCTACTACCTTGACCTCCTTTGTGTTACTAGGTCTTTGCATGTTCTTAACCATATTGGTTAATGTGGCCCACTATGTTGAGATAGCATCTGATGAATCAAGCTCAATTGCCAAAGCATTTCGCCTTACTTCTGCCCTTCTAGTGGTTTAGAACTGAAAATCATTGTTGGCAAGTCTATCCAAAATCTCCTAAACTTCCTCAGGTGACTTGTCTAGGAGTGTACCATTTGCCGAGGCATCCATCGTCATCCTCGTCGGTGCATTTAGTCCATTGTAGAAGATTACTACTTGCGTCCAATCTCTGAATCCATGCATGGGACATTTGCGTAGAAGCTCCGTACATGGACTCATTATCTGCTTGACGAAAAGAAGTAATGTCATTACGCGATTTATCAGTCATAATTGTAAAATTAAATCTAACAAGGAAACTTCGACATAGATCTGTCAAGATTCTAAAGAGTTGAATGGGATACTGTTTAACCATGATTTTGCCCTATCTCGTAGTGATTAGGGGAATAATTTTAGCCTTAGGACATCCTCATGGACTCCTTGTTGCTTGAATGAATCGCAAACCTCTAAGAACGATTTGAGATGTTGTCTAGCATCCTCAGTTGTAGAGCCACCAAATGGGCTAATCGAATTAAGCATATTAAACATCATTGGCTTTAATTCGAAATGTGTGGCTTGAATCTCAGGAGTAACAATTCATGGATTTAGATCATCAAGATCTAGAATATTTATGTAACACCCCCTAGCCTAGCTTAGAAGATAGACCGATTTAGGATATGTTACTAAAAAGCATACGTATATGCTTGACAAACTTATACAAGAGATAATAATGCTTTTCAGAAAACTAAATAATTTAAAACCATCTCATTAATTAAGAAGTAAACTTAGCTTCGACCATAGATCATGAATAAACAAGCATACTTACATTAACAAGGCACTTTAGTTACTAAATCATAGCGGGCTCTTATGTCTTATCACGAAAGACTATTTATCTTTCGAACTCATAAATAAATTCTAAATCGATTGCAAACTCATATACTATTACCTAAATATGACTTTAGCTTAAGTCAGGGTGTGAACTCAAAACTTTTACAAATTTAACTTAAGCATGGAAGATGTCTCCAAACTAAATATACCAACCGTTCTTTCCAAGTTAGACTAAACAACTATAGCATGCATCTCTAATAGTCTCAATGAAGAACTAGGATTCACATATATAATTATAATGCCATTCGAACAAACATGTCAAGGATTTTATTCACTTAAACGTACAAGTAACTATATCAAGGATTATAACAAGCATTTATAATATATCAAAGATCCCTTTTTAAACTACGTATTTACCACTCAACAATTAAAACCTTATCTCTTTGATTAACACTCAGTTGGACCCAATGCTATAATTTTAAGCATTATCAAATGTGAATTCCTATTCAAATTGTCCATCAGATTTATAAAATTACAACCAAATGCTCGAGCTACTCCATCATATTTATATTTAGTGCATGACAACAAATACGTATAAGCATGCATACGCGCATTCCACAAGATGTTTTGTCTATTTTAAGCATTTCTATTCATAAATCTATTCTACTAATCCCATATCATAACTACTGTGATGATTTTACAACCAATCAACCATAAAACAAATAAAACGGCCCATTACAACACTTATATATACATATAAATGATCAAAAGATGCTTTAAATGCTTATATATATCGACTATGTGCCACCATCTAGGAGTATCTAAAAAATGTTACATAACATACTTCTTGACACTTGTTATCTCGTCCAAACTCTGAAGATGAAAGGAAGCTTTGATACACTAAAAGGTAATAAAAGGATACGGTAAGCTTACGCTTAGTGAGGTAGCTTAAAAATAGCCAAATGTGTAATTCGATAACCCTGCATTATAATTCTATACTTCCTTCAAACCCAATTAAGCTTGGTAAGTAATGGGTTTGATTAAATGCAATTCATCTTGTTCATAGAATTAGAGCACGGCATTAATTTAAAGTTTATTGTGTCCATACGAGTGACAAATCTGATCACACGTAACTACTATAATTTAAGATTTCAAAGATGATAACATCTCTTACTCCAGTTTATAAACACCATTTCCTTTGTTATCTTATGTTACTTCTTGTACAAGTTATTAAAATGACACTTTAGTTAATTTATAAGTTTCATTAATTTCTTACACGTAGTCTTTCAGATATCTAATATCTTTCACATATGTAATCAAACATGACATACGCATAAATTCCTTTTATTTTATACGTTATTAAGCTTAACAAACCAAATGCACTAACTACTTAGCACATAAGGTACCAAACCCATCAAATACTATCCATGAATTACTTGACAACATTAGGACCACGTGTATATTATCACCAAAGAAATACAAGTTTTAAATACTATTGTCCTAAGCATTCGAACAATCATAAATCATTTCTTTTATTGGAGCAATTTATTTAACATACTATCATACAATAAGCATGGATTTCTTGGCAAGCAGGGTATCAAACATGTCATACCATAAACATAGATTACTTGGCAAGGAGGGTATCAAACATGTCATACCATAAACATAGATTACTTGGCAAGCAGGGTATCAAACATGCCATACCATAAACATAGATTACTTGGCAAGCAGGGTATCAAACATGTCATACCATAAACATAGATTACTTGGCAAGCAGGGTATCAAACATGTCATACCATAAACATAGATTATTTGGCACTTAAAATACATAACATATTAAGTCCTAGTTTTCTTATCCTACAAGCTATCCAACATAGCATCATAATCGGGTGACACTTAGCACACAAGTTACCCAACATAGCTTTACAAATGTAGGCATTAGAACTAAATATACTTATACACACCAAGGTATATACAAGGGTCATTTAGGTGATCATGTTTGTCACGCAAGTAATCAAAGTGATTCATTAATTTTCCTTGTAGTTTATACTAATTTATTAGACATAGTGCCTCAAAGTCACGTTTTTAAACAGGGTATGAGTCCTTAATCAAAAGACTATACAAGATTCGATTATAAGCTTATTACTCACTAAACAAGTATTTGAACATTGCACAAATGTAAACAAGCATTCTATCAAGGCTTGTACCTTAACCAAGAAGGTATTTAAGAATGTCCTAGGCATATATTAACGGTTATACAATTATTGCAAAACTCGTTAATTTAATTTATAACTTCCATTACCTCTCAAAAAAATAGTTTTACAAGAGCATACATTTCTTGTCATACTTATGCATTTCTAGTCATACAAGTTATCACATTTATCATTTCATAACACAAGCTTTCTTAGTCCTCACAATCATCTTTTTCGTATCTTATAGGATATTAGAATAAGTTCTTAATTCAATAAATGAATGCCATTATTATCTTTTATCATAGCCTTGAGAATCGAACTTCAGCCTATGTACACGAATCCCCAACCAACTGTCGCATATAAAATGGTACTCGTAGTACTAGTCAATCCCTCCTACTATCACCAAGTAACCACAAAACATTCTTCCTACTGTTGCCAAATAAGGACCACTGTCCCGGACCGTAGTCTACCCCAAACCTGAGCTCTATATACTCTATGGCATGCCAGTTATACCTAGGACTGACTCGAAACTAAGGCTTTCACATTTATCATCTTTCTTATAATAAAGTGAGCATAGCTCCTTATTATATCATCACATCAATCTCATTACCCCTTTTTAATTTAGGTACATATATATATATATTCACCTCATGTGAATTTCTCATTATTTCATTTCTCTCGATCGAATGGCATCATAGCCATGGTCACTATCACATATGAACCATTTATATTTTCCATTGTAATCATATTTTCAATCTCACATTAAGCTTAACATTACAAGGTATTCGAATATCAAGATTTATTTGCCTCAAAGATGAGTATAGATCCATGATCGAAATGTCATATAACAAAACTTATGTTCTTTCGTATCAAGCATGAAATAAATTCATGCATTTCTCAATTATTCATTCTTTTATTTGAATGATTGCATAACAAAAGTCATTTTATAAGCATATCAAAATATCAAGTGTTACCTAGCATCTCATGTCAACATTCAAATACTTACTTCAGTTCCAAGGTCGCATAATCAGAAAAACATTACTTAATTCTCATCAAAGATGAGTAAGATTCCAATTTCATATACTTACATAAGTAAGTCTTAAAGCTTTTTCGTGTCAATCATGTATTACAACATATATAGTTCCATTGTATCCTATCAAATGAGCATCTCTTGTAACTTAATAAAGGAAGCATCTTTTGAATTCATAATTCCAGTAAGGTTTAGATCATACCATAATAAGCTTATACATACATACATTCATGTGCATAAAATTTTAACCATATATCACGCTTTTATCCATATAGCATACCTCCAACTAATTTAACATCATAAGTACTTTTCTATAAGTACTTACCTGGTCTCCAAACTGAGCCATACAAGCATAATTTGACCTCGAATGCAAATAAAACCATCTAGGCACAATGAAGGTGCTCAGAATAGATTAACTATATTCTGAGACTTTAAACTACACTCACCTAACATCCTGAAGTTACGGGAGACCTGAATCCACCCTTTCACATACTCCTAAAGTTCCCTTTTCTAGCTTTCATGACGTTATCCTCTTCCTAATTATGGTATGAACCCCAATTTAAGTAACAGAGCATCAATATCAATTCAATTCATTTACCAACACTTCTATTGCACACACATACATATATATACATACAATTTATTCCATTAATGATCTTATTAATCAAGACAGTCTATTTTCCATGAGTTTACATGTATATTTACAAGACAGACTCTAGCATTCATTTCCATACATTCACAATAATCCATGCATTTGTATACATGCTTTGGCACATCAAAACAGTTCTAATACACTCTTGTTCACTCTTGTACACATTTTGTTGATGAATCACCAAGGGAACCCCACTGCCATCATTATATTGTTTTTGTTTTAATTTTAGTACATTGTTGTGACATCACCTACACCATATACCTTTCGTTGCTTCGACATTACTGATTGCATTTACCTTATTTTTCTTACTTATTCAAATGCCACATTCGACCAATCTTCTTCGTGGGATCGATATCCGACAGGAACTACCTGTCAACTATACTTGCATCGACGTGTGTACACTTGCACAAATCATGTGACATTATTTCATCGATCATATTGCTTGAGGACAAGCAATATCTTAAGTTTGAGGGTGTGATTACCCTGTGAAAAACCTATATTTTATGCCTTTTTAATCGAGTTATTGTATGTAATCGAGCTCATATAGTTACATTTAGGAATATTTTGCATACATTTATGAAGTTTATTCTTAAGCTTAATCGATTCATATATTGATGGGAAACGTAGAGTTTTTGGTGGTGTTTGTCATAAATTAGAAATTGAAGGAAACAGCAGAGTGCTGGAGCATCGTTCCATATTCTCTCGTGATGGAATACAAAAGCCACAACATCGCTAGGAAGCTAGAGACTAAATCATGATATTTTGATGTTATTTAATGCGTAGCGCCCCTCTTCTTTATGAGTTATTACTTACGTGGAATGCAAAAATCCTCTTTAATGGATCATATGACACTTAATTAAAAGCATGTGGCAAGATATTCTTTTTTTTACATTTAATGGGCCAAAAGTAGAAAACCCTAGGGTTTCTACTTATTTTAAAAGGTAAGATGAATATCAAAAGAAAATGAGAGCTGCACCTATTATAAAAACAAGCAGAAAACAAAGCATTATTTGAGGAAACAAGCCTTTTGTCTTCAACAGTGGAGAACCAACATTTTTTAAGGTTAAGAAGAGTCTCCAAGCGCCAAGAAATATCGAGAGAGGCTTAAGGAGATTGGAGTGTTTAGCATCGACTCGAGTACATGATAGATAAATCTTAGGACACCTTGATTCCTTTCTCTATTGCTTTATTTGACTAATACGTTTACATAATTTAATTGGATGGATGTTATTTGCAGACAAAATATATATGTTTAACTAATATTACAGAGCTTTTGTGTGATAAGCATGAATCTAACTTCAAATTATTAGGGTTAGCCACTATTTTCTCTCTCTTTTTTACCGCCTGCTTCTTTAGCTTTTCTTTTTCTTCTTTTTTATTATTGACATCAACATCATCTTTGTGTTAATTGTCGACCGATGATGATCTTTCTTATTTATTTTATTCTTCTCTTTATTTAATTTTGTTCACAATAAGAAACCCTATAAAGGATTTGTATCATTGAAAAATCATAACATTTACAATGGGAGTATATAATTATAGTGATGTTTAATTATACAAAGATAAGAAAATTTAAATGTTACATACAAGATAAATTTAGATAAGATTTTAAATCAGATTGGTTAAGAATTATCTTATCTTATCTTATTTTAACTTTATCTTTGATATGACCTGCAAGATAAGGGATCCATCAAAAACACCAATCTTGGACCGAAAATGGATGAAGAGATTCTGCCCAAGCAGTTTGATGAGAGTGTCCACAATCTAAGCTTTGGAGGGAATGTGTTGAACAAGTAGTGAACCCTTAACAACTAAGTCACAAAAAAAGAAGTAATCAAGTGCAAGATGCTTCATACGAGAATGACTAGATTTTTTCAAACATATATGGCACTGTGATTGTCACAAAAGAGGGATGGTAATTTTATTAATGGCACGAAAATTTCTTGAAATAGATGTTCAACCCAAAGTAATTCAGCAATTGCATTTGCCACGAAACGGTGTCCAGCTTCTGTGGAGAAATGAGAGACAATTATCTAAAGAGTCAACTTCCATGAAATAAGATTAGATCCAAGAAAAATAACATATCTAGTAGTGGATCTACCGTCCATAGAGGATGCACCCCAGTCCGCATCGGCAAAGACTGTGAGATGAAGTGAAGATGCCAAGCAAAACAAAATGCTATGGCATAATGTACCTTTTAGAAAATGCACGATGTGTTTAGCCGCTGTCCAATGTGCAAGTGAAGGACTATGTATGTATTGCAACAAGCGATTCACGGCAAAGGCAATATCTGAACGAGTAAGTGTGAGATACTAAAGGAGACCAAGTAATCATCGATAACTAGAGATATCTAGTGTCGTGGATGGATCCGGCAGAGGTAGTTTCTTGGAAAAAGACATAGGTGTGGAAATTGATTGACATTTTCCATACGAAACTAAGCCGAGATGTCTGAGATGTATTGCGTCTGAGATAAAAATAAACCGATTGGAGTAGATATAACCTCAATACCAAGAAAGTGGCTGAGCAAGCCCATATCCTTTAAAGTGAACCTCGTAGATAATAAATTAGGAAAGTGAGAAATGAATTTAGTATTATTACTAGTAAGCACAATATCATCCACTTATACTAGAAAGTAAAAAATAAATCCCTTTGCATTATAAATGAAGAGTGATGGATCAACCTTTGATTTCTTAAAACCAAATTGAAGAAGAAATTAAGAGGGTTTAATATACCATGCCCTCGATGCATGCTTTAGTTCATACAAGGCGTACATAACCGACAAATATTAGATGGGTTTGTAGAGTCAACATACCCCGAAGGTTGTTCTAGATATACTTCCTCATGTAAGGTGTCATTTAAAAATGCATTATTAATATCACGCTTGATGGGCCACACGTGATGTAGTGTAAGAGTGAAAATAATACGTACCGCAATAGGTTTCATCACATTAGTGAATGTCTCAAAATAGTCTTGGCCAGCTTCTTGAGAATACCCCTTCGCTACCAATCTTACTTTGTGACAATATTTAGCTCTATTGTGAAAGGCAAAGGATGATGACAAACTCGTAACTAGTCTGTAATTAGAGCAAGTATACTCATCGATCAAATAATATAATGATAAGTAGAGTGTTGAGACCATATGGATTGGAGTAACAAACTCAAAGCATTTATACTTAAGAGTTAGTGAAATAGTATTTGTGTGGTGTTAGGATTGTGAAATAATTGCAATAAAAGTAAAGGAAGAAATGATCAGATGGAGAACATATGTTGTAGTATATATTCAAATGATTATGGATGATAGGTTTATTGCCTAGGAATTATGCTTAATTACCATTCGAATGCTATAGCAGTTGTCAATACATGTTTGCGTAAACAAATTATTCATTTATCTATTCGATAGGGTTTTCTAATAAACTCGTAGACTTTCTCAATGCCTAGAAATTGAAAACAATAAGATGTGGTAATACATGTCTGCATGAACCCTAACAACTCAAAGTTTATTAAAGTTCCCTCATTAATCGCAAAAATCCTAAACTTATGTCTAAGCTAGATTAGAATCTAAGTTAATAACTTAAGCTCCATTGTTCACGTTTGTTTAACTTAGCTCTCTCTATATTAAGTCACAGATCAATAATTAAAAGGCCTCTCTCGGTAGCTCTTACAATAATTATGCATGAAGAACAATGAACAAAAAAGATAAGGAAAAATTCTATAACATTGAAAAAGTAATTAACACATAAAGTCTGAAAAACAATAAACCCAACAAAAGAGTATTTAGCTCATGTTTGAGCAAATATCATCCATAATAAAAAACTATAAAAGTCATGGTAGTTTATCAAGAAAAGAGAAAGAAAATCAAACGTCCTTGATGTCTCCTTCAAGCCTTCGAACTGTGTTGTAGTGCTTCTTACTCTGCAAGCCTCTCTCGATAGCTCTCGTCGTGTGGAGACTCTTATTGACCTCGACTAGGGTGGTTATCCAATAGTTGAAGACAAAGGTATGTTGTCTCGAGTCAAGATCCCTTTGTTTGTAGCCCAAGTTGTATTATATAGGCCAAGAAGTTAGGATTAAGAAACCCCAGTGCACACAAAACCTCTTTTAATGAGGATCTTACTTTCCCGCTTTATTCAATAAAGTCTATATCAGAGAGGTGTCCATGTGTATGATTTTTCAAGAGTTAAGATTCATATCCAACTCTACTGTTTTATCAGTTCGTCTCGAGAGGGATGCTACTCCAACGTTCCTCCATTAAACTGCCTTGTTGCTTCCTACACAAGCACCACTAAAAGCACTACATTTACCATTAAAAGCATTAATATATATAACAATTAAGTGCAGGTACCAATAACTCCATAACTACATGCAAACTACTCCTAAATACAACTATATGGACTTGAAAACAAGCAATATGCCAAGTAAAAAAGACTAAAGTATAGGTTCTCTACGTAGTCATCAAATACCTCCAAGCTTGAACTGTTGTTTGTCCTCAAGCAATGCATAAACTAAACCTAAATCAAACTTAAGAACAAAATGATGGTTCTAAGGTTGTAAGACCCCAAAAATAGGACTAGATGATTGGAGGTTTGATCGGGTTGGGTTCGACTCGGTCGAACTGGATTAACTGGTAAAATGAGTTTCAGAAAAATTAATATTTTAGAAATACGAATCTAGGAAATGAAAATTGGTTTG
The DNA here is from genome assembly GCA_019671005.1 of Hibiscus mutabilis. Lineage (NCBI taxonomy): Eukaryota > Viridiplantae > Streptophyta > Magnoliopsida > Malvales > Malvaceae > Hibiscus > Hibiscus mutabilis. The sequence continues at coordinate 40,645,165 of CM033715.1, read as the reverse complement.
AGTCACCAAATTTTTTTAATTATATTATCAAGTGTTGTGGTAATTTATTTAGGAGTTAACTAAATCATTTAAAGGGACATTTTGATTTAATGACTAAATTGTAAAGAGTGCAAAACTGGTTTTAAGTGAAAAATTGAAATTGGGCCAATACTAAGTATCCTTAGAGAGCTATTACTTCCTAATATTTTCATTAGAAAATGACCACCTTAATTGAGTAAGGAATTGACGGTTAATTGGTTTCTAACTCATTTTCCTATTGTTTCTAATTTTCACTCATTTTTCTCCTTATTTCCTCCACTTTCCATTTCCACTTCCAAACATGATTATCCATTTAACACCCTTAGACCAGCTTAGAACATAAACCGAACTAGAAAGTATTATTAAACAAACAAACAAGTATTTTCTAACACAAGCAAGCCCTATAATAGGTTCTAGAGGCAAAACAAGATTATAGTTCTTCATTGATTTCAAATTAATCTTGAAATTGAATTCCAAGTTATCTTATAAGATTTCAAGAACATAACTTGTTTTCCAAGAATCACCCTAAGATCTTCGATTACACAAAGATTAGAGGTCTTCCACCTTCTATATGCATTCGACCATCCTAGTTATTGTAATAATCCATGTCTTAAACATAGAGTTATACTAGATCATTTTAATCTCTATTTAAGTAAAGTGAAAGTAATGAATTCTATTAAGGTTTATAGTTTAAGACGACTTAAGCAAGAAGGGTCTTCAAAAAAATGTCTCATATATGGCATTATGATTACAACATACGTCAATACTCATTACAATCCCAATCTAAACTCAATCATTCGAACACTCAAGCACCCAAAAGCCCATTATCACTCCATGTAAATCTTTTAATCAAGTTACGAAATTACAAAGTATAACCATCTTTTAATAAGCATTCAAATTATCAACAAGCATGATTTTCATGAAATTCAAGACTTTACTATGAGTCACTATTCACTGATGATCCTTGATCACGTAAACATAGTAATGGCTTCTAATTATTTATGCATTCAAACAACCATTTCTTTTGTCACATCCCAAAAACTGGCCTAGTCAGAATTAGATTTCTGTGATCAGAAGATTCGAACCTGACATGTAAAATATTGTAATGAATGACCATTATACACCTCTTTTGTAATGAAATCACAATTTGGTCCTATTTGAGTAAGTGGACTTTCTTGTATGAAATTCGAAGCCCAAAATGCAAATTCTGAGCAAGGCGTATCAATATGGTCAAGCCAGTATCGATACGACGCAACTGCCAATAACTAACTTACCTATTTTGACGAGGGCATATCGATATGTCCAAGAGTGTATCGATACGGTTCCCCTGTTATGAATCTGTTCAAAGCCAAATTGAGGGAAAACCCAAGCAAGGTGCTGACTCACCTCCTTGTTTGACAATGCCCATATGAAAATCATCTTAATAGGGGATTGATGAAGTCAATAGCTAAATACAAAAGACTATTGACCATAGAGAGAAGCAAACCCTTGATGGAGGGTAAGTTTTTCATTGATTTGCTTGTAGGTGAGAAATGATTAAGCCTCAATCTTTTAAATGAATAAAGAGAAGCTCTCATCTCTCATCTTTTTCTCTCCCGAAAGCAAACCCAAAACTTTGTCTCCAAATAAGCAAGCTCCTTCATTGTTGTCTTCAACCTCTAGCTAAGCAAGCACCTTGGTTTGTCCTTCAACTTTTACTCAATCCCAATAAACCAATTGAAAGCTTTTGTCCTGGTGAGTAGAACCCCTCACTCAATTCAATGATTCCAACATATGTTGGAGCTTAATCCTGAAATTAGGTTTTCTTGGTTCATGTGGGAACCCATAATTTAGGGGTTTTATTTTGTTAATTCAATGTTGTCCTTAAGCTTCGGTGAGCTCAAAATATGTTTCCGAATCCTTAATTCAAACTCTAAGGTAATCCTAACTTTGTGCTAGCTCAAGTGTTGGAAAAGGATCCCTTGTCGTCCCCAAAGGAAGCTAGGCACAACGGAGTTGTAATTCGAGAGCCTCGTAATCAAGGTGAGTGTAGTCGTGTCAAGGGATAGACTCGGTGCCATCCCATTGCATCATTACGGTTTGTTATGCATTATGTCAAAGCTCAAGTAAAGCAATCGACTATAAATTCGAATAGTAAAGTTGGGTAAGCCCTTTTGTTATTCGGATATGGTTATGGATATACATGTGACGTATGATCCGATATAAATGAACTATGAAAGTAATATGTTGAAATGTGAACAACTATGTTATATTATGTGAATTTGATATGACTATGTGATGATTCGATGTAAACACGTACTATGATATGCTATGGAGCTATGACTCACTTCAGTTTTCGATATGTTATGGCCTACGGGCACAAAGGTAAGAAAATACAATGATATACGTGAACCCTGGACATTTATGAGTTTTGGATACAATTGGCATGCCATAGGATTATTTGAGCTCATATATGTAAGGGATTGGACTACGTCTAGGGCTACGACCTATATGTTAGATTGTGTAAGGGATTTTTTCGAAGCTACGGCTCAAGGCTACAACCTATTTTCTGACATATGTGTTGGTGTAAAGAAGAATCTGTGTATCCATTTGTTACTATGTCCAAGGGATTGGTATGTGTTTAACTTTGCTATGTACATGTGAAAATGGGATAAGTGACTTAAGCATAGGACTTATGTGACTAATAGTGTGATTATGATATTTAAGTATGATAATATGTTTTTCATAATCATAGTATGCTATTCATGTCACTTGATTACTTTACGCTTATTATGACTACCTCACTAGGCTAAATAAGCCTAACATATGTGTGTGTCTCACGCATTTCAGGCCTTGAAGCATTCCGAGTTCTGATCGTGTAATCTACAGTTGCAAGTCACCTTCATTACCATATGTATGTTTAATTTTATTTCTGAACTCCTAGTAAGGTGGCATAAGGTCTAAACGTGTTGAAATGGCCTATTTTGATATGTTTGTATAAGCCTAAAATAGCCTAGGTAAGGTATGTGAGGAATGGTATGTTTTGAAGTGGTAAGATAGGTTGATATTATTGTTAATGCCCTAATTGGTAAAATCTTATTAAAAGGATTCGTAATGCTCTAAAATTTGACATGCGATTAGAAATACTGTTTCTAAGATTGTTGGCAAAGTTTGATAATTTTTTAATAACGTTTGGTTGGGTAGTTTGAATGAAAACCAATAAAATTCTGTCGTTACAGGCCAACGCATATCGATACGGTTGATGGTGTATCGGTAGGGCTAGGCATAAATTGGCTTAATGAAGCACGGCATATCGATGTATGCTAGGGTGTATCGATGCGGCTAGGGCGTATCAATACATAAATGAATCACTGGAATCTGGTTTGAAAAATTGTATCGATACGGTCTTAGAGCGTATCGATACGGGGTCAACACGTATCAATACGGGCATAGTTGTATCGGTACATGCTAGATATCCTTTAAATCTAGAAACTAAAATTAGGTTTAGAGTATCGATATAGCCCTTAGGGTATCGATACGGTTTTAGTTAACTCTATTAAAGAGAATAAAAGAAAGTTTTTGGTAGTTTGCAAAATGGTCACTGAAGTCATATAGTTTAATTGATTAGTTTAATGATATCCAATTGTAACGAAACTTCACAGAGTAATAATTGGTAAGCTTAATTACAAGTTGGTAATAAAGAACTCTGATTAGGATAGCTAATTTGCAAATTTATGGTTTAGTCCCCCAAGTTTGAAAAGTTTAAAATTGGCCTTAATTCTAATAAGATTAGTAATTACAGGTCCACTAAACTTTCTCATTTGACTATTAAGACATTCTGAATAAAGATTTGAACTTTGATTTTGTTTGTGAATTCCCAATCTATTTTCTGATAACACTTTTCGACCTGGGTTCCTACCAGACTGGGAAGGGGTGTTACATCTTTATCCTATCATATAATTTAAGCAGATGTTAGGCCTGAATGAGTGGGGTAAAACGATCCACCTCATCCTCTACCGATGCCACCCGCTCAGCAAGAATATCTGATGTTCATGGCTGACATGATTAAGCAAGTGGTTTTTGTCCCTTCGACAAGAACTACCCCCTCAGCCTGCTGCAGCCACCCTGATTTCCTTGAGGGCACCTATTGACAAGCTGAAACAATACCCGGTTTACACCTTCACCGTCCAGGACCTGGACAACCCCGAAGTTGCAGAATATTGGCTTGAAAACACTCTGAAAGTACTAAATAAGCAAATGAAGTGCCCCGAACAACATAAGATCGAGTGCGCCTTAGCCTTGATTGTTGAGGAGGCCTAGAGTTAGTGAGATATAGTGACACTCATCGTGCTGAACAAATAGTTACGTGGGATTTTTTCCTTCGGAAGTTCCGCAAAAAGTATATTACTGACCATTACATCACTAAGAGGCATAAGAGATTCCTCCATCTAAGGTAAAGAGGAAGACTCGTAGAGCAATATATCCAGGATTTCTGCAAGTGTGCAAAATATGGTGATAAGGTTACACGCACGGAGAAAGAAAAATGTTGGATATACCTTGATGGCCTCTGTGACGAACTGCGTCCATTTTTCACCATCTTAGAGTTAGAAGACTTCCAATCTTTGGTTAATCGAACCATTGATACTGAAGCCTCCCATAAGGATTCTCAAAGAAGGAAAGAGAACCAGTCCCGATCTGATAAGAGGTTCTGAGATGATTCCAAGCTACCCACGTCTTAGAAGAAGGGTAGGCAGTGGGACCATAAGTCTACTACCTTTCAACAACTACTACGATCCGGTTATGTACCACAAATCTAGTCTGCAGGAACATTTGTTGCTCGTACAGCTTCAATAGACAATATAGGTGGTTCTGCGAAAGGTTCTCAGGCCCATTTATGTAATTTTTGCCAAAAGAGGCACCCAAGGCAGTGCCGTAGACAGTGTTGATCTTGCTATCTCTGTGGTGAGTCTGGCCATTTTATCCGATAGTGCTCGTAGAATCCGCACGCCCTTACATCTATAGCTGGTCAGAACAATCCTAACAAGGGGAGAGGAGCAAAGCCAATGTCATTTGGATCTGCGGGGAGGCCTCGCAACACCAACGTTCCTTCAACTAGTCGTGATCCATAAACCTCAACATAGATGTATCATATTCGAGGTCGTGAGCAGGAGGATGATCCTGATGTGATTGCAGGTATGGTGGAGCTATACTTTGATTACGTTCATGCGTTAGTAGATTTGGGCTCTACACACTCTTTCATTAGTGAACCTTTGATTGCAAAGTATGCCTTAGAATCAGAACCAGTCACTTCCTAGATTATTGTGTCTAATCTGTTAGGAGATAGTGTGATCATTTGATGGGTTTGTAAAGCTTGCCCTCTAAGGATCCAGTGGATCCCTTTCTCGGCTAATTTGATGGCCTTGCCCTTACGAGAGTTCGATCTCATATTAGGCCTTTACTGGTCAGCCGAACACCAAGCATGGGTGGACTATTCAATGAAGAAATTGTATCTCTATGGGCTCGATAAGGAAAGTATAACCCTGATGAAATTCGAACCCAAGCCTAAGAAGACTCTCATTTATGCCATGAAAGATCTAAAACTTGAAAATGTACCTCTTGTGAAAGAATTCTTCAATGTGTTTCCCGATGCACTTCCAAGACTCCCTCCCACCCAAAAAGTGGAATTTGGGATAGAAGTGCAACCTAGGACTACTCTGGTCTCTATCACTCTATATAAAATGGCTCCGACGGAGTTAAAAGAGCTAAAGGCCCAAATCCAAGACCTTTTGGATAAGGGATTCATTCGACCGTGTTCCTCACCCTGAGGAGCACCGGTGTTGTTCGTTAAGAAGAAGGATGGGTTGATGCGCCTATGCATTGACTATCGTTAGTTGAACAAAGTAACAATTAAAAACAAGTATCCATTACCGAGAATTGATGATATTTTCAATCAATTGAAAGATGCTTCTGTCTTCTCTAAGATAGATTTGCGATCTGAATATTACCAAATGCTAGTGAAGGAGTCTGATGTTCCAAAGACTGTTTTTCGAACCAGATATGGCCACTATGAATTTCTAGTGATGCTTTTTGGGCTGACACTTACAGCCTTTATGGATTTGATGAACCAAGTTTCAGACCTACTTAGACATGTTCTTGGTTGTCTTTATAGACGACATCCTAATCTACTCAAGAGATGCTGCTGCTCATGAGGAACATCTCCGGATTGTACTTCAGACTCTCTGAGAGAAATAATTATATGCCAAGTTTAGCAAATGTGAATTTTGGCTATCCGAAGTGTCCTTCCTAGGCCATGTGATTTCTTATGCGAGAATTCAAGTTGACCCAAAGAAGATTCAACCCATTCTTGACTGGATTCCTCCGAAGAATGTGCGAGAAGTTCATAGTTTTTTAGGCCTTGCAAGCTACTACTGTAGATTCGTTAAGGGGTTCTCATTGATTGATGTCCCCTTGACAAAGCTCCTCCGTAAGGACACTCCTTTTGTGTGGATTGTGGATCAGCAAAATAGTTTCGATCAGCTCAAGCAAGTCCTCACTCATGCTCATGTCTTGGTGCAACCCGAGTTGGGCAAGGATTTCACTGTTTACAGCAATGCATCCCATCTAGGATTAGGTCGTGTTCTGATGCAAGAAGGGAAATTCATAACATATATTTCACGTCAAATCAAGCCACAATAGCTAAACTATCCGACTCATGATATGGAATTAGCCGCAGTTGTGTTTGCTTTGAAGATTTGGTGACACTATTTGTATGGTGAGAAATGATACCTATACACCGATCATAAAAGCTTAAAATACCTCTTAACTCAAAAGGAGTTGAACCTTCGTCAACATTGGTTGATGGAGCTTTTGAAAGACTATGATCTGTTTTTGATAACCATCCCGGTAAAGCCAATGTTGTGGTTGATGCTCTTAGCCGGAAGTCCACTCCTTCTCTGAGATGTTTGAATGCCCACTTTTAGCTCAAGAAGTGCGGCAAGTTGTTGGCTAAATTAAGAGTGCAGTCGACCATCGTATCGCGAATCAAAGCACTCTAAGAAAATGATGAAGAGTTGCAACCTCTCATTGCTAAGGTCAAGGATAACACAAATCTTGACTTTGCTATGAATTCCGAAGGCTTGTTATGTTTTTGCAACTGTATCTGTGTGCCCGATGATGATGACCTTCGGAATTAGATTCTGAGTGAAGCTCATTCTAGCTTCTTCTCTATTCACCCGGGAGCTATTAAAATGTACAAGGATCTATATTGGTGGTCCGAAATGAAAAATGAGATCACAGACTTTGTGGCAAGGTGTTTGACATGCCAACGAGTTAAGGCTAAGCACAAGCTACCTACTGGCCTTCTGCAGCCTATCGAGCTTCCACAGTAGAAGTGGGAGCGCATTACAATGGACTTTGTAAGTGGACTACCTATGACTCCGAAGAAGAATGATGTTGTTTGGGTCATTGTGGACCGATTTACTATGTCCGCTCATTTCTTTCCAGTGAGAATGGATTTCAGTTTACCTAAGCTCGCAGAGTTATATATCCGTGAAGTCATTTAGTTACATTAAGCCCCTGTGTATATTATTTCCGATCGTGACCCACGCTTTGCATCCCAATTTTGAAAAACCTTGTAAGAGCCTTTAGGAACTCGAGTGCACCTAAGCATTGTTTTCCATCCTCAAACCGATAGCCAATCCGAGAGAGTTTTATAGGTAACTCTAAATCTACCCTTAAACCACGTGCATAAGTGTTTAATATCAATCTCGATTCTTCTTTGTAGATTATGGAAGATATGCTCTGAGCTTGTGTTGTCGACTTTGGGAATACGTGGGAAAAATCCCTACCTTTAGTCAAGTTTGCATACAACAACAGTTATCAAGGCACAATTCAAATGGACCCGTACGAAGCTTTGTATGGAAGGAGATGTAGAACTCCTCTTTGTTGGACCGAACTCGGTGAAGGCAAGATGCTACGTCCTGACTTACTACGTGAAACCGAAGAAAGGACAACCATTATCCATGATTAACTTAAGGCTGCCTTCGACCGACAGAAGTCCTATGCTGATTTAAAGAGAAGTGATATTCAGTATGAGGTTGGTGAAAAGGCCTTCCTCAAAGTATCTCCGTGGAAGAAGATCCTTTGTTTCGGCAAAAAGGGGAAGCTAAGCCCCCATTTCATTGGCCCGTTCGAAGTGATTGAAAGAATTGGACCTGTAGCATACCGACTAGCTCTTCCTGAGGAGTTAAGTCAGATCCACAATGTCTTCCATGTATCTATGCTATGGAAATACCGGTCAGATCCTTCCCATGTGATTGAACCAAAATCTATGGAAATTCAATCCAACCTGACACGAGAGGTCAAGAGACTTCGTAACAAGTCTATTCCTTTAGTGAAGGTTCTTTGGAGAAGTAACTCGGTTGAAGAGGCAACATAGGAACCTGAAGAAACCATGTGAAAGTAGTATCCTCGCCTTTTTGCTTGATATGAAAATTCGAGGACAATTTTTCTTAAGGGGGAGAGTTGTCACATTTCGAAAATTGACCTAGTTGAAATTAGATTCCAGTGATCGGAAAATTCGAATATGACATGTAAAATGTTGTAATGAATAACCATTATATGCCTCTTTTGTAATGAAATCACAATTTGGTCCTATTTGAGTAGGTGGATTTTTTGTATGAAATTCAAAGCCCAAAATGCAAATTATGAGCAAGGCGTATCGATACGGTCAAGCCAGTATTGATACGGCCCAACCGCCAATAACTAACTTACCTATTTTGACAATGGCGTATCGATACGTCCAAGAGTGTATCGATATGGTTCCCCTGTTCTAAATTTTTTCGAAGCCAAATTGAGGGGAAAACCAAGCAAGGTGCTTACTTATCTCCTTGCTTGACAATGCCCACATGAAAATCATTAGAATAGGAGATTCATGAAGTCAATAGCTAAATAGAAAAGACTATTGACCATAGAGATAAGCAAACCCTTGATGGAGGGTAAGCTTTTAATTGGTTGGCTTGTAGGTGGGAAATGATTAAGCCTCAATCTTTTAAATGAATAAGTGAATAAACAGAAGCTTTCATCTCTCATCTTTTGAACTCCCAAAAGCAAACCCAAAGCTTTGTCTCCCAAATAAGCAAGCTCCTCCATTGTTATCTTCAACCTCTAGCTAAGCAAGCACCTTGGTTTGTCCTTCAACTTTTACTCAATTCCAATAAACCAATTGAAAGCTTTTGTCCCGGTGAGTAGAAACCCTCACTCGATTTAATGATTCCAACCTCTGTTGGAGCTTAATTTCGAAATTAGGTTTTCTCGGTTCATGTGGGAGCCCATAATTAGGGGTTTGATTTTGTTAATTTAATGTTGTCCTTAAGCTTCACTGAGCTTGAAATATGTTTCCGAATCCTTAATTCAAACTCTAAGGTAATCCTAACTTTGTGCTAGCTCAAGTGTTGAAGAAGGATACCTTGTCGCCCCTAAAGAAAGCTAGGGACAATGGAGTTGTAATTCGAGAGCCTCGTAATGAAGGTGAGTGTAGTCGTGTCAAGGGATAGGCTCGGTGCCATCATGTTGCATCATTGTGGTTTGTTATGCATTGTGTCAAAGCTCAAGTAGAGCAATTGGCTATAGATTTGAATGGTAAGGTTGGGTAAGCCCTTGTGTTATTCTGATATGGTTATGGATATACGTGTGACATATGATCTGATATAAATGAACTATGAAAGTAATATGTTGAAATGTGAACAACTATGTTATATTATGTGAATTTGATATGACTATGTGATGATTCGATGTAAACATGTACTATGATATGCTATGGAGCTATGGCTCACTTTCGTTTATGATATGTTATAGCTTACGGGCACAAAGGTAAGAAAATACAATGATATAAGTGAACCCTGGACATTTGTGATTTTTGGATACAATTGGCATGCCATAGTATTATTTGAGCTCGTATAAGTAAGGGATTGGACTACGGTATGGGGCTACGGCCTATATGTGGGGGAGAAAATGATGGATTGTGTATGGGATTTGTCCAGAGCTACGGCTCAAGGCTACGACTATTTTCCGATATATGTGTTGGTGTAAAGGAGAATCCATGTATCCATTTGTTACTATGTCCGGAGTTCTGATCGTGTAATCTATAGTTGCAAGTCACCTCTATTACCATATGTATGTTTAATTTCGTTTCCAAACTCCTAGTAAGGTGGCATAGGGTCTAAATGTGTTGAATTGACCTATTTCGATATGTTTGTATGAGCCTAAAATAGCCTAGGTAAGGTATGTGAGGAACTGTATGTTTTGAAGTGGTAAGATAGGTTGATATGGTTGTTAATGGCCTAATTGGTAAAATCTTATTAAATGGATTCGTAATGCTCTAAAATTTGACTTGCGATTAGAAATACTATTTTTAAGATTGCTGAAAAGTTTGATAAAATTTGAATAACATTTGGTTGGGTAATTCGAATGAAAACCAGTAAAATTCTGTCATTACATGTCAACATGTATCGATACGGTTGATGGCGTATCGGTACGGGTAGGCATAAATTGGCTTAATGAAGTAGGGTGTATCAATGCAGCTAGGGCATATCGATACAAAAATTGATCACTGGAATCTGGTTTGAAAAATGGTATCGATATGGTCTTAGAGCGTATCGATACAGGGTCAACGCGTATTAATACGGGCATAGCTAGATCGGTACGAGCTAGATATCCTTTAAATTTGGAAACTGAAATTCGGTTTAGAGTATCGATACAACCCTTAGGGTATCAATACGGTGTTAGTTAATTCTGTTAAAGAGAATAAAATAAAGTTTTTGGCAGTTTGCAAAATGGTCACTAAACTCGTATAGTTTAATTGATTAGGTTAACGATAACCAATAGTAACGAAACTTCACAGAGTAATAATTGGTAATAAAGAATTCTGATTCGGATTTCTAATTTGTACATTTATGATTTAGTCCCCTAAGTTTGACTATTAAAACATTGGTCAACTAAACTTTCTAATTTGACAATTAAAACATTCCGAATAAAGTTTAATTACTTCACAGAGTAATAATTGGCAAGTTTAATTACTTTGATTTCGTTTCTACATTCCCAATCTATTTTCTGATAAAACTTTCCGACCCGGTTTCTTACTAGATCGGGAAAGGGGTGTTACATCTTTATCATGTCATACACTTTAAGCCCATTCATATGACATCTATATGTCATTCTTAGATATTAACCTGATAATCTAACCCCAAACACACGTACATACAAGCATACTATCAATCATAAGATTAAATAACCCACTGAAACCAAATCACAACCATGGAGCATAATAAGGGCCTTACATACCGTCATAATTACTTAATTAACTTAAATATATATAAGACCAAAAAGAAATAAATCAGATGCGTTATGCATATATCATCTATGTGCCACCATCTAGGAATTCTTAAAGTACGTTTACAAGCATACTTATTGACCCTTGTGATCTCGTCCAAGCTCTCAAAGTACTAGAATGCAAGTATACCCTAAAATGTTTTAAAAGAATTGAGTAAGCAAATGCTTAGTGAGGTAGCATAAATAGCCAAAAAATAAGATTCACAAAAGCCTATAATATTAATCTACTCTTTCTTCAATTCTAATGGATTTAAGCTAGTGACAAGATTGATTGGTTACTAGTCATCGTAACCACGAGATTTCGAATATGGCACTTTTTCTTAATACACTTATGCATAATCATTATTTGGACTTAGTTAATTCTCACACAAGTTTTCATGTTGATTCTTTAAACTAACTTATGACTTCTTAAACAAAACATCTCATGAACATGGTTACTTATCACATAAGTAAACCTAATCTTGAATTACTTGTCACCTAAGACATCAACATATCATAGGCACAACATCTCTTATATTCTCTATACACATTAAATTAGGATATTTTAAACTGTCCAATATACTTATGTACTTATTCCATTCGTCAAAAAAGTCCAACATGATTTCATTTATACTCGAATTAGTCCCATAATCATATTTATACCCGACTAGTAATCGAACAATCCATTATATACTCAATTATACTTGAAAAAACCCCATATTTACATGTATACAATCATGTAATCAAAATAGTCCATGATATGCACAATTATACTTGAAATATTCTCATATTCACATATATACAATCATGTAATCAAATTAGTCCATGATATACTCAATCATACTCAAAACAATCAAATTAGTCCATGATATACACATAGCCTTGAGAATCGAACTTCAGTCTAGGTACACGAATCCCCAACCAACTGTCACCCATAAAATGGTACTCGTAGTACCAGTCAATCCCTCCTACTGTCGGCAAATAAGGACCATTGTCCCGAACCGTAGTCTACCCCAAACCTGAGCTCTATGGACTCTATCACATGCTAACTATACCTAAGACTGACTCGAGACCAAGGCTTTCACATTTATGTTATCTTATTAAAGATCGATTGAGCATAGCTCCATATCAAATATCATATCACAAAACTTATTGTCTCTCATATTAAGCATTTGCTCACCTTAAGTGAACTTTCTCATTATATATGAGCATTTCTCCTTATCCTTTTTAACATTGCCACCAAGGTTTATTTCATGGTACATAACAATTTCAAATACTTGAATCATTCGAACAAATAAGCATTTCTTAACATCTCGAACATACTCAACCATAATACATGCATCAAGTGAACACAACTTATTGTCAATCATTCCACAGTTGAGCATAGTCTAAAATTCAAATGTTTAAAAAATGCTTAGACCTTATCATGTCAAGCTTATGCATATACGAATAATAATGCCATAGAATTCAATCCACACAATATGTTTCCAACCAAAATTCAAATCATAAGGTACTTTTTAATAAATTACTTACCTTGTATCCAAGTTAGCCATGCCAGCACAATATAACTTTGAGGGCAAGCAAAGATCAATTAAAGCATAATAAAGATGCTTGAGATAGTTTCAATCTGTCTCGAGACTTTAAAATACACTCACAGATCCTTCCAAGTTAATTTGCTCTCGTATCACGATTCCCATTATTCCTTTTTTGTCTATCTATAGTTGAATCTACTTTTGTCCTCAGTGCTTCCACTCCTTCTTGGTCTAACATAACAAAAGTATAATCATGTGTTACACTAGTTCCTTATATACAAAATAGTCACTTATTCAAGCATTCACAAAGTCTTATACAAATATTCCAAACAATTCCACATGCCAAAATTATCCTCTATTTAACACCAACAACCTTTTAATTACAAAACAAATCACAAGTCATAAATGTACATTGGTTTCACCCAATACAGACCTATTGTGCTGCATACAAAAACATACCCAACCTAACTTTCTAGTGCCTTCAAAATTATATAAAACAGTCCACTATGTCCTCATACCAGTTTATAAACATCAAACGGTCCTGAATACTCTTATGTTTAAGCAAAACAATCCTCTATTTCTCAAGACGCGTATATATATTTCAAAACAATCCCTTAAGATTCCTAGAATTATAAATTCTGCCCTTTTTCATATTTTGTACAAATACTCTCTTAATCACAATCCCATTTATTTCATTTTAACACAAAACAACCCCCATAGAATAGAAACATAATTTTCCCTTGTTTTAGACTACCAAAATAGTCCATATCTTAACTTATATATCTAACCAATTTCCATGTACTCAATATATATCAACAATTTCCATCAAAGCAGCCCTTATTCAACCAAAAACAATTCCATTTTCATATTCGTACATAAACATGTTCATGGCAACCAAATTCTGTAATTTAACATGCAATGTTACCCAATTCCAATTCGATTTAGACTATTCAATTAAACAATGATTTATTCGAATACTCAATTGAATTCCAAAGTTTAAAGATTAATCACAAAGCAACTTGACATCCTAAATTTGTTACCAATTTCAAAGTCATGGTAATTCATCAACATCAAATTACAAATTGCTAACATAAACATAATTCTCTAAGAATTTAACATCACATAACATACGCAGCAAAATTCCCACAATTTCTTAATTTGCAACATAAATTTAGGAAGGAAGAATGTTGCCTACCTTTTCCTTAAGCTACACATTCAATGGTGAAAAGAGCTTAGATTAACTAAGCTTAAACTCTCTCTTTCTATCTCTAATTTGGGATCCACTTTAGTGAAGATAGGAAGAGAATGAAGGGTTGGTTTTGCTTTCTTCAAGCAATTGCCGAGGCTCCACTCAAACCCCTCCCCCCACATGCCATCAAAAAGGATTGACATGTCTCCATGCCCTTCCAAAAGTTGAAAGTTTGCATACAACCAAAATGTTTTAACATGAATACTTTTTAATCCTCCTAATTTAACTCTCTTAATTGTTATGGTTCCACATTGATCCTAAAATTCATGATAGATCACTTTAAGAGACATTTCCATCAAATTGAGTCACCTACAAATTCGTATAAAAATTTTATGTCATTATTTGGGGTATTACAATTCCCTTCCCCTTAAGAGAAATTTGTCCTCGAATTTCACTTGATATGATGATATTGATCCTATATAACACTTTCACTGAGAAAACTAGCTTTCATATTATGTCTTTATTCATATTCCATACAAATTAAACTTTAATTTTCAATCAACCAACATACATAAACAAATTTCAACATTACAAACTAATTTCACAACATCCAAATAACATGCATTTCACCACTCAAGATTGTATATTTTTCTTAGCATACCAACTACATATTTTATAACATAAATAGTCATATTTTAACTGCATTCGTTTTCTAAACTATTTTGCATCATTAACATACTACACTGCATACATAAACATTTCTGCATTTTCAATACATACTACGTTTTGCATCAAATGATCATACAAAACTGCTTTGTTTAATATTTCAAAGACTACACTTTAATAAATTCAAGACTGCATTTTCAGTGCAGTTTAAGACTGTATTTTTACCCTTATATCATGCTTATGTTTGAGCTATAATTCACTCACAATATAACCTTTTATCAAAAGAACTATAACCACCCCTAAGAAAACAATTTATTATCTCTAACACTCATCATTTTCAGCAACATTAAGACCATATATATATATATTATTTTAACTAGGTTGAATAATCACTTAGGGGAGACCATATTTGACCATGTGGCTCATGTCATGCATGAGTGTAAAATTTACTATGCAACCATTGAAGATTTACAAGCTAACCAAAGTGGTCACCACACAATGGAACTTAAACTTATTTTTTCATTCAAAGATCACTCAACTTCTTAATGAAGATCGATTGTATAAATAATAGATTGATTCAGAGATTAAACAAAGTATATACAAGATTGGAGTGCAATTCAATTGTACTCACGAGGGTATAAGCTTTGATAGTAGATTAACTTATCTTATCGAAGTCCTTGGTTGTACAACCAAAGGAAGAACGTGATGAGATAATTATTGCCAATTAGCAAAATTCTTAGAATCTTATTGATCTTGATTCATTCTTACTCTACCTCTTCTTTTGGAGAAACTGATTGGGTCCTCAAAACCCATTTAAGACATGTCTCAGTCATTTCTAAGAATTAAGAAGGTATAAAGGAGAGCCTTTTATCATACAATGATCACAAGTACATATCAAATTTAACTCCTACATGGCACAATAACTTATAATGATGCAACAACTTCCAATTTAGTATGACAATCGGCTAAACCATGATTTGATACCAAATTTTAACACCCGTAGACCGGCTTAGAACATAAACCAAACTAGGAAGTGTTATTAAACAAACAAAGAAACAAACAAACAAGTATATTCTAATACAAGTAAGCCCCTTAATAGGTTTTAAGGGCAAAACATGATTATAGTTCACTGATTTCAAATTAATCTTGAAATATAATTTCAAGTTATCTTATAAGATTTCAAGAAAATAACTTGTTATGCAAGAATCACCCTAAGATCATTCATTACACAAACATTCGAGGTATTCCACCTTCTGTATGCATTCGACCATCCTAGTTATTGTAATTATCCATGTCTAAAACATAGAGTTATACTAGATCATTTTAATCTCTATTTACGTCAAGTGAAAGTAATGAATTCTACTAAGGTCTATAGTTTAAGACGACATAAGCAAGAAGGGTCTTCAAAAATTTTATCTCATATAAGGCATTATGATTACAACATACTTCAATACTCATTACAATCCAAATCTAAACTTAATCTTTTGAACACTTAAGCACCCAAAAGCCCATTATCGCTCCATGTAAATCTTTTAATCAATTTACGAAATTACAAAGTATAACAATCTTTTAATAAGCATTCTAATTATCAACAAGTATCGTGTTCATGAAATTCAAGACTTTACTATAAGTGTTACTATTCACTGATGATCCTAGATCACCTAAACATGGCAATGGCTTTTGATTATTTACGCATTCAAACAACCCTTTCTTTATCATGCCATACAATTTAAGCACATTCATATGACATATATATGTCATTCTTAGGCATTAACATGATAATTTAACCCCAAACAAGAGAAACGCAAATCATACACATTTAAGCTAAGGGCTATGTGCATATCATCATTTCCATAACGTGCTAGTTCAACCACAAACCAAAGAGAGCATACTAAGATATCTTAACCACTTGAATCTCTTAATTTACTATTTACCCAACTTAAAAGATAATCCAAAATGATATAAGCCGTGTTACAAAAATTTGTGCCACCTTCTAGGAGTTCTAACAAATATATATTTACAAAATGTACTTTTCGACTTCCTTGTGATCTTGATCAGTCTCCCAGACTTGGCTAAAACCAGCTTACCCTGAAATGTATCAAGGTGAGCCATTAGAAAGGTAGCCATAACGATTAATTAGAATTAATTGAAGTACATAGAAACATAATATTTCACTCTCAAAACCTCCTCAATTATGCCCATAATCTACCAAAACCGAGACTACCCACCAAATGGATAGTAGATATTTACATAATTGTCATGCTTTCCATTCATCACAATGATAAAGTATTAACTCAAGAATGGATATCACACCAACTTCATAACATGGAATACTTCCAAAGAAGGTTCACAATACTAACTTTTATCCTAAGAAGAAGATATTAAAACATGGCAAGAAAACAATACACTTAATGTCATAACAAGTTACAATTGTCACATTTTAAATACTTAGCCTTGATCAACAAGTGGTCTAGATACTCGAGTCCACCATCCATTTATCACCAAATAAGGGTACTAAAGTACCAAAGAATTTCTCAGCCGGCATTAAACGAGGGTACTAAAGTACCAATAATTTTTCTCGATTATTACAAGAAATGGACTGTAGTCCAGTACCGTAGTCCACCCTATCATGAGCTCAATGGATCCTACGGCATACCAATTGTATCTAAGACCGACTCAAATCAAGGCTTTTAAATACATCTTATTATATCAATTATAGAGCGAATTGTAACCACTTAATCAATCATTAAATCATCAAGGCTATATCCATAGTGTTTCAAGAACATAACTAAGATCCTTTCAAGCATAAGTAATCATGTCTCGACATACATACCTCAATGCACTGACCAAAATTTAAGCCAGCATTTGCAAGCATAAGCATTTCAAGCATCAAATGAGTAATCAAATAAATTTAAAGATGTTCGGTAGCCATAAGCTTGAACCGAAACTATAAATCGCACTCATAGATAATTTTGCACTATTTTGTTCCCAGATCACAATTCCTCTACGATTCTCCTCCAGATGATCTACCTTAGTTCCCTCTTCAACTAGACCCTCTTGCTCTAACAATTTACAATAAATGATTTGGAAACTTTAGAATCAAACTCTCACCATATCATAAGCAAGATTTCCCCCGAAACAACCCTGATTTCATAACAAGCAATAAAACAGTCCTCCAACAGTTTTTAAGGTTCAAAAACATTTCCGGTTACATTTATACAATCACAAATCAGTTCTTTTAATCACCACACAGCAATACATACATTCAAACAGCCTCCTAAAACTCTAATCAATAAAAATCTGCTCCAAAATCCTTTTAGCACAATTTTAACTTAAAAACAGTCCATAATTATTCAATTATAAATCTCTCCAGATTTCACATGTCTTCTTTTCAATTTCAAACAATACCTAACCTTACCAACAGCCTTTATTCCTTTATAATTTACTTCTAATAAAACACGTATGTATAACAAAATTTTCCCTATTTTTATTCTAATAAAACACATTTTCAACACCCTCAATTCTGCCCTAAAATCCCCTCTTTATTCGAATCCATAAAACAGTCCAAGTTTCAAACCTATACTAAAATTTATGATCACAATTTGAAAGCAAGCAAAAATCATTTTGTCAACAAAGTTATATCTATATTATTCATGTAATTTATTCGTATATCTAGCTCCTAATAATTCAATTTCATCTCTAACAATCAAGCTATTTCAATTATCACGAAAATACTTCATTAAAAACAAGATCTAACACATGTATTATGTGAAATTGCTGGAACATCTCTTATCATGCATTCAATTCATAATTTCCTTCTCAATCTAAACATATAGCCTACTAAATCAAGGGAGAAAAATATTTGGTTACCTTACTAATTGTTTACCTTCGATCCATTCAAAAGAAACTTGAAGATGAACATCAAAATTCAACTCTTTCTCTCTCCCTCTAGCTCAATCGGTTATGGAAGCTTTGGAATGAAAGAAGATGATGGAAATGTTTTCCTTATCTACGGTCAAGAGGGATTGACGGAACCATCTCCTTCCCACATAGCTTATTTCATAAATAGCCAAGTGTCCATATCCTTGTTTTCTTTAGGATTTTAGATGCAAACCACGCACCTTAGAATATAATCTATCGAGTCCTTTGATTTTGACCTACACAAGCCTCTCTTTATTGAATCTAGTCCTATGCATTTTTTTAGCAACTTTAATTTTTTTAATTCAATTGTTTAGAATCATGATAACTATTCTAAGTTACTAGTTTGGGCATTACAATTCCCTCCCCCTTAATAGAAATTCGTCCCCGAATTTACCTGAAGGAAAAAGATGAGGGTACTGATTTTTCATAGTTGCTTCGGGTTCCCAAGTGGCTTCTTCAACTTTGTGATTTCTCCATATAACTTTAACAAGGGGAACAAACTTATTATGAAACCTCCTAATTTCTCGATCTAGGATTTGAATCGACTCTTCATCATAGGATAAATCTTGATTAAGTTCGACTTCATTAGGTTCAAGAATGTGAGAAGGATCATATCGGTATTTGCAAAGCATAGAAACGTGAAATACATTGTGGATCTTATTGAACTCATCAGGGAGATTCAAGCGATAAGATACAGGGCCAATCTTCTCTCTAACTTTGAATGGCCCAATGAAACTAGGAACATAGAGGAGTTTTCCTTTCTTCCTGAGTCTGAACACTATCTTCCAAGGAGATACTTTCAAAAACACTTGGTCTCCTACATTGTATTGTATATCCCCCCTCTTAAGATCGGCATACGCTTTTTGTCTATCAAAAGCTTCCTTTAGCCTTTTGTGGATGACTTGAATTTGGTTTTTGGTTTGCCTAAGAAGATCAGGCCCTAAGGCTCTATTTTCACCCAATTCTGACCAACATAGAGGAGTTCTACACTCCCTTCCATATAATGCTTCAAAATGTGCCATCTAGATCGATGTTTGATAGCTATTGTTATCAGAGAATTCTGCTTTCGAGAAGGATTTCTCCTAATTTTTCCTGAAATCAATAATACAAGCCTGAAGCATATCTACAAGAATTTGTATCACTCTTTCGATCTAGCCATCTGATTGAGAATGAAAGGTTGTGCTGAGGTTTGTCTTGGTTCCCAAAGCTTTTTGCAAGGAATTCCAGAATCTAGAGGTGAATCGAGAATCTTGGATGGATATTATAGAAGCAGGAACACCATGTAAGCGCAATTGTTCTCAAATATACAATTCGACTAATTAATTCAAGCTCATACTCATTCTAACAGGTACAAAGTGAGCCGATTTAAAAAATCTATCAACTATTACCCAAATTGCATCATTTTTCCTTGGTGACAGAGGCAGCCCACTCACAAAATCTATGGTTATACAGTATCATTTTCACTACGGTAGTTCAATAGGTTGCAAGAGCCTCGTAGGGACTTGATGCTACGCTTTCACCTTCTGACTGACCAAACATTTAGATACAAAATTTGTAATAGCAGATTTCATCCCTAGCCACCAATATAACTCCTTCAGGTCTTTATACATCTTAACCGATCCATGATGAATCGAAAAAGGTCTATTGTGAGCTTCTTGTAATATTTCTCTTCTTAGATCTGGGTCATTGGGTACACAAACTCTATCTCGAAAGTAGAGTAGACCATTCGATTTCAAGGCAAAATCTGAATCGGTTTCAACTTCAAGCTTGCACGCTATATCTTGTAATTCCGAATCAGATTGTTGAAGAAGTTGAATCATTGAGGTTAGATCATACTGAATTCAAAATTCAGCTAGAAGCCTTTGATTCTTGTGTAAACAAAAGTGTGTATTAATTGTGGCAGAGACTACAAATTAAGAAAGCACATTTAGAAGGCTCAATTTAATAATTCGGGTGGAAATAATAACTATATAATTTGCCCAGACTCTTACCATTAGAATGTTGGCGACTGAGTGCGTCAACCACTACATTAGCCCTCCCCGGATGATAATCTATAACTAGATCATAATCCTTGAGTAACTCAATCCATCTTCTTTGTCTGAGATTTAACTTCTTTTGGGCTAGGAGATACTTCAGGCTTTTATGATCTATGTAAAGGTAACATTTATCTTCATACAAGTAGTGTCTCTAAAATTTCAAAGTAAAGATGATCGCAGCTAGTTCGAGATCATGCATCGGATAGTTCAACTCGTGGGATTTCAATTGCTGAGAACCATAGGCTACAACTTTGCTCTCTTGCATGAGAACACATCCTAATCCCAAATGGGACACATCACTAAAAACCGTGAATTCTTTTCCCGGTTCAGGTTGTGTTAAGACTAGAGCTCGAGTGAGCAATTCCTTCAACTGATCAAAGCTTCGTTGTTGATCCTCAGACAAAATAAATGACACATATTTTCAGAGAAGTTTGGTTAAAGGGGCAGCTAGAATGAAGAACCCTTTCACAAACCATCGGTAGTAACCAACCAAGCCTCAAAAGCTTCTGACTTCATTGATATTCTTCGGGGATCACCACTCAAATACATAATGATTTTTCTTTGGAACTATAACCCCCTTGACTCGGTCTAGTTGCAAGACCGAATCGAGCGTGCCACACCGGGAATATTGAAGTAAAACCCGAAAGTTCCACTTCAATAAACAACCTTTTTTCTCTTATTTGATCTTTCTAGATGCAACATTAATAACCTAAGTGTACATACTGACAGCGGATGAAAAATACAACTCGATCGGACATCGATTTGACATCTAATTGTCATGTTTAGCATTTAGGAACCAATTTGTAAAACTTGCAAAATTTAGGGACCAATTGTGAAATTAAAGTTACAAATAGTCAATTAGTCAAGTTTCATTCTATCATATCAAATTTCAGCTCCTTTCGATTACCCAAACTCATTTAATTGAACATTTGAATATCTAGTGACCGAAACGTAAGAAAACAGAACTTCAGACAGCTTCAATTAAACAACTTAATGGTCAAGTTTATCGATACACTTGTGCCCGTACCGATACGCCAATACCTCGTAAAAATCTCAAACTTCCAGCAGCACGAAAGGGTATCGATATGGTCTCGTGTACCGATACGGTTCTCCATTTTGCGCTATGACCGTATCAATACGGTTTACACTGTACTGATATGGTATGCCTGGTTTGGCTTTAATGTACCGATACGGAAGCCCGCGTATCGATACGCCTGGGCCTGTTATGACACAAATTGGTGATTAAACACAGCACAAAGATAACCAAACTATTCTAATATGCTTCCTAGACAACCACAACATATTCAAGGCTCAAACCCCTATTAAAAGCATTAGATACACAAACAAGGCATGCTCACATTTCAAAAGGGGAAATCTATTGACATGTATCCTATTGCCAAGCCAAGTTAAACATAAAAAACCAAACCAAAGCTCAAACCACACTTTAAACGCCATTTACAAAACCAAAAAGGCATTACACGCTTGCCACAATCAGGGAGTTCACAAGATACACTCCCAAAGCATTAAGGTATCCACCCATTGCCAAACTTATTACTATTGAAGGGTTAAAACCATACTTGAACTTTGAGCAATTCTTGAACCTCTTCATTTGCTTTCTTGGAGCCCGAACAATCTACTTTTTCTGTATTATTAAGAAAATAGAGTGTAAGCAATATGCTTAGTGAGGGATGCTCAAAACAAAACCGTAAACAATGCCTTTGAAAAATCTTTTTCCTCAATAAACCGTTTTCCATCGTGCTCAACAAAGGTTCATGCTTTAAAACTCTCTAAAGCAAAACATTTAACTTTTAACACATGTATCATTAAGGTTCATGCATTAACCAATACAAATCTCAAGCTAGCTTTTCAAAACATAACATTTCCACCATGCTCAAAAGTAGAATCTCATGTATAAAGCTTTTTATACAAAAAACATTGAAATCAATGATACATGTAATCTTTTACATTGGCACTCAAGTGACCCGGGATGGCGACGTCCCGATCACACACATAAGAGGGCTACGTCCCAATAACATGTGAGAGGGCTACGTCCTAACGCATTGGATATGCGGATTTATCTCATGGTGTTGATGCGCACCATAGATAGGCAGAACACATGGTGTTGCTTTGCACCCAGGTTCACAAGGTGTTGCTTCGCACTTTAAATGCCCGTAAGGTGTTGCTGCGCATCATGGAGGTGGCTCACGCACGATTTTGCTACATATTATAGTTCACTCTTATCCTATTGGTCGACCAATTATGTCTAATTATTAAAGGCTCCGTCACTTGCTAATATACACTTTAAAACCATTATAACCTACTGTTTTTCAATGCATCAACATAAACCATAGCATATCCCATTTTAAAACCAAATCAATGCATAGCATTTTTCTCATCAAGATGCAACCTTTTGAAAACCATAAATCAATCTCATGGGATAACATAACTCATTTCACAATTCATAAAAACATGCATAATAGTAGGTAACAAATTTATCTTCAAACATGAGCATGATTTATCAAAATAATGGAAAAAGCTGAGAATCGAGTATGAATTCCATCATACTTACTTCTGAGTTTAAACCATCGTTTCAAGCCTAATTTAAAATCAAAATCACTTTCAAACCTTTTTGAAAAGCTTTAAAACCAATTCCACTCATCAACTGCACCTCGCTTGCCTTGCCGAGGCGAAATCAAGCTTCTGGATCAACTGCAACTCCTTCTGAAGCTATCAGATCATCATTTCCTGCTTCTAACCAAAGCAAAACAGAGGATTAATGCATTTCTTTACATCAAAATCCCCAACACACATTACAGCACTTTCCTCCCACAACAACCAAGCTTTCACCTAACGAAAACAACCAAAATCATCGGCGAAACATTACTAACTAACTTCCAACTACCACCCAGCAAGATTAACACTAAAACAACTTCAATTTAGATCCGAAAACATCTCTTGAACACCAAAGAACCACTAGCAACCAATTAACCCCATAAACAAGCCACAAACCCAAAAATATCAACATCAAAACTTAGCAATTCACCAAGTTTCGAGATTCTATTGTTGAAATCACTTAAATCAACATAACAACACATCATAATCATAGTATTAACTCATTATAAACCCAACAACTCAGATCCGAAACAAAGATCCACCAATTAAAGCAATTAAACCTTAATTAAATCATCTTTTCATAATTATACCATCAAAACCTGTTAGAAAATATTCATAAAAGACCAAGAACTTGGGAATTTCATTAAAGAACCTTTCATTAGAGGAGTAGAACGAAACCTTACCTCTAATGATGCTTTTCCCTCAATTGCAATGATTTTTCATGAGAAAACAAAGATAAAATCATAAGGCTTTAATAAGAAATCAATAGGAAATCTTTTGATATTAAAAGAATGAATTAAATCAAAGGTTTACCTTAAATCTTTGAAGAAAATCTGATGTTTGGCTGGAGAGAAAAGTGAGAGGGAAATAGTTGAGAGAAAAGTTTGTTACGTGAAATATGTTTTAAGAAATAATGACTAATTAATTCTCTCCAACTTGTTTTGTTTACTAAACTAATTTAAAAATGGTCAATTAAGTGGGAAAAGTCTGAATGAGACTCTTGGTCAAAGCTCCCTAAAGATTCTAAGTCCTGATCTTTTATAATTTAATTACAAAAAATAGTTTTGCACATTTCACATTTTGGACACTAGTTCCAAAATGTCAAACCTCCAAATTACCTTTTTCAAAATTGATTCCACCAAAATCATTTATATATTAAGTAAGGATTTTAAAACTTTTTTCCATAATTAATTTCGTTCAAAAACCATTTAAACTGTATTATTCCCGAAACTAGTCTGAATCGGCAAAATGGTTCGAACGAAACACCCAACCTAACCCGGCTAACTCCTAGGCCCAAAATCGGGCCATTACAACTCTACCCTACTTAAGAAATTTCATCATTGTAATTTTAACTGATAGGAAAAAAAATAAGGAAACTACTTCTTCATGTTATCCTTTCTTTCCCACATAGCTTCCTCGACACCTCGTTTTCTCCACAACACTTTAACTAGCTCAATGGCCTTTCCATGAAGCACTTTACTGTCCACATCTAAGATTTTGACCGGTTCCTTACCATAGGTCAAATATGGATTAAACTCAATCTCCTCAAAAGGCATAACATGCAACGAATCCGACTGATACATTTGAAGCATGGATACATAGAAAATATCATGTATCTTTTCCAACTCAGGTGGCAACCTCAACCCATAAGCAACAGAACCAACACGTTCCAACACCTCATATGGTCCAATAAACCTTGGACTTAATTTGCCTTTCCGACCAAACCTTATCACCTTCTTCCAAGGCGAAACCTTCAAAAACACTTTATCACCCACTCTATACTCAATCTCCTTACGCTTCAAATCCGTGTAAGACTTTTGCCGATCCTAAGCCTCTCTCAAACGATCACAAATGATCTTCACCTTCTCTGTTGTTCCCTTATGCAAATCCGGCAAGGAAACCAACTTTTGCCCCGCTTCCGCCCAACACAAAGGCGTTCTACACTTCCTTCCATACAAAGCCTCATAAGTTACCATCTGTATACTAGCCTGATAACTGTTATTATAAGCAAACTCCACCAAACGCAACTGTTTCTCCCAAAAACCTTGAAACTCGATAACACAACAACGAAACGTATCTTTCAACACTTGGATAACTCGCTCAGACTGTCCATTCGTCTAAGGATGATAACATGTACTAAAACTCATTTGTGTACCTAAGGCTCGATGCAAACATTCCCAAAACCTCACCCTAAACCTCAGATCCCTATCTGACACGATGGACTTAGGTACACCATGCAAACGCACAATCTCAGCGATATACAAATCCGGCAACCTATCCAAGGTATACGTCATATGCACCGGAACAAAATGCACAAACTTCATCAAGCGGTCCACAATCACCCAAATGGAGTTCTTCTTTGACGGAGTCAAAGGCAAACCGAACACAAAATCCATGGTGATTCTCTCCTATTTCCACTCCGGTATCCTCAACGGTTGCAACAACCCAGATGGAAATTGATGTTTTGCTTTTACCCTTTGACAAACCATACACTTATTCGCAATCTCCGCAACATCCCTTTTTAACCCAACCCAAAAGTACTCATCTTTCAACCCACGATACATCTTGGTGCCATCGGGATGTATAGCAAAAGGACTACTGTGAGCCTTTGTCAAAATAGTGCACCTTAATTCAACATCTTCTGCCACAACTATTCGACCTTTAAAGCATAAAGCACCATCATCATTAAAGCAAAACTCCGTTGGATTACCTTCCACAATTTTCGTAACATGCGGTACCAACAAATCATCAAGCAACTGCTTCTCTATAATCAACGGGATCAGGGAAGGCTTCATTTGTAACTCAGCCACAACCCACCATCTCGCGATACACTCAATTGCGCAAACATGGCCCTCAACTCCACATCCACTTTCCTACTCAAAGTATCGGCCACCACATTAGCCTTTCTCGAATGATACTCGATCGATATATCATAATCCTTAAGCAATTCCAACCACCTTCGTTGACTAAGATTAAACTTCTTCTGCGACATTAAATATTTCAAGCTTTTATGATCCGTATACACCACACACTTCTCACCATAAAGGTAATGTCTCCAAATCTTTAGCACAAACACCACCGTAGCCAACTCAATGTCATGAGTAGGATAACTGCACTCGTACACCTTCAACTTTCTCGATACATAAGCTACCACTCTACCATCCTGCATCAACACACACCCTAATCCCACATAGGATGCATCGCTATAAATCACAAACTCTTTTCCTGACTCGGGTAGAATCAAGATTGGAGCTCGTGTCAAACCTTTTTTCAACTTCTCAAAAGCTTGTTGCCTTGCCTTTGACCACTCAAACTTAACATCTTTTTGCAACAACTTTGTTAACAGGGCAGCAACCTTACAGAAACCATCTACGAAATGATGATAATATCCAGCTAAACCTAAGAAACTGCGTACTTCTGTCACCAACTTAGGTTGCTTCCAACTCACAACCGCTTCAATTTTCTAAGGATCCACACGAATCCTTTTTAGCTGAAATAACATGACCAAGGAACATGAATTCCTTAATCCAAAACTTACATTTACTTAGATTAGCATAAAGATGATTGTCAAACCAAGTCAACAAAACAACCCGCAAATGCCTATCGTGATCCTCCTCAGTACGAGAGTACACAAGGATGTCATCAATAAGCACTACCACAAACTGATCTAGGAACTCATGGAACACTCTATTCATCATATCCATGAAAGCTGCAGGTGCATTCATCAGTCCAAAAGGCATCACCAAGAATTCATAATGCCCACAGTAGGTGCGAAATGCTGTCTTCGGTATATCTTTATCCTTCACTTTCAACTAGCAATATCTCGATCTCAAATCTATTTTGGAAAACACCGTAGCACCACATAACTAATCAAATAGGTTGTCAATTCAAGGAAAGGGATACTTGTTCTTTATCGTCAACTTGTTTAGTTGCCGATAATCGATGCACATTCTCATTGTGACATCTTTCTTCTTCACAAACAACATCGGAGCTCCCCAAGGCGACACACTAGGCCGAATGAACCCATGGTCTAGCAACTCCTGAAGTTCTGTATTCAACTCCTTTAACTGCTTGGGTGCCATGCGATACGGAGCAATGGACACCTGAGCCGTATCTGTATACGTCTCAATACATAACTCTACCTCCCTAACCGGCGGCAAACCAGACAACTTTTTCGCAAACACCCCCGGAAAATCACAAATTGTCAGAATATCCTGAGGACGTGCCTCCTTCATATTCAGATTCATAACATACGCCAAATATGCATGACATCCTCCTTTTAACAACTTTTGCGCTTCCATCACCGAAACAACATTGGACAAGTACTTTACAGTCTCGCCTACCACCACAACTTCATAATCATCAGCCAGCTTTAATGATACACGCTTGTTCTCATAATCTACCATAGCCCTACGCTCAGTCAACCAATCCATCCCATGTATAACATCAAAACCATAGAATGGTAAATCCATCATGACCACAACAAACACATGCCCTCGAACCATCAACGGACACCTCCTACACAATTTCCTGACCATAACCGTCTCGCCAAAAGAACACGTCACTTGTATACCCACATCTAGATACTCAAACGGTATATCAAGCAATTGTGCATACTCGTGCAAGATGTATGAATGCATGGAACCAGAATCAATCAAAGAAAGTAATGACAAGGATTGCAAAGTGAAAGTACCTGTGATCACATATGTGTCATTCTTTCCCTCGCGATGTGCATACACCTTAGCCGGTCCACCTCCCTCAGGATGAACTACCACAACATGAGCCACATTCCTCTAACCATTCTCCCCACGCTGGAAATTTCCTCGACCGTGCCCATGGCCCCTCTGAGGCTCGACAGCACGCATCGGTGCCTGCCTAGCTAACTGAGGACAATAACGCCTCATGTGGCCTTGCAAACCACAACCCGAACAACCATCCCGACTACCCCCAACACTCTCCAGAATGTCACCGCCCACAACGGCCACACTCAGGTACACGAACCACTGCATTTTGGCCTTGATGTCTGCGTCCCAAATAACCACCACCATACCTCTGATCTGAATAGAACCCCCTATCACGCTGCCTCTTACTACGATCTCTACCACCATCAAACTTAGCAACTCTCTTACTGTACTAGATTTCCCTAGGTGAATAGACAAACCCAAGCTCTCCTAAATGTCCTAGGCGCGAGTGACTAAGACATCAAAATCTGTATACTCGGAGGCCAACATATAAGTCTTCACTTCCTTCACCAAACCATAACGGAAGCGATCACACCTCTTCTGCTCATCAGGAACCAGTTTAGGGGCATACTGGCTCAACCTGACGAGCTGAACCTCGTACTTCGAAATAGACATGTTACCTTGCACCAAAGCCATGAACTCTCAGTTTTTCTCATCTTGATAGCGAGCACCAAGATATTTCCTTCAGAAAGCAACTCCAAAGAACTCCCATGTCACCTCCCCAGGTTCTATCCCAGTGATAGTGGTAGTCCACCATGAATAAGCATCACCCTGAAGCAATGATACTATACAACCAAACTTACGCACATCCGTGCACCCTATCTGTCCAAGAATCCTCTGAGTACTCTCAAACCATGCCTCGAAATCCTCTAGACACAAACCTCTAAACTCGGTACCTCCCAAGCTACGTAAGTGCTCCAAAGGCAAACCAGGATTAGCCCTAGGTTATGGCACAACTGCATGCATACCCGCCACTACAGCCTGAAATGCTCCCGCAATGGCCTAAATCAACGGTGTCATGTCACCCATAGCCTGACCCTGGGCTCCCGAAGGTCTAGAACCTCCCGCACCAACTCCATATCTAACTCCATCACCACTTGGAGGAGGAGGAATGGGCGGTATATCCTCATTATGCCCTTCTACCACCACATTACGCACATTCACCCTTTGCTCTTGTCTCGGTCCCATTATAAAAACAAAATGAATCTCTAGCATATAAAATGCAATAATGAAAACAGTTAGGCTAACAAGAAGCAAGGGTTCAGAACGCCCAATTCTTTAAAAACAAATCTCTTTACATCAATTGGAACAATGGCAATGCATACCCCAACGCCTAACCCCAAATCATCACATAACAGACAACATGCTATCAAACACCGTACATCTTAAACATCAAGAAATCAACCATCGTACCTCCTAATTTTTTTATAAACCTGGCTCTGATACCAACAAATATAACCCCCTTGACCCGGTCTAGTCGTAAGTTTGAATCGAGCGAGTCACACAAGGAATATTAAAGTAAAACCCAAAAGTTCCACTTCAATAAACAACCATTTTTTATCTTATTTTATCTTTCTAGATGCAACATTATTGACCTAAGTGTACATACTGACATCGGACGAAAAATACAACTCAATCAGACATCGATTTGACATCTAATCGTCCTGTTTACCTTTTAAGGACCAATTTGTATAACTTACAAAATTTAGGGACCAGTTGTGAAATTAAAGTTACTGATAGTCATTTAGTCAAGTTTCATGCTTTCATATCAAATTTTATCTCCTTTCGATTACCCGAACTCATTTAATTGAACATTCGAATATCTAGTGACCTAAACATAAGAAAATAGAACTTCAATTAACCAACTTAATAGTCAAGTGTATCGATACACTTGTACCCGTACCGATACGTCAATACCTCATCAAAATCTCAAATTTCCAATAGCACAAAAGGGTATCGATACAGTCCTGTGTACCAATACAGTTCTCTATTTTACCCTCTGACCGTATCGATACGATTTACCCTATACCGATACAGTATGCCTAGTTTGGCTTTATTGTACAGATACGGTAGCCCGCGTATCGATACGCTTGGGCTGCTATGCCACAAATTTTTGATTAAACACACCACAAAGATAACCAAACTATTCTAACATGCTTCCTAGACAACCACAACATATTCAAAGCTCAAACCCTATCAGAAGCATTAGATACACCAACAAGGCATGCTCACATTTCAAAAGGGGAAATCTATAGGCATGCATCATATTGCCAAGCCAAGTTAAACATCAAAAACCAAACCAAAGCTCAAACCTCACTTTAGAGGCCATTTACAAAACCAAAAAGGCATTGCACACTTGCCACAAACCAGGGAGTTCACAACATAAACTCCCAAAGCATTAAGGTATCCACCCATTGCCAAACTTATTACCATTGAAGGGTTAAAACCATGCTTGAACTTTGAGCAATTCTTGAACCTCTTCACTTGCTTTCTTGGAGCCCGAATAATCTACTTTTCTACATTGTTAAGAAAATAGAGGGTAAGCAATATGCTTAATGAGGGATGCTCAAAACAAAACCGTAAACAATGCTTTTGAAAAACCTTTTTCCTCAACAAACTATTTTCCATCATGCTCAACAAAGGCTCGTGCTTTAAAACTCTCTAAAGCAAAAAAATTAACTTTTAACACATGTATCATTAAGGCTTATGCATTAACCAATGCAATCTCAAGCTAGTTTTTCAAAACATATCATTGCCACCATGCTCAAAAGTAGAATCTCATGTATAAACCTCTTTATACAAAAACCATTTAAATAAATGATACATGTAATCTTTTACATTGGCACTCAAGTGACCTGGGATGGCTACATCCTGATCAAACACATGAGAAGGCTACGTCCCGATAGCACATGGGAGGGCTACGTCCCAATGCATCGGATATGCAAATACATCTCATGGTGCTGCTGCGCACCATAGATCGGCAAAACACATGGTGTTGCTTCGCACCAAGGTTCACAAGGTGTTGCTTCGTACCTTAAATGCTCGTAAGGTGTTGGTCTTCACCCTATGATGACTCACATGATGTTGCTGCACATCATGGAGGTGGCTCATGCACGCGCGATTTTGCTACATATTATAGTGCACTTTCATCCTATTGGTCGACCAAATATATCCGATTATTAAAGGCTCTGTCACTTGTCAATATACAATTTAAAACCATGTTAACCTACTATTTTTCAATGCATCAATATAAACCGTAGCATATCACATTTTAAAACCAAATCAATGCATAGATTTTTTCTCATCAAGATGCAACCTCTTGAAAACCATAATTTAATCTCATGGGATAACATAAATCATTTCACAATTCATAAAAACATGCATAACAATAGGTAACAAATCCATCTTCAAACATGAGCATGATTTATCAAAACAATGGAAAAAGTCAAGAACCGAAAAAGAATTCGACCATACTTACTTTCGAATTTAAACTAGTGTTGCAAGCCTAATTTAAACTTCCCAAAATCACTTTCAAACCTTTTTGAAAGGCTTTAAAACCAGTTCACTACGAACTACACCTCGCTTGCCTTACCGAGGTGAAATCAAGCTTCGGGATCAACCGCAACTCCTTCTGAAGCTATCGGATTAGCATCCCCTGCTTCTAACCAAAGCAAAATAGAGGACTAATGCATTTCTTTACATCAAAATCCCCAACAACACTCAACAGTACTTTCCTCCCACAACAACCAAACTTTCGCCTAACGAAGACAACCAAAATCATCGATGAAACCTTACTAACTAACTTCCAACTACCACCCAGCAAGATTAACACTAAAACAACATAAATTTACATCAAAAAGCATCTCTTCAACATCAAAGAACCACTAGCAACCAATTAACCTCATAAACAATCCACAAACCCAGAGATATCAACATCAAAACTTAGCAATTCACCTAGTTTCGGGATTCTATTGTTAAAATCACTTAAATAAAAATAACAACACATCATAATCATAGTATCAACTCATTATAAACCTAGAAAATCATATCTGAAACAAAGATCCACCAATTAAAGTAACCTCAATTAAATCATCTTTCCATAATTATACCATCAAAACCCATTAGAAAACGTTCATAAAAGACCAATAACTTGGGAATTTCTTTAAAGAACCTTTCATTAGAGGAGTATAATGAAACCTTATCTCTAATGATGATTTTCCCCCAATTGCAATGATTTTTCATGAGAAACCAAAGATAAAATCATAAGGCTTTAATAAGAAATCAATAGGAAATCTTTTGATGTTAAAAGAATGAATTAAATCAAAGGTTTACCTTAAATCTTTGAAGAAAATCTGATGTTTGGATGGAGAGAAAATTGAGAGGGAAATAGTTGATAGAAAAGTTAGTTACGTAAAATATGTTTTAAGAAATAATGACTAATTAATTATCTCCAACTTGTTTTGTTTATTAAACTAATTTAAAAATAGTCAATTAAGGGGAAAAAGTCTGAATGAGACTCTTGGACAAAGCTCCCTAAAGATTCCAAGTCCTGATCTTTTACAATTTAGTCACTAAAAACCGTTTTACATATTTCACATTTTGGTAGCTAGTTCCAAAATGTCAAACCTCTAAATTACCTTTTTCAAAATTGATTCCACCAAAATAACTTATATATTAATTAAGGATTTTAAAACATTTTTCCATAATTAATATTGTTCAAAAACCATTTAAACCGAATTATTCTTGAAACTAGTCTGAATCGCCGAAATGGTTCAAACGGAACACCCAGCCTAACCTGGCTAACTCCTAGGCCCAAAATTAGGGCATTACAGGAACAACCTTAATTCCTTTGGCATATATAACATGTCCAAGAAAAGATACCTTTGACAACCAAAATTCAGACTTGTTGAACTTAGCGTAGAGCTGCTTGTCTCTAAGAGTTTGTAGTACTATTTGAAGATCTTTTGAATGTTTGTTCTTATCCTTTGAGTAGACCAGAATGTCATCGATGAAAACTACTACAAACTTATTCAAATGAGGCTTAAAGACTCGATTCATAAGATCCATAAATGTGGCAGGAGCGTTAGTTAAGCCAAAAGGCATCACAAGAAATTCATAGTGACCATATCGAGTCCTGAAAGCAATCTTGGGTATGTCTCATTCTTTAACCTTCATTTCATAGTATCCAGATCGACGGTCGTTCTTGGAAATCACCGTAGCACCCTTTAGTTTATCAAACAAGTCTTCAATTCTCGGAAGTGGATACTTGTTATTAATAGTAAGCTGATTAAGTTGTCGGTAATCGATACATAACCTCATTGACCCGTCCTTTTTGACAAACAGCACCAGCGCTCCCCACAAAGATGAACTTGGTCGGATAAAACCCTTATCTTGTAGCTCTTGCAATTGTTTTCGGAGCTCCTTCAATTTGACTAGGGCCATATGATATGGGGTGATTGACACTAGATTGGTTCCGGGTTGAACCTCAATTTTGAATTCCACTTCTCAATTCGGTGGCAGTCCTGAGAGTTCCTCAAGAAAAACATAAGGGAGTTCAGAAACAATTAGAATTGAATTTATACTAAGTTTAGATTTATTACTTCCAACCATAGCAGCAAAAAGGATATTCGACTCCTTAGGTTTCTTTTTGATTAAAAGTATGGATTCTGTTCCTAAACTACATATAAAGAGTCTCCTTTTATAAAAGTCCACCCGGGTCTGATGCCTTCCTAATGAGTCTAATCCCAGAATCAAATCGAATTCACCAAAGGATAAAGCAAAAAGATCATCAGGAAATGGAATGCCCTGAATGTACAAAGGGCAATCCTTACATATTTAAATCAACATTTTCTCCTATAGGGTTCAAAACTACCAAGTCATTTTTAACAATTTCATGATTCAAATTAAACTTTTTAATCAAATGAAAGCAAATAAAGGAATGAGTTGAACCCGGGTCAAACAAGGCATACACATGATTGGTGTTTAATTCAATAGTACCTACTATTACATCAGGCACATCTTCATCTTCTCGGCCTAGAATGTGATATACCTGAGCAGGGGCCCGAGATTCTTGATGGGTAGAAGCAGGAACTTGAGCCTGATTTCTTCTTAAATTTCCTGACTGTGCATGCTTTGGTCTTTTTCCCGAGGTGATTGTGTGGGATTGAAATTGGAGGATACCCGAGCAGGAGCCTTGTTCAAACTCTGAGGACAGTCTTTGACAAAATGATCCAATCCCCCACATTGGAAACAAGCATTCGTTTGCTTCCCACACTGGCCCGTGTAATAATTTTGATAGAATTTGCAGATGCAGGATTGAGAATCTCTACTTGAATTCCCAAACTATTAACATATATCGTAGGTGCAGAAGATTTGATTCTATTTTGAGGCTTAGGCATGGAATTGCTTTTTGGAGGAGAGAAATGATTTGAGGAATTTCTTTCTTGGTTCTTTGGTTTCTTAGATGGCCATGAAGGATTATTTTTGTTCTGTTGTCTTTTATACTTTCTAGAGTAGTTCTCTTTTCTCTTTTTAGCAGCCTTCATTTTGGACTCAGTAGCAATCACCTGATTCACTAATTCCTGAAAATCAGAAATCCTGAGGGTCGTGAACATAGGACTTAGTTTATCATTAAGTCCGTCGATAAACATCCTGCATTTATCTTCCTCCTTCTTGATATATTCAGACCCATACTTACAATACTTGCAGAAGCCACTGACATATTGTTCTATGGGTCTGCCCCTTGCTTAGATACAATGAGCGTTTCCTACGCTCAGCTAGATACTGCTCGCTGATGTACTTCTTACAGAATTTTTCCTTGGTGACAATCGTAATTAACTATTTACACAACTTAAAAGATAATCCAAAATGATATAAGCCGTGTTACAAAAATTTGTGCCACCTTCTAGGAGTTCTAAGAAATATATATTTACAAAACATACTTTTCGACTTCCTTTTGATCTTGATTAGTCTCCCGGACTTGGCTAAAATCAGATTCCCTGAAATGTATCAAGGTGAGCCATTAGAAAGGCAGCCTTAACAATTAATTATAATTAATTGAAGTACATAGAAACATAATATTTCACTCTCAAAACCTACTCAATTATGCGTATAATCTATCAAATCCGAGACTACACACCAAATGGATAGTAGATATTCACATAATTGTCATGCTTTCCCTTCATCACAATGATAATGTATTATCCCAAGAATGGATATCACACTAATTTTATAACATGGAATACTTCCAAAGAAAGTTCACAATAGTAACTTTTATCCTAAGAAAAATAGATTAAAACATGGCAAGAAAACAATACACTTAATGTCATAACAAGTTACAAGTGTCACATTTTAAATACTTAGTCTTGGTCAACAACTAGTCTAGATACTCGAATCCACTATCCATTTATCACCAAACAAGGGTACTAAAGTACCAAAGAATTTCTCAGCCGACATTAAATAAGGGTACTAAAGTACCAATAATTTTTCTCAATTATTACAAGCAAGGGACTGTAGTCCACCCTATCATGAGCTCAAAGGATCCTATGGCATGTCAATTGTATCTAAGACTGACTCAAATTAAGGTTTTTATATAAATATTATTATATTAATTATAGAGTGAAGTGTAACCACTTAATCAATCATTAAATCATCAAGGCTATATCCATAGTGTTTCAAGAACATAACTAAGATCCTTTCAAGCATAAGTAATCATGTCTTGACATACATACCTCAATGCACTTGCCAAAATTTAAGCCAACATTTGCAAGCATAAACATTTAAAGCATCAAATGAATAATCAAATAAATTTAAATATGTTCGGGTATCCATAAGCTTAACCCAAAACTATAAATCACACTCACAGATAATCCGGCACTATTTTTGCTCTCGGATCACAATTCCTTTACGATTCTCCTCCGGACGATCTACCTTAGGTCCCGTTCAACCAGCCCCTCTTGCTCTAATAATTTACAAGAAATGATTTGGGAATTTTAGAATCAAATTCTCACCATATCATAAGCAAGATATCCCCCGAAACAACCCTAATTTCATAACAAGCAATAAAACAACCCTTGAACAGTTTTTAAGGTTCAAAGATAGTCCCGGTTACATTTATAGAATCACAAATCAGTTCTTTGAATCACCACACAACAATACATACATTCAAACAACCTACTAAAACTCTAATCAATAAAAATCTTCTCCAAAATCCTTTTATCAAAATTTAAACTTAAAAACAATCCATAACAGTTTTCTACAATTACAAATATGTCCAGATTTCACATATGCATTCTTTTCTATTTCAAGCAATACCTAACCTTACCAACAACCCTTATTCCTTTATAATTTACTTCTAAACTTGTATAACAAAAATTTCCCTATTTTTATTCTAATAAAACACATTTTCAACACCCTCAATCCTGCCCTAAAATCACCTATTTATTCGAATCCATAAAACAATCCAAGTTTCAAACCTATACTAAAATTTATGATCACAATTTGAAAGCAACCGAAAATCATTTTGTCAACAAAGTTATATCTATATTATTGATGTAATTTATTCGAATATCTAGCTCCTAAACAATCAAGTATTTCAATTATCACAAAAATACTTCATTAAAAACAAGATCAAACACATGTATTATGTGAAATTGCTAGAACATCTCTTATCATGCATTCAATTCACAGTTTCCTTCTCAATCTAAACATATAGCCTACTAAGTCAAGGGGGGAAATATTTGGTTACCTTACTGATTGTTTACCTTCGATCCATTCATAAGAAACTTGATGATGGACATCAAAATTCAACTTTCTCTCTCTCCCTCTAGCTCAATCAATTATGGAAGCTTTAGGATGGAAGAAGAAGATGGAAATGTTTTCCTCATCTATGGTTAAGAGGGATTGACCGAAACATCCCTTCCCACTTAACTTATTTCATTAGTAGCCAAGTGTCCATATCCTTGTTTTCTTTAGGATTTTACATGCAGACCACACACCTTAGAATATAATATACTGAGTCTTTTGATTTTGACAAACACAAGCCTCTCTTTATTCAATCTAGTCCTATGCATTTTTGTAGCAATTTTATTTTTTCTAATTCAACCGTTTAGAATCATGATAACTATTCTAAGTTACTAGTTGGGGCATTACATTGAGTGGGGTAAAATTAGGAAGCATGCCTCTAGTCTCATGATGATGTGTAATATGTCTCTTGTTGTTCATGTTTTCAGGAGCTCTTGGTATATTTTAATCCTTGGTTTAGTGGTGTAAATGTGTATACTTTTTAAGGCATGTTTGAGGTACCGATTGGGTGTAAAACTAGCAAAGTTGGACATTTTAAGTCTAGTGGTACTGATACTAGGTCATCATATCAGTACGGGTATGTGTTATTTTGGCCTAGTTTTTAGTACACGAATTGGTGTTTTGGCCAAACAAGCCCGTATACCGATACACAAGAAATTGTACTGGTACAACCCTTTAGAACGAAGCCAGGTATTGGTACGGTTGCCCAAGTACCGTCACGGTTGGCTGTTATCGCAATTGAAATGATGCTAAATTTTAGATTCTTTCTTTTTGGTCATTTTTCATATATGTGCAATTTTATCAGTTTGGTTGAGCATTTTAAGCTATAATTTGACAAGTTGACATATAACATGACTAATTAGGGCTTGGTAATTTTGGAACTAGGTAAGTCCTTATAATTTCATAGATTTGCTTTTTGTCCCTAAATTACTAATACGTGTATTGGATGTTAATTCGATGCCCGATTCAGTTAAGAATTTATCTGCTGCCAGCATGTTCACCCTAGGTTATAATGTTACATCTAGACAATATAAAAGGAAAAATAGACGTAATTCAAGTTAACTATTTACGGGTTTGTTTCGGTGAACCTAATGTACCACGCTCGATTCGGCTTGGCGTCCAGGCCAGATCAAGGGTGTTATATTTGGTTGTATCAGAGCCAGATTTTTTATTGTTCAGTGTTGTCATTGAATGCTGGTTTGATGTTTCATTAATTATATACATGTCTATGAGTGGCGCTGAAGATGATTGTTATATTGGGGTATAAATGGGGACACATTGCCTATTATCGTGGTTTTGAAATGATTTTTAAAGGTTGTCTTAGATTCTTCGTTGAATGCTAGCCTGACTTTATTGTGTTGTGATGTATGTCATCGGCTTTTGTATGTGTGGGTTTGCGACGTGAGACTCAATCTACTACGAATGCCAGAGATGGGCAGAATGTCGGGTATGGATTGGTTCCTCGCAATAATTTACCTCTTCCTTCACCTATTCCTCCAGCTCGAGAAGGGCCAGTTTTGGTGATATGACATTGTTTATTCAATCGATGATGGGAGCCTTTTAGGCAGCAATAGCTGGGGGTGCATGTTCAAGCACCAACGCCTACTATGGTCGTTAATCAGTAGTTACTGTTGGAGTGCCTACGTAACTTGGGAGGTGTAAAATTTAGTGTATTGAATCCTGAGGTGGCTGACAAGTGGCTAGAGAGTATTATTCATATTCTGGGTTAGATGAAATGTAACGATGCGAGTAAGTTGGGTTGTATTGTATCCTTGTTGCACGGTGACGTGTATCATTAGTGGGTAACAATAATTGTAGGAGTTCCCGATGCTGATGTGAAGTGGGATTTCTTTTTAATAGCTTTCAAGAGATAGTATCTCGGTCATCAATATCATGATTCTAGGAAGAGAGAGTTTATGTCATTGGTGCAAGGTGGCATGTCAGTATTTGAGTATGAGGTGATATTTGTTCGCCTGAGCCAATGTGCTCTTGAGCTTGTTCCAATTTATTGACAAATATGTCATAGGATCTGTTACAGACTTGTTAAGGACATCAAGACATATTTGTTGGCCGCAAATTATATGGATTTTAATGTATTGGCCAATAAGGATAAGAATATAGAGCAGTCCTTGGGTGGTTCAGTGCAAGTTGTGAATCTGAATTTGGGAAAGAGAATCACAGAATCTGGCTATGCCATGAGACAAAACAAGAGGTCACGTGATAAGTGATTCAAGCTGGCTCATAAGCGTGGTGGTGGCTGTAATCAGGGTGTACCTGTTGCTACCTACTGTGACCTTTGTGAAGATGCCATGCGTATGTATATTGGAGAACAACCAGATCTTTTTTAGAGTGTGGATCACCTGATCATCTAAAGCGCGATTGTCGCCTGTTGTGAGAGATGCACCGGCATAGGCTTCTGCTCCACCTACTAGAGGCCGAGGTCATGGCATGGGTAATTTTTAGAGGCGTGGGGATGGTCAGAGGACTTGGCTCATATAGTTGCGATGCGATCAGAGAATGGTAGGCCAGCTCGGATCTATGCTCATCGCGAGGGCCGTAATGACACTGATGCGATCGTTGTTACTTTTACCTTACAATATTTTTCATTATTTTCCTTAACTGATTCGGGGTCTGCTCATTCATATATTTTAAGTAAGCATGCGCATTTGTTAGACGTACCTATTGAAATCTTAAATGTTTGTATGTTAGTAACTAGTTCCCTTGGTGATACGATTAAGGTTAGAAGGTTGTATAGGATATGTCATTTGGTTGTTCAAGCCCATGTGTTTGCCGTAGATTTGATAGAGTTTCCATTTCATAGTTTTGATATTATTTTGGCTATAGATTGACTAAGGGAGCATAAAGTAGTTGTGGATTGTGAATCCAAAATGATTTATTTGAGGCTTGCCGATGATTACGAGGTTTTTGTGGTTGACAAGAATGTTATGTTCTTGCGTAATGTCATTTTGGCTACGAAAGCTGGGAAGTTGAAGCAATAAGGTTGTCAAGCTTATCTAGCCATTGTGATTAATCTAGAAATCAAACGAGTTCGAGTGCAGGACATTCAGATTGTGTGTGATTTTCCAAAGGTGTTTCTTGAAGAGCTTTCAGGTTTATCGTTGGATAGAGAGGTGGAATTCGGAATTGAGATGTACTCAGGTATGACTCCGGTGTCCATTGCTCCGTATCATATGGCACCAAAAGAGCTAAAAGAGTTAAAGATTCAACTTCAAAAGTTGTTGGATCGAGGGTTCATCTGAACTAGTGTTTCACCTGCGGTGTACCAACTCTTTTTTTTTGAAAAAGAATGACGAAACAATGCGTATGTACATTAATTACCGATAATTGAATAAGTTAACGGTTAAAAACAACTAATCGTTACCTGGGATAAATGAATTTTTTGATCAATTATGTGGGGCGTTAGTGTTTTCAAAGATTGATTTGAGGTCGAGGTATTATTAGTTAAATATTAAAGATATAGATGTGCCGAAGACTACTTTTCGCACGAGATATGGGTATTATGAATTTTTGGTGATGGCGTTTGGTTTGACAAATGCCCCGACTGTGATCATGGATATGATGTACAGGGTGTTTTGTGTGTATCTCAATTAGTTTGTGGTGGTGTTTATCGATGATGTTCTTGTGTACTCCTATACTAGAGTGGAACATGATCAGCATTTTCAGATTGAGTTACAAGCTTTGAAGGTTCATCAGTTGTATGCTAAGTCGAGTAAGTGTGAGTTTTGGCTTAGAGAAATAATGTTTCTTGGTCATGTGGTTTCGACTGAGGGTGTAACGCCTCGAAATCTAGCCTAATCAAAATTGGGATCTGGCGACCAGAAACCCTACATCAAAATTGTCTAAATTTATATTGATTTTGACCGCAAGGTCAAAGGTATCAATATGGGACTCCAATTGAGCCAAACCATTGTCTATGGGCCTTAATGAAAGTATTGAAAACCTCTTTAGTGGCTAAATTATAGAAATTGAAAGTTTGGAGGGTACAAGTATAAAGAATTAAGAGTTGAGGGACTAACCTTGCGCTTAGCCCCTCCTCAAGTACAAACCCCACACACATGGGACTATCTGAAGGGATTCCTTCACTTGAAGGAAAACTCCTAATTAAGAATATGAGTAAAGAAATGAAATATGATAGAAAACTTACTCGATTTCTAAAACAAGCAAGCACCTCTCCTTTCATCTTCATCATCTTTCAAGCAAGCACCTCTATTGTTGAGGGTTGAAAAGCTTGAGTTTTCTTTAGTTTATTGCTATCGAATCATTGCTATCGAACGGGAAAGCTAAATCCCCCAAACTATTATTGAAATCCATGGAGATGTTTAGTGTAATCTTAAACTAGAGTTTTGACTATCCATGGATAATTCATCGTTATTGTCTAAATTAAGCTTAGATGTCAATTTTGATATCGTAATATTGATTTTGATATCGTATTATTGATCCTAATAATTTCCCTATTGTTTTTCCTAGCTCAAGAAATCGATAAAGAGCATCCATCGTCTCCACCGAAAGCTAGGAATAAGGGGATTGCTATTTGAGAGCCGTAGGAGCTTCAGATTATCAAGGTGAGTGTAGTCGGAGTCTCGGGATTAGGCTACGTGCCTTTACCAATTCCATTCTCATCGTATATGGTATTGCTAACATCATTGGTAAGGAATATTGCATCGAACCACTCAAGTGGATTCCATTAGAAAGTTAAGGTAAGCCATTGCATTGAATATCGACCATTGATATTGTTGTAGTCACTGCCATCACTCATTGTCATTAAATTCGCCATCGATATAGCCATTGAATTATTGAAGCATTGAACATTGGACATAGAGCATAGTCATTGCTATTGTCATCGTCACTATTATTGTCATTGTATATTGATATCGATAAAGCTATTGCCATCGAACATTGTAAATGAAGCATCGACCATTGTTATTGTCATTGAGATAATTGAACATTGTCATTGTTATTGACATTGCTATTGAACATGGACATCAGAACATTGATCATTGGTAAGAGTGTTGAGCATAGCTATTTTTATTGAACATCGATTATTGATATTGCCACCATACCTTAGATTCAAAAGGACTTTGGATACAATTGGCATGCCATAGAATTCATGAGCTCAGTGTACGGGTGGACTACGGTCTTTGGGCTACGACATATATTGATTTGGCGAGGCGGAGGGATGTATTGTGATGTTAGTCATATTGGCTAGGTGGAGGGACTAGACCATTCATCGTTTTGGCAAGGTGTAGGAATTCGCGTATCCACTATTTCGAATTGATCCAAGGGTTATTGTTGAATTATGGACTTATTGCTATTGAACATGAACATTGCATTGATACTATTGATTCATTGCATTATTATTGTTAAAGTATGATTTCGGATGCATTTCATTGGTAAAGTGTTTAGTTGTGACTACCTGACTAGGCAATGTATGCCTAATGCATTTCATTTCATGCATTTTAGGTTAAGGATTTCACCATTGGAGATCAGAGAATCGACGTTGTTGACAAGTCACTACAAGCCCAAGTAATGTGTTTTGCTTCTACGAACTCCTAGAATGGTGGCAAAGTAGTTGAACTAGGCATTTATTACCCTCTCGGTATATGTATAATATGAATGACTTGTGGAAGTTACTATAGCTCTAAATGACCTTTTTGAAATTGTCTAAAAGAGGCTAAATATGCATATTTAGCACTAAAAGGTGAAAACCGAGTAAACAGACTTGAATAACCCTAAAATTTGGCATGCATGTAGAATTTACCATTGAAATATTGTTGGTAAAGTTTCATTGCATTTGGACATTGTTTGATAGGTCAAATGGAATAAAAACTAAAAGAAAATTGATATTACAGTGAAGGGCGTGCCGATACAGGTCAAGCTGTATCGATATGGCCTTGCATATTTGGCCTGAGAAAGCATGAGTTAACAATAGCATGTTTATACAGGCCTGGAGTGTATCGATACGAGTTTTGGCAGTAAGGTTTGGGAATCTAATTGGATCGATACGGTCTTAGGGTGTTTCGAAACAGTTAAACTCTAGTCAACCCGTATCGATATAGTCCTAGCTGTATTGAAACGGGCAGGTCAATGAAAATTAGAAGTGAATCTGATTATTTCCATATTGATATGGCATGATGGTGTATTGATACGGTATGACCGTTATTACAGATATAAGACCACATTTAGCAAGTCAAAGTTGGTCAACCCGTACCGATGCAGTCCCAGCTGTATCAAAACGGGACTTGACTGTTTCAATGGGTTCTAAATTATGTACACCCGTATCAGTACGGCCCCAAGGTGTATCGATATGATGGTAGTTAATTATGTTAAAAGACTTAAACTGTAGTTTTGCATTATTTACAAATTGGTCACTAAATGTTGTATGATCTAATTGAATAGGTAAATGTTATCAGAATAACACAAAAATTAACAAGATTATTGTTACTAAATTGAATTTCATTTTTGTATCGTTAATATAGAAAAGGACCTCTAAATTACTAGATTTATAGTTTAGTCCCTAAAACATGCATAAATTATAAATTGGTCCTATTTGGCGAATTATTGGTTCCCATTGGATAAATCGAGCTAATATTGATACTGGGTAATGATTGAAAGTTATAATAATGGTGAAGAGTTATGCATTACTGAGATTTTATCGCACCGATCATCATTTTGTTCACCTATAGCATTCTTTGATCCGGTTCCCAACCAGGCCAGGAAGGGGGTGTTACAGAGGGTATCCATGTTGATCCGCAAAATATTGAGGCTATTCTTAATTGGAAACAATCTAAGTTGGTATTCAAGGTTCGTAGTTTTCTTGGGTTAGCCGGGTATTATCGATGTTTTTTTGATGGGTTCTCTAGTATTACTGCTCCGTTGACGAGTTGGTGCAAAAGAAAGTTCCTTACGTATGGACAGAGAGTCAGCAACATAATTTTGAGAAGTTAAAGGAGGTTTTGACTCATGCTCCTATCTTGATTCAACCTGAGTCTAGTAAGGAGTTTGTAGTTTACATCGACGCGTCTTATGTTGGATTGGGTTGTGTGTTGATGCAAGTCGGAAAAGTGGTGGCTTATGCATTAAGACAGTTGAAAGTTCATGAGTGC
This sequence comes from Hibiscus mutabilis, assembly GCA_019671005.1. Taxonomy (NCBI): domain Eukaryota; kingdom Viridiplantae; phylum Streptophyta; class Magnoliopsida; order Malvales; family Malvaceae; genus Hibiscus; species Hibiscus mutabilis. Next base: position 40,601,176 of record CM033715.1, on the reverse strand, counting down.
AACTACTGACTCACGATCTAGAGCTTGCGGCAGTTCCGTTTGTGTTGAAAATCTAGAGACATTATCTTTATGGAGAAAAGTGTATTCTTTACACTGATTATAAGAGTTTGAAGTATTTGATGTCTCAAAAGGAGTTGAATCTTAGGTAACAAAGGTGGATTGAGTTGCTTAAAGATTATGACTTGTCAATAGAGTATCATCTTAGGAAGGCTAACGTGGTAGCATATGCATTTAGTTGTAAAGTTGTTGTTGAGCTTAGGGCGATGTTTTCGAGGTTGAGTTGAGACGAGAAGGTGGCTTGTTGGTTGAGTTGCAATTTAAGTCTACGTTGTCTTAAACGATTAAAGCAAGACAACCGTCTGATAATTATTTGGTACCGCATGTTAAGGATATTTCAGATGGTAATCCGAAGGATTTTCATTTTAATGGTGATGGGATTTTATGCTTTAAAGGTTGAATAGTCGTGCCGGAAGATTTAGAGTTGAGGCGCACTATCTTGACTGAGGCTCATTCTAGTCTTTTTTCTATGTATCCTCGTGGTACAAAGATGTATCAAGATTTGAAGGAATTGTATTTTTTGGTTGTCTTATACAAGGATGTGTCTGAGTTTGTTTCTCGTTGTATGGTGTGTCAGTGAGTTAAGGCTGAACATCAATTTCCTTCTCGGTTGTTGCAACCTGTTCAGATTCTAGAATGGAAGTGGGAAAGGATCACCATGGATTTTGTGACGGGTTTGCCTTAGAAATCGCCTAAAAAGGACTCGATATGGATTTTGTGACGGGTTTGCCTTCAGACAACTGTGGGTACAAGGCTTAATCTCAGTATATCTTATCATCCTCAAACAGATGGGTAGTCTGAACGTATTATTCAAATTTTAGAGGATATGTTAAAGTGTTATATAATTGAATTTCAACAGACATGGGAGAAGCAACTACCGTTGGTGGAGTTTTCTTACAATAATAGTTATCAGTCGATTATCTAGATGGATCTTTATGAAGCTCTTTATGGTTGTAGGTGTCGTACGCCTCTTTGTTGGGCTAAAACGGGCGAGAAGCATGTTGTGGGGCCTGATTTTCTTAAGGGTACAAATAAGAAAGTGAAACACATCTGTGAAAGACTTAGGGCGGCTTCGAGTCGGCAAAAGTCTTATGTGGATTTGAAGCGAAGAGAGACTGAGTTTTAAGTGGGTGATAAGGTGTTTTTAAAGGTTTCACCTTGGAAGAAGGTTATGATATTTGGGCGTAAGGGCAAGTTAAGCCCTAGGTTCATTGGACATTATGAGGTCACTGAGCGTGTTGGTCCAATTGGTATAGATTGAGATTACCGACCGATCTTGAAAAGGTACATGATATTTTCCATGTATTTATGCTTTGAAAGTATATATTGGATTCGTCGTATGTTGTGCTTGTTGAGGAGATAGAGTTATGTCTGGACTTGTCTTATGATGAGGAGCCTATAAAGGTGATGGATTCGAGCACTCATGTTCTTTTTGGGAAGACCATAGAGTTGGTTAAGATATTGTGGTGACATTGGGGAGTCGAGCAGGCCACATGGGAGACAATTGAGGACATGAAGAAACATTTCCTCATCTTTTTCCTTCAGGTAAATTTTAGGGACCAAATTTCTTAAGAGAGGGAAAATGAGTTTTGGGAAAATTGATTAATCGGGGAGGTTTGAGCGGGTTGGGTTTGACTCAGTCGAACATGATTAATCGGTAAAATGAGTTTTGGGAAATTTGATATTTTAGAAATACGAATTGAGATGATAAAAATTGGTTTGAGACACCAAAATTGTTTAATTATATTATCAAGTGTTTCGGCAGTTAATTTGGGATTTAATTAAATCATTTAAATTGACATTTTGATTTAGTGACTAAATTGTAAAGATTGCAAAACTATTTTTAAGTGAATAAAATGAAATTGGGCCAATACTAAGAATCCTTAGAGAGCTATTATTTCCTAATATTTATTATCAATAAATGAACACCTTAATTGAGTAAGGAATTTATGGTTAATTGGTTTCTAAATCATTTTCCTATTGTTTCTAATTTCCCTCATTTTCTCTCATTATTTTCCATCACTTTCCATTTCCACTTCCAAAGATGAATATCCAAAATTCATTTCTGATTTTAAATGGAGAAATCATCATTTGAATCTACTTTAGATTCCTAACAAAACTTCATAAGAATTTCTCAAATATTTCATCAATTTTACATGTTTGATTTCAAGGAAAATCTTACGTCAATTTTGGCAGGAGCTGCTTCAAAGGTGAATTTTGTTTTCCTCTTTTAAACTAAGGTTCTTTATTGACATTCCCTAGTAGTTGGAAAATATTGGATTGATTTTAACTTAGTTTTGTAATAGATTTCAAGAATTGATTTGTTAATGGAGATTTTCATGATTTGCTTAAAGATTTGTTTAAGTTGATGAAACCTCGAGATTTTGATTGGTTAATTTCATGTTTTGATAAGTTAATCATAATGTGAAATAAGATTATTGAAATAAATCATGAAACTATTTGATTGGTTAGTTTTTAGTGTTTTTTGGGGTTGTTATGAGTGTTTTTGAGTTGCTGGAGATATAAGGATATTTAAAAGGTGTTTTGGTTGTGTTTTGATGTGGATTCAATGTTAGAATCGTTGGTTTGAAGTTACGAGTTGGTGAAATGAGGATTGATGTTGGTTTTGGTAGTTTCAGCTATTTTTAGAAGGTTATTGTTAAGAATGAAGGGGATTGTTGTTTGGCAGTGAGTAGAATGCATAATGATGCATATTCCCTTTGGTTTTATGTTGTTAAACAGGGGACAGTCAAGGCAAGGTTGCCTAGTTGTGTACGTTGCATTTTGGAGGCTCTATTTGTGTTGGCGAGTGAAGCGAAGTGTATTGGTGAGTTTACAAATGCGTTAAAGCACTTTAAAGGTTTTATTGATGGATCATGGGGGTTTAGTTTTAGCCTAAAAAGCTTAACCAAGCTCAAGCTGGGATATTGATGAGATGTGAGCTTGTGGATTTATTGTTTTGGTTTTTAAACATGGTTTGATTTACTTATTGTAAATCCATCATTTTGGATTAATATGCAATGTTTATGAAAGTATATGGATTCCTATGAGCATTGAGATTTGTTCCTAGAAGGAATGTGTTGTTTTCCTTTGGCAATGTGGTTTGGCATCTGAAACGGTTTTGAGAAATGCATTGGAAATCAGTAAGTAAATGTATTTGAAAAAGATATATTGGCTATGTGACGTAAATGAGAAAGTATCAGATATAGTTGGCATGCCATAGGGTTTAAAGTGAACTATAATATAAAGTCGATCGCTCCACGATCTTGAGGTATAGCGGTATGGCTACTCGGGCTGATGATATTCTTCGATTTCTTACAACAGGGGTAAGCCTATTGTTGTGTGGTAGAGGTAAGTCTATAATGACAGGTAGGGGCAAGCCTATCTCAGGACGAAGTGAGATTAGGTGGATTTAAGTCCACCAGGGAACTTTGTATATCCGATGTGGTTAATTAACATTTTTTTTGAATGTAAGGATAGAGGTAAGTCTATCCAGGGTCACTATAGTTGCCAATATATGAGGTAAATGGGATATACGAAATGAGTTTTGATGCACATGGTTGTTGTGCATGATACGTTTTGGAAATAAACGGTGAGATGCTTTGGTTTGACTAAGAATGTTTTTATATCAAATGTTATGTGGTTTTAAATGAGTTTCTAAATGCATCAATGTTTTACTTAAGAGAAACCTCACTAATCATTGCGTGCTTATGCTCTCTTTTTCCCATTGATGCATAGAAATAGAATTGAGGGGCAACATTCTCTTGGCAAGGCATGTAACCCCCTCAACCCACTTAGACGCCAGACCGAACTGAGTAAGCTACATTGAGTTTGTCGAAACAAACTCGAAACAATTAACTAAGATTAGGTCCATTTTTTTATTTTTATCCTGTCTAGATGCAATATTATGACCTAACGTGTGCATGCTGGTAGCGGGTGAAACATCAAATGAATCAGGCGTCAAAATGACATCCAATTGCATGTAATTGCAATTTAGAGACCAAATTGCAAATTTGGAGAAATACGAAGACTTAATTAAATTCAAACTTACTAATCCTCAATTAGTTAGGTTACGCATTGACTTGTTAAATTTTAGCTCTAAACGATCGACCAAACCATTCAATTGCATACATAAAAAATTAGGGACCAAAATGAGAGAATCTAAAACCTTAACATCACCTTAACTGAAATAACACCCAGGTGTATCAGTACGTGGGACACCGTACCGATACCAGGCTTATTCTGTAGGGTCGTACCGATACGGTCCCTAAGTGTATTGGTACGCGGGTTACATGGCCAAAATCCCTAATTCCAGTAGCTAAAACCTTTATCGATACACTTCCCCGCGTACCGATACTCAAGCCAAATTTACACATACCCGAACGATACCAGACCAGGCGTAATGATACACCTGGACCTGTAATGTCCAGATTTCCTATTTTTGCACCCAATTGATAACTCAAACATTCCTTAATTAACCTTACACATATACACCACTAAACCAAGGATTAAGACAAGCCTTAAGCTCACAAGAACATAAACATTAAGAGGAGAATTGCATCAAATCACAATACTAGAGGCATGCTTCCTAAAATTGTTCAACTCAACATCCAAAAAGGAAATCAAGGTACGTTTCACCATAGCTATCACATCAATAGACTTAGATCAACATTTAAAACATACTTGAACCACAAATGCATCAGTATAGGCATATCCACCATATATGCATACTACGAAGTACTTCAAGCACCAAACACATATATACAAGTCGTCAACAATCAAGCCTCAGACAACAACAATCTAACCCATCAAACCACAACGTATAAACCACCACAACACCATTAAAAACCAAATTACAAATCCTCCAAAAATATGGTAATACTTTGCCTTATTAACCAAATTAAAACTAGGTTTTTCATACTCAAACAAATGTCTTGCTCTTGGACCTTCCTTGCCGAGAGAACGCTGCCCCACAACTCTATTTCTCTGCATCAATGGAAAAAGATAGCTTAAGCACACATGCTTAGTGAGGTTGCTCTTAGTAAACATTGATGCATTTCAAAATTCATTTGAAAACCATATGCCATGTGAAGTATAAAACATGCTTAAATAAACCAAAGCATTTTCTCATTTGTTTCCAAAACAAATCATGCATAACATCCATATGCATCAAAACCCTTTTAACATATATCACATATATTGGCTTTAAAGGTGACCCCAGATAGACTTACCTCTATCCTTACATTCAAAAACCAGAATGTTAATCTTATACATAGGATACACAGATTTCTCATGATGGACTTACCTCTACCAAATCTCACTTCGGCCCATAATAGGCTTACGCATACCCGTCATGATAGACTTACCTTTACCACACAACAACAGGCTTACCTCTATTGTAAGAAACCGAAGAATACCATCAGCCTAAGTAGCCATACCGCTATATCTTAAAAGCCACTGAGTGGTCAACTTTGTAGTATAGTGCACTTAATCCTATGGCTAGCCAACTATACCGGATACTTTCTCATTACGTCACATAGCAATATATCACTTTCAAATACATTTACTAACTATTTTCCAATGCATTTCACAAAACCGTTTCATATGCAAAACCACATTGCCAAGGGAAACTACACATTCCTTAAAGGAATAATCTCAATGCTCATAGGTATTGATATACTTTGATAAAACATTGCATATTAATCCAACACGATGCATTTATAGTAAGTAAATCAAACCATGTTTAAAACCAAAACATGAAATCCGCAAGCTCATATGGAAGCCGATAACCAAGCAAAATAAGGGAAACTTACGCTGGAGCTTAGTTAAGTTTGTTAGGCTATAACTAAACCCCCATGATCCATCAATCAAAACTTTAATGAGCTTTAACACTTTTATACACTCACTGATACACTTTGCTTTACTCGCCAACACGAATCTCGCCTCCGAAGTGCAACGTACGCAAGTAGGCAACCTTACCTTGATTGTCCCATGTTTTAACCACATAAAACCAAAGGGAAAATGCATCATTATGCGTTCTAATTACTACCAAACAACAATCCCATGCATCCTTAACAATACCCCTTCAAAAATTAGCCGAAACTACTAAAATCAACATCAAACTTCGTTCAACCAACAACCACAAACCAACGATCCTAAAATTCAATCCACATCAAAACACAACCAAAAACACTTCCTAAACATCCTTATATCTCTAGCAACTCAAGAACACTCATAACAGCCCCAAAAACCACTAAAAACTCATCCAAAAATTAACCAATCAAATAGTTTCGCGATTTATTTCAATAATATCATTTCACATTATGATTACCTTAACAAAATATGAATTTAATGAAACAAAATATCTAGGTTTCATCAACTTAAACAATTCTTTAAGCAAATCATCAAAATCTCCATTAATAACTCAATTCTTGAAATCCATTGCAAAACTAAGTTAAAATCAATCCAATATCAGCCAACTACTAGGGAATATCAATAAAGAACCTTTGTTAAGAGAGGAAATGAAATTTACCTTTGAAGAAGCTCCCACCAAAATTGACGTAAGATTTTCCTTGAAATCAAACTTATGAAATTGATGAAATCTTTGAGAAATTCTTGTTAGAAATCAAAAGTGGAATCAAATGATGAAATCCCCATTGAAAATCAACAACCAATTTTGGAATATCGTGTTTGGATATTGAAATAGAAAGTAAGGGAAATAAGGAGAGAAAATTAGAAAGAATAGGAAAATGATTTGGAAACTAATTAACCATCAATTTTACTCAATTAAGGTGGTCATTTTCTTATTTAAAACATTTATAAATAATAGCTCTCTAAGGATGCTTGGTATTGACCCATTACAAAATAGTCATTTAAAATAGTTTTGAAATCTTTACAATTTAGTCACTTAATCAAAAACTTACTTAAATCAATTTAATTAATTATCAAAGCATTTGATAATATACTTAGACATTTTTGGTAAATCAAACCAATTATTATTTCCTTAATTCGTATATTAAAATATTAATTTTCCAAAAACTCATACAATCGGTTAATCCCATTCGACCGAGTCAAACCCAACTCGGTCGAATCGAACCCAACCTGATCAAACCCCTAAACATCTATCCCTATTTTTTGGGTGTTACAAGGAAGGCTCAAGGACAAGACAATCACTTGAGCATGAAAAACCTAGTTTTAATTCGGTTAATAAGGCAATGTGTTACTATGTTTCTGGGGGATCTGTAATACAAATTTTATTATGTTGTGGAGGTTTATATATTGTGGTTCGATGGACTAGTGTTGATGGTTTGAAGCATGACTATTGATGACTTGCATATATGTGTTTGATGCTTGATGGTTTTCATAGTTATGCATATAGGATGCTTATGCTTATGCTTATGTTTTGTTGTTCAAGCATGTTTAAAATGATACTAATATACAATTGATGTGATATCAATACTAATATGTGCCTTGAATATCTTTTTGGATGTTGAGTTGGATGAATTTAGGAAGCATGCCTCTAGTATTGTGAAATGGTGTAAATTACGTCTAGTTGTTCTTTTTTTGGGGGGTTTTGACTTATTTAAATCATTGGTTTGGTGGTCCTTATATGTATGTTTGATTAAGGCATGTTAGAGGTACCAAATGGGTGAAAATATAGCTAAGTTGGACATTAGAAGTCTTGGGGTATCGACACTCGGGTCTTGGTATCGATACGGGTAAGTGCAAAACTGGCCTGGGTATCAATACCCAGGGATGTGGAAATTTTATTAAGGTGTGTTAGAGGTGAAAAACCAGCTTTTAGCTAAGTTGATTAAGGCATGTTAGAGGTATATCAGTACAGGAATGTGGAAATTTGACCGAGGTATTGATTTTCGGGGAGGAGTATCGATACGTCTTTTTGCTACTGTAATTTGGGATTTTGGCATTTTGGTCTGGGTATCGATACTCGGGAAAGGGTACTGATATGACCTTGCAAAATTAGGCTAGGTATCGATACCCTAGCTTGAGTACCGACACCTTTGGGAGTTATTTTCAGTTAAAGTGGTGACATGGTTTTAGATTTTTTTTCATTTTGGTCCATGTTTCATATGTATGATGATTGTAAGAGTTTGGTTGATCGTTTTAAGCTGAAATTTGATAAGTATACATGTAACCTGATTAATAAAGGATTGGTAAATTTAAAATTAATTAAGTATACGCATTTTTATAGATTTACAATTTGGTCCCTAAATTGCAATTATGCACAATCGGATGTCAATTTGACGCCAAGTTCAGTTGGGAATATATTCGCTGCCAGTATGCACACTTTAGGTTATAATTTTGCATCTAGACAAGATAAAAATAAAAAACGGACCTAATTTGAGTTAATCATTTAGGTTTGTATCGACAAACCCGGTGTAGCTTGCTTGGTTAGGTTTGGCGTCTAGGCCCGGTCAATGAGGTTACATCTCCATGCATAGTTATTTTAAGAGCTATCAAGAGAGACCTTTTAACTATTGATATGTGGCTTAATATCGAGAGCGTTAGGCTATACAATTGTGAATAGTGGGACTAAGCTATTAACTTAGTTTTTATCCGGCTTAGATAAAAGTTTAGGGTTTTAACGATTAAAAGGGAGTTCTTAAACAAATAATAGGGTTCTTAGGGGTTCACCTCGACATGTATTACCTTATCCTCAATGTTATTAACTTCTAGGCATCGAAAGAGTCAGAAGTTCATTAGAAAATCATGTCGAGTAAATAAAGATCTTAATGGTTTATGCAGACATGTATTGCCTGTTGCTATAGCATTAAGATTAGACAATCATATATCCTTAGCAATAATCATAGCTTCCATAATTATATGTTATTTGCCAAAGTTGTTCATCTTAATCATAGCTATATTTAGTTTAATAGTTTTAGTTTTAATCAAACCTTCAAACACCAGTACTTGCAAACACATTCTTAAGTTCAAAAGCTTCATAGTTATTAATCTAATCCTTGTGGATTCGACACTCTACTCATTACTTTATTACTTGATACGACAAGTATACTTTCTCTAGGTGGTGCAATATACTTGTGAGCACTATGATGGGAAATATCAGTCAAGTAAATGCCCCCAGCAACAAGGATCTAGATGCTATGCAGGGAACACCAACCACAATCCCTACTCCAACATCTACAACCCAATGTGGCGACAACATCCAAATTTTGGGTGGGGAAGCAACAAAGGAAATTGAGGGGCAAAACAAAATGCCACCACAATGAACTTCCTGGATTAAAAAAAAGGCCTAGAGGCTGACCCAAAGAGCTTCTAACTCTAATTCTAATTCTTTTGATAACACTTATCAATGTTTTATAGAAACTGTCAGGGTTATTATACAGGATCAAGTAGCCCACTTGAAGAACCACAATGACATACTAACAACACAGGCTACCATGTTGCAAGACAAGAAATTGATCGTAAAACAACACTACCTCTAGACGTTCATTAGAAACACAAGTTGGGCAGATTCCCCAAATGCTGAAAGTGAGACCACTTGACAATTTACTTAGTGATACTAAAGTCACTAAAGCCTTTAATGCAGAGTAGTGCAATGTCATCACTCTACGTAGTGGCACACAATTGAGGACAAAAGCCAAGTTTGGGGAAAGCTCTCCAGTAGATCCTACTCCAAGCAAGCAATCCACCAATGCTCATACACATAAGGGCCCAACTATTGTGTCCTATACTGTGAGTTACCTTGCTACTGATGGCAAGAAAGACAAAGAAAATGATGCACTTGCATCCAGTAAACCATACGACGAGCCCAAACCACCACCCATTCCCACTGCGACTGAAAGCTCAAAATTAAGATATATGGTCTTAGAAGTTACTGGATATGCTTAAACAGTTGTACATCAATGTCCTACTCCTGGAATCCATTGACCAGATGTCGATCTATGTAATGTTTCTGAAGGATATCATAAGAAACAAAAGGATGGTATGTGAGGTTGATATTGTTGCTACTGCAGGCTAGCGTGTGGCTGTGCTGAGTGACTTGCTACCCATGCTCTATAGGCCACAACTATTATGGTCGTGCTTTATGTATTCTCAGTGCGAATGTAAAAATTTGATGTCAAAATCTATGTATAAAATATTAGGGATGGGCAAGCAATGCCTACATTGGTGATCCTTCAGTTTTCCTATCGATCTCAAGTCCGACCCGAGGGTAGAATTGAAGATGTACTGGTTAAGGTAGATAGGTTTGTCTTCCTGGCAGACTTTATCATCTTCAGTTGTGAAGCTGAAGAAAATGCTCCTATCATTCTAGGGAGACCATTCCTAGCCACCGACCGTATCGTGATCGATTGTGAAAAAGGTGAATTCACCATGAAGATGAACGACCAAAAGATAGCATTCAATGTCTTCCGCACACTCAAGTACGTAGATGACTATGAAGAATGCCAACTCGTGGAAAATGAAGATAACCTTATTCAAGAAATTTTTCCGTAATGTATAGTAACGTGCTTACTGTTGAGGAGGAAACTAGCTTCGATGAGGCCATGGAAGAAGTTGATGAAGAAGGTGAGGTTGAGATTGAACAATCCAATGTTGTGCTTACTAGACCATGTATGACTTTTGAACCTTTGGATTATATTGAGTTCAAATCTACCAAACCAACACTTAAGCATCCAGGGGTACTTGATCTTAAACCTCTTCTCCCTCACTTAAAATATGCATTCTTAGGGAAGAATAATACACTATTGGTTGCTATTTTTTCTTTCTTAATATCTGACTAAGAGGCTAAACTACCAAATGTGTTATCTCAACATAATAAAGCTATTGGTAGGAATATCATTGACTTGAATGACATAAGTCCTACTATGTGTATATAAGAGGCTTTGATTGCAGATGACCTGAGCAACTTAAAGGAACCACAGTGGAAACTCAATACAATATTAAATGTTGTTGAAATATCAAAGATTATCAAATGGCACGATGGACGTGTTTGCCTCATTCTACATGACTCATGGGATCATTACCCAATGTAGTTCTTGTATCAATGCTTATGCAAGCTCACCTACACGTTGCAGTGGCTTCAAATCTACAAGGGAGTGCTGGTCCACCGTGGTAAATTTGACATCTTTCTATCGCATAATTAGCACATCTAATTTCTATCCTTTTACTTTCCTTGGACTATTAATTTCTCGCATTAATTTTTATTCAACCTCTTATTAGGATTACTTTTTCTTTAAATACATTTATTTATGCTGGCAGATATCAAGCTCAAGACAGTAATGGGCCGAACCAATCATGGATTCCCTAAAAATTGTGAGCTGGAATATCAGGTTTTAGTAGTGCAACATCCTCTTCAATGGCTTGCTTCTATCACTTCAACCTTTTTTCCCTTACACATAACTTCCCACATGTCGTTTCCCTATTCATCACGTTGCTTACCACTCGACTTCCACATGCAATTAGGACTCAGTATTAATGATCGGTGTGACCTTTCATTATTACCCCTATACCTTTTCCTACTTTACCTTACCATCCTCACCATAAAGAACATCCCATTACCCTCTATCAGGCTTTCTAGCCTCCTACAATACACAACTCTAAAACCCTAAAATTTTCCAACTAGTTCACTCGTGCTTTCGTCTGCATCATGGTCTGACAACTCAAGTTAACCCATAGAAACCAACAGCCTCCTTCAATGGAGAGAAACACTAGCCCTCCTTCTTCACCTTCTCCCCCTACATCTCCAAAAGTCATTCTCAAATCCTTAAGGGATATCACTTACGTAGAATTTGAAGATCTTGATCCCCGCTTGTACAAAGTTGATATTGTTTTGACACGCCAATATAGACACATGGTCCAACAAGACCTTATCTTAGAGGAAGGTCTGAAGTTTACCCCAAACATATGCTACAAGTTTGACACTAACATACATGCTCTCATAACAACACAAGAATGGGGAGACATTATTCGACAACCAGGTAAGGTTAACGCCGACTGGGTACACGAGTTTTATAATCATGTGGGGCACATGCAAATCGAAAGGGCCTATGCCCGTGGAAAGATGATAATATTCCTGGCCAATACGATTGCTGACCATAAGAACCCTCCATAATTGATGGCTACCATAGAAACTTTGTAACCACGACAATAGCTGATACCGACGCCCAACTGTTGGTGAACCTCTGTGTTCATTGGACCAGGATGACCATTATATTCGAAATGTAGCCTGGGCATAGCTTAACCCAACATTGAAGTTCTGGATGAACTTCATTAACAATCGCATTCTCCCAACGAGAGATTGATCTACTGTCTCGTGTCACTGCTAATGCTTTTGAACTTTATCATTCATAATTGAGACACCAGTCCCTATGAGTTGATCTACGAAACCATCATTAAAAGGGAAACTTCGACAAGGAAGACCAAGGATTTAACCTTTCCAAATCTCATCAAATCCTTATGCCAACAAGCAAGGGTTGATGAATGGGGGAGGATGATATCATTGAGCGTCATACTAGTTGGCTGCCCTCTCAAGTCCATGCGATGAAAGGGTACAATATGTCGGTTGAGCTTGTCGCCATATCTACTCAAGACCTCCCCCATAACGTCTAGGGTATAGTTTACAGTTTTATGGAACCTTGTTTCCAATATGTCCAAAGGACGACCACAGTAAACAATCTTTAGTCAACAAACTTATACCATAAGCCTAGGACGAGCCCAATGAGATGGCAGCTGCACCCGCTAGAGGCAGCGGCCAGATACTGATGCTAGTGCCTCCTCCCGCCCTGCTAAGAAATAAGCATCCACTCAGGACAAAGGCAAGGGCATCATCATTCAGGAACTACCACCCAGTAACTCCCTGGGTTAGTTTTTATTTTTATTTCTTTTTTATTTTTTATTTTAGTTTAATTTAGTTGTCCATTTTGCATTTGCATATTCGCTTTCCCTTGATTTGTTTTTTTATTTTGTTTCTTTTTGCATTGGGGAGAATGATCTTCTCAAGCTTAGAGGAGTGCATACCCATATATATAAATTTTAGGTTAAATTTAGGTATGATTTATTTGATTCTAAAGTTGTTGTTGCGTTGATCCTGACTTCCTATGATGAAACTATGTTAATGTTTTGCAATGTGTTAAGAGCTTTCATGTTTTGAAATTAATGTTGGTTCTGTTGTAGCCCTTAAAAACTAATGTCGCATGCACTCTAAAAACTTAAGAAACCTTAGGGAAGCTCTAGGTCATCTTTCTGATGCCAAAGCATGAATCAAAGTGCATAAATTAAATGATCAATGTAGCAAAACAAAGGCTTAAAAACTCCTTGAAGACTCAAAAAAAATAATCAAGACTTGATAATATAAACAAAACTGTTGAGATGCACTCTTCTATGCATCTTGCTATCTTAGTACACTAAGTGAGTTGTGTTTGCTCCATTTAACTTTCCCTCGTAGAAATGATAGTACTGCAAAAAGTGAATGAAAGATTTCACAGGATGACACTGCTTGTATGGTTTGGGGATGGGCTGTTTGCTTCACTCCATCTTCAGGTACTAAAGAGTTAGTGTGATAAAATAAAGCCCCAATGATACATTTTTCAAACTTAAAAAAAGGGAGTAAAATAATGTGCTAGAAAAGAAGACGCAATATGTCAAGGTAGCAATACAAAGTTGTAAGCTCTAATACATTGCATCACATAAACATAGCTGAGGAATGAATTACTATTGCAGCATGATTTGGAATCTTTGTAATCATAGCTTAGTGGAACCTTAAGACTTATAGGCTATTTACTATTTTTTTTGTTTTTCTTACTTTCATTTTGCATTGCTCGAGGATATGCAACAGTTCAAGTTTGGGGGTATTTGTTGAGTGCATAATTGATCTATTTTGTATGCCTTTCTTACATATCTCTTGCACGTTTTCAAGCTCACATATGATGCATTTAGGCTAGATTGTACATATTTTCATATAGATATGGAATTATACTACTTTCTCTTTAATTTATATATATATTGGTGTTTTATGGGAAAGGTTGTGCTTTGTGGTTCACGTGCAAGATGCTGGTGAAGGTTGGAGTATTGCTGGAGTGCAACAGTAGCAGATCGCATGGCTAGAGCTGACAAGGCATAAAGAGTTAAAGATGAATATGCTTTTGCTTACGTGGACTTTCTCCTAGATACATGGCATTAAATATAGCAAGAAATCACTGGCTTTCTTTAATAAAGTTACACGCACATTAGGGAACCGAAACCCTAGTTTCATCACCTATATAAGAGAGACTTGGATGCTACTTCAAGGGGAGCACGATTATAGACAATAATCCTAGTTTAAGCTTGCGGAGAACCACCAGAGTGGAAGCTAGAGAAATCTCCTCACGACAGACATCATCAAGAGAGGTTGACGGAGTAGAAGACTTGCTTCATAGTTGGATGACACAGTGTGAGCTTGTTGAGGACGCTCGACTCTTTTCTTTTCCTTGATAAACTGGCGTACTTAATATTTCTATTATGGATGTTTTAGGCTCATACATGAGCTAAATACTCTAGTTGGGATTATTGCTTCCCAAGTTTTTATGTTTTGATTACTTTATTATAATGATATAGTTGTTTTTCCCTTTATCTATTATGTTCATTGATCTTCTTGTGTAGTTATTGTAAGAGCTACCAAGAGAGGTCTTTTAACTATAGATATGTAGCTTAATATCGAGAGAGTTGGGTTATACAAATGTGTAAAGTAGGGCTAAGCTATTAATTTAGTCTTAATCTGGCTTAAACATAAGTTTAGGGTTTCAATGACTAAAAAGAAGTTCTTAAACAAATAATAGGGTTGTTAGGGTTTACACAAACATGTATTACCTTAGCCTCAATGTTATTAACTTCTAGGCATTTAGAGAGTGAGAAGTTCATTAGAAAATAATGTGGAGTAGATAACGATCTTAATGGCTTATGCAGACATGTACTGCTAGTTGTTATAGCATTATGATAAGTAGTCAAGCATATATCCTTAGCAATAAGTCCAGGTTCCATAATTATTTGTTATTTGTCGTAGATGTGTGTCTTAGTCATAGCTATCTTTAGTATAATAGTTTTTGTTTTAATCAAACCTTCAAATGCCATTACTTGCAAACACATTCTTTGTAACACCCCAAAAACCGGTCTAGTCAGATTTGGGTTCTGGTGATCGAAAACACTACATCAAAATTGACAAAATATTGTATTGACTTTGACCACGAGGTCAATTGTATCGATATTGGACTCTAATTGAGTAAGATTTTTGTTTAAGGACTTTATTAAAAGTTTTGAAAGCTTGTTTAGTGGCTAAATTATGGAAATTTAAAGTTTGGGGGTACAAGTTTGAAGTATTGAGAGTTGAGGGACTAGACCATTCATTCATTTGCCAAGGCGTAGGAATTCGCACATCCACTATCCCGAATCGATCCAAGGGTTATTGTTGAAATATGGACTTATTGCTATTGAATATGATCATTGTATTGCTATTATTGACTCATTGCATTGTCATTATCAAGATATGATTTGGAATACATTTCATTGGTAAAATGTTTAGTTGTGACTACCTTACTAGGCAATGTATGCCTAATGCATTTCATTTCATGCATTTCAGGTTAAGGATTTCACTGTTGAAGATCGGGGATTCGACGTTGTTGACAAGTCACTACATGCCCAATTATTGTGTTTTGCTTCTATGAACTCCTAGAACAGTGGCAAAATAGTTGAATTAGTCATTTGTGGCACTTTTGATATGTGTGTTTTGTGCATGCCATGTAAAAGTATTTAAGGATCTAAATGGCTTTTTGGTATGGCTTATAAATGACTAAATATGCATATTTGGCACTAAAAGGTGAAAACCTAGTAAATAGATTCGAATAACCTATAAATGACTAAATATGCATATTTGGCACTAAGGGAAGGGGTCGAGGCAAGGTTCATTGGGAGTTATAGGGAGACCTAGTGGCTCTGGCAAGGCACCGAGTAAGCAAGAATCCAAGGCTTCTTCTCAGATGTATCATGTGAGGAGTAAGGAGGAGGAAGATGAGCCTGATGTCATTGAAGGTATCATTAAACTGCACTCCTATTATTTATATACATTGATTGACCTGGTTTTACTCATTCCTTCATAAGCACTGAGTTAGTTAAGAAGCATGTGATGTCTAGTGAAACTATAACATCGAGAATCTTTGTAACAAATCCATTGGGTGACTATGTCACTGTAAGCCTTATATGCAAGAACTGTCCTTTGTGATTCAAGGGATTCCTCTTGTGGCCAACCTATTGGCTTTACCAATCCATGAGTTTGATGTTATATTGGGTTTAGACTGGCTCAATGAACATCAAGCATGGGTAGATTATAGTAAGAGAAATTTGTATCTCTAAGGCCTTGGCAAGGAGAGCATCGTGTTGATAAGTTCAAGGAATCCTTCTTTGTATGCTTACCACTAACCTGTGAGGTTGAATTCAATATCAAAGTACAACCTGTAACTGCTCCAGTTTCCTTTACACCCTATCGAATGGCAGTTGTTGAGCTGAAGGAATTAAAAGCCCAGATTCAAGATTTGCTTGATAAAGACTTTATTCAACCGAGTTCCTCGCCTTGGGGAGCTCTGATTCTCTTTGTGAAAAAAATGATGGTTCCATGAGGATGTGCATCGATTATCGGCAGTTGAACATGGTGACAATCAAGATAAAATATACATTACCAAGGGTTGATGACCTATCTGATAAACTTAAGGATGCCACTATGTTTTCTAAGATCAATTTGAGGTCAGGATATTATGAAATGAGAGTTAAAGAGTGTGATGTGCCTAAAACCACTTTCCATATAAGATACAATCACTACGAAATCTTGGTGATGCCATTTGGGCTAACTAATGCACCGATAGCTTTTATGGACCTAATGAATCGGGTTTTTCAATCTTACCTCGATAAGTTCATGGTGGTGTTTATTGATGACATCTTAATCAACTCCAAGAACCCTACTGAACATCGAGACCACCTTCACATTGTGCTCCAAACTCTTTGAGAGAAACAATTATATGCCAAGTTTTCTAAGTGTAAGTTCTGGCTCACCGAAGTCGTCTCTTTTGGGCATATTGTATTGACTTCAGGCATCCAAGTAGGCCCAAATAAGATTCAAGCCATTCTTGACTGGCATCCACCGAAGAATATTGGTGAGCTAAAAAGTTTCCTTGGTCTGGTCGGCTATTATAGAAGATTCGTTAAAGGATTTTCTATGTTAGCAGCCCCATTGACTAAGTTGGTAAGAAAAAAAGCTCCACTATTTGGACCGAGGAACAGCAAAAAAGCTTCAATCAGTTGAAACATGTTTTGACTCATGCCCCGATTCTAGCCTAACATGAGTCTAGGAAGGACTACATTGTTTATAGTGACGCTTCATATCTGGGGGTAGGATGCGTACTGATGCAAAAAGGCAAAGTCATTGCTTATGCTTCCAGACAACTAAAGCCACATGGAATGAATTACCCCGCCCATGATCTGGAGTTGGTTGTAGTTGTCTTTGCATTGAAAATTTGGAGACATTATCTCTATGGAGAGAAATGTTACTTCTTTACTGATCATAGAAGTCTCAAGTATCTTTTGACTGAAAAGGAGTTAAATCTTAGACAACAGAGATGGATGGAGCTCCTCAAGGACTACGATCTTGTTATTGATTACCATCTAGGCAAGGCTAATGTTGCAGCTGATGCGCTCAGCCACAAACCTCTGCCTGGTAAGCAATGTTATTGATCATTGAATTTAATGTGATGATTAGTTCATTGACTCATTGTAAAGTCCTTGTATTGTATCTCCTCAAGCTATCAATGCTCACTTTCATCTTTGGAAGCATCGCTTTCTCATAGCTAAACTTCAAGTTTAGTCTACCATCATATCGAGAATTCAAGCATTGCAAAAACAAGATCCTAAACTTCAAGCCATCGTTTCCAAGTTGCAAGATAACCCTGACTTTAGAATGAATTCTGAAGGGCTTTTATGTTTTCGTGATCAGGTCTATGTACCCAATAATGAATCTCTCTGCACCAATATCCTCAGGGAAGCTCATTCGAGTTTTTTCTTTGTTCACCCGGGGTCGATGAAGATGTTCAAAGACCTACAGGAGCTTTATTGGTGGTCGGGCATGAAGCAGACCATAATTGAATTCGTATCTAAGTGTCTTATGTACTAGCGTGTTAAAGCTGAGCATCGTGTTCCTATCGACTTATTACAACCCATCAATTTACCGCAATGGAAGTTGAAGAAGATCACTATGGACTTTGTTGGTGGTCTACAGTTAACTACTACTAAGCATGATGCTATTTGGGTCATTGTAGACCGTCTTACGAAGTCGGCCCATTTCTTACCAGTTCGAATGGAATACGGTCTTCCTAAACTAGCTGACTTGTATGTCAAGAAAGTTATCCAACTCTACGGAGTACCTTAGTCTATTATCTCTGATCGAAATCCACGTTCTGCATCTCAATTTTGGAGGTCATTGCAAGGAGCTCTGGGCACCAGATTTAATCTTAGTACTACTTTTCACCTTCAGTTTGATAGCCAATCAGAATGGGTAATTCAGGTAACTATCAAAAGTACCTTTATTTGAATCATCAATGAAATGTACCGTTATTGAATCTTTCTTCCCAGATTTTGGAAGACATGCTTTGAGCATGCATCATTGATTTTGGAAGCTCTTGGGAGAAATCCCTACCTTTTATCTTGTTTGCCAATAACAACAGTTATCAAGCTTCCATTAAGATGGCACCGTATGAAGCCCTATATGAGAGATGATGTAGAACTCTATTGTGTTGGTCTGAACTTGGTGAAGGCAAGGTGTTGGGCCCAGACTTACTTTAGGAAATCGAGGAACAGGTTACCATCATCCACGATCGATTAAAAGCTACCTTTGACTGACAGAAGGCCTGGGTTGATCTCAAGCAAAGGGATATACAATATGAAGTTGGTGAGAAAGCTTTTCTTAAAGTCTCGCATGGAAGAAAGTTCTGAGGTTTGGCAAGAAAGGGAAATTGAGTCCTCGATTCATTGGACCTTTCGAGGTAATTGAAAAAGTCGGCCTTGTGGCTTATCACTTATTGTTGCCCTCAGAATTGAGCAAAATCCATGATGTATTTCATGTATCAATGCTTTGGAAGTATCGTTCTGATCTCTCACACATTATTGAACCTGAATCCTTGGAAAGTCAACCAAACTTTTCTTACAAGGCAAGTTAAGAGACTTTGTAACAAGACTATTCTATTGGTTAAAATGCTCTAGGAGAGCTACACCGCTAAGGAAGCAACATGGGAACTGGAGGAAACAATGGGAAAGCAATATCCTTATATTTTTTATCCAGGTAAAATTTGAGGATGAATTTTTCTTAAAAGGGAGAGTTGTAACACCCCAAAAATCGGTCTAGTCGAATTCAGGTTTCAGCAATCAGAAACCCTACATTGGAATTGTCAAAATATTGTATTGACTTTGACTGCATTGTCAATTGAATCGATATTGGACTCCAATTGAGTCAGATTATTGTTTAAGAACTTTATTGAAAGAATTGAAAACCTGTTTAGTAGCTAAATTATAGAAATTGAAAGTTTGGGGGTGCAAGTTTGATGAATTGAGAGTTGAGGGACTAACCTTGGGATTAGATCCTCCTCAAATTATAATCACCCACGTGTGGGCTATGTTGATGAGCCTCTTTCTTATGAAGGAAAACCATCGGTTCATTAGAATTAAAGAATGAAAGAAAGAGTGGAAAATCTTACCCAACTTCCTAAAGAAGCCAGCACCTCCATGGTCATCATCTTCATCTAAACTCACATCTCCATTAGAGCCTAAGTTCAAGCTAAGTTTTTCATCCGTTTATTGTTATCGAAACATTCCTACCGATTGGATAAGCTTAATCACCTAAGATCGTTGAAATCCATGGAGGATTTGAAAGTAATCTCACTAGGCAATGCATGCCTATTGCATTTCATTTCATGCATTTTAGGTTAAGGATTTCACTGTTGGAGATCGGAGATTCGATGTTGTTGACAAGTCATTACAAGCCTAAGTAATGTGTTTTGCTTCTACGAACTCCTTGAATGGTGGCAAAATACTTGAATTAGTCATTTGTGACCCTTTTGATATACGTGTTTTGTGCATGCCATGTAAAAGTATTTAAGTCTCTAAATGGCTTTTTGGTATGACTTATAAATGACTAAATATGCATATTTGGCACTAAAAGGTGAAAACCTAGTAAACGGATTCGAATAACCCTAAAATTTGGCATGCAAGTAGATTATAGTATTGAAATATTTTTGGTAAAGTTTCACTACATTTGGACATGTTTTTCTAGGTCAAATAGACTAAAAACCAGAAGAAAAAAAATTTGACATTACAATGCATGGCGTACCGATACAGGTCAAGCTGTATCAATACGACCTTGCATATTTAGCCTAAGAAAACATGATTTAACCATAGCGTATCGATACAGGTCTAAAGTATATCGATACAGGTTTTGGAAGAAAGATTTGAGCATTTAATTGCATCAATACAGTCTTAGGGTATTTCAAAACATGTCAACTCTAGTCAACCCGTATTGTAGTTATAAGACCACCATTAGCAAGTCAAAGTTGGTAAACCCGTATCGATACAGTCCAGTTGTATCGAAACAGGACTTGCCAGACTCAATGGGTTCTAAATCATGTACACCCATTGGTACGACCCAAGGTGTATCGAAACGGTAGTAGTTAATTCTGTTAAAAGACTTAGACCATAGTTTTGCATTATTTACAGATTGGTCACTAAACGTTGTATGGTCTAATTGGGTAGGTAAATGTTATCAGAATAACACAAAAATTTACAAGCTTATTTTTACTAAATTGAATTTCATTGTCGTATTGTTAATTATACAAAAGGACCTCTAAATTAATAGATTTATAGTTTAGTCCCTAAAACTTGCAGAAGTTATAAATTGGTCCTAATTGATTAATCGTTGTTCCTTAGGGGATGAATTGAGCTAATATGTACATTAGGTAATGTAGGGAAGCATAATATTGATTAAGTGTTAACCATTATATGAAAATTTATTGCACCGATCACCGTACGGTCACTAGTAGCACGCTCCATCCTGTTTCTCGACCAGGCCGAGAAGGGGTGTTACATTCTTAAGTTAAAAAGATTCATAGTTATTAATCCAATCCCCCTGGGTTCGACACTCTACTTATCATTTTAATACTTGATATGACGAGTATGCTTTCTCTAAAGTGCATCGCTATTCGATAAGCATTAGCTATCAAAAGTGGCCTATTAACTGTTGATTTGTGGCTTAATATGGAGAGAGTTAGGTTATACAAATGTGAACAGTGGGGATAAGCTGTTAACTTCGTCTTAATCTGGCTTAGACATAAGTTTAGGGTTTCAACGAATAAAACAGAGTTCTTAAACAAATAATAGAGTTGTTAGGGTTCATGCAGACAGTTATCACCTTAGCTTCAATAATATTAACTTCTAGGCATCGAGAGAATCAAAAATGCTTTAGAAAATCATGTTGAGTATATAAAGATCTTAATGGTTTACGTAGACAAGTATTTCCGGTCATTATAGCGTTGTAATAAGTATTAAAGCATATATCCTTAGCAATAATATCAACTTGCATAATTATATGTTATTTGCCGCAGTTGTTCGTCTGAATCATAGCTATCTTTAGTTTATACTTTTAGTTTTAATCAAACCAACAATCACTACTACTTGCAAATACATTCTTAATTTCGATAGCTTCATAGTTATTGATCCAATCCTTATGGATTTGACACTCTACTCATCACTTTAATACTTGTTGGGAGGCTCAAATGATCAACTGAGATAGCCAAGAGATGGTGAATTGGTTTTTAGGTATTTTAAGTGGAAGCTATGGAAAAAATGGACACAAGGATTTATAGTGGTTCAAGCTTCTAACCACTCTCAACATCCACTACCTTATCTTCCCACTAAGCATTTTCCCAAATTCACTAAGAAATTCTTCCCTTTTTCTAGGATCAAGAGGAAACCTTTACAACGTCAAAGCTTATACCCAAAAACTTTGAGAAAACCCTCTCTTACAAGTGAAAAACAAATAGTAAACTAGAAAACTCTCACAAGGTACAATGTTTGCACAACTAGGCTCTCTCACCCAAAACCTAACACTTGAACATATATGACAATTAAGCTCACAAGTGTGTTCTACAAAGAAAATGAAAATTAAAAACACAAAACACTTTATTTGATCATAGAATGTTGGCTTGTTGTTTCTTGTTTTTCCATGGATGCTTAGAGAGGTCTTTTAAACCCTCTAATGACTTCATGGTCGTTTCTAGCAGTTGGGGGGTTGTTAAGAGCCACTGGAGACATAAATTCCAGCCATAAATGCAGTTCTGGGCACTTCAATATCAGTATATGCCTTGAATAGAAAGATCCATTCGAGCATTTATTACATAGGGATACGGTACGAGATACATGGTATCGATATGGACCCTCTCGTATCAATATGACTAAGCCTATATTGGTACGAAATTGGCTACTGGAATTTTCAAAAACATAGGGACAAAGGGCATATCGGTACTCTCAAAACCGTTTTGATACAGGGTCCTCTAGGTATTGGTACGGGTAAAACTGTATCGGTACTCAGGACCAGTTTTTGACACTTTGGCTGTTTAAAAATATTTAAGACATGTCAAAAACCCTTTGAAAATATTTTAAACATATTTTTCAAGTTGATGGACTTTGGAAACATTTTTGCAAATTAGTTTTAGTCTAAAAATATTTTTATTAAGTTATATCAAAATCAAATAGGTTTATCAGTTTCCTTTTTTGATATAACGAAACCACTTTAAAATTTGTTTTTGTGAAAACTCACCATTGTAAAATATTTAAGGCTCACTTTTTTTAAATTGAAATTTTCAAACCTATATCTCCCTTTTTTGTTATATTAAAAATAATTTGAAAAGTAAGTTTGAAATCACATTTAAGTTTAAAAACACCAATTGTTGGAAAAATTAGTATCAATTGTTGGTGTAAGATAACATTTTGAGAAAAGAGACCAAAAATATTTATCATGAAAAGAATTTTAAAAATGGGTCACCCTTAGTCAAGCATCAAAGAAATTGTTTGTCCAACAATTCAAGATAGAAATATTAAATATCAAATAAATAAAGCATATAAACAAAGAAATTCAATTAAAACATGCCATACATCAAGATACTCATATAAGCATACAAGGCATGGAAAAAGGGTCAAGACAGTCCTTTTTACTGTGCGTACTGGTACGGTATAGGCTGTACCAGTACCGAAGGCACGAATCTGGTGAAAAAGTGTAGCAAAAACAACGTAAAAGGCCTTACAACTTAGTTTTAAGTTCATACAAAGGCTTTATTAAGTCTTATATATACATTATACTCACTTTGCTACACAAGCTTCTCAAAACATACCATTTAACACATAGAAAGCATGATTTCACCAAAATCAACCAATCATTACAAGTTTAATGCCAAAAACATAAATATGATCATACTAGGCGAAAAACACGTAACTCATGCAATTTGAGACTCTCCCTTACTATATGAAATTATGCACAACATGCATTCATACAAACATGCTTAGATCAACATCAAAATTAGACTTAGAAAAACACATGATCAAGGAAATTGCATGAAACTAAATTTTTCCACTTGAACCAAGGTAGGATGTTAAGCCTTCCTTCTCCATGTGTCCTTCCTCCTTCACTTGTCATGAGCTTCCAAGATTTGACTTTGATCAACAATTTGAGACTCCCCCTAACTATATACAATTATGCAGAACATGGATTCATACGAACATGGAGTCATAAAAACATGCTTAGATCAACATCAAAATTAGACATAGAAAAACATATGATCAAGAAAATTGCATGAAACTAAATTCTACCACTTGAACCAAGGTAGGATGTTAAGCCTTCCTTCTCCAAGTGTCATTCCTCCTTTGTGTGTCATGAGATTCCAAGATTTGACTTTGATCATCAATGGCTCAAGCACACCTACAAAAGACAATCATGTAATTTTTGGTATCCAAATTGCTTTGGATCCAATGGCATTAGTCCCCAAATAACTTAGTCCCCTTAGAAATCTATTTTTCACTATCTTCTTTTTTCTTTAAAACAATGAGACATTTTGGGACCCAAATGTTTCAAACACATTTTCCATTTAAAAATCTACGGGACCTGGATTGTCTTTGATAAAAATTTGTTTTAAAAAATTTTGATTTGGAGCTACCTCTAACTTCACATTTTTGAAAATCTTTGTTAAACAAATTCTTTTTGAGATGATCAATTTCCCTTTGATGATCCTTTTGAACTTTATAAAGCAAATTTGGCAAGTTTGAAATTTTCACATCAAAATCTTTAAAAATTACTTGCATTTGATCAAGGTTGCTTTCGAGTTCTAAATTAGTTTTGGAAAGTAAATCATTTTCAAGTTTTAGTTTTGAAACCAATTTCTTATTTTTCGAAAATGAAGCTTTAAACTCCAAAACTAAATCATCATGGGCATCTTGTAACTCATCAAAAGTATAGGAATTTAAAGTAGATGAGTTAGAAGCTACCCTTGAATCTTCTTCAATGGCCATGAGACAAAGGTGGGCTACCTTATTTTTGGTGGAGTCCTCTTCATCAAGTCATGTTGCCATAAATTCCTTGTTCTTATGTCTTGATCTCTTCTTGTTGAAATGAGGGCAATCGTACTTAGTGTGCCTCGACTTCTTGCACTCGAAGCGTATGATGGGATCCCTTCTCTTCATTCTCGGTTGATGCCTTCATTCCTCCATATGGCACTTCATGAATCAGGTAAAGTTTTTGAAGAGCTTGTCCATCTTTTCTTCTTCACTATCCTCTCAACTTGAATCTTCTTGTTGGCTTGTGGAGGATTTGAGAGCAACAACATTCAAGTCTTCAATGCCTTGCTCTACAATCTTCTTTTTCCCCTTGGACATCATCTTCTCATGGGTGAGCAAAGATCCCATAAGCTCATCAAGCTTGAGCTCTTTCAAGTTCTTTTCTTCTATGATGGTCGTCTTCTTGGAGTCCCATGAGTCGAGAAGTGAGTAAATCAACTTCCTCAGAAGCTTGTCCTCCAAGATCACTTCTCCATAGTCTTTGAGTCCATTTACAGTAGTGGAGAATCAATCGAACATAGCTTTGATGTCTTCTTCTGGGTCCATCTTGAAGTTCTCATACTCAAGGTTGAGAAGACAAATCTTGGTCTCCTTCACTTCATTGGTTCCTTCATGAGTGACTTCAAGCTTGTCCCAAATCTCATTGGCACTTTTGTAATAGGATACTTTGGCATATTCTTCTGGGCCAAGTGCACAGAAGAGAATGTCCAAGGCCTTCGCATTCAGCTCAATCTTCTTGTGATCATCAGAACTCCATTCTGCCTTGCTTCTTTGAGTAATGAACTGGCCATCAAGAACAATGTGCCAAGGATGATAATCTTTGGCTCTCATGAAGTACATCATCCAATTTTTCCAATAGGAGTAGTTGGTCCCATCGAAGAAAGGTGGCCTATGGATATATTACGCCATAAACTCTGGTTGATGTAAAAAATGTGAGCACCTCAAGGATCGACTCTAGAATGTTAATCTGACATAGAGACAAAGCTATGATATCAATTGTTGGAGGCTCAAATGATCAACCGAGATAGCTAAGAGGGGGTGAATTGGTTTTTAGGTGTTTGTAATGGAATCTATTTAAAATAAAAAATCGACACAAGGAATTACAGTGGTTCAAGCTTCTAACCAAGCTCTACATCCACTACCTTAGCTTCCCACTAAGGATTTTCCCAAAGTCACTATGAATTTCTTCCCTTTTTCTATACCCCAAAGCTTTGAGAAAACCCTCTCTTACAAGACAAAAACAAATAAAAAACAAGAAAACCCTCATAAGGTACATTGTCTGCACAATCAAGCTCTCTCACTCAAAACCTAGCTCTTGAGCATATATAACAATTTTAAGCTCACAAGTGTGTTTTACAAAGAAAATGACAATTAAAAACACAAAACACTTTGTTTGATCATAGAATGTTGGCTTGTTGTTTCTTGTTGTTCTAGTGATGCTTAAAGAGGTCTCTTAAACCCTTTAATGACTTCATGGTTGTTTCTATCCATTAAGGTTGTTAAGATTCATTGGAGACATAAATTCCATCATAAATGCAGTTCTAGGCACTTTAGTATCGGTACTCGGGACTTTAGTCTCGGTACATGCCTTAAACAAAAAGAGCCGTTGGAACATTTATTACATAGGGGTATTGGTGCACGGTACATGGTATCGGCACGGACCCTCCCGTATCGATACTGCTAAGCATGTATCAGTTCAAAAATTGGCTACTAGAATTTTCTAAAACACGGGGATAAAGGGGCGTATTGGTACGGGTCCTCTAGGCATTGGTACGGGTCAAACCGTATCGGTACTCAAGACCAGTTTGTTGGCACGTTGGTTGTTTAAAAATATGTAAAACATGTCAAAAACCTTTTGAAAACATTTCAAACATAGTTTTCAAGTTCATGGACTTTTGAAATATTTTTGCAAATTCGTTTTAGTCTAAAAACATTTTTCATTAAGTTATATCAAAATCAAATAGGTTTATCATTACTTGATTCGACAAGTATACTTGCTCTAAAGTGGATAACTAGTCGACAAGCATCAAGTTTTTGGCGTCATCGCCGTGTATTGGCAATTGATAATTACATTGTAATTGCGCTTAAGACATTATTTTATTTGTATTTAATTTTTGTTTTTGTTTTTATTTTTCTTTCTCATGTACGTTCCAGTGCATGAGTAGAATGTCCAACATAACTTATACTTCCATTCAATCAAGAGATCAAAAGAACTTTAAGGATTGTACGCTAAGAGAGAAAGAATATGGTAACCGATAACAAAGGGGACGAGCATGAGAATGAGCAAAATCATAGGGTACAACCAGATGACGAACAAGGAGTGGTTAGAGAAGTAAGAAATAATGGCCAAGAACAGCAGAAGGATCCACCACCTACCAGACATAGAAGGCTCATCAAAATGCATATCGAGCCCATTATTAACAACCTCAATCCATCAATAGTTATATCATATCTAGGGATAGTTCACTTTGAGCTAAAGCATGTAATGTTCAATATGCGCAACACCATTGGACAATTTTGAGAATCAGCAAGAGAGGATAGTCGAGAACACATTCAAGCTTTCTTGGAAGTTTGTGAATGTTTCTTACAACTAGGGATTCCATATGATTCTTTGGGACTGAAGTTATTTTTGCACTATTTGCAAGATCGAGCCAGGGTATGGTTGAAGACTTGTTCCTCAAGATCGATTACATCCTCAAATAGATACAAAGACATGCTATGCAAGTGCCTGATCCTTGGATTCCATGATTAGCTATAGGTCATGACGCTTTATAATGGCGTCAAGGCACCTACAAGGATGATGATTAACTCATTGGCCAATAGAACCTTGCTTGACAAGGAACCTGAGTAGGCTTCTAACATACGAGACCAAATAGCCAAGACTGACTACCAATTCCCAAGAGGGAGATTAAAGCCCAAACCTAAACCTTTTAGAACACTCGAGTTAGATGATTCTCAAACTGTAGTGGCTCTGCTCTCTACTATCACAAACCTGCTCAAGAATATGCAAGAGTCATCCAATGTCCGAGATGCCAAAATAGGGCAATACACTTGTGAGCACTGTGATGGGGAACATCAGTCAATTGAATGCCCTCAACAACAAGAATTTGGATGCTATGTAGGGAACACCACCAACAACAACAATCCCTACTCCAACACCTATAACCTACGGTGGCGGTAACATACAAATTTTGGTTGGGGAGGCAACAAGGGTAATTCAGGAGCACAACCGAATGTAACAAACGAACCTCCTAGATTCAAATAACAAACTCAGAGGGAGAACCAATGACCTTCTAACTCTAACTCTTTTGATAATTCTTATCAAAATTTTCTGGAAACTGTCTGAGTTATTTTTCAGGATAAAGTAGCCCACTTAAAGAATCATAGTGACATGCTCACAACGCAGGCTGCCATATTACTAAACTAGTAATCAATCATGCAAAACACCACCACCACTATACAGTCCTTGGAGATGCAAGTTGGACAGATTGCTAGATGTTGAAAGTATGATCATCAGGCTGACTAACTAGTGATACTGAAGTCACTAAAGCATTAAATGCAGAGCAATGCAACGCCACCACACTACGTAGTGGATTGCAACTAAAGACAGAAGTCATGTTTGGGGGAGATTTTCACGTAGCTCGTACTCCAAGCAAGCCATCCACCTTTGCTCTTACACCGA
Organism: Hibiscus mutabilis; assembly: GCA_019671005.1. Taxonomy (NCBI): domain Eukaryota; kingdom Viridiplantae; phylum Streptophyta; class Magnoliopsida; order Malvales; family Malvaceae; genus Hibiscus; species Hibiscus mutabilis. The sequence goes on along the minus strand of CM033715.1, from coordinate 40,572,792 downwards.
AGGAACCAACTCTTGTGTATGATACAGTGAGTGACCTTGCTTCTGATGGCAAGGAAGATGATACTAAAGATGCTCCTACATCGAAGAACCCAAAAGATGAGCCCATACCACCACCTCTATTCCCATAGTGATTGAAAGCTTAGAAGCAGGATGTCTAGTGCCAGAAGTTCTTGGATATGCTCAGACAGTTACACATCAATGTCACACTCATAGAGACCATTGATTAGATGTCAATCTATGCCAAGTTTCTGAATGAGATCGTGATAAAGAAAATGATGGTAGGTGAAGTTGAGACTATTGTAACTGCGGGTGAGTGTGTGGTTGTGCTTAGGGATTTGCCACCCAAGATGAAGGACCCTGTCATTTTTACCATTCCATGGTCTATAGGCCACAATTATTTTGGTCGTGCTTTATGTGAACTCAGTGCAAGTGTTAATTTGATGACAAAATCTAAGTTCAAATGACTCAGGATGGGAAAAGCAAATCCTACATCGTGATTCATCATCTAACACCTCAGTTTTGGGCCTAGGAGTGTCTAGGTTGATCGGACGGTCTAGTGGACTGGATTAGAGATTCGAGTTGGATTCAGTATCAAAATCAAAATAATTATTTTTGTGAGAAAATATATGGGAAAAATATCTTATAATCGTTATTTAATATATGGATATTTTTGGTAAAGTCAATTTTGAAAAGTGGAAATTGGAAATTACACTTGGCTAGTGACAAAATGAAAAGAGTTAAAAACTATTTTTAGTTGAGATTGTATGAAGTATTGAGAGAACACTTGTTGAATCCGTGTATCCGATGTAATATTTTATAAAGTAGAACTTAGTTTATGATCACATGGAAGCCAATATAATTGATAATGTATCATGTTTATGGATTATGTTGTATATTGTTGGTTTATACATGTTTACTCTTTAAGCCTTGCATATGGGTTGTTATGCACGGGAAAGCTTAAATTGAGGGTTTGCAAATAGGGATTTTGTTGTTGATCCATGATACATGTTGCAAATGGTTTAATATGCATATTTTTGGAAATGTTAAGTGCATGGCTTGTAAGGCATGATGTTTTGAAAGATGTTTTAATGAGATTTTCAAAGTGGTTTTGATAACCGGTTTTAATTGCATTGATGGTGGTTGTTTTTTAGCAATCCTCACTAAGTCTAGTGTGCTTACCCTCTCTTTGTCCATCAATGTAAAGAGTTAGAGGTTGGAGGCAACGAGAAAACGAAGGGGAATCCAAGGATTTTAACTATTTGAAAGTATGGTTTCTGAACTAGACTAGTAGTAATAAAGGATATGGGGTTCATTGTTGTTTGGTAGGGTTATTTACTAAACTCCCGTTATGTGCAAGTTTATATTGTTGTTGGGGAGTTGTGTGAGGCTTTATATGTTCATTTTTTATGTGGATTTACGTTTCGTGCATTGGATGGATTGGTTTTTAGGAAGCATGCCTCTAGATTTATGTTTGAAGTATGTTGCTATGGTTTGATCACGTTTCTTTGGTATTCTAGCATAATTAAATCCATGATTGTATGAAAAAACATCAAAATTGGATAATATAGGTTGGAGCGTATTGATACGAGGGGCCTTGTATCGGTATGAGTAAGCTGGAAAAAGACATGGAGATCGATACATGAGAGGCCATATCAGTACGAGTTTTAGCTACTAGAATCCATGGTTTACCAAATGTGCCCACGTACCGATACACCTTGGTCTTGTACCGGTACAACCCTGTTTGATTAAAGCCTCGTATAGATACGGATGGTCGCGTACCGATATCGACTGCCGTTATTTTAGTTAAAGTGCTTCTTGAGGTTTTTGATTCTTTCATTTTGGTCCAAAATATTTGTGAATGCAATTGTATGATTTTGAATGTTTGTTTTGAGCTGAAATTTGGCAACCAAGCATGTATTCTGATTAATTGAGGATTGGTAACTCAAATTTTCACTAAGTCCTCGTAACATTATAGATTTACACAAGCTAAGAATCTTTAGGGAGCAATTGCACCCTTTGTATTTTAATAAACTCAAATTTCTTTTGTTTTAAAAAAACTACAACCGATGTTTAATATTTTCTCTAAAATAGAGATTTTCTAAATTTTTATTACAACTAAAAACTATTGTTTTCATATTTTCTATTTTCCTAAAATATTTTTGATGATCAATTGATTTTTCAGACTTATTTCTAATCTATTTTTCATCCAAATGATTTTTAAATTTGAGCGAATCGGTGGATTTTTGGTTAACAATATTTTTAAGGTAGAATACAAGGGGAAGCTCATTTTGGTTTGTACTCCTATCAAGCAAGGTGAGCTATCGTCTCGAGCAAGCCGTGTTTCAGACATTCTACGTTCAAATAGAAAAATTAAGAATTCGGTCTAGTTAAGCAAAGATACAAGCTATACAATACAAGTCTCCTATGTGGAACAAGTATCCTATATGATGCAAGAAAGCTCGGTTTAATCATATAACCAACTAAAAAACTCTGATTACCAATAAATGTAACACCCCCTACCCCGGGTTAGTAGCAAACTGGTTCAGGAGCGTTACCAAGCAAGAACGAGGCAAGGAAAGGTTAACTCATCCCTATTAAATGAGTTACTTGACTAGTGTAATCACTCATTTTTATCTGGTCTGTAAATACATATTAGTATAATTATTAGTATATTAGTGTTGCATGTATACGTTGTATTATATTGTATTATATGTTTATTACGTGCATGAGTGTTACTAATATATATATAATGTGTGGTGTGTGCATGTATATTATAAACTATGTATGTATACGTATTAACGGTATGTGTGTCACGCATGTATCTATAGTTAGTACGAGCGTATTTGTTTTTACGGATAATGTGTGTAGATATTATGTTAATTATGTGTATGATTATATATGAATGTATGTTGGTATGTTATATTAATTAATGTTTGCATATGTATATACGTATGTATTGTTGTATGTGTATTGCTCTTATAATTATAACTAATGTTATTACTATTGGGCTAATATAAAACAATACAAAAAAATGTTAAACCCAAAATGAATAAATTGATAGTCCAAGTCCATTACAAATCTGAAGTCTAATATTATTACAAGGCCCGGTTGGCCCAAACCCAAACTCTATTTAATTATAACTATTTTTGTGTGCAGATAACTATGGGCCGTTGGATCAAGATCTGATCCAACGGCCACGATCAAGCCAAGATAAAATATCTGCCAATCGCGTGCACTACACGTCTAGATGCTTTGAGTGCCACGCGCGCATGCGGTCCACGCGCAGACTCTTTGATATCCCACGCGTGCGTGAGCCCCACGCGCTATAACCCCTCGACTGCTGAGCCACACGTGTCACGATCTGGAGCCGTTTCACCAATTGAGGCTTCATCTGGGCCGTTCATCCTTCAAGCCAGCCCGACCGTTAGATCAGATCTGATCTAACGGCCGAGAATACCTCTGGCCGAAGACAGAACCCCCACACCGCCACCATGCTTCACCATGTCGATCTTCAACCACCGCGCTCAGACATGTCAAAAGCAAGAAAAGAAATATTATGTCAGTAGCAGTCCAGATCTGAAAGAAAATATTATATTACTTGTACCAAACCTAAAGCCAGAGATATATGTATGAAAAAAAATCATTTTGTAAGGACACAAGTGGTAATCGAAAGAGCCAAGTTGTAATCGAAAGAAAAATACAAAAAAGCCTTCAGTGGTAAATACTCGTCTCTTTTCATACTTTGTTGCATGCATACACAAAAAGATACGTAGTAAAATAAAAAAAAGAGGGTCAGAAGTCGTTACCATCATCGTCGTTGGATCTCCCCTCACCAGTGATAAGCCTTTTCGGCTTTCCCAAGCCGAACGTGGTGAACTGAAAGGAGTGGGAGACCCTTTTTGGTTTCGTTTTGGGTTGAAATAAAAAAGAGGGTTTTTTTGTTTCGTATTTCTTAGATCTAGGACGGATGAAAGCTTTTTCTCCAAATCCAAGTTCAGATTCGTGTCGAGGGTGAAGAAGGGTTCATTTTGGTGTGTTTTTTGGGGCTCGCCGGCGCCGGTTAGCGGCGGCCGGCGGCGGAGAAGACGGCAGCCGGCCGCCGGATTCTAGGTTCATGGGATAAGGTTGAGAGAAAATGAAGAAGGAAACTCGTTATAAAAACTGAAAAAATGAGTGAAATTTGGAAATTTTGGTTCCGGCCAAAAAAGGGGGGATTTATAGGTGTTATTTTTTCGTGAAATGGGGAAATTACGTAATAAATCCCCCCGCGCTTTCAACATTTTCATTTCTGTCTTGCCTCATGGTATAATTACAATTCCAGTCCCCCTTATATTTCAAAATCTTGCAATACAGTCCCTAAATTACACCGAATCAGTTTTTAAATGGTAAAATTACCCCTTTAACCATCCCGCGTTTTTGAATTTTTCATTTCGGGTCTGCCCCTTGGTCTAATTACAGTTTTGATCCTTTTAGGTTCTGACTATTTTGCATTTTCGTCCTCAAATTGCATATTATTATCCTTTAATTTCTGCCACTGATGTTTATTTCTTTTCATTTCAGTCCAGTTTCCATGTAAATATTTATGTTCGTATTATAATCGTATATGCTGATGTAGCCTTTTGCCTTATTATATATCCCTCGTATATGCCTTGTATTTTTATGTTTACATGTATATGTGCGTTAAGTTTATGATGGTTATGTATCTTTTTGTTCGGTTAGTCGTATTAAGCATGTTATATTCTAGTTGGCTCGTACACGGCATGTTTTGTATTTTTGTATGTATTGTATGTTCTCTTGGCTTTTTAGGTTACGTGTTAGTGTATTTTCTTTTAGGTATAATATATTGCTCTATATGTGTTGAAATATGTTTTATTTCTAATATGTGTGTCTTCTTGAAATATATGTTTTTGTCCACATACGTATTTATTCATGCCTAGTTATTGTGACATGTCAAATTTGTCTTTATCTACTATTAAGCTTGATATGTATATATGTGTTTTAATCACGCATTTTATTTATGTTAGATCAGTATTCTGTCATGTTAATATTTTTGTATCTAAATTATTTGCCATGTTTTATATTTTGCCACTAAGATTGCATATCGAGATATAAATTGTCAATGCGGTACCTTTTTATCCGAGCGTAAACGGGGCCAGTATCAGGCGTAGTGTTAGTGGTTGGGCGTTTACTCTCGGATAACGGGGCCTTTAAAATTTATTCGCAATTATAACCGAATTTTAAAATAATCATCACCTTAACCTGGAAAATCCAATATTAATAAAGCGGTAATTATTAAAGTACCAATTTTGGGCGGTGTGGGGGTGCTAATCCTTCCCCATCCGTAACCGACTCCCGAACCCAATAAATTTTAAATCTCTGGTTTTATGGTGTCCGGCCTACCTAAGTGACCGGTGGCGACTCCAATTTTTTTAAATAGAATACGGTTTTCAAAACCCCACAGATTAAATATTTTATCCAAAAAATCACAAACACCATCGAAAACCTTGTTGTTTTTTTAGCGAAAAAAAGGACATCGCTACAGATGGCGACTCCGCTGGGGACAATTTTTTGTTTTTCAAAAACAAGAAGAGAGTCAAGCTTTTTAAATAATTACCGCTTTATTAATATTAGAAATTCCGGGTTAAAGTGACTATTAAATTAACATTTGGTTATAGTTGCGCGTTTATTTTAACGCATTTAAAATTTGGCATATAAACCCGTTTTTTTAAGTCGGGGAAAACGCTAATGCTTTCGTGGAGATATCGTTCTCCCGTGTAGGCCTAGCAAGTACCTTCGGGGCTCGAGTACCTTATGCTTTCGTAAGGATACCGTTCCTTCGTGCAGGCATAAGCGAATGGGTCCCCTGAATTGAACCCGGTTGAAAGGAGCCTATAATGGGTGATGATCGGGGGCCTTGCTACTCTTAGTAGAGGACAGCAAGGATAATTCGGGTACCTCTTAGCACTAACACTGCATGTAGAGAACATAGAAAAACCCACCCCTTTAGAGCCATGCGGATAACCTTAGGTGTTTTAGACGGGATAAATAGGTTTCTTTGTTTTTGTTTGTTTACCTTATTTAATTTGTCCTTTTATTTGTGTATTTATTAATTCTATCCGGTACTGACTTGTTTCCTTTTTTTGGCTTTTTTTTTCATGCATTATTACATTCGCATTACATAAAGGTACTGGATCAAGTGGTTTACCCTATCAGAAAGTCTTTCACCATGGAAAAAATGTGTCTTAGAAAAGAGGAACTCAACTTGTCTGTTAGACATTGGTCAGAAGTCAGCCAGAAGGCCCAAGGGGACAGTTTACCAAGTGAACGCGTGATAGCCGGGTACACCTATGTGAGTCTTCAACAGAACAACTTAGGGGATCTTCAAAGTATCTGGGAAGAATGGGACCAGAGATTACAAGATAGATTTCGTGATAGTTATGGTGACATTGCACAGTTGATGTACATCCGGGTCAACCAGCCCCTACTCCGAGCCATTTTCAGTTCTGGAATCCTGCCTTTTGCTGCTTCACCTTCAATGGACAGGACATGATGCCCACAGTAGAAGAATACACTGCTCTTCTCAATCATAAAAATGTTCAGGAAGATTGGATTTACACAAAACCTCCGAGGAATAAAAATTACACTTCCAAGCTCAAAACCTTTACCGGAATGAGCGACGATTGGGTCAATGGCTTGATCCGACTTCGAGGAGATAATACAGTATTTGCATGGGAAAATATTCGAGACATCCTACCTGCACATCCGGATGAGGAGAAAAAGTTAGACATGCTTGCCTTGGGAATATATGGATTGGTGATCTTCCCAAGAATTCTGGGAAACATTGATGTGGCCATTCTAGACTTGTTTGAGCGGATAAAACGGCGAGCAAACCCAGTACCAGCTATTTTGGCCGAGACCTTTATTTCTCTAAATGCAGTCGGAAGCACGAAGAAGGGCGTTTTCGAGGATGCGCACAACTGTTACAGGTATGGATTCAGAGCCACATGTGGAAGACACCGACGAGGGTTCTGTCGGGAATATCCTTCCGAGATTTTTCGCCTTTACAGGAATACTTAACAAAAGAGTGGCGAGAGGACTTGAAAACAAGAAAATGGGCCGGTTTCTTCAGGAATATCCAAGGCGAGGACATAGTATGGAGGGTTCCGTGGCTCGGTAGAGTTAATTACTTTTTATATAGCTGTGGTGATTTCAATTGGCTGATGATGTTAGGACTACATGGAGGAATTGCTTGTGCCCCACTTCTGGTGTCCCGACAATTCGGATCGCGACAGTTCATTCCCAACACCGCCGGGTTAAGCCGAACTGAATTTCTTTTTAAAGGTGAGTTCAAAGAGAAAGTTCAGACTATCATGAGGGCTTGGGACCATTGTTACCGGATTAGGGTGGAAGGAGACACCGAGTACATGACCACCCAGACTACGATCTTTGGAGACGTTTGAGGGTAAACGATATGATTCCTGAATCTGATCAAGGAACAGCAGTGTCACTCGAAGAGCTTACAAGGGTGGTACCGTCTGAAGCTGATATCTTACGGAATGAACTAGAAGAAATTAAAAAAAATGGACATCCAACAGACTCAACATGCGAGCGAGCTCTATAAGGCAAGCTTAGAGGTTGACGAGCGGGACGGGATCATTAGGCAGTTGAAGAAATTAAATGCAGATTTGAGCGACAAGAACACTCTTTATCAAAAAGATACCCTTCTATTACAAGCAAAAATACAGAAGGCCGGCCGGAGTCAATTCATAGCTGTGGAAAGAGAAAGAATGAATGGCATCCGTTTGGTGAAAGAAGAACGAGAAATCAACAAGAGAGCGATCGAGAAAGAGATAGAAAGCTGCCATTTGGCTATGGAGGAAGAAAAATGGTCCGCCAAGAAGGCCATTGATCAAGAAAAAGAAAGATTCAGGCAAGAAATCAGCAAGGGAAAACAAGTTGTTCATCATGAGAGAGAAAGCATCGCCGTATGGAAAAGAAAATCCATGAGTAGCCGAAATAGACTGTTAGAGATGCAAAAACTGTACGATGACACTATTCAAAGTCTGGAGCAAAGCCAAAGTCAGAATGGCGAATTAAAAGGAAATGTGGCGGAAGTTGAACACTCCCTTCGAATGTACTGCCAGAGAAATAGCTTCGCTGAGCTGCAAGAAAGAGAGCGCGAAGTGGGCGTGTTACGAGCATGAATTAAGTCCCTCGAAGCAACTGTTGAGGATTACAAGGAAAGAATTAGTGTGTTCAAGGAGGCTGGAGCTGGAGGGGACACCTATTGGCAAAACAGATTGCGTGACGCTGCCCGGATGGTACAGGATAGTGACCAATATTACGCAAACCTGATGGTGGACATACAGCGAGTCGCCAGGCATGTGAATGATTTGGCTGTCGAGGCTGAAACACTCCGACCTTTCATAGTCCCAGAAATGGAAGAAGCTCACAGGTTCCTCAAGCTGCTCAGGGCAATTGGAAACTTAGGAGATAGAGTTAGGGCTTATCTATAAGGCTTTGTGTTGTATTTAGCTCTTTTGTATTAGGAATCTTCATTTTGTAATACGAACTCTGTTGTAATTTAGCCCCTTTAATTCCTGTGGAAGTAGTTCAAAAGGGTGATTACCAGCGGAATCAGTACCTTATCTGTATACATTCTTGCATTGCATCATGACATTCGTATCATTATACATGCATCTATTTTCTTGCAACCATATTAACATTATGAATGTTGTGGCGTTGTGTGTAGTTAACCCGCAATCATTCATCATCCATACCTTACCCGGTTACAAAGCAAGCTCATGGAAGATAGGATAATCAGTCTAGAAAAAGGGCAAAAAGAGCTCGAGACAAGACTTGAAGAGACTCAAAGAAGCCTCAGTGATCAGATTGCGCAGTCGCAAGCATCTATAGTATCCGATATAACCGCATTGTTAGCTAAGAGTCTTGGAAAAAGAGTGGAAGGAGAAACCGTTCAAGAACCAGAGGGTACCCCAGCTCACTACAAGGTTCAACCAACTACACCAAACCCAGCTAGAAAGGTGTATATCGACCCTGCAGAAATGTCATCTACTTTTCAAATAGGGGTACCTGAAGCTCAACCCCTCGACGCTGAAGCACTCTATGAAGAAGAGGTGCCAGACCTGAACATGGTTGAAAGGATCAGGACCGAGGTAAAGAAAAAGTGGGATGAGAGGTTTCGCCTCATGGAGGAAAAATTTAAAATGTTACAATCTAATGAAGAATCAGGAAATGACGCTAGCGACTTAAGTCTGGTGTCCGATCTTGTCCTACCGCCAAAATTTAAAACGCCAGAGTTCGACAAATACGATGGAACCACGTGTCCTTCCGCACACATAACAATGTACTGTCGAAAGATGGTGGCCTACCTTAAGGACGAAAAGCTACTGATCCATTATTTCCAGGACAGCCTAACTGGAGCAGCTTTTACGGTGGTACACCCAGTTGAGCAAGGCAAATGTTAAGACATGGAAAGATCTATCAAGAGCATTTACTGAGCAATATAAGCATGTAACAGACATGACCCCCAGTAGAATTATGTTGGAAAATATGGGGCAGAAGTCCAACGAAAGCCTGCGGCAATACGCCCAAAGGTGGCCGCCCAAATTCAGCCACCCATCCCTGAACATGAAATTACGCCGTTATTTGTTAATACTCTGAAGGGGGCACTCTTTGATCGCCTCATTAATAACACAATGCAGTGCTTTGCTGACTTAATTAGGACTGGGGAGTCCCTTGAATTGGCAATTAAGAGTGGTAGGATTGATGGCGGGGAAGGGTCTCGGAAGTATAGCAAGAAAAATGAAGTAAACGCCACCAGCACTTATACCACCCCGAAAAACTTCACAGTCTCACAGCCACAAGCACCTGTGGGAAAAACGTAATACTCGAATCAAAGAGAGGAGAGAATCGCCAGAAAAGAGAAAGAGAGAAGAACTTTCACTCCCCTACCTGTTTCATACTCAGAACTTTATTCCCAGTTGTATGAAGCAGACCTGGTCCGTCCATACATCGTTACTCCTGTCAATCCACCCTTCCCTTCTTGGTATAATCCGAACGCACATTGCGACTATCACGGCGGTACCCCTGGACATCCCACTGAGAACTGTCTTGCTTTCAAAAAACTTGTGCAGAATTTAATCGATTCCGGGATATTGAAGTTTGAAGAGCCGAGTGTAGCCAACAACCCGCTGCCTAATCATGGGAACATAGGAGTAAATGTTCTTGAAGAATACTCTACCAGGAGGATTAAAGATGATGTGTCAGAAATCAAATCTCCTTTACGGTGGGTATTTCAACAGTTATGCATGGCTCGTGTGATCAACAAAGGCATGATAACAAGACAGAAGGGATGTGGAGAGTATTGCGAATTCCACCAAAATAAAGGACATGACATCCAAGAGTGCGATGAGTTCAAGAGATTGGCACAACAATTAATGAATGAAAAACAAATAGAATTCTTCGAGGAGCCCATGGGGAAGAAGGGGTCGGACGTACACATGACGGATAGCCCCAAATCTAAATACGGGAAGGATAGACCTTTTATTATCTCTCCTAGGCAGGGGAATGCAGGTGCCTCCCAAGGAGAAACCAGCAAGATAAGTCCCAGGATCATCATTTCAGCACCATCCCCATTCCCATTCAAAGATATGCGGCAAATCCCCTGGAATTATGCTGTAAATGTGACCACGCCAGAAAAACTAGAACGGGGTCAGATAAAAGAGCCTATGCTGAAAGACCAACAGAGCCAAAGTGATGTAAACGTTGGTGAGGCCGGCCATTTCACAAGGAGCGGCAGATGTTATTCCTCTGAGGTTTTGAAAGTAGCTGAAAATAATAAGGGGAAGAATACAGCAGTTAGCCCCACGCGGATATTTGGAGAAGAACCTCCCCCAAAGATGAATGAGCCGGTAACTAAGGCCCAGGCCAAAGAATTTCTGAAGTTCTTGAGACATAGCAAGTACAACGTAGTGGAACAACTACGAAAGCAAGCAGACAGTATCACAGTACTGGAATTACTCCTTAGTTCAGAAAAGCACCAGGAGACGATATTAAAAGTGCTAAATCAAACTTTTGTGCCCCAGGACATTTCTGTGACAAATCTGGACATGATAGTGGTGCATATCACTGCTTATAATCATATAACGTTCAGTGATGATGAGATCCCTGAGGGAGGAATGGGGTCCACCAAAGCTCTTAACATCACTACCCACTGCAAAGGGTATGTGGTACCAGGCGTATTGATCGACAAAGGGTCAGCATTGAACGTCTTGCCTATGGTGACCCTGCAAAAACTGCCAATAGATGGTTCTCACCTAAAGCCCTGCCACAATTCGGTAAGAGCCTTCGATGGTACGCAAAGAGGAACAATGGGGAAAATTGAGGTGCCCCTATTGATCGGACCAACTGAATATGTGATCGATTTTGTGGTGATGGACATAAAACCATCTTACAGCTGCTTGTTGGGAAGACCATGGATCCACTCTGCAGGAGTTGTCCCCTCATCATTGCATCAAAAGTTAAAATTTGTAGTCGAAGGTAAATTGGTCACAGTAGAGGCTGAGCAGGAGATTGTTGCTTCCGTGACATCAGACGCCCCCTATATTCAAAATGATGAAGACGCGGCAGAATGCTCGTTCCGAGCATTAGAACTAGTGAATGCCACGTTTGTTTCGGAGGGAAGTCAGATCCCCTATCCCAGGTTATCTAATTGTACCAAGATGACCGTCGCAGAAACTTTAGGCCGAGGAGCCAGAGTAGGAAAAGGGCTGGGGAAGAAATTACAAGGAAATCTGAGAGCCAAGAATATGATAACCAAGAAGGATCGTTTTGGGATGGGTTATCAACCAAGCATCCAACAGAGAAAAGAGGAATACAAGAGAAAGGAAGAGCAAAGAAAAGCCAGATTTAAAGGAGAAGACATTCCGTGGAGACCAATGTCCTTTCCTAGTTTAAAAACCACTTTTGTCTCCGGAGGATTCTACCAACCAGGTCAAGAGGGTGAAGAGGCAATGAAGGAAAATGACGTACTCAACCAGGAGAAGATACTCAATGAATCATTTAAAGGGATGTACATCAACATGATAGCTGGAAAAGACCAAGGCAGCAAAATGTTGACCAACATCCGCCCCTGCCGTCCCGGGGAAACTCGATAACTGGAGCTGCATTGATCTACATGTAGTTTTTAGGAATAGATCAGAGTAATGCTCCGAATCAACCTTTTGTTTTTGCCCGTAAACAATGGGGATCTCTTGTATGGGGCACCTATGTTAACTTTTGGATTGAAATGAAAATATCCCCACTTTCCTAAAATGACCAAAGTTTCATTTATTTCATTCATGCATTCTTCATGTTCATTCCCTTCATATAAAGCCGTCTCCTTCCCAATACAATTCATTCTCATTTAATGCAGGTCGTTCATGATTGACGATATGAATGATACCGGATCCAATCCTGGAGTGAATTTTGAATGCCCTGAGGTCTCAGAGGGAATTGAGGAAGGATATGATGAGATAGAAGGTGAGGTCCCGGCAGAGTTGAAGAGAATGGTGGCCAACGAAGAAAGGCAGATCATGCCCCACCAAGAAGAAACAGAAATTGTAAACTTGAGGACTGAAGAAGAGAGAAAAGAAATAAAAGTAGGAACGACAATTTCCTCAAAAACCAAGCACGAACTGATAACCCTACTTCAGGAATTCAAAGATGTCTTCGCCTGGGCTTATCAAGATATGCCAGGGTTGAATACCGACATAGTGGTACACAAATTGCCAACAAAATCGGAGTGCAAACCAATACAGCAAAAACTTCGGAGAAAGAGACCAGATATGTTGTTAAAGATCCGAGAGGAAGTGAAAAAGTAGTTTGATGCTGGATTCTTGGAGGTAGCCAAATACCCCGAATGGGTTGCAAACATTGTACTAGTACCAAAGAAGGACGGGAAAGTTTGTATGTGTGTAGATTATAGGGATCTGAACTGAGCCAACCCTAAAGACAACTTCCCCTTACCACATATTGACACGCTGGTTGACAACACTGCAGGACACTCATGGTTTTCATTCATGGACGGTTTCTCAGGGTACAACCAGATAAAGATGGACCCTAATGACATGGAGAAAACTATGTTCATAACCATGTGGGGCACTTTTTGTTATCGAGTAATGTCGTTTGGGCTAAAGAACGCAGGGGCAACATACCAAAGAGCAATGGTGACTCTTTTCCATGACATGATGCACAAAGAAATAGAGGTATATGTCGACGACATGATTGCCAAATCCCGAACAGAGGAAGAGCACCTACAGAACTTGAGAAAACTATTCCAAAGACTATAGAAGTACCAACTGAGGCTCAATCCTGCCAAGTGTACCTTCGTCGTTACTTCTGGGAAACTCCTAGGTTTCGTGGTAAGCAGAAGAGGAATTGATATCGATCCAGATAAAGTGAAAGCCATCCAGGATCTCTCACCACCCCGCACTCAGAAGGAAGTTCGTGGTTTCCTGGGGAGGTTGAATTATATATCTCGTTTCATTTCCCAATTAACCGACCGATGTAACTCGGTCTTCAGACTTCTTAGAAAGAATAATCCTGGTGTGTGGGATGAGGAATGTCAAAGAGCCCTAGAAAAGATCAAAAAATACCTGACAAATGCTTTAATTCTAGTCGCACCAGTACCAGATCGACCATTAATTCTCTACCTGACAGTTTTTGAGAATTCAATGGGATGCGTATTGGGGCAACATGATGAGTCAAGAAAAAGGGAGCAAGCCATCTATTACCTAAGCATGAAGTTCAATGATTATGAAACGCGGTACCTGCCAATACAGAAGCTATGTTGTGCTCTAGTTTGGGCTACCAAGCGGCTTAGACAGTATATGTTGTACCATACTACTTGGTTGATATCCAAGCTAGACCCATTGAAGTTCTTAATGGAAGCGCCAGCACTAACGAGAAGGATGGCCCGATGGCATATGCTCTTATCCGAATTCGATATTGTATATGTTAACCAGAAAGCGGTAAAGGGGAGTGCTGTAGCAGATTTCCTAGCTAGTCGTGCTTCGGATGACTATGAAGTATTGAACTTTAATTTCCCAGACGAAGCCTTGATGTGCATTACAACCGAGGAAGAGGTTTCAGATGATAAATCATGGAAGCGTTACTTCGATGGAGCCTCTAACGCCCTCGGACATGGGATAGGAGCAGTGCTAATTTCTCCTGAGGACGTCTATTATCCTTTCACCAGCATATTGGAATTCTTCTGCACTAACAATATAGCTGAATACGAAGCTTGCGTTATGGGACTGAACTCAATTATTAAGAGAAAGGTTAAGGAACTTCGAGTATTCGGAGATTCATCCTTAGTAATTTACCAATTGCGCGGGGAATGGGAAACCAGGGACCCGAAGCTGGTCAAATATTACGAATTGATCCAAGAGCTCACCAAAGAGTTCGAAAAGGTCAGCTTCAATTACCTGCCCCAAGAAGAAAATCAGATGGCAGACGCCTTGGCAACCTTGGCCTCCATGTTTAAAACAAACACCGGGGCAGAAATGAAGCCCATTGAGATGCAGACGTTTGAAAGGCCTGCTCATTGTTGTAATGTACGGGAAGAGATTGATGGAAACCCATGGTACTATGACATCTTGCAATACGTCAAGCGTCGAAAGTATCCAAAAGGGGCAAACGACAATGACAGAAAGACACTCAGAAAAATGGCAACAAGATATGTCCTAGATGGGGAGATCCTATATAGGAGAAGTCATGATCAGACTTTGCTGAGATGTGTGGATGCCTGGGAGGTGAAGGAGATTTTAGCCGAAGTACATGACGGGCTCTGTGGAACGCACGCCAACGGGCTATCTATAGCCCGGAAAATTATGAGATATGGTTATTTCTGGTTGACCATGGAGGGAGATTTCATCGATTACGCCAGAAAATGCCACAAATGCCAAATCCACGCTGACAAAATTCATGCGCCCCCATCGCCTTTACACACCATGAATTCTCAGTGGCCTTTCGCGGCATGGGGCATGGACGTCATCGGGCAGATTCATCCGAAAGCTTCCAATGGACACCATTTTATTTTGGTCGCCATAGACTATTTCACTAAATGGGTAGAGGTCGCGTCTTACGCCAACATCACAAGGACTACAGTATGTAAGTTCTTAAAGAAAGAGATTATTTGTCGATACGGATTGCCAGAAAGGGTCATCACTGACAACGCTTCCAATCTGAACAACAAAATGATGACGGACGTGTGCACTCAATTCAAGATAACACACCATAATTCCACAGTCTAACGCCCTAAAATGAATGGGGCAGTGGAAGCAGCAAACAAGAACATAAAGAAGATCATAGCAAAGATGACGGATACCTACAGAGATTGGCATGAGAAGTTGCCATTCGCCCTTTTCGCCTATAGGACGTCCATTCGCACATCAACGGGGGCAACACCCTACTCCTTGGTGTATGGTACCGAAGTAGTACTCCCCATCGAGGTAGAGATCCCGTCTCTACGGGTCTTAAACGAAGTAAAATTGGAAGAAGTCGAATGGGTGCAGGTCAGGCTCGACCAGCTAAATCTCATTGACGAAAAGAGACTAAAGGCCATTTGTCATGGTCAGATGTACCAAAAGCGGATAATGCAGGCATACAACAAAAAGGTGCACCCAAGAGGATTCAAAGAAGGGGATCTAGTGCTCAAGAAAATCCTCCCTATCCAGAAAGATTCTCGAGGAAAGTGGATGCTCAACTGGGAAGGACCGTACGTCGTAAAAAAGGCCTTCTCAGGAGGAGCCCTGATCCTAACAGAAATGGATGGAGACGAGCTGAAAAACCCTGTAAATTCTGATGCCGTTAAGAAATACTATCTTTGAAAAAAAATGGAGAGCTCAGGGCGAGAACCTGAAACCGGGCGTCTTGAAGCAAAGGGAGGACCCGAGTTGAAAACCCGTAAAGGGCGGCTCGGGTAAATTGAAAAAACTGAATATCTGAAGAGAAGGGTATCCCCATGAACATCATGAAGAGGAGGCTTCAGGCAAAGAATTCTACACCGGTTGACAGGATCACGTATCATTCATATCGAAGATAATGAGGGATCTTGTATTTCATACTTAACTTTTCTTCTTTCTCCTATGTGTCATACCTCTTTTAAGATATCCCAAGCCCTTAATCGTAATAAAATCATGTTTTTGAGCATCCATTCCTTGCCTTCTTGTCAATTTCAGGCAAATAAGCTAACATAGACTTATAGTAAAACAAGAGATTGCGGAGCATTACTGTGATCTAACCTTAAAAATGCAGGTGATTAAAAAAATAGTGTTAATTCTGCCCTCTAGCTCCCTATATAACGGCCGTTGATAGGAAAGGCGGAAAGCGTCAAACAACCGGATAGGATGACCAATGGCGTACGCGTGTCTATTCAAGGAAGGCATGCGAGATAACAAGAGAGATCTCTTGGGTGAAAACCCAGAAGGGCACCCCTCAAAAAAAACTCTCTAAAGTGAAAACCCGAAAGGGCACTTTAGAATTTCAAGTCGTAAACGGAGAAAAAGAAAGGTTGGAATGGTTGAGCCTGACAGTGAAGTGGGGTATCGACGCCCGTGAGAAAAGAGAAAGTGAACAACGAGATCGAATAAGGACCAAAACAAGCCCACCAAGATATTGACACTCATGCATCATGAATAGTCAGACATCACTAGGATTAGGAGCATGTCAATTCATTTGTCATAGCATTTTGTTTTATCTCAGACAGGTATCTGCGGATTCAAAAAGACATCGATGGCCATCGTGGTGAATCCCAAATGAGAAGACAGTGGTTTTACATACAAAAGGCATATGTTTCCAAGCTCCAGAGAGAGGTTCTATATAGGAAGAATCCTCCGCTCCGAGGCTTCAGAAGCTGAAAGTTCTATATAGAAAGGACTTACAGCTCCAGGGTGAAGACTAGCAGTTCTATATAGGAAGAACTCCCAGTTGAAGGAATTCACCCATGACACACAAGGTTATATAGGAAATCCTGCTGTGTCGAAAGCGAAGAGTTCTATATAGGAAGAGCTCCGAGCTTCAATGTCTTAGAGTAAAAGATTCTATATAGGAAGAATCCGTAGCTCCAAGATTTCAGACGCCAAAAGTTCTATATAGGAAGGACCGACGGCTCCAGGGTGAAGACTAGCAGTTCTATATAGGAAGAACTCCCAGTCGAAGGAATTCACCCACGACACAAAAGGTTATATAGGAAATCTTGTTGTGTTTGAAGGCGAAGAGTCTTATATAGGAAAGGCTCCGAGCTTCACTGTCTTAGAGTGAAAGGTTCTATATAGGAAGAACCTGTAGCTCTGAGATTTCAGACGCCAAAAGTTCTATATAGGAAGGACTGACGGCTCCAGGGTTTGAAGACTAGCAGTTCTATATAGGAGGAAATCCCAGCCGGAAGAATCCATCAGCGACGCAAAAGGTTTTATATAGGAGAAACCAGCGTTGAAGGCGAATAGTTCTATATAGGAAGGACTCCAAGCTTTACTGTCTCGAAGTGAAAAGTTCTATATAGGAGGGACTCATAACTCGAGGCTTCAGAGCGAAGGGTTCTATATAGGAAGAGCCTGTAGCTCCAAGATCGGAAGGTGACGAAGCTCTATATAGGAAGAACTTACGAGCCTGAAGATTCAGCTAAGGAAAAGCGGAGAGTTCCAAAACAACACGTGTTTCCAAGGCTACAAACAGGGAAGTCTGATAAAAATGAGTGCTTATAAAATCTTTGCTTTGTTTCCCATTCCATGAGAACAAGCAAAGAGGGGCAACTGTAATCACTCATTTTTATCTGGTCTGTAAATACATATTAGTATAATTATTAGTATATTAGTGTTGCATGTATACGTTGTATTATATTATATTATATGTTTATTACGTGCATGAGTGTTACTAATATATATAAAATGTGTGGTGTGTGCATGTATATTATAAACTATGTATGTATACGTATTAACGGTATGTGTGTCACGCATGTATCTATAGTTAGTACGAGTGTATTTGTTTTTACGGATAATGTGTGTAGATATTATGTTAATTATGTGTATGATTATATATGTATGTATGCTGGTATGTTATATTAATTAATGTTTGCATATGTATATACGTACGTATTGTTGTATGTGTATTGTTGTTATAATTATAACTAATGTTATTACTATTGGGCTAATATAAAATAATACAAAAAAATGTTAAACCCAAAATGAATAAATTGATAGTCCAAGTCCATTACAAATCTGAAGTCTAATATTATTACAAGGCCTGGTTGGCCCAAACCTAAACTCTATTTAATTATAACTATTTTTGTGTGCAGATAACTATGGGCCATTGGATCAAGATCTGATCTAACGGCCACGATCAAGCCAAGATAAAATATCTGCCAGCCGCGTGCACTACACATCTGGACGCTTCGAGTGCCACGCGCGCGTGCGGTCTACGCGTAGATTCTTTGATATCCCACGCGTGCGTGAGCCCAACACGCTATAACCCCTCGACTGCTGAGCCACACGTGTCACGATCTGGAGCCGCTTCACCAATCGAGGCTTCATCTGGGCCGTTCATCCTTCAAGCCAGCCTGACCGTTAGATCAGATCTGATCTAACGGTCGAGAACACCTCTGGCCGAAGACAGAACCCCCACACCGCCACCATGCCGATCTTCAACCACCGCGCTCAGACATGTCAAAAAGCAAGAAAAGAAATATTATGTCAGTAGCAGTCCAGATCTTAAAGAAAATGTTATATTACTTGTACCAAACCAAAAGCCAGAGATATATGTATGAAAAAATCATTTTGTAAGGACACGAGTGGTAATCGAAAGAGCCAAGTTGTAATCGAAAGAAAATACAAAAAAGCCTTCAATGGTAAATACTCGTCTCTTTTCTTACTTTGTTGCATGCATACACAAAAAGATACATAGTAAAATAAAAAAAGAGGGTTAGAAGTCGTTACCATCGTCGTCGGTGTATCTCCCCTCACCAGTGATAAGCCTTTTCGGCTTTCCCAAGCCGAACGTGGTGAACTGAAAGGAGTGGGAGACCCCTTTTTGGTTTTTTTGGGTTGAAATAAAAAAGAGGGTTTTTTTTGTTTCGTAATTCTTAGATCTAGGACGAATGAAAGCTTTTTCTCCGAATCCAAGTTCGGATTCTTGTCGAGGGTGAAGAATGGTTCATTTTGGTGTGTTTTTTGGGGCTCACCGGCGCCGGTTAGCGGCGGCCGGCGACGGAGAAGACGGCGGCCGGCGGCTGGCCGCCGGATTCTGGGTTCATGGGATAAGGTTGAGAGAAAATGAAGAAGGAAACTCGTTATAAAAACTGAAAAAATGAGTGAAATGGGGAAATTTTGGTTCTGGCCAAAAAAGGGGGGATTTATAGGTGTTATTATTTCGTGAAATGGGGAAATTACGTAATAAATCCCCCCGCGCTTTCAACATTTTCGTTTCTGTCTTGCCGCATGGTATAATTACAATTCTAGTCCCCTTATATTTCAAAATCTTGCAATACAGTCCCTAAATTACACCGAATCAGTTTTTAAATGGTAAAATTACCCATTTAACCATCCCGCGTTTTTGAATTTTTCATTTCGGGTCTGCCCCTTGGTCCAATTACAGTTTTGATCCTTTTAGGTTCTGTCTATTTTGCATTTTCGTCCTCAAATTAAATATTATTATCCTTTAATTTATGCCACTGATGTTTATTTCTTTTCATTTTAGTCCAGTTTCCATGTAAATATTTATGTTCGTATTATAATCGTATATGCTGATGTAGCCTTTTGCCTTATTATATATCCCTCGTATATGCCTTGTATTTTTATGTTTACATGTATATGTGCGTTAAGTTTATGATGGTTATGTATCTTTTTGTTCGGTTAGTTGTATTAAGCATGTTATGTTCTAGTTGGCTCGTACACGGCATGTTTTGTATTTTTTGTATGTATTGTATGTTCTCTTGGCTTTTTAGGTTACGTGTTAGTGTATTTTCTTTTAGGTATAATATATTGCTCTATATGTGTTGAAATATGTTTTATTTCTAATATGTGTGTCTTCTTGAAATATATGTTTTTGTCCACATACGTATTTATTCATGCCTAGTTATTGTGACATGTCAAATTTGTCTTTATCTACTATTAAGCTTGATATGTATATATGTGTTTTAATCACGCATTTTATTTATGTTAGATCAGTATTCTGTCATGTTAATATTTTTGTATCTAAATTATTTGCCATGTTTTATATTTTGCCACTAAGATTGCATATCGAGATATAAATTGTCAATGCGGTGCCTTTTTATCCGAGCGTAAACGGGGCCAGTATCAGGCGTAGTGTTAGTGGTTGGGCGTTTACTCTCGGATAACGGGGCCTTTAAAATTTATTCGCAATTATAACCGAATTTTAAAATAATCGTCTCCTTAACCCGGAAAATCCAATATTAATAAAGCGGTAATTATTAAAGTACCAATTTTGGGCGGTGTGGGGGTGCTAATCCTTCCCTATCCGTAACCGACTCCCGAACCCAATAAATTTTAAATCTCTGGTTTTATGGTGTCCGGCCTACCTAAGTGGCCGGTGGAGACTCCAATTTTTTTTAAATAGAATGCGGTTTTCAAAACCCCACGGATTAAATATTTTATCCAAAAAATCACAAACACCATCAAAAACCTCGTTTTTTTTAGCGAAAAAAGGGACATCGCTACAACTAGCAAGCAACCAAGCATTCATAACTTAACATGCAAGCAAGCTCATATTTTGTTTACAAGACATTATAGGTTACCACTTTAACATTTCATTTAACATCATCATACAAACAAGCATTCGAAAAACCTAAGTGAACAAACATTCTTTCATTTCATTATTCCTTTAGATTAATACATGTAACATTTCATACATAATTTGCTAGACATGGTCATTTGTACATACAATTGCACGTACCTTGTCTCCAAGCAAGCAATATGCCCAGCCTTACCATTCGGCATTTACCATTTCAAATGTACATGTAACATTCATGCCATTCAATCAAGTATACATTTATTCACGCAAGCATACGAATAACATTGTTAAGCTAGGACATGATTAATCCATTCAATTACACATATATGTGCAGCAACAATCTTTAATTTCATGGAGTTTGTTTTCATTACATACTTTAGTCTTAACAAATATGTTCTTAACATGGAAGGCCCATATAATAGCATATATATACAAGTACTCAAAACATCAAGTAGCCATGTTCATGCATATATACAATCCTCCCAAAACAAACAAGATGCCTGGTCTAGTCCTAGCTACATATATATATGTCTACGTGCCACCAACTAGGAGAAATACAAAACAAGTATGAAATCATACTTTAACTTTGCTTGTGCCTTGCTTTGAGCTCAAGAAATCAGGCTTCAGGATCAAGCAATGATCGAATCCTTTATCTTGTGGTTAGGAAGGATGAAAACAAGAGTGATAAGAACAAGAATGCACTTAGTGAGGAGTAATTAGTTCTAACCAGTTATTATATCAAATTAAGTGTTAATTAGTCAAGAATGATCCTAGCTAAGGATTTCAAGGCATTCGAATAGCATAAGAAGCAAGAGACATTGAATCATAATTCATGCTTTATCCATTTCAAGTAATCAAGCTATTCATGGTCACATATCAAGTAGTCAAGCAATTCGTGCTTACATAACAAGAAATCAAGCAATTCATGCTTTCATGACAAGTAATCAAGCTATTCATGCTTGTTAGCTCATTTATTATCTTTTAACACAATCCTTGGTTCATAGTTTGTCTAGGTAATCAAGTCTCCAACCAACTGTCGCCACAAGATGTACCATAGTACTGGTCAACCCTCCTACTATCACCAAAGACCACATACGTACCCTCCGTCTGTTGCCAATTAGGGGCCTTAGCCCTGGACCGTAGTCCACCCTGACACAATGAGCTCTAGACTCTAAGGCATGCCCTTCTACCTATTCAACTAGCAATCAAGGTTGTTTGATTATAATTCATTTATTCAAGGATTTCAAGCTTTTCAAGTTCAAGATCATGTATCATTCAAGTGTACAAGTTCATGTCAACCATTTCTTTTTCAAGAGTCATTTCGAGTATTGCATGGCAAGTTTATACATGTATTAAGCCCTTAGGCCAATAGAGCCATAACTCATCATTTCAAGTATTCAGTGCATCATCTAAGCTAGCACTTCAAGCATTCGGTTTAAGCAATTGGTCACAATACCATGTCATACATACAAGCATCAATGTTACCACATATACATGCTAGCATTCGATTTATACAACAATTCAAGGATGTAGTCAAGTTTCATGTATTATCTTAATTCATACTTCCCTTATTAGGTCAAGATCATATTAAGTCCAATTTAACAATAAAAGAATTTAGACATGCATGCTTTGGTTAGGACCTAGTCCTAACCCTAGAATAAACTAGACTCTCAATACTCCCTAAGCTAGCTAGTCTCAAAAAACTATTCCCTTTTGCTTGTCCCTTGAATGCTCGACTTTAGATCCTTCTCCAAAGTCCCCTCCTTGATCTAGTAAATCACATAGATAGAACAAGGTCAAAACATGTAATCACAAAGTCATTCAACATGGCATTAAGGTTAATACATTATATATACAAAACATATAGCATATTCATATACACACCTTAATGCACATTACCAAACTGCCTACATTCCATATTAAGGAAAAATAGGGCAGCAATTAAACTGTCCCAAAACTGTTTGCAAAACAGTTTACTATACTGTATACAATTACCTAGACTGTTGCTATCAGGCAACATGTACTTTGCTTACTTAAACATGCATAACTTTCATTTTGTACGTCAGAATTTCAATTAGTTTACACCGTTAGAAAGCTTACTTAGCCCTCTTTCTAACCATATAGGCCTTACATTTTAATCCTTTGCCATTTAATACAGTTTTTGTCTTAAAGACATACCTATTGCATTACTGGACAGTTTGCACTGTCTAGAGATTTTCATTTCCAGAATCCATTGTACAACCCAGAATTTAGTTATGTTTTCTCCTAATGAATTTAGACATGTTAAGGCAATGTCCACAAAATTTTCAGCCTTAAATTCCATTTATACAATTCATGGTGATTTTTCGAAGTTACTGCCCAGAACAGAGTATTCTGGGTAGATTACACTAGGTTTAGTTTTAGCTTCATATTCATTCAAGCAAAGATTCTAACATTATAATTCAACTTATATACTTATTTCTACAAGCTTAGATCAGTCAAATTCACCTAGCAATGTGATCAAAACAGGGCAACATATACAATTAAGCATGTTTACACATTTTTATCTAGCGAAACAGTCCCTAATCGAAACTAGTTTCAACCATGATCCCTATTCTCAATTTCCAGCAACCCATACACATCTCTTTAGCAATTTGATTAATAACACTCACAATTTCAAGGACCATTAAAAGCTAACATCATTTTAACATGCATAATAATCATCCTATTCAAATAGGCAACAAGAATATCACTAATTCAAGATTCAAGCATGTAATTGAAGTGAGGAATCAAGCATTTACCTTCCTCAGTGTGAATTCTTATTCAATTTAGTCCTAACCGTGGCTTAATCTCTCAA
This sequence comes from Hibiscus mutabilis, assembly GCA_019671005.1. Taxonomy (NCBI): domain Eukaryota; kingdom Viridiplantae; phylum Streptophyta; class Magnoliopsida; order Malvales; family Malvaceae; genus Hibiscus; species Hibiscus mutabilis. The sequence continues at coordinate 40,549,148 of CM033715.1, read as the reverse complement.
GGATTCCATGAATATCGCTCAAGCTTTCTCACACTACTTCCTCTCTTCTCTCTTTCTCCCTAACACATTTGGTATATTCAAATGAGGAAGAAGAGGTCTTCTCCCCATAGTGGCCGGATGGACCTTGTCCATGTGACAAGTGGATAGTCCACTATCCAATCTAAATTTGCCATGCATTCCTTGTATTGCAATTTGATTCTATTATGGTCCTTTTAATTTGGCACTTTAACTTGCTGGCTATAACATTTTAGTCCCTTTTTAATTTGATCATTCGGTTTAAAGACAATTTGAATTGGTCATCACAATTCAAGTGCCTTTCTTTTTATTTCTCATAATTTACTCCTAGGTTTCCTTTTGATTAAAGCATGATTCAATTAGTTAGAACTCTAAACAGTGATATCAAATCTAGGCCCAGTTTAGGGGTGTTACAAACACTCTAGAATAAAACTCATTAAGATTAGGCATCATTTCACTAGAGACCATGTCCTAAAGAATGATATAGTTGTAGAATATGTAGACACTTTGAACCAACCAACTGATATTTTTACCAAGCCTTTATATAAAGAGAGATTTTAGACATTTAGAAGAGAGTTAGGTATTACAAACCTGCCTAAGTCGTTCTGCAGATTTTCATGATTTTTAAGTTTACATATAATTTTTGCGTGGAATTTGCTTGAAATACATGCTTGAGTAATTCCATATGGTCCTTACATGCAAATAATTAGGGGAAGACAAGTTTCTATCTTTTAGTCTATTTTGGCCTCTTATGCTTCTACAACAATTTTTTTAAATCTCAAAACTCATGCTTGTAGCTAGTGTTTAAATAAGAGCTTTATACCATCTGTCTTGTTTTTCTATGATGAAAATGCATATCTTGATCCTACATTAGATAGCATCCTATTCAAGTGTTAATTTGGTGTGGAAATTGTATTAATTGACCATTTTGGTCCAGGGTATCGAAACCTTTCAAAACCACTTGATAGTAATTTCTGGGCAGTGATAAGGTATTGATACCTCTTCTAAGGTTTCGAAACCTTTCAAGCATTATATCAGGCAGAAAGATTTAAGGTTTCGAACCTTTCTGCTAATAGATGACTTTTAGGGATTTTAAAGACGAAAAATCTCACCCTTCCTGTTTATGACATCATATCATCCACCCAAACCCTATTTCTCCTTAAAATCCTTCAAATCCATCGATTAATCTTCTCTCAAATTCTCTTATATCAGGAATATCCCAAGGATTTGCATCTCCTCTTCAATCCATTGAAGGTAAATTAAAGATTTCTTTCCTTTATATATATTTTGAATTTTAGAACTATTTTTTGTTGAATATTGTATCAAATTTATGTTTAAATAGTTCAAATTCGTATCTATGTCTTGGGGTTTTGATGTTTTTAATTCTCATGTTCTTCAAAATTCATGAAAATTATTGGGTTGGGGTTTTTCCATTACTCCAAAATTCATAAATTATTCTTGATTATTTGTTGAATTGGAATGCTCCAAGTTGTTTGATAAAGTTCCCCAAAGATCTTGTGTCTAAAATTTTGATTTCTTCCAAATTTTCTTTATGGCGCCAAAACGTCCTAGAAACGGTGTTTCTACCGATGTAGGATCATCTTTCTGCCAACCCAAAACTTTTGAAAATCAAGGTTTTCGAACTCCCGATGATCTTACCCCTTATGAAACTTATTTTGCTTCAAAAGAAATTCATCTCGATAGAACCACTGATCTTGACTTTTTGACGAATGATGCCTACAACTTTGATTTTTATCATATGTTTGTTGATTGGAAGTGGATTGATTTTCTTTCCATCCCTCCCCATGTTTAGAAAAATTTAGTGTGTGCCTTTTGTTCCAATGTTATCCTTAAGCATGCCCATAAGGACATTCACTATGTTGTTGTTATTGAATCTTTTTAAATGGGTCAAACCTTCACTCTCACTTCGAAGGTCATTGTTGTGATGTTTCTTTTGATGAGGATCATCATCAACCCATTGCAGATCTTCCGGGTCATAGTACCAACAATGTCTCTTTACCGGAATGTATCTTGCTCCTTCTCACATCTTGGTTTTTTGTCCCTCCTATCAAAGAGCTTCCAAAATGAGGGACATGTATTATTGGTGGTTGTTTCATTTTTGCAATGGCATTCGCCCTCATATAGCTTAACTCATCTTCGATGAGCTCGTGCATATGATCTCTACCTCTTCCTCTTTTAGTCTTCAATATGCATGTGGACTTAGTCATATCTTCGAGAAGCTTGGGATTGATACATCCTTTTCTCACGCTTCTCTTTTAAAGAGTAAAATCAACAGTAAATCGATGTGTAAAACAAATTTGGATTTTGAAAAAGTAGCTGGCCAATGGGTGCGTCGTCGTGGAGGGAATGTGGTAGTCCATGATGATGATGAGGTCACTTCTCCTCTGGCTCCGGGTACTTCTCCTCGTCATGCGGGTTTGTCAATGGAAACTATGTACGCCAACCTCTTTAATCGTCTCGATTCCATTGATGTTTCCGTTCGTCGCTCTAGCAATGCATTTGCTGCACTCATTTGAGGTTAGGATGCTTAAGTCACTTCGCTTGAAGGAAAGATTGATGCTCATTTCTCTCGTCACTTTCCTTCACCGCCAAATGCTTAGGATAATTTCTACATGATCATGACATTGTGCTATTTTATTATGTTTTTAGCACTATTTGGCATTTGAACTAATTATGCTTATGGTTTGGATTATTAGTTTTATGCACTATAATATGGACTTATTATGCTTAATTGTTGCTTATGTTGTTTTTGAACTTCATGGATATTATATGGTATGTTAAGTATTTTATTTTGGATATTTGGTTACTTTTAATTTGGTTATTATGCTTCTTTATTCTGGATTCCCTAATGCTCTAATTAATGTTCTCTTTTGTAGCATTATTTTTTTACTATAACAAAAATGGGAGAAAATTCTACAAAATTTGCCAATAATTTAAAATGTCTTCTATAACATCTTTTCACTTAAACATTTTCTAAGGGGGAGAAAAGTTATGAAAATTTAAACTTTTTAAATTTGACAAATTTCTCAAAATGCAAATTTTTACCAAGTATTTTTTTATATCAAAAGAGGAAGATTGTCAGACTTATGTTGATTTTAATATAACTAAAATTGTTTTAAAGGACCAAATTGTAAAAGTTTGTAAAGTTATGAAATCAATTTAATTTTTCAAAAATATGTTCTAAGCTTATAAAAATGTTTTCATTCAAATGTAACTTGAGCCAAATGTTTCTAACATCTTTTAAAGTAAAAATAAAATCAAATTTTGTTTTTTACACATTGAAGTTTTGAAACCTCTCTAAAGGTTTCGAAACCTTTTTGATGATATTCAACCCAAATTTTCTAGTAAGCTTTAAGATTTTGAAACTCCCCTTAAGGTCTCGAAACCTTAGGTCTTGTTTCTTTACCTTCTCTATGGGGTTTCAAAATCACACTTCCAAATCCAATGGCTATATTCGATAGATTGTTACACTCAACAACATGCTTTCGTCATCCTCTTAATCACCCACACCCCTTCTTCTTCATCATCTTTCCTCTTAAAAAACCAAGAGAAAAATCAGAACTTTGGTTCCTAATTGCTGATTCCCGAAATTATGAGTTGGTTTTCATGATCTACACATCAAGAGCTTCAAGAAAAGGTAAAAGATGGTTCAAAATGGTGGAAGAGTATGTTTTGGGTTTTTTGTGGGATTTTGAAGGAAATAGGATAGAAGAAGATTTAATCTCGTTTCTCAGTCTAAGATTCATGTTTTTGTTACCCTTTCATCACGTGTAAAGTTGTAATTCATTTTACAACTTTCATGTGTAGTGAAAGAGATGGATAGACCTTAAAGGCTGAAGGGAAAAAAGGCTTAGGGATTTGAGAGCAAGGAGCTGCAACCCAACTTAGGAGTAAGGTTAGTACACCTCCAACTCTTTTGTTTTCATGGGCATCGTAAAAATGATGCCTCGTATGCTTGGTTTGGTATTTTTGGGTGTTTTAGTGTAGATATATGTTTGATGGATAAAACTCGATATTGATGTTGTTTTAGTGTAAAAATAGAAGTAAACCACATCTAATAGCTCTCATAATTTTTACGATCATTATATGACCTTATTGTGAGGATTTTAAGGAATTTATAGATTATTTCCAAGCCTTAGCATCTATTTTTTAGGCTTCAGTACCGATAAGCATGGTGTTAGTATTATAACCCCTATTTAAGATCAAGAACAAGGATAAACTATGTGTAGGGTACCAATATGGGCTTCAACCAGAAACGATACACAATTCAAGGTCGTATCTGTACGGGTTGGCTCGTACTGATTCTTATGGATTTTGAGAGTTATAGTAAGCAATTTTAGTATTGTACATGTGTGAGAATCGATACTTAGGACTATCGATACTCGTGGTTAACTACCCATTCAGTATTTCAACAGACGAGTGCAAAACTTTATGTTTAGGGGAGAACCTATAAAATTTTAAGGGGCAACTTATAAAATTTTAGAGGGCAAAAATAGATTTTCAATAGGAAATACATAGAAAATTTCTAAAAAAATCTAAATCATATGGGAATTTCAAATTTTTAGGCGGGTGGCCACCCCTTCCAACCCCCCACTCATTCCATCCATGGGCATTTGTGCCTTGCGATGTTCAATTTGTGTTGGAAGAGTTAGAAAAATACGGATTATGGACTAAATCCTTGCCTATAATGCGGTATGGCTTTAATTTAATTCATGAGTTTTTGTTCTTGTATACATACATAACAGTAACAACTTGGTAATTATGAATGGGCGACATGGTGATGATTAGCAATAACATGGGATTCTTGGGATCATGATGATGTTGTGTGTCGGGTAGGCAATTGCTTGATAGAGTCACCTTGATTTGTTGGGATATGGATGCCAAGAGAGAGTGTGTGTGATGCAACATCATGGTAAAAGATATTGAATATGTGTTACTGATTCTGTGTGAATCGGGCCTCATTTGAAGATACTCGAGGGGGATTCGAAGTGTGAGTGAAAGTTTATGATGTTGTGTAACCCGAGCCTCACCCAAAGTGTATGTTCCCAATATTGTGTGACACGGTCCCCACTCCAGGTTTGTGGTTATGACTTTATTTGATTTGTCAATGATTCATGCTTTACATTGTTTGTTTAAGCATGCTCTTAGGAGACCAATGGTAGCTCCATATGTTGTTTCCCTTTCCATCTCATCACCTCTAGCTACATGCTTATGTTTATGATTTACATAAAGCATAGTAGAGTAGAAGTGTATGACTAAGATAAGCTTAGCGTTCAGAATCGTTATTTTCGTTTGCAGGTTAGTAGGTTGGTACGTTGCTCGGTGGAGCACCATCGGTGTAGGATTTCATCACATCGTCTCATCCGAGTACAATACTTAGACCTTTGGGTTGTGTATTCGTAGGACCCTATTAATATGTACTTGTAACTCGTATTTTGTATTTGTAATGATTTGAGTCGAATGTTTAATACTTTAAATTAAATGGAACTCCATTGTAAACATTATAAAAATTTATCTATGATTTTGAAAACGGACTTATCTATATTTTAGAAATGATTTCTTTTTGGACCAAACTATGATGAAAATTTATGGTTACGTGTTAGGCTTGAGACCTAAATGTGACATTTAGGTTTAGGGTGTTACATTAGGGTTTAGAGTTATAAATTTAAGATTTGTGTTTTATAGTGTAAATATCATGCTTGTGAAAAATAAACTTTACACAACATGTCTATCAAAATTTTTCCCATACACGAGTACAAATAACTTGAAATTCTTCTTCTGGCTTGGACGTCCTTATAGGTAAAAAACAAAGAAAAAAAAGGGGAAATCTAGAAATATTAAGCAAATGAAATGAACTTATTTTAAAAAAGAAGACATTGAAACCAAAGAAAAATGACTATATCCGCAAATCCAAGAATGAGAGACGAAAGAAAAATTGATTTTATCTGAAACTTTAAACTTTAATCTCCATATTTTTGTTCCTAGGAACAAAAAAGAGACTGAAACTGTGGAAATAGAGAAACGCAAAAGGTAAGGGGAACAAATGTTAGGGTTATGGAAATCCAAACACACATATACAGAGGGATATTTTGGTAAACATCTCGGGTATAGTTGGTTCAAATATTTTTTTGGGTAAAGTAGGAAAATGGTCACTGAACTTTGTTAGAAAAACAAAACAGTAACTAAACTTTTAAATGTTATAAAATGACAATTAAACTTTATGTTTTGTAATAAAATAGTAATTAGGCCGTTGTGTATTTAACGTTGTTATTATAGAACTTTGTATAATAGCACATATAATCATCTATATTTATATATTCGATCAATTTAGTCCGAATTCAAAAAAAATTACTAAATTTAGCCCTCGTTATTTACACATTCTTTCAATTTGGTCCTTAAAGGAAAATTCCAACGTTGTTCCTCTTGCAAAGGAAAGAGCGTGTGGGTGGTCAAGAAGGTCAACAATTTGACATTCGTGGAATAGTTGATGAATTTATGACAAGAGAAGCATGTACATGTTTGATGTATTGGGGTTAAAGATTGCAGCAGATGGCCGTGAAAGCACTGGAAGTTTTGGACGTGGGATAGTCAGGGATCTTTGCAGGTTGTTGTTTGCAGTACAGACTTTGATTCACTTCTAGAAGATGGAATCTGAATGTCGGTTCTAGTTTTCAAAACCACTTATGTAAAGCACTAAAGGTTTTGAATTCAACTTTTGGACATAGATTAATTAATTTATCATCTACTTTGTTGTAGCCTTGTATGTGGTTCATACTGTATTTCTTTTTTCTATTTAGGAATCCATGTTTGTTCCTTGGCACTATAGATAGGTCATTGTCAATCCTGTATTTTTTTAGTTTTATCCTTGAGAAATGAGGTTTTGAATATGATGTTTAATAATGTTGTTAGGAATGTTCAGAGAAAGAAATGAGGGGAAGGTAGATTCTGATTTTTCAGAGAAAATCCTCAGAGTTTGCACACCTTTTTCCAATCAATCCCAAAATTATTTATAGGCTAAGCAAATCAAGATAAAACAAAATCAGTTAATGCCGTTGGTAATCTTCTTTCTCTCGTCCCTCGACGTGGCACGTGAACTCTTTTTTCCTTTAGCTCGTCCAGATTAACGTCTTGTGTGCTCGATGCTATGCCTGGTTCCTGCCTTTCTGTATTCTCCATAACAGCACCCCCTCCAAGGAAAGAAACCTTGTCCTCAAGGTTTGACGGATCCAGTAGCAAGGGAATTGGTGTGACTTGCTCAAGTGGTTGGTCACAGCAGGGTTTCAACTGAGAAACATGAAAAACTGGGTGGATACGTGATGCCTCAGGGAGATCCAACTTGTATGCAGCGGTGCCAATACGTGGAACGACAGGGTAAGGTCCAAAATAACGAGGGCTGAGTTTGTGTTGTTTCTGCAGACGCAGGGAAAGTTGTCTATAAGGTTGAACACGAACAAAAACCCAATTTCCAACCTTAAATTCAACCTTGGGACAATGCTTGTCAGCTTGTACTTTCATTCTGTTCTGAGCACGGACCAGATTAAGTTTTAGTTCTGGGAGCAACAAATCTCGTTCTTGTAATTCTTGAGCCACCTGGTCTGAAGAGGTGCCTCCTTCCGCATAATTAAGAATGGTTGGTGGATCACAACCATACAACGCTCAAAAGGGTGTCATTCCCGCAGAAGATTGATAAGATTTATTATACCAAAACTCTGCCCAAGCCAAATATCCTTCCCACTTGGTCGGATCATCACTGGAGAGACAACAGAGATACATCTCCAAACAACGATTAAGGGCTTCGGTCTGACCATCAGATTGGGGATGATATGCCGAACTCATGCACAGTTCAGTACCTTGCAATCTCGCTAATTCAGTCCATAGTTCACTTACAAAAATGTGATCACGACCACTCACAATCGAGCGAGGGATGCCATGAAGTTTGATCACGCCTTAGTCCATAATGTTAGCAACAATTTTACTATCAAAATGCCTCAGCAAGGAAAAAAATGTGTATACTTTGTAAGTCTGTTGACTACCATTCGATCTGGGTAACCCAATAATAAAATCCATGGAGATATCCTCAAAGACATGGTTGGGAATCGGAAGTGGCTGAAGTAACCCAACAGGGGCAAGGGATTCACTCTTCATCCTTTGGCAAACTTGACACTCGCGTATAAAATTGCAGACACCCATACGCATACCTTTCCAAAAGAAATTAGCAGCCAAACGAGAAAAAGTGCGTGAAATACCTGCATGACCACCCATAATAGAACTATGAAATTCTCATAATAGCATAGCACGCAGGGATGCTTCGTTGGGGACCATAATTCGACCTTGAAACAAAAGAAAGCCTTCTTGAATCAAATACTCAAGAGCCGCAGTGCCAGCAGTGACTTGATCGCGAAGGAGTCGCAGCTCTGTATCAAAGTCCAATGCCGCTCTGATGTTAGTAAGAATCCCAAACAAAGGATGAGAAAATGCCAAGAAAGTTGCATGTATTTCACGCGATAAGGCATCCGCAACTACATTCGTTTTTCCTGGTCGATAACGAATGTCAAAATCATATCCCACGAGTTTAGAAAGCCATTTCTGTTGTTCAGGAGTTTGTATAGTCTGCTGAGTAAGTTCTCGAGGGACTGTTGATCGGTGAGAATGGTAAAACGTCAGCCCAAGAGATGCCGTCTCCACTTCCTCACAGCTTGTGTAATAGCAAACATTTTTCGGTGATATGTAGAGGCACCCTGCATTCTTGAGCTTAACTTTTGACTGTAGTAGGCCAAAGGTCTCTTGTCCCGAGTTAACACCGCACCAATACCCCTTGAAGCATCTGTCTCGACCACAAATTCCTTCAAGAAATCAGGAAAACCTAGAACAGGGGCTGAACAGAGCACAAGTTTTAATTGCTGAAAAGCTATCTGGGCTTTATCAGTCCACTCGAAGATTTCGCCTTTGCGTAACAAGTCTGATAAGGGGGCAGCTAGGATAGCAAACCCTTTTATGAACTTTCGATAATACCCTACGATGCCTAGGAACCCTCGGACTTCACGGATAGTGGTGGTTTCAGGCTAATTTGTGATGGCAACGACTTTGGTCGGATCAACAGCCAGGCCTTCTTTGGACACCACATGCCCCAAATTCTCAACGGAATGCTGACCGAAGATACATTTACTCCTTTTGGCTACAAATCCATGAGTCTGCAAAACTTCAAAGACCTACCTTACATGGTTCAGATGATCAACCCAATCACGACTGTAGACGAGGATATCGTCCAGGAAAACGAGGACAAATTTACAAAGGAACGGCTGGAAAATCTCATTCATGGTCGACTGAAAGGTAGAAGGGGCATTCGTCAATTCGAAGGGAATCACACGAAATTCATAATGGCCCTCGTGAGTACGAAATGTCGTTTTGTGAACATCCTCAGAACGAACATGTATTTGGTGACAACCTGCCAAGAGATCCAACTTATAAAAAAATGTGCAACACCCAATTCATCAAAAAGCTCATCGGCAGTTGGGATGGGAAACTTATCTTTTATCGTTATCGCGTTCAGTGCGTGATAATCGACACAGAACCGCCAGGTGCCGTCCTTCTTCTTCACCAATAAAACAGGAGAGGAGAATGGGCTGGTGCTCCTTTGAATCAACTGAGAGTCCAACATGTGAGCTACTTGGCGTTCAATCTCCGTCTTCTGAAAATGAGGGTATCTGTAGGGGCGGACATTCACAGGCTTCGCCTCTGGAAGGAGATGAATGGCATGGTCCACTGTACGAGATGGTGGAAGGCCGCTAGGAGAGTCGAAGACTGACTGAAACTCATAGAGAAGAGTTTTCATATCGGCTGATTCGGGTGTAGTATCGGTTGCCAAAGCACCGCGCATTTGCAACTGATAAAATGCAGCCACTGACCCAGTGGTTTGCAAGCGCCGTAAACTCTAGAGTTGGATGGGTTGAGGCCCCGTATCATTTTCGCCCTGCCAGCGATGGGTGGTATCCTGAGTCTGAAATTGCAGTGTCAAATTAGAGAAATCCATGGTCACCGGCCCCAAAGTTGCTAGCCAGGCCACACCTAAGACCATTTCAGTTCCTTCCAGGGAAAGGACATAGAAATCTGTAGTGACCAAAGTGTCTTGAACCGTGAAGGATAAGTCGCGAACACAGCCCTCCGTATGTAGCTTGTCGCCGTTGCCTACAAAAACACGGAAATTGGGTGCAGCGGTCACGCTCAGCCCCAAGAATTTGGCAACCCTAGATTACACGAAGTTGTGGGTACTACCCCATCAATTAGAATCTTCACGGAATGACCGTTGATATTGCCAGTGACGCGCACCGTGTTTGGAGTGTAACAATCGGATAGAGCATTGAGGGAAACCAATGAATGCTCAGGGGCCACGAAATCCTGGGTATGCGGAACCGGCTCGGCGGCAGTGTCGTCAGTCAACTCAATCGCTACTGCGTCGTCGAGTAAAAAAATTGTGGTTCCTTACAGCGATGTTCGGGAACAAACTATGCATCGCAGTAGTAACAAAGCCCTTTATCTCGGTGAGCTTGAACTTCGGCGGTGGAAAGCTTGCGTGGTTGAGGGAAACTAGGTGGGGAAGAGCTTGAAATATTCTGAGAGGTGGTGGTCTGCCTGTGTCACGGCCTTAGCCTTTAGTTCACTCGGTCGCTAAGCCGTGCAGCACTTGAAAAAGACTCTTCCCGATCAAGTCAGCCTTTTCCCTCGATTGATCTGCTCAAAATAAGCAAGCAACACATTAGTCTCGCGCCACAAAACCATTCTTCAAGCCATTGGCGAAACCGTGGGGCATAGCGGATGCACACGGTCGACCCCCAGCTTCTCCGTAGGAAAAAAAGAACGGTTTTTATTTTATTAGAAAAAAAAACATCGGTTACATTAGAAAACTCACCCACACCATCGACTTGGGCGGTAGGGGCCGCCTCGATGGTGTGTAGGATACATACATTTACCAGTGGATCAGCCCAAACTCTGACATTGTCCACCCCCTACATATATCTGAAAAAAACATAATAGAAATGACCGAGTAAACATTCTATTGTTTGAAACGAGGACACTTTTTCCTAACTAAAGAAATAATTGAAAACAAAGACTCTTCTTCCTAAAACATTGATGTGCTTGAAAATGGGGCATGGTAGAAGTGACTGGGTAATGGCCGGAACTCGGTTGTAACACCATGTGAGGGGATGGCCACAACATCCTCCCCACCTAACTTGTCGACGCCCTCGTTGGTCGAGCTGCAAGGAACTCCTCGATTTTTGCGCTTGAACGCCTTTAGGTCATGATCTCTCTCCCAACTTGTCTCTTGGCTCGAGACCTTCCCACTTGACCGGTACTCACAAGCAGGCTTCTTCTTGGACACCGTAACAAACCTATCGCAAGGATCTCCTCAACTCGGCGTTCGATGGGGTTTTGTACAGATGGGGCCCCGATCACTCTGTCCTCGGCTAATATCGAGGGGCTCGCATGAAAAGGCTTCAAATTGCTCACATGGAACACGGGGTGAACTTTCATCCATTAGGCGGCTTGATCTTGTATGAGTTATTTCCAACTTTGGCCCAATCAGTCTTGGTCCTTCATACTTTCGCACCAATCGCCGATCTCTATTCCGTAAGAATCGCAATTGTTCGCCATTAGCTTCACAAGCACTAGATCGCCAACTTTGAACTGCTGGTCCCTTCGCCACGATCTACCCACTTCTTCATATGTTTTGCAGCTTTCACTAGATAAGCCCGAGCAATCTCTGTATTTTGGCGCCATTCCTTTGAGAAATTAAAAGCTGGGGACACTTTCCTTTGTACGACTCTAGAGTGGTGTGTGGAAGCGTTTCTGTGACTGTCACAATTTCAAAGGGGCTTTTATTAGTAGAGAACTCTTTTGTGAATTAAAACAAAGTTGTGCCACATCCAACAAAGAAGGCCAATTTTTCTGGTTGGCTTTGGATAAAATGCCTTAAGTACTCTTCTAACAACCCATTAAAGCGCTCCGTCGCCCCATCCGTGCAGGGATGATAACTTGATGACAAATTCAGTTTGGATCCCAACATCTTGAATAACTCTCTCGAAATTTCGGTGAACCGACCATCCTGTCACTAACGATATCTTGTGGGACACCCCAATACTTTACAACATGTTTAAAGACTAATCGATTTGTCTCCTCCGCCGAACAATATTTGGGGCGAGGGATAAATGTAGCATATTTTGAGAACCGATCCACCACCACAATGGCAGCTCAAGATCCCCACCCGAGGCAAGTTCACTATGAAGTCGAGTGAAAGGCTCTCCCAAGGTCGTCTTGGCGCGACAATGGCTCCAACAATCTTGCGTCTTTTGTCGATCCGCTTTGTCTTCTTTGGCAAATAAGGCAAGTCTTGGTATAGTCCATAATATCATCGCATGTGCGGCCAATAATATCCTTGTTCCAACAGGGGAGTACGCCGCCAACCTTGGTGACCTGCCCGGGAGTGTCATGGCATTCGCGTAGTAGTTTCTGTCTAAGTTCTCTGCTCTCGGGACATACATACGCGGACCTTTCGTCATTAAGATCCCATTCTCTACCCAAAAGGTCTTTGATTGGCCACTTTCCACCATCCTCAATATTGCCATCATCTGCGGATCCTTTCCATATATTCTCCATTATGAGTTCCCGAATGTCATTCGTCACCCTACTAGCTGACATAGGAGCAATTAATCTAAGGGTTGCGGATCGCCCTTCGACTCAACGCATCAGCTACCTGATTCTTCTTCCCGACTTTATGCTCAAAACTGAAATCAAACTCCGCTAAGCGCTCTTGCCATCTTGCTTGCCTTGCCGATAGTTTTGGTTGTGTCAGGATATGACTAGCATTTGTGTTGTCATTTTAACAACAAACTTTGAGCCCAACAAATAATGCCTCCAAGCCCGAGACAATGGATCACGGCTAGAAGTTCATTTTCCGAGTTGCATATCTCGTCTCGGCACCACTCAACCCGACTCTCTCAAAGGCCACGGGGTGACCACCTGCATGAGTACTCCCCCTATGGCAAAGTCGGATGCATCGGTTTCAACTTCCATTGGTTTCTCAATGTCAGTAATACTAGGATTTGGGTCGTTCATCATAACAGTTTTTAGTCCTCAAAAGCATCTTGACACTTTTTAGACCAGGCCCACTTCTCACCTTTCTTTAACAAATTGGTAAGTATATTTGTCCTCCAGAGTAGCCTTCGACAAACCGTCTATAATAGTTAGCTAATCCCAAGAAATGATCGAGCTCTTCGACACTCTTTGGAGTCGGCCATTCTTGGATTGCCTTCACTTTTTCCTCATCCATTCGAACATGTCCCGCCCAACGAGGTGTCCTAGGAACTTAATTTGAGTTTGGGCAAAAGCACATTTCTCCTTTTAACAAATAGCTGATTATCTCGAGTCTACGCAACACTAACCACAAATGGTTTTCATGATCATCTAAGAGGAACTATATACCATTATATCATCCAAGTATATCACCACAAACTTGTCCGAAAATCATGGAACACTCGGTTCATCAAGGTGCAAAAGGTTGCAGGCGCATTGGTTAGCCCAAATGGCATCACAAGAAACTCAAATGCCCCATATCGAGTAACACAAGTTGTCTTGGTTCATCTCCTCGCCACTCTTACTGATGATACCCCGATCGAAGATCCAGCTTTGTAAAATATTTCATGCCACTTAGCTGGTCGAACAAGTCCGCAACTAAGGGGATGGGATACTTGTTCGGACAGTCACTTTGTTCGAGGGCTCTATAGTCCACACACAATCTCGGGCTCCCATCATGTTTCTTACGGAACAACACGGGCGCCCCAAATGGCGCTTTAGGCGGTCGAATAAACCCGACTTTTAACAGTTCATCGAGTTGTTTCCTCAATTCAGCTAATTCGGAGGGGACATACAGTGCGGGCATCTCGCAAGAGGTTTGGCACGGGGACCAGTTCAATCTCATGATCCACCGTCCTTCGAGGAGGGAGCCCTTACGGCAAGCGATCGGCATGACATCTTTATAGTCCTCCAACACTCTCAAAATCCCATTTGGTACCCCTTCAATGGTTGACTCCCCATGTAGGATAGGTAATATGACAAAAGAAGGTTCCCCTTCTTCACCCCTTCTTAAATTGTATTCTTGACAGCATCTTTTCGCTTCTTGGTAGAATGGTAGCGGGTACCACCCCGGGCAATCCCCTAGAAACAATAGGCAGCTCGCGGCGAGGACGGGATGGCCTGGGCTTTTGTCATAAAATCCAGTCCCAACACAACATCAAAATCGTCCATAGGGGAAACAGTGAGATCCACGCTTCCCTCCCAGGACCCAAGCTTGGCCTTCACCCTCTTAACACTTCCACAAATTTCGGCGGCAGCAGTGCATTAGCTTTCATCATCCTACATCTCTAGTAATTGTTAAACCGCATCTCTTGACTTTTTCAGGTGAGATAAAAGTATCTGTTGCTCCCGTGTCAACAAGAGCCCTAGTCGCCTTCCCATTTATCACCAAGTCCACGTACATCAAGCCCTTTCCCGGTTCTTTCTTTATGTTGTCCAATTACGATTATAATGCACTCAGAAAATGAATAGACCCAATCTTGGCCAGATCGGTCTCACTATTCTCTGTAGGTGGGTTAGGGAGTGTGTCCCCAGGCCGTGAAAGTTCCAAAGCACTCAATGCACCCCTATGTGGGCACTCAGCCACGCGATGAGGCCCCTTACACAAGAAGCATGCTAGGGGTAGCCTATTTGGCCCATTCCTCGACGTAAAGCCACCATTCCCCCTATTCTGCACTGGCTCCTTGTTTGGAAGTCCTCTCCCGACTCCCCAAGTTATCGACCTCTCCCCTCTAGCCATCTTACTCCTATTACCTGCATGGTTATTGCTCCCACTAGTTGGGGCCTTGCGTTTGTTTGAGCCATCATTGTAATCGTTAAGCCGCTCGGCATCGGCCATGGCAACGACTACATCCTGCACCCGTTGTCTTTGAATCTCAGTTCTAGCCCATGGCTTTAGGCCCTCAAGGAAAGCAAACATCTTGTCTTTCTCCGACATGTCCTTAATATCCAGCATCAATGCCGCAAACTCTCTCACATAATCACAAATAGTCCCAGTATGGGTCAAATCCCTCAACTTCTTCCGAGCATTATACTCCACATTCTCCGGAAAGAAGGTAGCTATTAATTCTTGTTTCAACTCGTCCCAACTTTTAATGGAACACACGCCATTTGTGAACTTGGACCTCCACCACAATTTGGAATCCCCTGACAAGTACATAGAAGCCATCGAGACCTTGTCTTCTTCTATAGAGGTGCGAGTAGCCCGAAAGTATTGTTCAATATCAAATAGGAAATTTTCAAGCTCTTTGGCATCCTGTTCCCCCTCATACCCACTGAGGCTCGGGGACCCTATTCCTCTGGCCCCTTTCCATGGTCACTGAATTTCCGACAGCCACTTCAATCAAATTAATTTGAGCCTTAAGCTCCTCTATCTCATACTTCAGAGTACTCATTGCCTCATTTGTCTCATCAGTGAGGTGTTTCACCATGTGAGCCAACTCCTGATGAGAAACTTCAATTGCTCGAACTCGTTCACTGGTCACCACATGAGCCCTCAGGGCCGCCACCGCGGCTTCTAGCTCCTCATACCTATCGGGGTCTATGGTCCTACCCCCTTGTGCAGGCACTCTAGCGCCATGTTGCGCCGAAGTACCTGCGCCCGCTGGCACCTCAGTTCTCGGGACGGCTCTTGGCCCCTGATTCTTACGCGTAGTCACCATCCTTGGGTTGACTCCCACCACACTAGTTCCTGCACAGGAAGAATAATAAGCACCACAATGCCTATTAATAACTCAGCACCACTGTGCTTCAAGAGGGAGTAAGCACCACTGTGCTTTCCCACTCAAAAAAAAAACTCGGCACCACTGTGCACAAGAAGCAAGAGAGCACCACTGTGCATCAAGAGGGAATAAGCACCACTGTGCTTTCCCAATAAAAACTAGGCACCGCTGTGCACTAGCAACAAGAAAGCACCGCTGTGCTTGAATAAAAAAATTGAGCACCACTGTGCCACAATTAAAAAGCACCTATGTGCTATTGATTACGCACCTCTGTGCTTTTCACCGCAATGAACAGGCAACACCACCCGAAATTGACTGCTACAACCTTGCTCGGATACCACGTGTCACGACCTTAGCCTTTAGTTCACTCGGTCGCTAAGCCGTGCGGCACTTGAAAAGGACTCTTCCCGATCAAGTCAGCCTTTTCCCTCGATTGATCTGCTCAAAATAAGCAAGCAACACATTAGTCTCGCGCCACAAAACCATTCTTCAAGCCATTGGCGAAACCGTGGGGCATAGCGGATGCACACGGTCGACCCCCAGCTTCCCCGTAGGAAAAAAAGAACGGTTTTTATTTTATTAGAAAAAAAAACATCGGTTACATTAGAAAACTCACCCACACCATCGACTTGGGCGGTAGGGGCCACCTCGATGGTGTGTAGGATACATACCTTTACCAGCGGATCAGCCCAAACTCTGCCGACTGTCCACCCCCTACATATATACGAAAAAAACATAATAGAAATGACCCGAGTAAACATTCTATTATTTGAAACGAGGACACTTTTTCCTAACTAAAGAAATAATTGAAAACAAAGACTCTTCTTCCTAAAACATTGATGTGCTTGAAAATGGGGCATGGTAGAAGTGACTCGGTTGTGGCCCCGGAACTCGGTTGTAACACCATGTGAGGGGATGGCCACAACACCTGGCAAGGTCTTAGGGCTAAGGGGTGAAACCGGTAGAGTGGGTAAAAGTGGTGGTGTTCTGGGCCCAAAACCACGACCCATTGACCGTTTTGTCTCATTTAAACGGGTGTCCTGAAAACGGGCCAATGCCATTACCTCAGTCATGGAAGTAACCCTCGCAGCCAGGACCTCGTGTTTTATATCCGACCGGAGACACGAAATGGAGCACTAGGTTAAGAAAAGCTCCAGCAAGTTGTTCGTACGTAAAATTAAATCCTCGAAACAAGATTGATAGTCCACCACCGTCGTCGTTTGAGTCAGTTTGGTCAACTGACCTTCTGGGGATTCAATTTCTGTCACCGTGAATCACTTGCGGATTGCGTCAAGAAGATGATCCCAACCTGCCAACTGCAGTTGGCGTTGCATCCAACGGAACCATTTCTTAGCCACCCCGTCCATTCTAAAAGACGCCATTCTTACTCTGTGGTGATCCTCTATTCTGTAAAAATCGAAAAAATCATGTGCGGAAGCTATCCATTCTTCCGGATCGTCGCCAGTGAACAGGGGAAGTTCCACTGAAACAGGTTTCAGCGAAAACGAAAATCCATCATCATTGTCTTTGCAGAGTTTGCCTTTGCCACGAAGCATCCGGGCATCACTAGATCCATCTTGAACGATAGTAGACTAAGTGGGCTGACCCAGTTGTTCAGAGAGAGTGGTGAGCTTGCGAAGAACGTCTTGGAGTGTTTGTGTGTTCTCGATGACGGTTGCTTCAAGCTCGATAAGGGTTTGACCATGGCGAGAGGAAGTTTCCTGGAGTGTTTTAATGGCTTCGGTATTGTTCACCATAGCTCAGTGGACAATGAAAGCACCAATTTGTTAGGAATGTTCAGAGAAAGAAAAGAGAGGAAGGTAGATTTTGATTTTTCAGAGAAAATTCTCAGGGTTTGCACACCTTTTTACAATCAATCCCGCAATTATTTATAGGCTAAGAAAATCAAAATAAAATAAAATTAGTTAACGCCGTTATTAATCTTCTCTCTCTCGTCCCTCGACGTGTACTCTTGTATGTTCGATGCTATGTGTCACGGCCATACCTTCGTTCACTCGACAAGTATGTCGTGCGGCACTTAAAAGGGACGTTTCTCGACCATGTCAGCCCTTGTTCTCTGTGTATTTCTGTTCACTCGGTAAGTATACCGTGCAGCACTTGAAAGGGACGCTTCCCGGCCAAGTCAGCCTTGTTCTCTGTAGATCTGTACCAGTGGATCAGTCCAAACTCTGCCGACTGTCCACCCCCTACATATATGCAAAAATAACTTTATCGAAATGACCCAAGTAGACACTAAAATGCTTGAAACGAGGACACTCTTCCCTAACTATGGAAATACATACTCTTTTCCCTAAACATAACGATGATTGAAACGATGACAACTTATTACCTACTCAACCATGGGGCCTTATACATAGCTGGCCACGATGTATTTACCCTGTTGTGGCCCTATATAGGGGATGGCCACAACATTCTCCCCTACCTAATTTGTCGACGTCCTCGTCGACTTGGCAGACTTGAGCTCCACGCTTCCTGTAAATATCTACTACATCCCTATATAATTGCATTGCTGACAACGTCTTCCCAGTAGCCTTTGGAAGAATCTTGGCCTCTGCCACTCCTAGTTGCTCCCCTTGGAAGATCAAACAACTCGTCGAAGGGAATAGAACGGCTTTCGCATATATCATGAAGTCCAAACCTATGACGACATCAAAGTCATCCATAGGGACTACTGTGTAGCTAATCTTTCCCTCCCATGATCCAATCTTGGTCTTCACATTCATTACACTTCCCCATATATTTGATACTTTAGAGTTCACAGCTTTTATTCGCCCCACATCCTTGGTCAGAGTCAGATTGCACATTTCCGCTTCCTCTGGAGAAATGAAGGAGTCAGTTGCTCCTGTGTCTACCAAGGCCTTTGTGACTTTCTCATTCAAAACTATGTTCACATACGTGAAGCCTCTCATTGGTTCTGTCCTAGCCTTGGCTTGTTCTGTTTGCATAGAATATAAGAAACGGATAGAACCCATTCTAGCAAGTTCATCCCTCTTGTCATCCGATTGGTGGCCAACCTGGTCTAAACCTTTTGGAGTAGTTCTCAGCGCCGATAGCACACTCCTCTGTGGATATTCTACCAGTCAGTGAAGACCCTGACAAAGAAAGCAACGTAACCCTCGCCTAGAGGGATCATTATTTTGTCCTTCATCTCTTCCCCAAGTTGAAGGTTTCTCTACTCGTGCCACTTTGTAACTTGCTATCCCACTACCATTCCCGTTACCATGGCCAATGCCATTACCAGTACCATTGCCATTGACATTACCATTCCCTCTATTGTTACCGTTTCCATTGCTCCGACTATTGCCATCACCACTTACGGGTGTACCCTTACACTTTGTGGAACCTTCACTGTAATCACTAAGTCGTTCGGCAGCAGCCATCGCCTCAGCCACATTTTGCGGTCTTTGTCTCTAGACCTCTATTCTCACCCACAATTCGAGTCCTTCTAGAAAGTAGAACATTTTGTCCTATTCGGCCATATCCTTGATGTCTAACATTAACGCGACAAACTCTCTCACATACTCACGTACCGCTCATGTGTGTGAGAGATCTCTCAACTTCTTCCGTGCATTATACTTCATATTCTCTAGGAGGAATGCATTCTTCAATTCCTTCTTCATCTTCTCCCAAGTCTTGACGGAGCACATATTGCCATCAAACTTGGACCGCCACCACAACTTGGCATCCTCTATCAAATACATCGAGGCAGTGGAGACTTTGCCCTCATCTGATGTCGTATGCACTACTCGAAAGTATTGTTCACTATCAAATAAGAAATTCTCAAGTTCTTTGGCATCTCTGTTCCCTTCAAACCGTTGGGGATCTGGGACCTTGGCCCTTTGGCCCCGTCACCTGTAGTTGAATTGCCTACAACCACTTGGACTAGGTTGATCAGACATCTGAGTTCAGCCAACTCATTCTTAAGGTCACTCATAGCTTCTTTTGCTTTATTACTGAGTTCCTTTATGGCATCCGCCAGTTCCTGTTGGGCTTCCTCAATTTCCCTAACACGATTGCTCGTAACCATATGAGCTCTCGTGGCAGCTACTGCAGCTTCCAGCTCTTCAAATTTAGCAGGATCAACCGACCTATTGCTTCGACTTTTAGCCATTTCGAAAAGTAAGTATGCACCGCTGTATCCTGCAAACACAGCCAAGCACCATTGTGCCAAGAAAAGAAAATAATGGTCAGATTCTCAACGATCAAGTTAGGCACTATTGTGCCACAAAACCAACAACACTCTTCTTTTCAGTACAACAAGCGGCTCTGCGCTGAACATAAATGGGCACCATATTGGGTTATTTCCTGAACGACATCATACTAGGATAATCATTTTGGTTAACGACAGGCACCTCTGTGCACTGATTTCAATATGATTACCAGGCATGCATCATCGATTTACAAGTAGTCAGCTTCTCAATACTGAAGTAACCATAGTGATTAATGCAGACACCTATTGTGTACTGATTTCACTATGACAACCCAGCTAAGACTCCAAGACATATTGAGTGCCTCTACACCCAAACAACCATAGTGCGTAACGTCAATCACCTTTGTGAATTGATGACACTATGTTGAACTCGTTGGCACCTTTGTGCTATAAATAATAAGTGTTTCTGCACTGAAACAATCATAATGGTTAACGTCAGTCACCTCCGTGTACTGATCCCACCAGGTTTAACTTGTTAGCACCTCTGTGCAATATAAAGATCGAGTATTGCGTATGCTTCGATCGCTATAGTGGTTACCGACAGGCACCTATGTGCGCTGGCTCCACTATAAAACTCGCATGCACCTCTATGCCACAAATTCATAATCGAGCACCACCGTGCTAAAAGGAATGAGCGCCACTGCGCGGAGATAATAAGCAAGCACCTCCGTGCCTGAAACAATAGTCAGACACCTCCGTGCACTAACCAACCCTGAATTTGTTTAACATTGTTGACTCACCCAACCCACTCCTTTTACGAGGGCGCTTGGTGTGGAGTCCAACAATCTAACGTCGTACAAAGTTTAAATTCACATCAACCCGGCTCGAAAGCCTTGCTCTGATACCACGTGTCATGGTCATACCTTCGTTTACTCGACAAGTATGTCGTGCGGCACTTGAAAGGGACGTTTCCTGACCAAGTCAGCCCTTGTTCTCTGTGTATCTCTGTTCACTCGGTAAGTATACCGTGCGGCACTTGAAAGGGAGGCTTCTCGACCAAGTCAGCCTTGTTCTCTATAGATCTGTACCAGTGGATCAGTCCAAACTCTGCCGACTGTCCACCCCCTACATATATGCGAAAATAACTTTATGGAAATGACCCGAGTAGACACTGAAATACTTGAAACGAGGACACTCTTCCCTAACTATGAAAATACAAACTCTTTTCCCTAAACATAACGATGATTGAAACGAGGACAACTTATTACCTACACAACCATGGGGCCTTATACATAGCTGGCCACGATGTATCTACCCAGTTGTGGCCCTATACAGGGGATGGCCACAACACTATGCATGGTTCCTGCCCTTTTATATTCTCTGTAACAAATGCATAAATAAAATCTTTATATCATACGACTTCAAGGTTATGTTCATTTTTAGAAACTCTTTTAGCATTTTCATTTAATCATTCAAGGTTTCCTTTTTGGTTTTTGTTTATAGGTAGCAAGCAGGTTGAGTTTGAAGTCAATGGCATAATGTGCTCTAGATAGTTTATTCATAGAATCTTTCTTTCCAATGGCTGGCGTCTTGTAAGTGTTCTAATATTTGCTTAAATGTTTTCTACTTGATTAACTCATCACTCTTGATGGTATGAATTCCTAAATGTGGGTACATATTTTATCACTGATACTTTGAGTTGGATTGATTGAGAGAATATGTTTAGCTAGATTACAACAGTACAATATCATATAATCATTCATGCCATGTTAATTTTTCTTATTGTGGAAATAAACGAGCAAAGCTTCTACATAAGGAAATCCCTTTGACATGGCCGTGGATACAGCAGGCATTTCGCATGGTCAATCAGACGGCGTAAATCATGATGTCATTTTTCTTGGATCCGGGAAAGGTAAGTGCTAGTGGCACTGCCAAGAAGTGGGGCCGCATCAATGTTGCTAACCTTTCAAATTGGGTGGCTGCGAATGAAGCAAAACAAATTTGGAATTTTACTTTAAGTACCAAATTGAAAGAATGTGCAAATAATAAGGGCTAAATTTAGTGAATTTTTTGAATTAGAACTAAATTGATTAAATGTGTAAATATGAAGGATTAAATGTGCTATTATACAAACTTTCATAACAGCAACGTTAAGTACTTAACGACCGAGTTACTATTTTGTTTCGAAACACAAAGTTAAATTTTCATTTTGTAACATTTGAAAGTTTGGTTACCATATTATTTTTTTAACAAAGTTCAGTTACCATTTGTGAACCTTACCATATTTTTTTTATTCTATACTCAATTTCAAAAAATTTACACTATATTTTCTTCTTCTTTTCTCTTCCACTTTCTTCTATCTTTTCTCTTCCACGCCACAAGTCCCATTTTTTTATACTGGCGACGACACTAATTTTGGTGCTGGTTGTCGACCGCTGGTGTTTATCTTTATCACTATTTTCTTATACTCAATTTGATTTTTTATTTTTTTATTTTAATTTACAATAAAATTCTCTTTTGTTTGGCTTCTTTCTTTTCCCATATTTTGGCAGGTTCGTCTGTTTTTGTGTCATGTTTTAACTCTGCTCTTATGGCACGTTTTCTTTACCTTATGGCATGTTGTTCGCCTACCCCTGCAATAGATCTATGATCGTGTGTAAATTCTCATGTCGCTCGTATTTGATTTACGACTATTAGTGGCCTTTTAGTGGTTAGATCCCCTATTGTAGTTGTTTGCAGATGTATTCAAATCTATTTGGGAAGCAACCTGTAATGTAACACCCCGAAACCCGGTCTAGTCAAAATTCAGTTCCGACAATCGGAAACCCTACATCGAAAGGTCTAAATATTGTATTGACTTTGACCACAAGGTCAATTGCATCGATGTTGGACTCTAATTGAGTTAATTTATCATTTACGAACCTTATTGAATGTATTGAAATCTTTTAGTGGCTAACTTATAAAAATTAAAAGTTTGTGGGTACAAGTATAGAGAATTGAGAGTTGAGGGACTAACCTTGCTATTAGCCCCTCATCAATTAAAATCACCACCTACCTGGGATTATCTGGAGACTTTCCTTCAATTGAAGGAAAGCTAAAGTTATTAACATAAAATGAATAACAAAGAAAGAAAGGCATACCCGATTTCTAAAGAAGCAAGCACCTCCCTTGTCTTCATCATCTTCAAGCAAGCACACACCTCCATTGTTGAGTGTTGTGAAGTTTGAGCTTTCTTCGGTACATTGACATCAAATCGTTGCTATCAATCGGGTAAGCTATATCCTTAAACAAACAATGAAATCAATGGATAAATCAAGCTTAATCTTAAACTAGGGTTTTGGTCATCCATGGAATTTGATAGCCAATAGCTATTTTAAGCTTTGATATTGATTTTGATATTGTTATATTCATTTCGATATAATATTATCGATTCTAACTAATTCCTATTGTTTAACCTAGCTCAAGAATTGAATAGAGACCATCCATCATCACTGACGAAAGCTAGGAACAAAGGAATTGCTATCCGAGAACCAGAGGAGCATCGAATTATTAAGGTGAGTGTAGTCAGAGTCTCGGGATTAGGGTAGGTTCCTTTCCCGATTCCATTGTCATTGAATATAGTATTGTTAACATCATTGATAAGGAATATTGCATTGAACAATTTAGTGGATATCGTTGGTAAATAGAGGTAAGTCATTGTATTGAATATTGGACATCAATATTGTTATGGTTATTGCCATCAATCATTGTCTTTGATTTTGCCATCGACATAGTCATTGAATTAATAAAGCATTGAACATGGACATAGAGCATAGTCATTGCTATTGTTATCGTCATTTTTATTGTCATTGAACATTGATATCGATATAGTTATTGTCATCATAACATTGAAAATGAAGCATCGATCGTTGTCATTGCCATTGAGATCATTGAACACTTCCATTGTCATTTATATTGCTATTGAACATTAGCACCAGAGCATTGCTCATTGATAAGAACATTGGATATTGTCATTGTTATTGAACATTGATTATTGATATTGTCGTTGGACCTTGGATTCGAAATACATTGGATACAATTGGCATGCCATAGAATTCATGAGCTCATTAGTACGGGTGGACTACGGTCCTTGGCTACGACCATTATTGTGGTGAGGCGGAGGTATAATGTTTTATTGGTCATTTGGCGATGCGGATGGACTAGGCCATTCATTGATTTGGCGAGGCATTGGAATTCGAGTATCCACTGTGTTGAATCAATTCTAAGGATTAATATTGAACTATGAACTAAATGATATTGAACATGAAATATAGCATTGATGTTTTTGAGCATGAGTTTTTATGCATTCCATTGTTAATTGCATTATTTATGACTACCTCACTAGGCAAAGTATGCCTAATGCATTTCATCTCATGCATTTCAGGTTGATCGAGTTGTTGAACCAGGATCGAAGAAGTTGGAAGCTTGACAAGTCACTTGCAAGTCAAAGTAATGTGTTTTGTCCCTATGAACTTCTAGAATGGTAGCAAAGTAGTTAAACTAGTTGTTTATAGTCTTTTGATTATGTTTGTAATGCCTATGTGGTGTAAAGGTCTTAGAGGCCCTAAATAGCATTTTCAGTTTGTTTTAAAATAACGTAATATGTATAAGTGGCCTAAAAAGTTGAAAACATAGCAAATGGATTCATAATGTTACCAAAATTGACATTCTAGTAGATTAAATGGTTTTAAACTTGTTGGTAAAGTTTCATTGCATTTGGACAACGTTTGATAGGTTAATTTGAATAAAAACCAGATAAAATATGTCATTATAGTGCAGGGTATATCAATACTTCTTAGGGCGTATCGATACGGGTATGCCTAATTGGACTTAGTAAACAGGGTGTACCAATATTGCACAATGCGTATCAATATGAATTTTGGTCACTAGAATCTGGAAAAATTAAAGGTATCGGTACGGCCATAGGGTGTATCGATACGAGTCAACGTGGTCAACTGTACCGATACGGTTGGAGACCGTATCGGTAGGAGTCTGTATCGTTTGAATCTGGAACTTTTAAATTAGGCATGGTGTACCGATACGACCTTCCGAGTATCGGTACAGTGACAGGTAATTCAGTTATAAGTGTTATAAAACAGTCCTGAAATATTGCGTTTTGGTCACTGAATGTTATAGACCTTAATTGAAAGGGGAATTGAACTCTGATTAACATGAAAATTTATATAAGTGTTGTTTATAGGTTGAATTTCATCTTAGTAACATTGATTCTGAAAAAGGACCTCTCTAAAACTAAAATTACAATCTAGCCCCTAAAGTTCATAAAAGTTTAAAATTGGTCATGAATGGATAATCACAGTTTCATATTGGTTTAATTGAATATGTGGTATTGTTTTGCATTGTTTGCTAAGCGTGAAAGCGTTAAAAAGTTGACCACTGTTCATAATTATCGCACTGAGCACTGCATCATTCACCGATAGCACTCTCCGACCCGGTTCTCGATCAGGCCGAGAAAAAGGTGTTACATTTGTGGTATCAAAGCTAGAGTTTAGTCGATTCTAGAACTAAACCAAAGCCTATTGCATTGTTATTGTGTTACTTTGCCACCTAGGAGTTATTTTATTGTGTATAGTGACTTGCCGAATAATCTTATCTCTTTATATTGTAGTTATGTCAGAAACTAATGAAGCTCACATAAACGATCATGCTACCAGCTCCTCGACTCATAGTGAGGAAATGAGGGGGGAGACCTCTCGAATCCACCTAATCCCCTACCTCAAAATGTTGAGCCAGAATTGCCTGCAGCACATGCTTAGTGTTACCAGAACATGGTTGACATGTTCAAATAGTTTATGACCTCGATGAGGGCAGAACAGCCTGTGCAACCAGCTGCACCTATTGCTCAATATGCTCGGGCCCTTATTGATAAGCTGGCATTGCTCTGAATTTACACTTTTACTGGACAGGATGATGATAATCCTAAAATTGCTGAGTATTGGTTGGACAATACATTGAGAGTCCTAAATAAACAATTGTAGTGTTCAGACGAGCACAAGCTGAAGTGCGCTCTTGCATTGCTAGCTGATGAAGCCCTTCAGTGTTGGGAGACCATTATTTTTACCTTTCCTGAGGAAACTATCACTTGGGAGTTCTTCCTTCAAGAATTCCAAAAGAAGTATATCAGCGAGTATTATCTTGCAGAAAGGCATATCATCTTTCTTCATGTAAAGCAATGTGGCTGACCTATCGAGTAATATATCCATGAATTCTATAAGTACTGCCAGTATGGTTCATAATATATCAAGAAAGAGGAAGAGAAGTGTAGGATGTTCATTGTGGGGCTTTGTGATGAACTACGCCCTATGTTCACTGCCTTAGGTATCACCGACTTCCAAGATCTAGTGAATCGTGTCAAAGCCACCGTAGTAGCATAGAGAGCTCAAAGGGCTAGTGGATCTAGTAAGTCTGAGAAGAGGTTCAGAGATGATCATCGACCTCCTAAGTGGAATAAGAAGGGCAAGTACCAAGGCCCCAAGCAGAATATGTACTAACAACCTTCCCGTTCTAGGAATATTGAGAGACCTCATACCGTGACACAATCTTTTTCCAAGAATGCTACAGTTGAAAGCATTGGGTGCTCCAACTGAATTTCACAAAATCTAGTTTGCAACTATTACCAGAAACGGCATCCAGCGGGTTAGTGTCGTAAGCAGACTGGAGCCTATTTCTATTGTGATGAGCAAGGCCATTTCATTCGTGATTGCCCTCTTGGTCCTACCAAGTCTACAGCTACAGTGAAACCTAGTGGATCGGGGAAACCATCTAATAAATAGGAATCGAAGGCATCTGCCCAAATGTATCACATAAGAAGCTGGGAGGAAGATGATGAATCTGATGTCATTGCAGGTACTATTGAACTGTATTCCCACTTTTTATATGCATTGATTGACCCTGGTTCAACTCACTCTTTTATAAGCATTATGTTGATCAAAAAGCATAGTATGTCTTCTGAACCTATAGCATTGAAGATCTCTGTGACTAATCCATTGGGTAACTATGTCACTGTGAGTCTTGTGTGTAAGAACTAACCCTTGATAATCCAAGGGATTCTATTTTTGGCTGATTTATTAGCCTTATTGATCCAAGAGTTCGACGTTATACTGGGTTTGGATTGGCTCAGTAAACATCAGGCTCGGGTAGACTATAGCAAGAAGAAGTTGTATCTTCGAAGCCTTGGCAAGGAGAGCATAACTCTAATAGATTCCCGAAACCCTTCGTTGTGTGCCTTAACGTTGGAAACCAAGGATGAACCTCACTTGTCAAACATTAACACTGTGTATGAATTTTCTGACATTTTCCATGATGAACTTTCGGGTTTACCCCCGACTTGTGAAGTTGAATTTGGTATTGAAGTGCAAGCTGGAACTGCCCCAGTTTCCATTACGCCCTACCGAATGGTAGCTGTTGAATTGAAAGAACTAAAGGCCCAAATTCAAGACCTGCTTGATAAAGGTTTCATACGATTGAGCTCTTCACCTTGGAGAGCCTCAGTCCCCTTTGTAAAGAAGAAGGACGGTTCTATGAGGCTATGTATTAACCACTAACAACTAAATAAAGTTACCATCAAGAACAAGTATCCATTGCCAAGGATAGATACATATTCGATCAACTCAATGATACTTTTGTGTTTTCGAAAATCGATTTAAGGATCGGGTATTATCATATGAGAGTTAAAGATTGTGAGGTACCCAAAACTACTTTCTGTACAAGATATGGTCAGTATGAATTCTTAATGATGCCATTTGGGCTAAACAACACACCAACAACCTTTATAGACCTAATGAATCTGATTTTTAGACCTTATCTCGATAAATTCGTAGTGGTATTCATTGATGACATTTTGATTTATTCCAAGAATGTTGCAGAACACTGTGAACATCTCCGTATTGTGCTTCAAACTCTTTGAGAGAAGCATTTATTTTCCAAATTCTCCAAATGTGAGTTTTGGCTTACTGAAGTTGCCTTCTTTGGGCATATTGTATCGGCTACGGGCATTCAAGTTGACCCGAAGAAGATTCAAGCCATTCTTATTTGGCATCCACCGAAGAAAGTTGGTAAGGTGAGAAGTTTCCTTGGTCTTGCTGGCTATTATAGAAGATTCATCAAACGATTTTCTATGTTAGCAGCCCCACTGCCTAAGCTACTTCGAAAAGAAGCTCCATTCGTCTAGACCGAGGAACAACAAAGAAACTTTGACTAGTTGAAACAAGTGTTGACTCATGCACCAGTCTTAATCCAACCTGAGTCTAGAAAGGACTATACAGTTTATAGTGATGTGTCACATCTCGGATTAAGATGTGTACTGATGCAAGAGGGCAAGGTTATTGTATATGCTTCGAGACAATTTAAGCCACATGAGATTAATTATCCCACTCATGATCTGGAGTTGGTTGTAGTTGTTTTTGCATTGAAAATCTGGAGATACTATCTTTACGGAGAAAAATGTTATCTTTTCACCGATCATAAAAGTCTTAAATACCTCTTGAATCAGAAGGAACTAAACCTTCAATAACGGAGATGGATGGAACTCCTTAAAGATTACGACTTTGTCATTGATTACCATCCGGGCAAGGCCAACGTTGTAGCTGATGCACTCAGCCGCAAACCTTCGCCTGCCCCTCTAACTATTAATGCTCACTTTCGACTTTGAAAGCATCATTGTCTTGTAGTTGAACTTCAAGTTTAGTCTACCATTGTTTTTAGAATCAAAGCATTACAAAAGCAAGACTCGGAACTTCAATCCATTGCCTCTAAGCTTCAAGATAATCCTGACTTCAGGATCAATTCTGAAGGACTCCTATGCTTCCAAGATCAGGTATGTGTGCCCAATGATGAATCTCTTCATAGTAATATCATTAAGCAATCTCATTCGAGCTCATTCTCTATTCATCCGGGTTCTGTGATGATGTACAAGGATCTTTTTCAGCTCTATTGGTGGCCGGGTATGAAGCAGGCCATAATTGACTTTGTGTCTAAATGTCTCGCGTGCTAACGTGTTAAAGTCGAGCATCGTGTCCCTACTGGATTATTTCAACCTATCGATCTACCGCAATGGAAGTGGGAAAATATCACTATAGACTTTGTTAGTGGTCTACCCTCGACTCCTGCTAAACATGATGCGCCATTTGGGTCATTGTGGATTGTCTCACCAAGTCAGCACATTTTTTACCGGTTAGGATAGACTATGGTCTTCCAAAGTTAGCTGACTTGTACATCAAGGAAGTTATTCGACTCTATGGAGCACCGCAGTCTATTATCTTCAATCGGGATCCACGGTTTGCTTCTCAATTTTGGAGAACATTGCAAGGAGCTCTAGGCACTAGAGTCATTCTTAGCACCGCCTTTCACCCTCAATTTGATGGCCAATCAGAAAGGGTAATCAAGATTTTAGAAGATATGCTACGGATATGCATCATTGATTTTGGCAGATCGTGGGAAAAGTCGCTACCCCTCATCGAATTCGCCTACAACAATAGCTACCAAGCTTCTATCAAGATGGCACCATACGAGGCATTGTATGGTAGACATTGTAAAACTACATTGTGTTGGTCTAAACTCGGTGAAGGGAAAATATTGGGCCTTGACTTACTCTGGGAAACTGAAAAATGGGTTACCTCATCCACAATTGTTTGAAAGTTATCTTTGACTGACAAAAGGCCTATACCGACCTTAAGCGGAGGGATGTTCAATATGAAGTTGGCGAGAAAGCCTTCCTCAAAGTTTCACCATGGAAGAAAGTTTTGAGACTCAGCAAGAAGGGGAAACTGAGTACTGATTCATTGGACCTTTCGAGATTATTGAAAGAGTTGGCATAATGGCTTATCGATTATTGTTGCCCACAAAATTGAGAAAAATTCACAATGTGTTTCATGTATCAATGCTTTGGAAGTACCGCTCTGACCCTTCGCATATAATTAAGCCAGAATATATTGAAATCCAACCTAATCTATCATATGAAAAGGAACCAGTTCAGATACTTGCAAAAGAAGTTAAAAGACTTTGCAATAAAACTGTACTGTTAGTCAAAGTGCTCTAGAGGAGCCACACCATTGAGAAAGCTACCTGGGAACCTGAGGAGCTAATGAAGAAGCAATACCCGTATCTCTTCGATTCAAGTAAAATTCGAAGATGATTTTTTCTTAAGGGTGGGAGAGTTGTAACACCCTAAAACCCGGTCTAATCAAAATTGGGTTTCGACGATCAGAAACCCTATACCAGAATGTCCAAATATTGTGTTGACTTTGACGCAAGGTCAATTGCATCGATGTTGGACTTTAATTGAGTTGATTTATCATTTACGAGCCTTATTGAATGTATTGAAAACTTTTAGTGTCTAAATTATAGAAATTGAAAGTTTGGGGGTACAAGTATAGAGAATTGAGAGTTGAGGAACTAACCTTGCGATTAGCCCCTTCTCAATTAAAATCACCACCTACATGGGATTATCTGGAGGCTTTCCATCAATTTAAAGAAAGCTAAAGGAATTAACATAAAATGAATAGCAAAGAAAGAAAGGCTTACCCGATTTCTAAAGAAGCGAGCACCTCCATTGTCTTCATCTTCTTCAAGCAAGCACACACCTCCATTGTTGAATGTTGTGAAGTTTGAGCTTTCTTCGATCATTGACATTGAATCGTTGCTATCGATCAAGTAAGATATAATCCCTAAACAAACAATGAAATCCATGGATAAATTAAGCTTAATCTTAAACTAGGGTTTTGGTCATCCATGGAATTTGATAGCCAATAGCTATTTTAAGCTTTGATATTGATTTTGATATTGTTATATTGATCTCGATATAATATTATCGATTCTAACTATTTCCTATTGTTTAACCTAGCTCAAGAATTGAATAGAGATCATCCATCATCACCGACGAAAGCTAGGAACAAGAGAATTGCTATTCGAGAGCCGTAGGAGCATCAGATTATTGAGGTGAGTGTAGTCAGAGTCTCAGGATTAGGCTAGGTGCCTTTTTCGATTCCATTGTCATTGAATATAGTATTGCTAACATCATTGCTAAGGAATATTGCATCGAACCATTTAGTGGATATCGTTGGTAAATAGAGGTAAGTCATTGTATTGAATATTGGACATCGATATTTTATGGGCATTGCCATCGATCATTGTCTTTGATTTTGCCATCGATATAGTCATTGAATTAATGAAGCATTGAACATGGACATAGAACATAGTCATTGCTATTGTTATCGTCATTTTCATTATCGTTGAACATTGATATCAATATAGTTATTGTAATCATAACATTGAAAATGAAGCATCGATCGTTGCCATTGCCATTGAGATCATTGAACACTTCCATTGTCATTTATATTGCTATTGAACATTGGCACTCGAGCATTGCTTATTAATAGGAACATTGGATATTGTCATTATTATTGAACATTGATTATTGATATTGTCATCGGACCTTTGATTTGAAAGATATTGGATACAATTGGTATGCCATAGAATTCATGAGCTCATTAGTACGAGTGGACTACGGTCCTTGGCTACGGCCATTATTGTGGTAAGGCCGAGGTATGATGTGTTATTGGTCATTTGGTGAGGCAGAGGGACTAGACCATTCATTGATCTGGCAAGACGTAGGGAATTCGCAAAACCACTATGTTGAATCGATTCCAATGATTAATATTGAACTATGAACTAAATGATATTGAACATGAAATATAGTATTGATGTTTTTGAGCATGAGTTCTTATGCATTCCATTGTTAATTGCATTGTTTATGACTACCTCACTAGGCAAAGTATGTCTAATGCATTTCAGGTTGATCGAGTTGTCGAACTGGGATCAGAGAAGTTGGGAGCTTGACAAGTCACTTGCAAGTCAAAGTAATGTGTTTTGTCCCTATGAACTTCTAGAATGGTGGCAAAGTAGTTAAACTAGTTGCTTATGGTCTTTTGATTATGTGTGTAATGCCTATAAGGTGTAAAGGTCTTAGAGGCCCTAAATAGCATTTTGAGTTTGTTTAAAAATGACTTAATATGCATAACTGGCCTAAAAAGTTAAAAACATAGCAAATGGATTCATAATGTTAACAAAATTGACATGCTAGTAGATTAAATGGTTTTAAACTTTCTGGTAAAGTTTCATTGTATTTGGACAACATTTGATAGGTTAATTTGAATAAAAACCATATGAAATATGTCATTACAGTGTAGGGTGTATCGATATGGGTATGCCTAATTGGACTTAGTAAACAGGGTATATCGATACTGCACAGTGCGTATCGATATAGATTTTGGTTATTGGAATCTAGAAAAATTAAAGGTATCAGTACAGCCTTAGTGTGTATCGTTACGAGTCAACGTGGTCAACTCGTACCGATACGGTCTCCAGCTGTATCGTTTGAATCTAGAACTTTTAAATTAGACATGGCATACCGATACAACCTTCCGAGTATCAGTATGGTGGCAGGTAATTCAATTATAAGTGTTACAAAATAGTCCTGAAATATTGTGTTTTGGTCACTAAATGTTATAAACCTTAATTGGAAAGGGAATTGAACTCTGATTAACATGAAAATTTATACAATTGTTGTTTATAGGTTGAATTTCATCTTAGTAACGTTGATTCTGAAAAAGAACCTCTAAAACACTAAAATTATAATCTAGCCCCTAAAATTCATAAAAGTTTAAAATTGGTCCTGAATGGATAATCGTAGTTTCGTATTGGTTTAATTGAATCCGTGGTATTGTTTTGTATTGTTTGCTAAGCGTGGAAGCATTAAAAATTTGACCACTGTTTATAATTATCGCACCGATCACTGCATCGTTCATCGGTAGCACTCTCTGACCCGATTCTCGACCAAACCGAGAAAGGGGTGTTAAATGTAAGTTTACTTTGGTTCGCTCGCCACTCCTTCATTACCTATAAAGTGTCTAAGTGGATAGAGACAGAGGAGTATTGTTGACGAGTATTGTGTTACTATGGATGATGAACTTCAGATTCTAAAGAAGGATTCAACTATAATTGCGCATTTGGATTTCCTTTTTCCTTTTTTATGTTTGAGTTTTTTGTTGACATAATCCTCAAAATTCTCTTTAATACGTTGCGTTGTTAATGTTGCATCTTTTTTTTTTCAATAAAATTCTGTATCGTTTCAAGATTCAAAAAAACTTACACTCTAAACTCACACCACCTTGACCAAAATCTGCATAGGAGGTGGAAATTAAAGTTTCCATAAGAGCCTTGATTTTGGGATTTAGGGTTAGATTTTAGGGTTTAAAGTTTAGAGGTTTATGTTTAAGGGATAAAAATTTAGAGGTTGTGGTTAGAATTTAGGGTTTATAGGTTAGGGTTTAGAGTTTAGTGTAATATCGTTAGGGGTTTAGGTTTTAACCTATAAACACTAAATTATAACTATAATCCCAAAATTCTAACCACAACCAATCAATTATAAACCACTAAACCTAATATCTAACCTTAAACCCTAAAATGAAGGCGCTCGTAGAAACATTTTGTTTCCATCGTCTGTGTATTAAATAACTACCTTATATATATACCCTATTGGTTCAGGACTTGTCCGATTCAAGGAAAAATGTCATTCCTTTTTTTTGAACAATACGTCGGCTGAATTTTATTAGAAATCAAAATAGAGAAACAGTCTAAAAGAAATTAAATTGTAGCAGAAAAAATAAACACACAATAAATCTAAGTTAAAAAAACTAGAAAACAAACATCAACCAGCGAAACAGGTACAGTGGGCTGCAAAATAGTGATAAAGATGAAACACTTGAGAAATAGAAGCAGAGACTAGAGAGCAACCCTTCTTGTCTCTATTCACCTATACGCTTCATGATTGAAGTAGGAGTGGTGAGCAAAACCAACAATCTTGGAGGATGCTTCGTAAAACAGATCTGAATGCATCGACAAAAGAACCACAAAAGGGGACCAAACCACTGTAGACCACCGATAATCCGCAAATCAGAGCCAAAAGTCGTGAAAAACGTATCAACGAACGCAGATCTACCACAACGGTAGAGGATAACGCGCCATAATGTAGAGGAAAAGCGTACCATAAGGCAGAGAAAAACGTGCTACAAGACAGATAAAAACTAAAAAGAATCGAAATATAAAAGAAAACAAAAATTTAATATAAGAAAAATATGAGAAAAGAACTACAAGTGGTGGTAATTAGTATTAAAACTGACACCGCTGATGAATAAGAAAAAAAGAAGAAAGATTGAAATTTTTGAAAAAGAAACGAGCGGCGCTGGGGTTCACTTAGGAAGGGGCACATTCATGTCCTAAACCCATTGGCATCTGAATATACTCAGTTAAATCTTTCAAGTCTTTCAAAATTACATTTATCATCAAAGTACAGAAAATTATTAAAAATTGTCATTCCTATCTACAGTCATTGTTGGATATTTTTTCCATCGTGTGAAT
This sequence comes from Hibiscus mutabilis, assembly GCA_019671005.1. Classification (NCBI taxonomy): domain Eukaryota; kingdom Viridiplantae; phylum Streptophyta; class Magnoliopsida; order Malvales; family Malvaceae; genus Hibiscus; species Hibiscus mutabilis. Next base: position 40,514,621 of record CM033715.1, on the reverse strand, counting down.
GTGAAAAATTCTAATAATATATAATACAATATATATGTAATCTTATGTTTCTAATTAGATTATAGTGTTTTTGACATTGATCCATAAATGTCTTCTAAATTTTTAAATATAAATAGTCAAGCTGACCCAGTGCCTTACTACTTAATACTGATCCATAAAAATATTTTATTTAAAAAAAAACTAATACTAATAAATAAACAATATTTAATTATTTTAAAATAATGCAACCGATTACATAAATCCATTCAAATATGCTAAAATTGCATGGGTTGAACCACTTCATTTTGTTGATAAAAAACATATCTTATTTTCTCTGTAGAAATATACTAATACTAATATAAATAAATTAAGATTATTTTATCATATATTCATAATAAATAATTAGACTTTTATGGCTTTATTGTCCATGTAGAAATAAATCTTATTCTTCGTCAAAGAACAATACACATTTAAAAAAGTCTAAAAGAAGAAATATATTAGATTTTTCTAATTACCTTTTCTCTCTCTTTTTTTAAAGAATACAGCAACCAGTAAATGAAATTCGTAATTTAAAAGTTGAAAACTTGTGATAGATATATAATAAGCTATGCATCTAAACTAGTTTATCTTAATTAAGTCTTTTATTGGCAAATTCAGAATTTGAATCAAATCTCTTGAAGCCAAAGTTATACCACACAATGTTCAAAACTTGGGTTTAAATTACAATATGAATCCTATTTCATTTCATTCATTTATTCACTAACCTTTGATTTCAATCTACCCGTAAATATCAACAAAAGCTGTTGGTAAGGAAACGAATTATTCATATTTCAGAGTTTCGTTGACTTCAACTCGTACACGAAAGTACAATAGCCACAAAAGTCAACCTCAAATAACTAAAGTAAATATATTATCAACCACACCGACCAACCAAAAAAGCTATGACCAAAAGGGCAAAAACTAAAATTTAGATTAGTAATAAAAGTGATAATTTTTTTTGTGATTCAAATTCGAACATTTTACTGATAATGTTTGTAAATTTTATTTATAATTAAAAAGAAATCAAATACTAACACAAGACTACATTTATAAGTTAAAAATATCTCTTTGGCTCCATTTCCTTTGTAATTCATTCTTTTCGAGTTCAACTAAAATCCGTAATCGATAGTGAAACAGAAATGGTCAATTTTGAATATTGCCATTGTTTTAAGGTTCATTCTGTAATTATGAAATAAAGCGTGTGTATTGTTTGGAAATGTTGGGTCTATATATACTTATAGATCCGGTTTGCTGTTTTACGGTTGTAGCAATCTCTTTATACCCTGGTCATTTATTGTCTTTGTATTTTCACTGTTTCTTTGCTATACTTGTCTGCATCCATGCAGATGGGCATCGGTTCCACTCTTCCCACTCAAAACATGCACGTCTTTCAAGACGGAGGGGCGAGTTTCATGCGCCGCAAATCACCTCTAAACCCTTTAATCACTGCTCAAACTCAAAATTCTCTTGTTTCATCAGCATCCTCGACTGACTTGACTCGCCGGAACCTTTCTAACCTCGAGATTCGAGAAACTCCTCCACAAACCAAACCAAACCAAACCGAACCAGAGCCAGTCATCAAAGCTCCCAGTAATGTGCCGGTACAGACTAAAGGCAAGGGTTTACTCCAAGGGCTTAATCTTTAGAGATTTTGGCCTGAAATGAGTGCAGTCGAAGAGATGTCTCCGCGCCATTTAAATAGGCTTCAGAGCCTTTTATCAAACACCATGGAATATTCTCCACGGAACAACCTCGGTTCTCGTTGGAGAGAATACCACGGTTGCAATGACTGGTTCGGGTTGCTTGACCCGCTCGATGAAAACCTAAGGCGGGAAGTGGTTCGATATGGGGAATTTGTTCAAGCTGCTTACAGTGGTTCCCATTCCAATACCACCATGTCAACCGACGAGGCTCCGTTACCGAGATACATGTCGTTGCCTGAACGGTCTTACAAGGTGACCAAGAGCCTTTACGCCACCTCGTCGGTCAGGTTACCGAAATGGGTGGACGATATGGCTCCAAATCTCGGGTGGATGACCCAACAGTCTAGTTCAATCGGGTTTGTAGCAGTTTGTGATGACAAGAGAGAGATTCAACGAATGGGAAGGAGGGATATTGTCATTGCCTTACGAGGAACCGCTACGTGCTTGGAATGGACTGAGAATTTTAGAACTCAACTGGTTCAAATCTCTGAATCTGATGATCCGACCCAAAAGGTTGGATGTGGATTCCTGAGCTTACACAAAACACCAGGTGCTCACGTGCCTAGCTTGGCTGAACCAGTGGTCGATGAAGTGCAAAAGTTAATTGAGATGTACAAAGGCGAGAACCTTAGCATTGCAATCACGGGACATAGCCTTGGAGCGGCTCTATCTCTTTTAGTTGCCGATGAAATAAGCTCATGTGCGCCTCAAGTGCCACCGATCGCGGTGTTTTCTTTCGGAGGACCCCGAGTAGGTAACAAAAGTTTCACCGATCGACTTAACGAGAAAAACATTAAAGTATAAAGGATTGTGAATAATCAAGATTTAATAACTAGGGTTCCAGGTGCTTTCATCGGGTAAGGAATGAAAGAACAAGATAAGCGTAAACACGATGAAGAACAAAGAAATGAAAGCTTTGCAAATGTGTTTGACATGCTTCAAAGCAACAACCTATGGGCATATTCTCATGTAAGTTGATATTAATATGTCACCTTATTTAAAACTAAAACCAAACGCTGACATGGCATGTTGTCATGATTTGGAGGCTTACCTGCATTTGGTGGATGGGTTCTTGTCAATGGATTGCCCCTTTAGGTCAAATGCTAAGAGAAGTTTAGCGAAGTTGATTCGCTACCAAAAATCAAATGTAAAACAATTGTACACTCACAAGGCCATGACTTTGAACCTTGAAAGTAGGGATAGCTTTAGTATTCCTATGTCTAGTTGTTTGCCTAGTCCCTCTCGATAAGCTGAGCATATACTTGGAATATGGTGCTCGATTGCCTTGTCCAGAATGAGAAAAATGATTTTTTTAATAATTCTTAATTAATTTTTATTAGTACGAAAATGTTTATATATCAACTCAATGATATAGCTACCTGTTTAAATTGAATAATAACTATATAAGCTACCTGCTAATTTGCAAGTTTGTATCTAAAATTATATTACATTTAAATTTCCCTTATTGTTTTAATCTTTGATTAACAAATGAATTTGATATTTTGCTTAAAATAAATCAATGGTCATACAAAACATAGAATTTAAGAACAAAAAGTCCAATATTTCACATATGAACACCATACTATTGGATACGAGAATGATATAACTACCCTAAATTGTTAAGAAAATAGTTGTCATTCAATTTTCCTACTCGGTAAATGTATGACCCATAGGAGTATCTTGTGATAACGGAGTCGCTACCGGTCCCTTTTTATTGTATTAGGCAGAACGGAAACCAAAAATAAACTAGAAATTACAAAATCTCAAGGGTACGGGGGCAAGGTTACGTGTGGAAAGGATTAGCACCCCCATCACGCCCGCAGAACGACGCTTACTTGATCACTAATATTTTTCTTATAACTCGGATGAATGCATGCAAGGATTAATGCAAAAATCCACAAAGTTCTAAAATTGGCTCAAATTCGCTCACGGCTGAGAAAACCCGAATCAATTAAGTCTCAATGGGATTAAGGCATTAATCTCTAAAATCCAAAAATACAGTCTCGCATAGGAATTTCAACCGTTCCCACAACTGCTAGGGGAATACCGAATTAACCCTAATTGAGAAAATATTTCATTTTCTTGATGTATAGAAAATTCCTTTATGAATGATGTTTTATTAGCCTTTATTAATGTCTAAACCCTAAAATGTCAATTAATAAGTTTTCAAAGAATCTAAACCTAAAAGGCTCTACTTAACAGATTTTAATTTAAATTATATTAAGTTTTCTAACGAGAATTACCAAATTAATTTAAAGAGTATGTTATTTTAAAGGACCTAAACTTATGGAATTAGTTACTATACATTATTAAAACTTAGAATTAAAGTCTATGTTATCCTAACATATTTATATACATTCAAGGAATTCTAACCTAAAAGTGTTTGTTTTAAAGTATTGTACAAGTTTTTATTACAAGACAATTACATTATTAATTATCGTGGAGTCTTTTTACCCTACAATTTTAATATGTTAAATGACACAAAAAGATAAATAAATTAAACAATATGATAAGTATTGATTTAAACAAACAAAGGGTTAAATTGAATAAAACAAGAATTTAAAAGCTGAATTGAAATAAAAAAAGACTAGGGTGAAGAAATTGCAAACAGTGGGGTAGAAGTGTAGGATTGGTGGAAATGAAGGGCGTGGGTCAAGCACGGTGCGAGTCGATCCACGGGTCACATGTAGATGCCAAAATTGAGAAACAAAGTTCATTTATTTTTTTAAAACTGAATGGATCAAACATGCTTTCTCCAAATACTCTAAAAAATCAAAGGGTGTTCTTCATGATTCGAAGAACACCACTGAATGACCTCAGAATTCGGTCGCGGTTTGTGGTGCTCTGTTCACCGGCCACCGTGATGCCTCATCGGCGGTAGCTCACCGATGGTGGCTCTCTTCGGTTTCTCTCCGCGGTTTCGATAGTGACCACAGTTTCGTCTTTCGACAGCGTCTCCTTCTTCGATGAACGATAATGGCCCACACCTTCCATTTTTCTTTGATTCGAATAATAATAGAATATGTAAAGAAAAGAAAGAACACAAGATTTCAATATAGTAATACCTCAAAAAATTTACTTGAATACTTATTATTGCTTCTGTAAATCGTGTTTACAAAGGATGAATTCGTGGCTTTTTATAGCCATTACAATGTGTATAAACAAAGGAAAGAAAATCCTTCCCGGATTTACAATCAGAAACCCTAGTATTTAAAAAATTCTTCTTTTGATTTGGTGTTGATCTTTGCCATCTATGCTTGATCCGATTTGGCCCATCTTCGATCAATTTTTTCCATATTTACTTTTGATTTGATTTGAATCCCAATTTCTTGCCATGTTTGTTCGATTTGGTTATTAACTTTCCTTTTTTGTGCTTGCATGACACGTTCAAATAAGGAAACAAATCCCAGACACATGATGGCGACGTGGACGGAGCGCGACTGGTGGTATTGGATATTGTCTAGTGGGGGAAGACGAGCGGCCAGCGGAGTCCTAATGGTCGAGCGCGTGACAACCACGCGCGAGTGGCAATCTTGGTGAGGCCTTCGTATGCTATCTAGGTTGTTTATCTCCTTTCCATCAAATAGTGTAGAGGCATGCGACGCATAGAGATATAAGGCTAGGGTTTTAAGGCGTTAGTCGGGATCATTGGATCAATTTCGATCCAACGGTGAGGGTGCGGCTACGCACGTAGTAGAATATAGTGACCTGGCTTATCCCTTAGGGTTTGTAACTGGACCCGGGCCGAATTTTGGGCTTTTGTAACCTGACTACTCATAATAAACTGGATCCCCTCTTTTATTTTGGGCTCATATATGTTCTTTTTTATTTTATGGATTTCAATATTCATATATATATATATATATAACCGAGTTTGAATAAAAAGGATAAAAATAGGTGACTACAACTACCCCTCTTTTCTCATTCCAGTTTAACGAGAATAGGGCTAAGAACAAAAGACACTAATTTTATCCGACGAAACTGCATGTTGAGCATCACTTCTTCTAGCTTGAGGTGATGTCATAAAAAATTGACTCTCATCCATGCGGACACCAAGTCGATAAGGTGATCTGCTTCTTCCATAAACGGTAATATGACTCTCGTCCCTGCAGACACCAAGTCGGTAAGGTGACTCTCGCCCTTGTGGGCATTGAATCAATAAGACGACTCTCGCTGTTGCGGCACTAAATCGGTAAGATGACTCTCGCCCCTACGGGCACTGAATCGGTAAGGTGATCCTTGCCCCTGTAGACACTGAATCGGTAAGCTAATCCTCACCCCTACGGGCATTGAACCGGTATGGTGATCCTTGCCCCTACATGCATTGAATTAGTAAGATAACTCTTACCCTTGCAGAGCATTGAATCGGTAAGGTGACTTTCGCCCTTGCGGGCACTGAATTCATAAGATTACTCTCGCCTCTATGGACACTAAATCGATAAGGTGGCTCTCGCCCCTGCGGGCACTGAATTGGTAAGGTGACTCTTTCCCATCATGCACTATATTGGTAAGACAACTCTCGCTCTTGCAGGCACTGAATAGGTAAGGTGATCTGCTATGAGAATAATAAATCGAATGTAGCCACTTCAAATGGTGCAAAACACTAAGCTGAAAGTGACTGTGTCTCTGCAACTCTTTACTTTGTAGAAAACATTTGATCTTCGTTTCAAGAAAACATTTGATCTTTGTATATTTGCTCACTCAATCCGGTAATCTTGTACTTCTGATTGGTAGTGCATTCTTCCCAATTCTTCAAAGCTTCTTAAGAACACTTTTGAATTTCACGAATCTTTGCAGCAAATTTTATTTCTACCTTGAATGTTTTTAAATGTTAATTAATGCTTAGGGAATCTCGCCTCCTTGCTCTGAGTAATTGCCCCAATCTGATGGCATGGTTTGCTCACTAGGTGAAACTCTGTCCCTTTCTAGCATTTTAGGGATTTTTTAGAGTCTCACGTGAGGATCTTACTTGGCAACATGGTCGACTCTTATGCAAGGTGATGCCCCATTTTCAATCTTGGGTTCAACTACCATCATTTCCCGATCTCTTCTAGATTCACCAACTTTTGATCAGCAGATGGTTTCATGAATTTCTCATTTTCAGCCATGCAAAGGTGAACATTTGCTTCTGGATCTCCGCATTTGGAATCAATACCAAGAAATATTTTGTTTCTCATGAACCTATGCCAATTTTCTTGTAAGATGCCTGTGGATGAACAAGAATGGCTAGAAATAAGATTTTTTTAAAAAAAAGTCATGGCAAACATGGAAAAGGTAAAGTCTGATGCCCCAAAATCCATAGTAAGAATGATTCATGAATCCTTAACCGGACAACGTTCCTAATTTCTACCCACTTTTAGGTGGCTCTCTTTGACTCGCCAACTCCCCAAATTTCATTCTTCCCTATTTTCTAATATCAAACAATCATTAGAAGTTTGGAATTCCTTGAAGAAAGGTTAACTCAATTAGGCGGAATATGTTCTGAAAACAAACTCCTCTTTTCAGATATTCATGTGTGATCAAAATGGTCTTTAAAGTCTTGTAATGTAGGCTTAAGGTCGAGTTACAAAAGAAAGTATACATAGGCCCAAATATATGTTTAAGGGTGATTAAACCAAGGATAAATCTTTCTTGATGAAATCTTAGTTCTTTTATTTTCTGGATCACTCTAGACTGCCCATTTTGGGTTTTCACCCAAGAGTTCATGTCCTTTCTTGGCACATGTTTCGTATACTTCACATTTCATTTCATTTCTTTCTTCCTCTTTTTCTTTTTTCTTATTTTTCTTCTTTTTTATCCCTTCTCTCTGTTTCTTTTTTGTTGTCATTTTTTATTTAAGGCATTCATCTTGATCTGTCATGTTTTTTTCTTACTTGCAAACAAACTTTTATCATCTTTGCCCCTAGTGTGGATCCTTGGTTAGGGTTCAATCACAAGAAAAATATCAAGCTCAAAGGGGGACAACAATGTATTCTTTTATTTTCTTATTCACGAAGGGAAATAAAGGAATGCCGAATGTCATTTCAAACACAAATATCATTAAAGAGAAGCATTCTTCAGTTGGTAGATGTTTTAGAGTTATCACTTTATTCAAAACCTTAAACAACAATGTCTGAGAGGAAAATTCACTCAAAATCGTTAACCCTGAACACACTTTTTTCCCTTCTATCTCGGGATTAGATTCAAGAATCATTCATACAATCAATAGTAGAGGCTCTGCAAAGAGGATGTGTTTTGGAAGAGAAATGGATGAAGTGAATGAAGAAAATAAAATGTTTTCCACTTGAGAAAATAAAGGAAATGCGTCTTTAGAACAAACAAAATAACATAGAAGCCTTTACAAAAGATCCTTAATGCTCGCGGGCAAAAGCAAAATGGTTGGTTCTTGGTACAATTTTGCAACAACAGAAAAATCCTCTACTGTCCAATTGTTAAGCATTGTTCTTGGAAGACATGAGTGAATTCTAGCCAAGTTTACCTCATCTACTTCATGACAAGATTTCATTATCTGAGTATTCAGATTGTAGGTGCTCGTCATATTTGTTTGGTATCTCCTCGAGTCTCCCGCTTTTGATGGCTACCAATAGCAACTCTCCGTTCGTGACCATGACTGTGAAGCGCTCAGTGGCATGGTTTAACATACGGTCATAGAATGAAGCATTTAAAGTTTCCACGAATATTGGAGTAATCTCGTTTTCCAACAGTGGTGGCTGAACCTAGGTGGCCACGTATCGCCATCTCTATGCATATTGGCGAAAGCTTTCATTGACCCCTTGCTCCATTCCTTGCAACACAAGTCAGTTTGGTACTATATTGGTCACGTGCTTATATTGTTTGATGAAAGCCCTTGACAGATCCATCCATGTCTTTATATTGGTCCAGCTCAATTGAGTGTACCAACGAGTGGCAGACCCAGACAAGCTGTCTTGGAAACAATGTATAAGCAACTTGTCGTTGTCAAGGTAGTAGGAAATCTTCCTACAATACATAGTCAAATGTGTTGAAGGGCAAGTAGTTCTTTCGTACTTCTTAGAATCCTGTGTCAGGAACTTAGGGGGAATGACTTGATCTATTACTAGGCTGAGGTCTCTAAACGTCTATGCCACGGTGAATGCTGAGTCCTTGTAGGGCTTTGACAATTTCCTTCAGTTTGTCACAATGATATTCTAATTTCTTATATGCCTTAATCTTGTCGGCCATCTTATCAAGGTCTAGAACTTCAATGTCTTGCTCAACGCCTCGACCTACCCCAGACTCCACTAGAGCAGTGGTCGAGGTTATTGGAAGATGGGTTTTGACCTTTCCTTTGAGTGCTTCACGATTCACTTCTTGCGGTGGTATCGTCGTTTTTGTGTTCTTAAGGGCTTTAACAGGTTTAGGGTTTTTGTAGCCAAGCATGGCTGCTATCTGGAGTATAGTTTTTTCGTGGGCGTTGATGATTTCTTCCTTCAAATCTTTCTCGGTCTTTTCAAGTTGGTCTTGATCTCCCTTCAAGCTGACTTCTACTACTGGCATTCTGTTTTCCATGTCCATTTTTTGAGTATGAGAACATGCACCGTACTTGTGTGTAATCTTGTTGCGATTTGCTGTGGTTTGAAGTTCTCGTAGTTAATTTGTTTACAAGTTATTATGTGATGTAAAAATAATGGAAAAAATGCAAATGCAAATGATACAAAATCGGCGATATTCCAAAACCAAGAGTGCACTTCATAGATCATAAGGTTCAAGTACACATTATTCTCAAAAATGGACTTCTGCTTCGATTGGTCTTCTCCTTCGACACGTTTCAGTGCTGATTGTTCGAACTCTCCAAATAGCATGGCAATACCATGTACTCTTCTATGGTGGAGGGCCATGTCTTGAAGATGAAGTAACGCTAGGTCGAATCCCAGAACTCAATAGTTGCTAGAACCATGGGCTCATCTTTCTTTCTTCCAAGCAAAGGGGCTATACCTCCATACTTCTTAGTGAATACGGCTCAGTCTTGGGCTCCAGGCTTTCCCGAATAGTGACCAATCCTGACAAATGACTGTGAGGCAAACCCATATGCACTTACTTTAGCAGATGTACGGTAGTTTCTTTCCGCACACTGTCTTCGTGATGGCGCTGAAGTTCTAAGGGCTCATTTCTAGCGTTAGTGTTCGAACAAGGGACCCCATAATTGGATAATGCAACCCGAAAACTCATGATCTATGATTGACTGATGTTCCAAAATATCAACATGATGCAATGTGATGCACTAAATGAAAATACAAACAAGGAAAGAATAGTGTTAGTACATGATAATAATAAACATAAATACAAGAAATAATTACAGAAAAATAAATCCTAATCTGCATGCACTCTAGTTCTCTAGGGCTTTCCATATGGCTCTAACGGGGTGGGTTTCTTAAATTCTCACATAAACATGTGGGCTTGGATCTAAAAAGGTTCTTACCCCTACTGAGGCAGATAAGACGTTCGATCCTGACCCATCACAGACTTGCAGATCGAACATAGTTAGAGGGGATGCATTTCTGTTATGCCCGTGCGATGGGTTACTCACAAAAGCATAAGTACTCTAGACCCCGAAGGACTTTCACTAGCCCATGCGGAGGGTTACTCACGAAGCCATATCTATTTTCCTCCACTTAAGTTGGATTAAGCCCAGGTAGAAGGCTTATGTTATGATGCAATGACAGTTTAAAGCACCAAAAAATACACACACAAAAATCCAACGAACTACTAAGGAAAATAACTCGTGATAAAGTAAAAGTTGTGTCCTCTTAAAAATAGTCCCCAGCGGAGTCGCCAAGTTGTGATAACAAAGCCTCCACCGGTCCCTTTTAATGTATTAGGTGGACCAAAAACCTAAAAACAAACTAGAGATTACGAAATCTCAAGGGTTCGGGGGCACAGTTACTTGTGGGGAAGGATTAGCACCCCCATCATGCTCACAGAATGACGCTTACTTGATCGCTAATATTTTCCTTTTAACCCAGATGAATGAGTGCAAGGATTAATGCAAAAATCCACAAAGTTCTAAAATTGGGTCGAATTCGCTCACGGCTGAGAAAACATGAATCAATTTAGACTCAATGAGATTAAGGCATTAATCCCTAAAATCCAAAAATACAACCTCACATAGGAGTTTCAACCATTCCCACAACTGCTAGGGGAAGAACGAATTAACCTTAATTGAGAAAATATTTTGTTTTTATGATGCATAGAAAATTCCTTTATAAATGATGTTTTATTAGCCTTTATTAATTTCTAAACCCTAAAATGCCAATTAATAAATTTTAAAGAATCTAAACCTAAAAGGATCTACTTAATAGATTTTAATTTAAAATTATATTAAATTTTCTAATGGGAATTACCAAATTAATTTAAAGAGTATGTTATTTCAAAGGACCTAAACTTATGGGTTTAGTTACTATACATTATTAAAACTTAGAATTAAAGTCTACGTTATCCTAACATATTTACATACATTTAAGGAATTCTAACCTAAGAATGTTTGTTTTAAAGTATTGTACAAGTTTTTATTACAAGACAATTACATTATTAATTATCAAGAAGTCTCTTTACCTTACAATTTTAATATGTTAAATGACACAAAAAGATGAATAAATTAAACAATTAGATAAGCATTGATTTAAACAAACATAGGAGAAAATCGCATTAAACAAGAATTTAAAAGCTGAATTGAAATAAAAAAAGGACTAGAGTGAAGAAATTACAAACTGTGGGGTAAAAGTGTAAGATTGTAGGAAATGAAGGGCACGAGTCAAGCACGGTGTGGGTTGGTCTCGGGTCGATCCACGGGTCACATATAAATGACAAAATTGAGAAACAATGTTCATTTTTTTAAAAACTGAATGGATCAAATAGGCATTCTCCAAATCCTCTGAAAAACTCAAAGGGTATTCTGCATGTTTCGAAGAACACCGCATGACCCCATAATTCGATCGCGGTTCGCGGTGCTCTGTCAGGCCGGCCGCCGCGGTGCCTCACTGGTGGTTGCTCACCGATGGTGGCTCTCTTATGTTTCGCTCCCCGGTTTCAATGGTGACCGTAATTTCGTTCTTCGGCGGCGTCTCCTTTTCTGATGAACGGTAATGGCCCGCACCCTCCTCTTTTTCTTTGCTTCGAATAATAACAAAATATATAAAGAAAAGAAAGAACACAAGATTTCGGTATAGTAATACCTCAAAAATTTGCCTAAATGCTTATTATTGCTTATGTAAATCGTGTTTAAAAAGGATGAATTCGTGGCTTTTTATAGCCATTATAATGTGTACTAACAAATGAAAGAAAATACTTCCCGAATTTATAATCGAAAATCCTAGTATCTAAGAAATTCTTTCTTTGATTTGGTGTTGATCCTTGCCATCTATGCTCGATCCGATTTGGCCCATATTCACATGGAGATATGAAGTTAGGGTGTTAGGGCGTTAATCGGGATCGTTGGATCAAATTCGACCCAACGGTGAGGGTGTGGCTGCGCATGGAGAAGAATAGGGTGACCTGGCTTATCCCTTAGGGTTTATAACTGGACCTGAGCTGAATTTTGGGCTTTTGTAACCTGACTGCTCATAATAAACTGGATCCCCTCTTTTTATTTTAGGCTCATATATGTTCTTTTTTATTTTATGAATTTCAATATTCACATATATATATACAACTGAGTTCGAATAAAAAGGGCGGATAAAAATAGGTGACCGCACGTCCAAAGCAAGCTAACATGGCAAAGCTTGTAATAATTTTTTTTTCTCCGCAAAAGGTATTTTTTTAGTTAAAGGTTCAAAGGGAAAGCCCTATATCAAAATATAGAGGCACCCCGAAAAGCAATAAAAGCAACCAAATTTAGCTTTGGAAAAAAAATCTAATCTTAGTGAGGACAACTGAAAACAACATTCAAAACTCATTGACCAAGCTATCTTAACACTATAGCCTACCACCATGCTTTGAACAAATCTAGCCTTTTCATACCAGCCTTAGCAAGGTGATCCGACATACCATTTTATTCTTTAGGAACTCATAAGAATTTCACCAATGGAACGAATGAGTCATTCGATCAATTTCATCAAAAATAGACTACAGACGCCGTCATCGAAAAAAGAGAGTTGCTAATCCAGTTCAATGCCACTTGAGAGTCGGACTCCACTATGAGACATGTCCTGCCTAACCAATTCGCTTCAATGAACATCGCCAATGGTTTTTTGATCGCCACAACTTCATCAATATCTGAGCCATAACTAGAACGAAGACTTGAGAACGGTGCCCTGGAGATCTCTGCTGCCGTTCGCAGCATCCCTAACATCTTCTTTTACTGCCTCATCTACATTAAATTTCACATTACCCTCCGAGGGAGCGATCCATACAGATAGAGATTGACCACCATTTCGATTGATTGGAATGTAGTCCATCAATTTTTCCCACCAATTCTCGTCATTCAACAACGCATTGCTTTTCACAGCCTTGATCTATGTGAAAGCACACATCTTTGTATAGAATAATAAATCGTTAATAGTTGTTATTTTATTTCTAATACCTTCTCATTACGCGCTAGTCGAAGACTCCACAAAGCTGGACTAATTGAGATAAGCCATAAAAACCTCAATGTACTTGTCCATAAGACATTAAAACAAAAATCGAAAATTTGTCAACTCCATTGGGGCTGCTGGTCTAATGGACTTTCCACCAACTACAATTTGCTTCCAATAACAACACACGAAGCTACATCTTACAAACAAGTGATTTTAGTCCTCCAAACTGATGCCACACCACCAACAATCACTACAACAAATTTGCGTGACATCTAAAATATTGTCATTGCAACTTAAATTTTATGTCACAACATTTATGTCACTATTTGTATTTTGTGACATAAAATTTGATGTTATGACGTTCGCCAAGCTAGGTGTATCAATAAATGTCAAGTGTGATGATATATTCTTTTCCTCACCTATTGTTGAGCATATAGTGATGCTAATGTATAAGGTCACCTTATAATTTGTATTCAGGGGCAACTAGTTACGTCACCAAATGATATAAAATATCATCATTGATCATTTCCTAGCTTCACCAATAATGCAATAACTCCATTGTATAAGTGACGAAAGAGATATCGTCACATTGTTAGTGAAATAGTATATCGTCACCTAATAGTAATATGAATGACAATAGTACATAATGCCAACTTATACTTTTATGAGTGACAACTAGTTATGTCACACAATTATATAAGAATTTGTTATTGATAATTAATTTCACCACCTAAGAAATTTTTTTGTTGGAGTTCTATCCAATTTCAACATCTACAAGAAATTCTTCACCTTTGGAGGGACTTTAATTTTCCAGATTTGTAACACCCTCAACTCGGTTTAGGAGAAAACTGAAATTGAGGATGTCATTACAAGAAAATTCATGAAACATTTCACAAACATCCAATCCTCCAGAGTAATTTAAAACAGGTTAACAATTTTTTTGTCTTATGAAACAATCATACAATTTAGCTATTTAACGTTCATTATTTATTGAGGCAATTTAATAGTACCGCCAACTAACAAGATCAGAGTACTCGAGTCACAGTAGAACAAACTAATGAACTTTCTTACGGAACGAGGCAACATTCGAACAAGAGAAAGAAGTATCTTATTCCACAATATACCATTCGATCATATGCATTCAAGAGATAATCTTAACCGATTTGTTCAATACATAACAAACATTCTAATTGTTTTAGGAAACATTCGTATGGTGTTTGGAAACAATCAAGGAATTAACTTGGATCACAAGTTAGCAGTCACCCAAGCTATAAACTAGACATGTAACCAATTTCTTACTAAAATCAAACTTCTCACCAACCATATAGATTAACCATATTATCAAACCATCAAAATTCATTCACGTATAATCTAACTTGTTAATTAAGCTTTTATTTCAAAAGCATTAGGACTTATCTTGGTTCACAAGTCATTATTCGAAACATTTACTCTCCAATCTCATACTATTTCATAGATTAAAACAAGTTCAGATGGTGCATGTTTTAACAACTTAATCTATCCTTTTGGCACATGGGTCCTATAATATCATCAAGAACCAATTACTTCATTATGCATAAATCATTTATCAATCAATGGTATACAAGCTCCAAATTCATACAAACCTCAACCTTTAAACTTCTCACAACCATTCACAATATTGATATCATACTTAAGACATTACTTTCTTAAAGTTTAACAACTTTTATCCATAACCAGCAATATCACTCAACCATAGTTAACAAACATTCAATTATTACGTTCAAGCATTCAACCATTCGAAAATCACACTTAGAGATGTACAATCATAGATTAACTCAAGTTATACATGTCAAAATTAGGGAATCGTAATCATGTTCAAACACTATGTGCCACCATACACCAAATATACAATCACATAATTCACCAACTTTACATGCCCTTAACTTAAGGCACTATTGTTTAATTAACATGCATTTAACCTATTTCACTTGCATACCTATCAGGCTTATGACTCAAGTAGACATTCAACTATCAAATATATATATACAAAGTCGCATGCTCATCAAACCAACTCCTAAGGAACGTGTTAAATTGTTTACTATAGCATAAATTACTTAAGGATTTATATACAATTTCATAACCAAAAAGGGGTGATCAAAAACACCTCATGTACATATCCAAACTATACTAATTTCAAAAACCATCTATGCGCTTCCTTGACCAGTTAACATGCAAGATTTTTAACCAAAAGATCTTCACAAAATACCCGGCTTCGTCTAGCTTTCAAGCATACATCAAACTAGAGTATTTAATTACCATTAAAAAACCTTGAAAAAAACCATGATTCATGCCAAACTATTTAGTATCACCCACAAAGACATAAACAACCATCTACATTAAGACATATATACTTATAACCAAATACGCAAACATGTTCAAGAAAATGACTAATTTCTTTATACATAATTAACTATTAGGTGCCACCATCCTAGGTGTTTTAACAAGAACTTCTAAATTCTACATAAGTCTGGAGTAGCAACTTACAACCTTTGATCGCGATTAGATTACACAAGCTTTAAGTGTCCTGCAATGCATGATAATGAATGCATTAGGCTTATATAGCCTAAGTGAGGTAGTAATGTCAAAATAACAGGCATAGAATTCAAGAGATTTATTAGAAACAAAGAAATTCAAGCATAAGATTACATTAGAGTTTTGCTAGCTTAGACTTGACTTTATTATTATTGGAAGCTTATTCAGAGTTCATGATCTATCATACTTTCTTTGAAATTCCTTTCAAAGATTAGGCTTAGTTCATTCTTATGCTCACCAAGAGCCTTATCATACTTCGTGCTCACCCAGAGCCTTAACATAGTTCGTAACACATTTAGGATTCTTTTGGTATCCTTATTTGATTTCTCATAAAATTCATGTCTTTTAAAAGTTTGCCTTGGATCACATTTGGTCATAAATAACATTGGTCCGTGTTTGACCATATAGGTCCATATTACACATAGCACAAAGCACATAACAATGGCTAGTTATTGAACATAACAATCCTAAACTTCTCACTATCCAACCAAATTGTTGCCAATCTCTGTACATCTCCCCCATTACCTCCTACTGTCTCCAATATATCACATATAATAAGGGGCATCCCATGAGCCGTAGCTCAAGGACCGTAGTCTCAAAATATACCATGTACTACGCCAAAGTGTCAAAGGGCTTCCATTGAATAGGCAACTTAGATATCTTATCTTATGTTTGAGGTTAGGGGAGTATCTTAATCACATGAAATCTTACTTGTTGCTTTACTTAATGTCATTTAACTTGCATTGAGCTTTTAAGCTCCTTTGACTTATGAGTTTACAAGTTGTAGGGTTAAGAGTATTTATTCATCTTTAAGTCTTTAGGCAGCAATAATCATAAATTAGCTTCAAAACTTGTCACAAGATATACAAAGTCATCCATTACTAATATAACATAACAAGGCACAAGGTACTTACGTAATGTATAATCAAAATGCTTTCAAGAATGCCATGCTATGAATGAGTGCCCTTCCCCGATTTGCTCTATGTGAGCCTTATGCACGATGTGTATGATCAATGTAACCCAACCACAAGCATTAGACACTTCAAACATAATGAACCAATAAAAATTGAGATGACACCGTGTCATCCGAAACACAAATAACTACACTCACCTGTTATTCCAAAGTTATGGAATACCCGAACCACAATCGAGCCTTACATTCTCTTTCGAATCCTAGCCATCCTTATTAAAGTATGTACCTCAAAACAAATAACAATTCATTAACATTCATAACCAAGCAAGACAATCTTTCACACAAAGACACTTAAACACACATATGCATATAATAATTCCCTTTTATAAGTTTACATTCAAAATGATCTACACACTTACATCACACTTTGGTACTTCAAAACAGCCCATTAGGTATTCATATTCGTAGCAAACAATTTATTTTAAAATACATACTTGTTCACCTATACAATCAGTTCACTACATGACTATTTACACACGAAATAGTGCAATTGGAATCATATACTTCTATGCATACCATAACAGCCCACAAAAATTTATATTTATGCCTATTAATCCCTCATACTTGCTTATAAGTTTTCATGCATCAAAACAATTTCCATTACATTCAAAATTTTACAAGGCAACCCTTAATATACATGAATACACATAATTCATCAAAACAATTCACTAGTTTGTAAAACAACTCATATATGCACTCCAAAAACATTTCCCTTGATCAACATTTCAAAGTAGGACAGCTTCATAATCATACATTTTTGCATATTTAAAACAGTCTTCTTTTTATCTACACAACTCATACATTTTTGCATATTCAAACCATGTCCATACCATATAAATCCACACTCAAAATTAAATCATGGAGCATCATTTCTACAAGAACATGAAAGGAATAATGAATATTTACCCTCTTAGCAAGGTCCTAAGTGCGATGTCTTTGCAAAATTTGTGATTAATCGATCCTAACCAAGCTTCCTCCCTCCTTAGGTTTTTGTTTCGGGGGTTGTCATGGAAGGGGAAAGAAGATGAAGCTTGAATAGCTTCCTCCTCCCACATGTCATTTACAACTCCTTCTCCTTCCACATGTATTCTACAAGGCATGACAATTGTGCATGCCCTCAATGTTATAAAAAATTTTGCCTGCAAACATTTAATCCTTTAATGGATTCTTTTAAGTCCCTTACAAATAGGTTCTCTAATTAATTAATAATCCTATTTGGGTCCTCACATTCATGATTAAATGTTCTAAGAAACATTTGAATCAAATCGAACCAATTTCGAATTTTATTCAAAACTCTAGGTCATATTTTTGGGTATTACAAGATTCAACGAAAGTCAACAAAATGGATCCTTTACTCTAGCATTTACAAGCAGATCAGTTAAGTTTCTTACTGAGAATTGGCCTGCGTGGTCATGAAGCAAAACAATTCTATAAGAAAAGTATTAATTGACCGTTGCACTTGAATCACCCTTATGAGATCCTCTAGCTTAGCCTTTTCTCGATCCGATACCGACCTTGAAAAAATTGAGCTCCAATCTATATCTTGAAAACCATCATTCACCGCCACTTTAGCTACAACAAGTCCTTTTCTAACTACTAATCTAAACAAGCGAGGGAATACATAACACAATTGCTTACTTCCACTCCAACCAACTTCCCAAAATATAATTATTTTGCCATCACCAAGCTACCAGTGAAATGAAGTATTATCCATCCATCTAGCAACTTCGCTATTTGTCAAATTGTACAATGCCTTGCTAAATACAAGACAAATTTCTTGAGCATGCTGTGTTAGGCACCAAATTCTAGTCGAGAACCCCGTACTTCAAATTGATAACCTTCCTCCAAAGGGCATCTTTCTCTGTCGTATACCTTCATCCCCACTTAGCCAAAAGAGCGTTGTTTTTTGCATTAATATTTATCATGCATCCTCCACCTTTATTTTTTAGAATGCAAACTCTCCCGTAGTTACCCCACACAAAGTCCCTATAAGAAATTTCTCCTAATCTTTTATATCTTTAATAACACTATTTTTGGCACTTCAAACAATGACATACAATACATTAGTAAGGATGAAAGAATAGAATTTACTTGTATGACTCTTCCAGCAAATGACAAAGTCCTGCATTTCCAGTCTGCTAACTTTGATCGGTATATATCCACCACTAGTTCCCATGTTTGCACTTTCCTCGGATCTACACCTAAGGAAAACCCAAATATGTGAAAGAGAGCTTACTCGATCTGTATCCACAGGTTTACGCCAACACTTCCACTATCACCAAATCCACTCCCACACCAACCAAGCATGATTTCTTGAAATTAATGCTCAAGCCCGAACAAACCTCAGAATACGCTTCACATTAATCATATAATGCTCTTAGGGTCTTAAAAACAAGGTTGTGTCGTCAGAAATTGAAGATGGGAGAAGGATTTATTTGGTACTACATTTTTAATGCATTCAATCGATCCGTTAACTACCACCTTTTCAAGAAGATGAAATGCTTCCGTCACTAGGATGGATCAAAATAAGGACAAAATATCCCATGTCTCAAAGCCTTCAACATTCTAAACTCCTTCGTAGGAGACCCATTTAGAAAGATTGACACCTTGGTTGTTGAGCTGCACTCCTAAATCCACCCTCTCCATTTACCTCCGAATCTCTTCCTATATAGAACCATATCTAGAAAATCCCATCTAACTCAATCGTACGCTTTCAAAAAGTATAATTTGAGCACTACTCCCCCTCTCACATTACTTTCTTGATCGATGTAGTACTTCATTTGCTATATGAATGCCATCTAAAATTTGTTGACCTTTCGGAATTACACACAGAGTTTTGCTGACTAATTTTGCAACACCCTAAATCCTAGCCTAGAAGTATTGAAATCAATTGCTTAAGTTGATAGCTTAATTGATTCTAGAAATTAAGCTAAATTGATTAGTCAAGGGTCTAATTGAAAGAATGAAAGAACAAAGTGACCAAATTAAGGTGACCAACTTGAAAACTCTAGCAATTTCAAAGAATGCATGCTAAATTCCTCAATTCCCCTAAATGCCCTTGATTAAGTTAATATTAAGGATTAATTAAGGGACATTTTAGATATTACACAAATCCCAATAACATGGATTAGATGTTGTCATCATCTTCTTCATTATACCAATTGCCGAATTTCACTAGAGAAAAGAGTGAAAGAAAAGCTTGAGGGAGAAAGCTTGAATCCATGCCCTACAACCTTGATTTAGCTCCAAATTAAATCTAGATAGCTTAGTGATTAAGGTAATTACTTGTTTCGCTTGTGAAATTCATGTTTGAATTAAAATGGAAATGTGATTTAAGTGTATAGATGTTGGAAATGTGATGAACATGTTATAGATTGATTGAATGATTGTTTGATGATGATGTTCTTGGTTGTATTGATGAATTAGATGATTTCTTTATGTGTTATGGTCATGCTATTTGCAATTAGAACCTGGGAATTGATTGCTAGTAATCAAATGGCTAATGAAACTCATGTGTAGTTGCTGGAAAATTGAGAAACATGAACATGGTTCAAAATAGTCTAGATTAGGGGGCTGTTTTAATTGAAAAATTGTGTAAGCATTCTAAATGAGCTTAAAACTCTGTTTTGAACATTTTGTTAGGTGAAATGGAGATTTAATTGAATTGGTAACTTGCTAGAAAATGACTACACCTAATTGAACTAGTTAAATTAGGTAATAGACTGCCTAGTTGATGAATAAATGTGTAATTGTGATCAAATGGATTAAACTAGGTTCAACATGACTATGCCCTGTTTTGAGAACATTGTTAGGTGAATTATGATGGCCTAGATATGTATGAACATGATTATGAATGAAATTGTCATGTTAGGACCTTGTTAGAATGAAATAAATTACTAGAAATGCAACCTAGTGTAAGCTATCCAAAATTGCTCTGTTCTGGGCAGTCACTTTGAAAATTCACCAAAAATTGTAGAGATCAAATTCAGGGCTGAAATTTTAATGACATGATCCTTAGTATGTCTAATTTCATTAGGTGAAAACAGAACTGAAAACTGGGTCCTATACTAGAAACTGTAAATAGAAATAGCTAGACAGTGCAAACTGTCCAGGCAGTGTAAATGCCCTATCTTTGAACAATAAACTGTATTAATTGGCTAAGAACTAAAAAGCAAGCCTATTATGGCCTTAAAGACAATTTTGTTAGTTTTCCAACGGTATAAATTAATCAAAATTATTCTCCTAGAATGGTGGCACTAGATGTATATAGATAGTTTGATCATGCATTTGAATGTTTGTATAAATGTCTTGATGGGCCTATCTATGTTATGTATATAGTATAAGGTGTAACACCCCATCCCCTGGTTAGCCGTAACCTGGTTCGGGAGCGTTACCAAAGTTGAAGCAAAGCGATTGATAGGTTATTTGTCGAACAAGTAACCTCGAGATACTTGCCTTGATGCGCAAGTAACTCAACGTAAACCTTTCAAACATACAAACAATACATCAATTCACTTTAGGCAAAGCCACATCATACATAGCATACAAATTTGAGTACCATTTTGTTTCATTCTTTACTTATAACCTAAGTTACTATTGTCATATTACCAAACCATTCAAATTGCATACAATCATTCAAACAACAACTCAAGTGTGTTATACATTACTTTAAGGTTACTATTAAACATTGTATAACTTTCATTCTTACTACACTTTCATGTACATTAATCGAACAACATATAGGTGATCACTAAACATGCTTAAACTAGCTTACTTGCAACTTAAGAAACTACCTATTCAACCAATTAACAAGATTAAAATAAAACATCTAACATACATCTTATTACACATTCATACATCCATTCGAACAACATGGAATCCTAATCACATTTCATTTGTTTCTTTACAACCAAGTCATCATATTTCATAGCATATTTGGTTTATACATTGATAATGCATGCTTGACATACCTTAGCCTTAACCTTGTCCTTGCCGAATCATGACAATGGATATAGGAGCAAATGTATGAACATACAACATAGGTTTAGCATTCAAATTAAACAAGATTGCATCACACGTTAGATCTACATTCGAATCATACATAATTTCATCAAACATTGAATTTCAATCACCATATGCGCAGCACTACTACTTCATATATATATACATAATATCATGGTTCAAACAAATTTTAACTCCTCCAAAATAGATTACATAATAGGCCCATTCAAAACATTGCAAAACTAGTCTTAAACATATACTCAAATGCATGATCTAGGCTATCTATTACAAAATCTAGTGCCACCAAACTAGGAGTATACAAAGACTATGAATTCATACTTTTAAGCTTGCCACAAGTGTTGCTTCAAACCCAAGATATCCTCTTGAAGTATTCATTAATTTGTTATGGGAAGAATGAAGAGTAGAGTGGTAAGTACAAGATATGTACTTAGTGAGGTAACACTAAATCTAGTCCATTTCAAAGCATTCATATCCAAATTTTCATGTATTTCAAGAATCAAGATCATCTATACAAATTACATGCTTATTCGAATTGCATAGGTATCTTAGGCAATCTTTACATATCATACAATCAACATAACACATTCATCATGGTACTCATAAGCCATTCGAATAACATGCTTAGAAGACAAGAAATCCATCACTTAATTCATCGAGTAGGCTTTTATACATAAAGCCAACATCCATACATTTCTTTCATGATAAGTAACAAGTTTTGCAATCACTCATGTGTCATCTTTCAAAGCAATGAAGTTCATACAACTTTCTTACAATACAAGCAATGTTCATTTGATTTATTAAGTCCTTTTACAACATCCTTGGTAAGTAGCTTACTAGATAATCAAATCTTAACAATATGCACCGAAGTGCCAATATGCATCGAAGTGCCAATATGCACCGTAGTACCAATATGTACCGTCGTACCAATATGCACCGTAGTGCCAATATGAGCTCAAGATTCTAAGGCATGCCCTTCTATCTATCAAACTAGCTACCAAGGTTGTTGATTATCCATTTCATTTAAATTTTATACATTTCATGATTCAATATAACAATATGTCATTCAAAGGTCAAGCCCTTAGGCTTATGGAGTCTTAACTCCCAATACATAACTATCCATAGCATTTGAATCAATCATCCATGTATAACATTCACAAACACAAGCATATGTATGCATTGTGTGTACCTTATTCTCCAAGAAAGCATGCCAATTCATACCTTAGGCATAAGCAATGCACATGACAAGCATTTGATCATAATTGCTTAACACCCAAGCAAACACAAAGATCATGGCATCAATCATGTTATCATACATTTCATTCTTCCCTTGATTAGCTAAATATACTTTAAGTCATGTTACATGGCATTAGCATTTCATTTAAGCAATACCAAGATTGGTTAGGACCTAAGTCCCAACCCTAAGGGGTAGTTACACTCACAATACTCCTAGCAATTCAACTATCTTGGATCCAAATCCCTTTGCCTCTAGCTTTGGGATGTCCACTCCTATCCTCTTCTTCCCTAATCTGCTGCCCTTGGTCTAGCAATCAAAGCACATACACATATCATCAAAACAAGCACAATATCACACAATCATAGTAGCAATGTTATCACATTTTACCTAACATTTAGCTACTGTTTTTATGCTTCTTTTTAAGCATTTCTTACCAATTCAATTCCACAATGTTATTACTTCATTTTAAGACATAATTGGATAGATTACAATGTCCCAAAACTGTTTTGGAAATAGTTTCTTACTAGGTGCAAAAACAGTCCCAAACTGTCCAGGACACTGCTGCTTGGAAGTTTGCACACTGTCCCTTTAAATGACCATATATTTTAATCCGTACGTTGGAATTTTGATTTCTATACACCGTTGGAAAGCTAACAAAATTTCCTATAATACAATGTAAGACTTGAATTTTAGTTCTTATCCAATTAATACAGTTTATTGTTCAAAGACAGGGCATTTACACTGCGTGGACAGTTTGCACTGTCCAGCAACTCCTATTTACAATTTTCAGCATAGGACCTAGTTTTCAGTTTTGTTTACACCTAATGGAAATAGACATTCTAAGGATCATGTCATTAAAATTTCAGCCCTTAATTCAATCGATACCATTTTTGGTGAATTTTCAAAGTGACTGCCCAGAACAGAGCAATTCTGGGCAGATTGCATCTAATCACATTTTAATGCTTTTAATCCATTTTAACCAATTTCTTGGCCCTATAATTCATTTAATATGACATTCTAAACATGTTAGTTCCATGTTAGTTCATTAAACAAGGCTTCCAAAATAGGGTATGTTGGTTAGAAAGTCTAATCTTGCATGTTTACTCAATTTCAATACCACAAAACAGTTTCTAGATTACATGTCTATGTTCATGCTTTTATCTTCCATTTCTAGCATTGTTTGCATTTAATTCAATATGTTTATCACCTTCTATACATTACCTATTCATGATCATCATCAATTCATTATTTCCATAGCTCAATTTTATGTTCTAGTCATTCAATTCCCACTCTAACATCACAATACCAATTTCCAGCAACCTAGGTTTGTTACACTAGTATGAACACATAATTTCCAGCTTCGTACCTAGTTTCATTCTTCAATTTTTCATGATTCAACAACCATATAATCACCTAACAACATATTCAATGTCTAATTCATCTAACATCATCAAAATCAGTTCATTTCCACGATCATAGTTGCCCATTCAATTAAACACAAGAAGAACTATACTTACTTTGCTTCTTGCTTAATTTCCTTGAAAATCACTACACATGAAAGCTAAAATCCTTTCTTCAATGGCTGAATTCTCTAGCTTTCTCTCACTCTCTTTTCCTCTCAAACTTTTCGCCAAAGTGGGATAATGGGAAAGATGACAACAACAAATCCTTGTTATTGGAATTGTGTATTGTCTAAATTGTCCCTTAATTAGTTACTAATCATGTGATTAGTCAAGGGCAAATAAGAGATTCATGATATTTATCATGCAATCTCAATCTTTCTCCTTTAATTCAATGTAGTCACTTTTAATTTGGTCACTTAATTCATTCATTCTTTCAGTTAGACCCTTGACTATTCAATTTAGCTTAATTCTAAATTCAATTAAGCTATCAACTTATACAATTTAATTCCAACACTTCTAAGCTAGGATTTGGGGTGTTACAATTCTCCCCCTTAAAGAAAATTCGTCCTTGAATTTACCTGAATTGAATAGGTGAGGATATTGCTTCCTCATGACTTCTTAAGATTCCCAGGTAGCTTCTTCCACCTTATGATTTCTCCATAAGATCTTAACAAGAGGAAAAATCTTGTTTTGAAGCTTTCTTACTTCTCGGTCAAGATTCTGAATAGGTTCTTCTTCGTAGGACAAATCAGGATTCAATTCAACTTCTTCTGGCTCAAGAATGTGTGAAGGATTAGATTGGTACCTTCTGAGCATTGAAACATAGAAGACATTATGTATTCTATCGAATTCTCTAGGAAGAGCTAATCGATAGGCTACTAGACCAATTCTTTCAATAACTTCAAATGGTCCGATGTATCAGGGACTGAGCTTCCATTTTCTTCCAAATTTGAGTACTTTCTTCCAAGGTGAGACTTTTAGGAAGACTTTGTCTCCAATAGCATACTGGATATCTCTTCTTTTCAAATCAGCATATGCTTTATGTGTATGAAAGCTGCCTTTAACCGATCATGTATGATCTTGATTTGTTCTTCGGTTTCCCGAAGCAATTGAGGTCCCAATACTTTGTTTTCTCCCAATTCAGACTATAAGGGAGTTATACATATTCTCCCATATAGAGCTTCAAATGGTGTCATTTGAATAGAAGATTGGTAGTTATTGTTGTAGGCAAACTCTACAAGAGGTAGGGATTTCTCCCAATTCTTCCCGAAATCGATAACACAAGCTCGTAGCATATCTTCTAATACTTGAATGATTCTCTCAGATTGGCCATCCGATTGAGGATGAAAAGCCGTACTAAGATGTACTTTAGCTCCTAGAGCTTTATGTAGAGAATTCCAAAATCGAGAAGCAAAATGAGGGTCACGATCAGAGATAATTGTTGTAGGTACACCGTGTAACCGAATCACTTCACGAATGTACAGCTCGACAAGGGTTTCCAAGCTCATGTTCATACGAACATGGATGAAGTGAGTAGATTTAGTGAATCTATCAACAATCTCCCTAACAACATCATTTTTTCTTAGTGTAGAAGGGAGACCGGTGACAAAGTCCGTAGTAATTTGATCCCACAGTAGGGTCTTGATGCTCAGTTTTGACTCTTTGACGTGTCAGGCACTTCGATACGAAGTCCGTAATTGTAGATTTCATTCCTGGCCACCAGTATAATGGCTTTAGGTCCTTATACATCTTAACTGATCCAGGGTGCATCGAAAAAAGAACTTTGGTGTGCTTCTTTTAACATTTTTTGTCTTAATTCCTCATTGTTAAGAACTCAAACTCTATCTTTGAAGTAGAGAAGTCCATTTGAATTGAGGGAGAAGTCAGAGCTAGACTCAAAAGCAAGCTTAGATATGATCTTCTGAAGATCTGGATCAACTTGTTGGAGTTCTTTAATTCTTGAGATGAAATCAGATTGAGCTTGGAGTTCAGACAGAAATTTCTGGCTCTTGGATAGTCGGAAATGAGCATTGATAGCCATAGTAGCTACGAAAGCATTAACAAAGTCATTAGAATGATTTTCAATAGATTACTTGTAGTGCAAGGCACTGTTCAAATTGTTCCTTACATAGCAAGCCATTGTTTGAATTCTTTCTTACAAGCTAAGAAAGATTCAATTTCAATGATTATATGCATTTTAGGCTCAATTCTTATTCGAATAAGTTACTTGTATTTCAAGAAATGTTCGAATAGTAACTTGTAGCTTAAGAAAGCTCTAAATTCATGGTTTGCAAAACAATAGAAGGCATAATTCAAATAAATTTAATCAGAATTCTAGATTTAGGATTTACCCGAGTATGGTCTGCGATTAAGGGTGTCACCAACTACGTTTGCTTTCCCCGGATGGTAGTCGATAACCAGATCGTAATCCTTAAGCAATTTGAGCCATCTTCTTTGTCTCAGATTCAAGTCCTTCTGAGTTAAGAGGTATTTGAGACTTTTGTGATCAGTAAATAGATTGCATTTCTCTCTGTATAGATAGTGTCTCCATATCTTGAGAGCAAACATGATAGCTGTTAGTTCCAGATCGTGTGTTGGATAATTAGACTCGTGTAGCTTCAGTTGCCTTGAAGCGTAAGCAATTACTTTCCCATCTTGCATTAGAACACAACCGAGTCCTAGATGAGAAGCATCACGTAAACAGTGAATTCTTTGCTCGATTCTGGTTGGATGAGTACAGGGGCATGAGTCAAAGATTGCTTAAGTTGATCAAAGCTTCGTTGTTGGCTATCCGACCAAACAAAAGGCGTATCTTTGTGAGTAAGCTTGGTAAAACTTGCGGCAATAGAGGAAAACCCTTAACAAATCTTTCTGTAATACCCGGCTAAACCGAGAAAGCTTTGGACCTCGCTTACATTCTTCGGAGGTCTCCAATTCATAATAGACTAAATCTTTCTTGGATCGACTTTAATTCCTTCAGCCGAGATAACATGGCCGAGGAAAGAAACTTACGTAACGAATTCACATTTGGAGAACTTGGCATACAATTGATGTTCTCGGAGTGTTTGCAAGACAACTCGGAGGTGTTTAGCATGTTCCTCCTTATTCCGAGAGTACAACGGAATGTCGTCGATGAATACAACCACAAACTTGTCAAGTTAGGGCTTGAATACCCGATTCATGAGATCCATGAAAGTAGATCGAGCATTCATTAATCCGAATGGCATTACAAGGAATTCGAAGTGGCCATATCGAGTACGGAAGGCTGTCTTGGGTACATCTTGTTTTTTCACTTTCATTTGATAGTACCCTGATCTAAGGTCGATCTTAGAGAATACGACAACATCCCTAAGTTGATTAAAAAGATTTTCAATTCTAGGCAGGGGGATACGGTTCTTGATGGTGAGCTTGTTTAATCGACGGTAATCAATACAAAGCCGCATAGTCCCGTCTTTCTTCTTTACAAATAAAAACGAGCACCCCAAGGAGAAGGGCTAGGCCGTATGAAACCTTTATCTTGTAACTCCTGAAGTTGCTTCTTTAATTCTTTCAACTCAACAGGTGCCATTCTATAGGGTGTAATGGACATCGGAGCTGTTCCAGGATGAACTTCTATCCCGAACTCTACTTCTCGGGTTGGAGGAACACCCGGGAGTTCATTGGGAAAACATCAGTGAATTCATAAACAAAAGGCATGCTAGGAAAACAGAATTCAATTTCATCTTGAAGGATCATCTTAGCAAAGTTTGAAGTTGGTTTCTTGTCTATTAAGAGAATGGATTCTTTCCCTAAACCCCAAAGATACAATCTCCAATTTTGGCAATATACCCAGGCCTTGTGTTTACTTAACAAATCTATCCCCAAAATCAAGTCAAATTCACAATAAGGTAGTACATACAAATCAATAGGAAATGGGATATTTCGAATGGTCAAGGGAGCTTGCTTGTGGCTCAAGTTAATAGCATTTCCCCCTAATGGATTCGAAACTACTAGATTGGATTCAATAATTTCGGGTTTCAATTTTAACTTGTTGATCAAGGCAGAACAAACAAATGAGTGGGTAGACCCTGAATCAATTAAAGCATAAGCAGGACTGAAATTTAACTCAACGGTACCTGTAATAACATTGGGAGCTTCTTCATCATATTTACCACGAATGTGGTACATACGAGCAGGGGCTCGAGACTCTTGATGTGTTGGAACATTCGAATAGGGGCCCTTCTATTTCCCTTGATTCCGGACCGAGCTTATCGGGTGCCTTATTTCGATTTGGAGGAGTTGAGCTAGCAATTGCATCGAAATGCCAATATGCACCGGTGCCAATATGCACCGTAGTGCCAATATGCGCTGAAGTGCCAATATGCACCGTCGTGCCAATATGCACCATAGTGCCAATATGTACCGTCGTACCAATATGCACCGTAGTGCCAATATGCACCGTAGTGCTAATATGAGCTCAAGATTCTAAGGCATGCCCTTCTATCTATCAAACTAGCTACCAAGGTTGTTGATTATCCATTTCATTTAAAATTTATACATTTCATGATTCAATATAACAATTTCCCATTCAAAGGCCAAGCTCTTAGGCTTATGGAGTCTTAACTCCCAATACATAACTATCCATAGCATTGAATAAATCATCCATGTATAACATTCACAAACACAAGCATATGTATGCATTGTGCGTACCTTATTCTCCAAGCAAGCATACCATTTCATACCTTAGGCATAATCAATGCACATGACAATCATTTGATCATAATTGCTTAACACCCAAGTAAACACAAAGATCATGGTATCAATCATGTTATCATACATTTCATTCTTCCTTAATTAGCCAAATTAATTAGTCATGTTTGGCATTAACATTTCATTTAAACAATAACAAGGTTGGTTAGGACCTAAGTCCCAACCCTAAGGGTAGTTACACTCACAATACTCCTACTAATTCAACTATCTTGGATCCAAATCCCTTTGCCTCTAGATTTGGGATGTTCACTTCTATCCTCTTTTTCCCCCAATTTGCTGCCCTTGGTCTAGCAAGCAAAGCACATACACATATCATCAAAACAAGCACAATATCACACAATCATAGTAGCAATGTTATCACATTTTACCTAACATTTAGCTACTATTTTTATGCTTCTTTTTAAGAATTTCTTACCAATTCAATCTCCACATTGTTATTACTTCATTTTAAGACATAATTGGACATATTACAATGTCCCAAAACTGTTTTGGAAACAGTTTCTTACTAGGTGCAAAAATAGTCCCAAACTGCCCAGACAACTTGCTTTGCATGGCAATTTGCACACTGTCCCTTTAAAATGACCATATATTGTTTAATCCGTACGTCAGAATTTCTATTGCTATACACCGTTGGAAAGCTAAAAAAATTTCCTACAATACCATGTAAGAATTGCATTTTATTTCTTAGCCAACTAATACAGTTTATTGTTCAAAGACAGGGCATTTACATTGCCTGGACAGTTTGCACTGTCAGCAATTACTATTTAAAGTTTCCAACAGTTTTTCCATTCTATTTACCTAATGAAAATATACATTCTAGGATCATGTCATTAAATTTGTTTTAATTTAATGTATAAAAGTTTTGGTGAAGGATCAAGTGATTAAATTTTAGAGCAAATAGGCAGATTGTATCTATTCACATTTTAATGCCTTTAATTCAGTTTAGCCAATGTCATTGCCCTGTAATTCATTTCATGTGATATCCTAAACATGTTAAGTCAATGTTCATCCATTATTCAAGGCTGCGAAAATAGGGTAAGTTGGTTACAATGCCTAATCTTGCATATTTACTCAATTTCAATTCCACAAAACAATTTCTAGATTACAAAACTATGTTCATGCTTTTATCTTCCATTTCCAGCATTGTTTGCATTTCAACTCAATTATGTTTAACATCTTCTATACATTACCTATTCATCATCATCATAAATTCATTATTTCCATAGCTCAAATTTAAGTTCTAATCATTCAATTTTCACTTCAACAACACAATTCAATTTTCCAGCAACCTAGGTTTGTTACACTAGCATAAACACATAATTTCCATCATCGTACCTAGCATTCATTCTTCAATTTGCATGATTCAACAACCAATCAACCATTTAACAACATAGTCAATAGCTAATTCATCTATAATCATCAAAGCAGTCCAATTCCAAATATATTTTTGCCTATTCAATTGATCACAAGAAGAATCATACTTACTTTGCTTCTAGCTTTAATTTCAATGAAAAATCACAACACATGCAAGATTAATTTTTCCTCTTCAATGGCTGATTTTCCTAAGCTTCTTTCTCTCTATTTCTTCTCTCTATCAATCGGCCAACAATGAAAATGAGGAAGATGATGGAAATTGTGGATATCCACATTAGTGGAATTAGGATTTTACTAAACTAACCATAATTAGTAACTAATCCTATAATTAGTCAAGGGAAAATAAGAGAATCGTAGAATTTATCATGCAAGCCTAATCTTTCTTACTTAATTCAAATTGGTCCATGTAATTTGATCACTTATTTCATACATTCTTTCAATTAGACCCTTGACTATTCAATTTAGCTTAATTCTAGATTTAATTAAGCTATCAACTTATGCAATTTAGTTCCAATACTTCTAGGCTAGAATTTGGGGTGTTATAAGACCATTGGAATTGATATTGAAATATTGATCACTGACATTGATATTGTAACATTGACATTGATATCGTAATTGAACCTTGGATTCGGAAGGACATTGGATACAATTGGAACGCCATAGAATTTATGAGCTCATTGGTACGGGTGGACTACGGTCCTTGTGCTACGAGCTTTAATGTGGCGAGGCAGAGGAATGTTGTGATGTTGGTCAATTGATGAGGTGAAGGGACTAGACCATTCATTGATTTGGCGAGGTCTAGGAATTCATGTATCCACTATCTTGTTTTGATCCAAGGAAATGCTATTCACATAGGTCATGCATGTTATTGAATATTGTCGTAGCATTGAATCTTGCCATAGCATTGATATAGACATAGTGTAGTTATAACCATAACATTGATATAGTCGTAGCATAGTTATTGTCATAGCATTGATACAGACATGGCATAGTTATTGCCATAGCATTGATATATTTATAACATTGATATCAACATAGCTTTGATATTGTTATAGTATTGGCATCGTTCTAGCATGATTTGAATTGCACACCATCGAACTTATTGTTTTTTTTACTACCTCACTAGGCAAAGTATGCCTAATGTATTTCAGGTTGAAAGTCACCATTGCGAGATCAAGGATCGTTGGAAGTTTTTGGCAAGTCACTACAAGCCTAAAGTAATGTACATTATCCCTACAAACTCCTAGAATGGAGGAAAAGTAGTTGAACTAGTCACTTTTAGTCTTTTTGTTGTGTATATATTGCATATGGCATGTATGAGTCTTAAAGGCCCTAAATGTTGCTTTGGTATTGGCTGAAAGTGGTAAAACTTGCATAATTGGCTTATAAAGGTAAAAACATAGTGAATGGATTCATATGGCTATGAAATTTGGCATGCTATTAGTTTATAATGTTTTAGACTTTCCTGCAAAATTTATAAGATTTTGACATGGTTCGATAGGTCAAATTGATTAAAAACTAGACTAAATATGTCATTACAGTGTAGGGCGTACCGATACGGGTGGTAGCGTATCGGCATGGCTATGCATAATTGGACCAAGTCAATTTGGTCAACATGGTGTATCGACACGGTCAAAGGGTGTTTTGGTACGAAAAGTCAGCACTGGAATTTGGTTGTAAAAATTGCATCGATACAGCTCATAGGTGTATTGAAACAGATGAACTCGTACCGATACGGCCAAGGCTGTATCGATACGGATCTTTGTCCATGGAATCTGATAATTTATAAAATATGCATGGCGTACCGGTATGGCCACTTTGAGTATCAGTACGGTGACAGGTATTTCTGTTAATAGCTTTGATAGTAATTCTGAAAAATTGCATATTGGTCACTAATTGTTAATTGGCCTAATAGAATGAGTAAATGGAATCTGTTTGGCATACAAATTTGTATGATCATTGATTATAGGTTGAATTTCATTGGGATATAGTTACTTTCATAATAGGACCCCTATTTTACTAAATTTACAGATTAGTCCCTAAAACTTGTAAAGATTCAAAATTGGTCCTAAATTCAAGTCTAATAAATTATATGGAATCATTGCTGCATTGTTTAGATCCACTATTGTTTTAAGACAATTAATCAAACATTGCATAAGTTTTAGTTCATTAAATCACTGTTCTGATCATCGTATCAACCATCGCTAACATACTCCGACCTAGTTCTCGACCAGGCCGAGAAAGGGGTGTTACATTTGTGGTGTCAAAGCTAGATTTTAGTTGATTCTAGGACTAAAAGCAATTGATAGGTTACTTATCAAACAAGTAACCTCGGGATACTTACCTTGATGCGCAAGTAATCCCAAACTAAACCTTTCAAACATACAAACAATACATCAATTCACTTTAAACAAGCCACAACATACATAGCATAACAATTTAGGTACCATTTTGTTTCCATTTTTACTTCTAACCAAAGTTACTATTATCATGTTACCATTCCAATCAAGTTTCATACAATCATTCAAACAACAAGTACATGTGTGTTATACATTACTTTAAGGTTACTATTAAACATGGTATAACTTTTATTCTTACTATACTTTCATGTACATTATTATTCAACAACATATAGGTGATCTCTAAACATGCTTAAACTATCTTACTTGCACCTTAAGTTACCTATTCTAAACAAATTATTAAGATTAAAATAAAACATCTAACAAATCTTATCTAACTTATCTTGTTACATCTTAATACATTCATTGTTTCTTTGATCATTACAAACATCCAACATACATCTTGTTACACATTGCATCCATTCTTAGAACAACATGGAATCATAACAATGGATTTCAAATGTTGAACATACAATCAAGTTTACATCTCATTAAACAAGATTGCATACACGTTGATTATTACTTTATTAATTTCATGATTGAATTTCAATACCATTGGCCTTAATCTCCATATTGTATACATCATGTCATTAAACATTTTAACAATGCATGATCATACAACATTTGTTTAAACATATTCAAATCATACATAATTTCATCAAACATTAGATTTCAATCACCATATACAAAGACTCTATTTCATATATACATCACAAAGTTCTTCAAACAAGATAGTTTTAAGTCATCCATTAATTTGATTACATGTTAGGCCCATCAAAACAATACACATAAAAATCTAGTCCATTTAAACATTCATGTTCCAAATGCATGTATTTCCAAATCTAATCTATTACAAAATACCATTGCATAGGTATCACCAAACTACAGGAGTATACAAAGACTATGGATTCATACTTTCAAGATTGCCTCAAGTGTTGCTTCAAACCCAAGATATCCTCTTGAAGTATTCTTTAATTTGTTATAGGAAGAATTAGAGTGGTAAGTACAAGATATGTACTTAGTGATAACACTAAGTCTAGTCAACATCAAGCATTGTCATTTCTTTCATGATCTCAAAGTCAAACCAAGTTTTACAATCACTTATTCAAATTGCATGTAATTTCAATCTTTCACAATCAACATAAATATTCATCACAACTTTTCGAACAACAATGGAAGACAAGCAAATGTTCAATTTGATTTATTAAGTCCTTTTACAACATCCAAGACAAGAAACAAGTAAGTATTCATTGTCATCTTTAGATAATCAAATCTAACAATACAAGCAATGTCCATTATTGTCCAACATGCTTGGTAAGTGCTTACTAATAATCACCGTAGTACCAATATGTACTGAAGTGCCAATATGCACCAAAGTCCCAATATGCACCGTAGTGCCAATATGAGCTCAAGATTCTAAGGCATGCCCTTCTATCTATCAAACTAGCTACTATCAAGGTTGTTGATTATCCATTTCATTTAAATTTTATACATTTCATGATTCAATATAACAATATGTCATTCAAAGGTCAAGCCCTTAGGCTTATGGAGTCTTAACTCCCAATACATAACTATCCATAGCATTTGAATCAATCATCCATGTATAACATTCACAAACACAAGCATATGTATGCATTGTGTGTACCTTATTCTCCAAGAAAGCATGCCAATTCATACCTTAGGCATAAGCAATGCACATGACAAGCATTTGATCATAATTGCTTAACACCCAAGCAAACACAAAGATCATGGCATCAATCATGTTATCATACATTTCATTCTTCCCTTGATTAGCTAAATATACTTTAAGTCATGTTACATGGCATTAGCATTTCATTTAAGCAATACCAAGATTGGTTAGGACCTAAGTCCCAACCCTAAGGGTAGTTACACTCACAATACTCCTAGCAATTCAACTATCTTGGATCCAAATCCCTTTGCCTCTAGCTTTGGGATGTCCACTCCTATCCTCTTCTTCCCTAATCTGCTGCCCTTGGTCTAGCAATCAAAGCACATACACATATCATCAAAACAAGCACAATATCACACAATCATAGTAGCAATGTTATCACATTTTACCTAACATTTAGCTACTGTTTTTATGCTTCTTTTTAAGCATTTCTTACCAATTCAATTCCACAATGTTATTACTTCATTTTAAGACATAATTGGATAGATTACAATGTCCCAAAACTGTTTTGGAAATAGTTTCTTACTAGGTGCAAAAACAGTCCCAAACTGTCCAGGACACTGCTGCTTGGAAGTTTGCACACTGTCCCTTTAAATGACCATATATTTTAATCCGTGACGTTGGAATTTTGATTTCTATACACCGTTGGAAAGCTAACAAAATTTCCTATAATACAATGTAAGACTTGAATTTTAGTTCTTATCCAATTAATACAGTTTATTGTTCAAAGACAGGGCATTTACACTGCGTGGACAGTTTGCACTGTCCAGCAACTCCTATTTACAATTTTCAGCATAGGACCTAGTTTTCAGTTTTGTTTACACCTAATGGAAATAGACATTCTAAGGATCATGTCATTAAAATTTCAGCCCTTAATTCAATCGATACCATTTTTGGTGAATTTTCAAAGTGACTGCCCAGAACAGAGCAATTCTGGGCAGATTGCATCTAATCACATTTTAATGCTTTTAATCCATTTTAACCAATTTCTTGGCCCTATAATTCATTTAATATGACATTCTAAACATGTTAGTTCCATGTTAGTTCATTAAACAAGGCTTCCAAAATAGGGTATGTTGGTTAGAAAGTCTAATCTTGCATGTTTACTCAATTTCAATACCACAAAACAGTTTCTAGATTACATGTCTATGTTCATGCTTTTATCTTCCATTTCTAGCATTGTTTGCATTTAATTCAATATGTTTATCACCTTCTATACATTACCTATTCATGATCATCATCAATTCATTATTTCCATAGCTCAATTTTATGTTCTAGTCATTCAATTCCCACTCTAACATCACAATACCAATTTCCAGCAACCTAGGTTTGTTACACTAGTATGAACACATAATTTCCAGCTTCGTACCTAGTTTCATTCTTCAATTTTTCATGATTCAACAACCATATAATCACCTAACAACATATTCAATGTCTAATTCATCTAACATCATCAAAATCAGTTCATTTCCACGATCATAGTTGCCCATTCAATTAAACACAAGAAGAACTATACTTACTTTGCTTCTTGCTTAATTTCCTTGAAAAATCACTACACATGAAAGCTAAAATCCTTTCTTCAATGGCTGAATTCTCTAGCTTTCTCTCACTCTCTTTTCCTCTCAAACTTTCGGCCAAAGTGGGATAATGGGAAAGATGACAACAACAAATCCTTGTTATTGGAATTGTGTATTGTCTAAATTGTCCCTTAATTAGTTACTAATCATGTGATTAGTCAAGGGCAAATAAGAGATTCATGATATTTATCATGCAATCTCAATCTTTCTCCTTTAATTCAATGTAGTCACTTTTAATTTGGTCACTTAATTCATTCATTCTTTCAGTTAGACCCTTGACTATTCAATTTAGCTTAATTCTAAATTCAATTAAGCTATCAACTTATACAATTTAATTCCAACACTTCTAAGCTAGGATTTGGGGTGTTACAATTCTCCCCCTTAAAGAAAATTCGTCCTTGAATTTACCTGAATTGAATAGGTGAGGATATTGCTTCCTCATGACTTCTTAAGATTCCCAGGTAGCTTCTTCCACCTTATGATTTCTCCATAAGATCTTAACAAGAGGAAAAATCTTGTTTTGAAGCTTTCTTACTTCTCGGTCAAGATTCTGAATAGGTTCTTCTTCGTAGGACAAATCAGGATTCAATTCAACTTCTTCTGGCTCAAGAATGTGTGAAGGATTAGATTGGTACCTTCTGAGCATTGAAACATAGAAGACATTATGTATTCTATCGAATTCTCTAGGAAGAGCTAATCGATAGGCTACTAGACCAATTCTTTCAATAACTTCAAATGGTCCGATGTATCAGGGACTGAGCTTCCATTTTCTTCCAAATTTGAGTACTTTCTTCCAAGGTGAGACTTTTAGGAAGACTTTGTCTCCAATAGCATACTGGATATCTCTTCTTTTCAAATCAGCATATGCTTTATGTGTATGAAAGCTGCCTTTAACCGATCATGTATGATCTTGATTTGTTCTTCGGTTTCCCGAAGCAATTGAGGTCCCAATACTTTGTTTTCTCCCAATTCAGACTATAAGGGAGTTATACATATTCTCCCATATAGAGCTTCAAATGGTGTCATTTGAATAGAAGATTGGTAGTTATTGTTGTAGGCAAACTCTACAAGAGGTAGGGATTTCTCCCAATTCTTCCCGAAATCGATAACACAAGCTCGTAGCATATCTTCTAATACTTGAATGATTCTCTCAGATTGGCCATCCGATTGAGGATGAAAGGCCATACTAAGATGTACTTTAGCTCCTAGAGCTTTCTGTAGAGAATTCCAAAATTGAGAAGCAAAACGAGGGTCACGATCGGAGATAATTGCTGTAGGTACACCGTGTAACCGAATCACTTCACTAATGTACAGCTCGACAAGGGTTTCCAAGCTCATGTTCATACGAACATGGATGAAGTGAGTAGATTTAGTGAATCTATCAACAATCACCCATACAACATCATTCTTTCTTGGTGTAGAAGGGAGACCGGTGACAAAGTTCATAGTAATTCGATCCCACAGTAGGGTCTTGATGCTCAGTTTTGACTCTTTGACATGTTAGGCACTTCGATACGAAGTCCGTAATTGCAGATTTCATTCCTAGCCACCAGTATAGTGGCATTAGGTCCTTATACATCTTAACCGATCCAGGGTGGATCGAAAAAGAACTTTGGTGTGCTTCTTTTAACATTTCTTGTCTTAATTCCTCATTGTTAGGAACACAAACTCTATCTTTGAAATAGAGAAGTCCATTTGACTTGAGGGAGAAGTCAGAGCTAGACTCAGAAGCAAGCTTAGATATGATATTTTGAAGATCTGGATCAACTTGTTGAAGTTCTTTAATTCTCGAGATGAAATCAGATTGAACTTGGAGTTCAGACAGAAATTTCTAGCTCTTGGATAGTCGGAAATGAGCATTGATAGCCGTAGTAGCTACGAAAGCATTAACAAAGTCATTAAAATTATTTTCAATAGATTACTTGTAGTGCAAGGCATTGTTCGAATTGTTCCTCGCATAACAAGGCATTGTTCGAATTCTTTCTTACAAGCTAAGAAAGATTCAATTTCAATGATTATATGCATTTTAGGCTCAATTCTTATTCGAATAAGTTACTTGTATTTCAAGAAATGTTCGAATAGTAACTTGTAGTTTAAGAAAGCTCTAAATTCATTGTTTGCAAAACAATAGAAGGCATAATTCCAATGAATTTAATCAGAATTCTAGATTTAGGAGTTACCCGAGTATGGTCTGCGACTAAGGGTGTCATCAACTACGTTTGCTTTCCCCGGATGGTAGTCGATAACCAGATCGTAATCCTTAAGCAATTTGAGCCATCTTCTTTGTCTCAGATTCAAGTCCTTCTGAGTTAAGAGGTATTTGAGACTTTTGTGATCAGTAAATAGATTGCATTTCTCTCTGTATAGATAGTGTCTCCATATCTTGAGAGCAAACATGATAGCTGTTAGTTCCAGATCGTGTGTTGGATAATTAGACTCGTGTAGCTTCAGTTGCCTTGAAGCGTAAGCAATTACTTTCCCATCTTGCATTAGAACACAACCGAGTCCTAGATGAGAAGCATCACTGTAAACAGTGAATTCTTTGCTCGATTCTGGTTGGATGAGTACCGGGGCATGAGTCAAAGATTGCTTAAGTTGATCAAAGCTTCGTTGTTGGCTATCTGACCAAACAAAAGGCGTATCTTTGTGAGTAAGCTTGGTAAAACTTGCGGCAATAGAGGAAAAACCCTTAACAAATCTTCTGTAATACCCGGCTAAACCGAGAAAGCTTTGGACCTCGCTTACATTCTTCGGAGGTCTCCAATTCATAATAGACTAAATCTTTCTTGGATCGACTTTAATTCCTTCAGCCGAGATAACATGGCCGAGGAAAGAAACTTCTGGTAACCAGAATTCACATTTGGAGAACTTGGCATACAATTGATGTTCTCGGAGTGTTTGCAAGACAACTCGGAGGTGTTTAGCATGTTCCTCCTTATTCCGAGAGTACAACGGAATGTCGTCGATGAATACAACCACAAACTTGTCAAGTTAGGGCTTGAATACCCGATTCATGAGATCCATGAAAGTAGACTGAGCATTCATTAATCCGAATGGCATTACAAGGAATTCGAAGTGGCCATATCGAGTACGGAAGGCTGTCTTGGGTACATCTTGTTTTTTCACTTTCATTTGATAGTACCCTGATCTAAGGTCGATCTTAGAGAATACGACAACATCCCTAAGTTGATTAAAAAGATTTTCAATTCTAGGCAGGGGATACCGGTTCTTGATGGTGAGCTTGTTTAACTGACGGTAATCAATACAAAGCCGCATAGTCCCGTCTTTCTTCTTTACAAATAAAACTGGAGCACCCCAAGGAGAAGGGCTAGGCCGTATGAAACCTTTATCTTGTAACTCCTGAAGTTGCTTCTTTAATTCTTTCAACTCAACAGGTGCCATTCTATAGGGTGTAATGGACATCGGAGCTGTTCCAGGATGAACTTCTATCCCGAACTCTACTTCTCGGGTTGGAGGAACACCCGGGAGTTCATTGGGAAAACATCAGTGAATTCATAAACAAAAGGCATGCTAGGAAAACAGAATTCAATTTCATCTTGAAGGATCATCTTAGCAAAGTTTGAAGTTGGTTTCTTGTCTATTAAGAGAATGGATTCTTTCCCTAAACCCCAAAGATACAATCTCCAATTTTGGCAATATACCCAGGCCTTGTGTTTACTTAACAAATCTATCCCCAAAATCAAGTCAAATTCACAATAAGGTAGTACATACAAATCAATAGGAAATGGGATATTTCGAATGGTCAAGGGAGCTTGCTTGTGGCTCAAGTTAATAGCATTTCCCCCTAATGGATTCGAAACTACTAGATTGGATTCAATAATTTCGGGTTTCAATTTTAACTTGTTGATCAAGGCAGAACAAACAAATGAGTGGGTAGACCCTGAATCAATTAAAGCATAAGCAGGACTGAAATTTAACTCAACGGTACCTGTAATAACATTGGGAGCTTCTTCATCATATTTACCACGAATGTGGTACATACGAGCAGGGGCTCGAGACTCTTGATGTGTTGGAACATTCGAATAGGGGCCCTTCTATTTCCCTTGATTCCCGGACTGAGCTTATCTGGGTGCCTTATTTCGATTTGGAGGAGTTGAGCTAGCAATTGCATCGAAATGCCAATATGCACCGAAGTGCCAATATGCACCGTAGTGCCAATATGCGCTGAAGTGCCAATATGCACCGTCGTGCCAATATGCACCATAGTGCCAATATGTACCGTCGTACCAATATGCACCGTAGTGCCAATATGCACCGTAGTGCTAATATGAGCTCAAGATTCTAAGGCATGCCCTTCTATCTATCAAACTAGCTACCAAGGTTGTTGATTATCCATTTCATTTAAAATTTATACATTTCATGATTCAATATAACAATTTCCCATTCAAAGGCCAAGCTCTTAGGCTTATGGAGTCTTAACTCCCAATACATAACTATCCATAGCATTCGAATAAATCATCCATGTATAACATTCACAAACACAAGCATATGTATGCATTGTGCGTACCTTATTCTCCAAGCAAGCATACCAATTCATACCTTAGGCATAATCAATGCACATGACAATCATTTGATCATAATTGCTTAACACCCAAGTAAACACAAAGATCATGGTATCAATCATGTTATCATACATTTCATTCTTCCCTTAATTAGCTTGGCATTAACATTTCATTTAAGCAATAACAAGGTTGGTTAGGACCTAAGTCCCAACCCTAAGGGTAGTTACACTCACAATACTCCTACTAATTCAACTATCTTGGATCCAAATCCCTTTGCCTCTAGATTTGGGATGTTCACTTCTATCCTCTTTTTCCCCAAGCAGCTGCCCTTGGTCTAGCAAGCAAAGCACATACACATATCATCAAAACAAGCACGATATCACACAATCATAGTAGCAATGTTATCACATTTTACCTAACATTTAGCTACTATTTTTATGCTTCTTTTTAAGAATTTCTTACCAATTCAATTCCACAATGTTATTACTTCATTTTAAGACATAATTGGACATATTACAATGTCCCAAAACTGTTTTGGAAACAGTTTCTTACTAGGTGCAAAAATAGTCCCAAACTGTCCAGGACACTGCTGCATGGCAGTTTGCACACTGTCCCTTTAAATGACCATATCTTTTAATCCGTACGTCAGAATTTCAATTTCTATACACCGTTGGAAATATAACAAAATTTCCTATAATACCATTTAAGACTTGTATTTTAGTTCTTAGCCAATTAATACAGTTTATTGTTCAAAGACAGGGCATTTACACTGCCTGGACAGTTTGCACTGTCCAACAATTCCTATTTACAGTTTTTAGCATAGGACCCAGTTTTCAGTTCTGTTTTATACCATTTTTGGTGAATTTTCCAAGTGACTGCCCAGAACAGAGCAATTCTGGGCAGATTGCATCTAATCACATTTTAATGCTTTTAATCCATTTTAACAAATGTCTTGGCCCTATAATTCATTTCATGACATTCTAAACATGTTAGTTCCATGTTAGTTCATTAAACAAGGCTTTCAAAATAGGTTAAGTTGGTTAGAAAGTCTAATCTTGCATGTTTACTCAATTTCAATACCACAAAACAGTTTCTAGATTACATGTCTATGTTCATGCTTTTATCTTCCATTTCTAGCATTGTTTGCATTTAATTCAATATGTTTAACACCTTATATACATTTCCTATTTATGATCATCATCAATTCATTATTTCCATAGCTCAATTTTATGTTCTAATCATTCAATTCCCACTCTAACATCACAATACCAATTTCCAACAACCTAGGTTTGTTACACTAGCATGAACACATAATTTCCAGCCTTGTACCTAGTTTCATTCTTCAATTTTGCATGATTCAACAACCATATAATCACCTAACAACATATTCAATGTCTAATTCATCTAACATCATCAAAATCAGTTCAATTCAACAATCATAGTTGCCCATTCAATTAAACACAAGAAGAACTATACTTACTTTGCTTCTTGCTTAATTTCCTTGAAAAATCACTACACATGCAAGCTAAAATCCTTTCTTCAATGGCTGAATTCTCTAGCTTTCTGTCACCCTCTCTTCCTCTCAAACTTTCGGCCAAAGTGTGATAATGGGAAAGATGACAACAACAAATCCTTGTTGTTGGAATTGTGTATTGTCTAAATTGTCCCTTAATTAGTTACTAATCATGTGATTAGTCAAGGGCAAATGAGAGATTCAAGATATTTATCATGCAATCTCAATCTTTCTCCTTTAATTCAATGTAGTCACTTTTAATTTGGTCACTTAATTCATTCATTCTTTCAATTAGACCCTTGACTATTCAATTTAGCTTAATTCTAAATTCAATTAAGCTATCAACTTATACAATTTAATTCCAATACTTCTAAGCTAGGATTTGGGGTGTTACATAAGGTATGTAATGAACTTAGATTACATGAAATGAATGGTATTGGCTGCGCATATGTTGACGTAATGAATGATCCATTGATTGATCTTGATTACCTTAAATCACTTGAATGATTAGCTCAATGTATATGGTTATGCTTGAAATGAAACAGTATAGGATAAACCATGTCTTATGCCTTTCATTCGAATACATTAGGGATTATGTGGCTACTTGTGTGTGTGTTTATACCATGATGTTTGTGAATGGTAATTGTATAAGGGATTGCCGAATGCATAAGGATTGAATTAAGCATGGATGAAACTAGTTACATGCCATGTTGTATAATTGTGTGAATGGCCGAATGGTTAGGTATGGATTTAGGATTGAATAGAACTAGTTTCTTGTAATTCAAATGATCAAGAATCATGTAAGAGATTTAGGGATTAAATGTTCATGTATGAGTTAAGATACATTCAAATGAAATGGAAATTGTTTGTTGTCTAGAACAATTCGAATGATAAGGATCAAAACAAGTAAATTATGTTGAAATTGTAGTAACTTGTAAGTGTAAGCATGAAATGAATTATACCGAGTGACCTATTCGATTGGGTAGTTTGAATTAAGATTCAATTTAGTGGTTTCTTTCATGATAAGTAATGTATGGTTGCTATTGCTTGCCTTGCCTTGTCTCTTGCTTTGGTCTTGTTTGAGAGATAGGATGGCTTGAAGTCTAGTGTGTGCTTTCTTGTTAGCTAAGTAAGTATGAATGCATTGTTGTTCTATGATTACTTGTTTGTTCTTGCTTGGTTCGAATGCAATGCTATGTCTATGTACTTGTCTTGCTTGCTTGTTAAGTAACGCTCTTGAACCGGGTTTCTACTAGCCCGGGTAGGGAGTGTTACAAATTTTTCCATAAACGCACGAAGCCTCATTGAAAACACCTTCACAATTATTTTATAAATCGATCCCACCAAACTAATTGGTTTATATTCTAAAATATGACTAGGATATCTTGTTTTCGATATAAAGGCTATGAAGGATGAATTAATATTCTTATGTAGCTTTCCGTTACTATAGAATTTCACAATCACCTTTATTAAGTCTACTTTCACCACCTCCCAACAGTTTTTGAAGAAAAAAATTAAATCCATAGGGGCCAGACATTTTCGAGTTACGCAGCTCCACACTACATCTTTAATTTCCTTCATAGCAAATGACACCTTAAGTGAATTAGACTTAAATTCAACCAGTCTATTGAAAACGAGATTAAAAACTACCTTCCAATGCCTACAATTTGTGCAATGATGTCTATGTTCTAACACTATATAAGTGCAAGCATACACTGTCGACACAAGTAATAAAGTGGATACACACAAGGTGTGTGTTGGGTTGTCGAATCCCATGATGATTGATAAAATTTATAGTTGTTTATAATCAGTAGAAGGTTATAAGTGGTCAAGAATTGTAACATTTCAAATTTGAACCTAGGAAAAGTACTACAGTAGAACATATTAATGAAGTGTGATGGAGATTAAACCAACTAGATTTATGTAATTAAAAGAAAGGGGCTAAAGATTAAAATAGAGAACTTTGGTGACCAATCTGTTATGGACCAAATTGAAAGTTTGGTGAAGTTTAAGGAATGCATGTTAAGTGATAAAATATTATGGGGCAATTCACATGTGTTGAAATTTCAATGACACTTGTGTATGGAGTGAGCCTATTCGGCTTTAGAAGAGAAAAACAAAAGGGGGAAAACTATTCATATTCCCTTTCACCACTCCATGACCGATTCTCTCTGGAAAAGTGAGAAAACAAAGTGTTCAAGGAAAATCATGGGATCCAAGCTTGTGGAAACTGAATTTTTGTGTAACTGTCGGACTAGATATGAAAAGGGTAAGCTCTCTTAACGAATTAGAGTTGTTTTTCATTTAAGGATTCTCGAACCATGCTTTGAATGATAAATGTTCTTGATTTTTCTTAGTGAATTCTAGCCATAGAAATAGAATACATGGAAGTAAAAATGGTGGATTGATATTCTAAATGAAGTATTACATGTTAGAAAAATGATACTAGAATTCATTGAGTAGAAACTAATTCGATTCAAGCCATGCAATAGCTAAGAAATCTGGATAATTGGATTGTGATCATTTGTGATTAGCAATGTTCGATGGATTGCTATATATATATATATATTCGAATTTGAATTGTTTGGTTTCATGTACTTTATAGCTAGATTGAAGAGAATTATGTTAGAAGGATGCATTT
This sequence comes from Hibiscus mutabilis, assembly GCA_019671005.1. NCBI lineage: Eukaryota > Viridiplantae > Streptophyta > Magnoliopsida > Malvales > Malvaceae > Hibiscus > Hibiscus mutabilis. The sequence continues at coordinate 40,469,700 of CM033715.1, read as the reverse complement.
GTTGTTAAGGGCAGTTTGTACGAGGAAAGATTTGAGGTGACTGTTTTGAAATACTCTAGTATACCAAAGCTGTTCCAAAACTGTTTTTGATATAAATAATTAATATCGGGACTGTTTTAACTAATAAATAAAGAATTTATAAACCGAGCAGCTTTGGGGACTGATTTATATGGAATTAAAAGCTGATAATCTACTAATCGATGAGTAAAAAGTATTAAGTTGCAAGCTGCCCTGTTTTGAATATGTGAGTGATTTAGTGAACTGTTTAAAGAAATCAAATCTTTGGAGGATACAAACTGTCAAGTTCTTGGTTTTTTTATGATTGACTTGAATTGTTCAAAGGATTGAATGTAGTTGTATGCCAAATTGCCTTGTTTTAGTAAAGAATATTATTGTTTTTGATGTACGAAAGTAAGTATAACATGCTGGGCAGTTTTAGTGATATTGGAATGTATTCGATAAAGATGTATGGGTGCATATGATAGACAATCTGTTGTGAATAATTAAAATAAAATAGGGGCCGTTTTCTAGCATGAAAACAAGGGTGATTAATTTCATATATGGACTGTTGAACAAAAAGTATATGCATGTCTAAATTCAAGGCTGTTTTGTATTAAAATTGGACTGCATCGTACATGAAATTTTTGGGACTGTTTTGGTGATCTTATTAGGCGGATTTGCCATGATATAATGTGTATACATGTCTAAAGAAACTGTTTTGCCATAAAGAGAACACAAGTGGACTGTTTTGTAATGTATGATTGTGTATACAAAATTTAAAGTGCAGTATGCATAGCTCTGAATGTGCAGTTTGGTTTATAAGTGCAGTATGCATAGTTCTAAATGTGCAGTTTGGTGTATAAGTGCAGTATGCATAGCTCTGAATGTGCAGTTTGGTGTATAAGTGCAGTTTTGTGATTGTTAAAAAAATAAATTTAAGAATGTATGTTGTATTGGGTTGAATGCTTGAGCTTGAAGTAGAAATCATTGATTAATGATAATGTAGTGGACTGTTTTAATATACATATTTGTATACAAATAAATTGGGATTTCCTTGTGTTTGTATGTGGATATATACAAGTTTAGGGGCTGTTCGATGCATGTGGATATATATATATATATATAAATGAGATTGTTTTGAGTGAATAAGTGAAAATGTATATAAACTGCTCTGTTTATGCATGTATATAATGAAGGTAGACTGCTTCGAACCTGAAAATAAGTATAGGACTGCTTTGAGTTTGTATACTTAAACATGGGACTCTTATGCAAGCCTAAGAACATTTAGAGACTGTTTTAAATATGTACATTTGTATATGGAAAATTGGGATTTATTTTGCATACTTGGAAGCATTAGAGGTCTGTTTTGAGCTGGTATGAAAATGTAAACTTTACTGGACTGTTTGGTATAATTTTAGACACATATTGGGCTGTTATAAAAGGTTAAAACTGTACTTATAAAATCTTCCCTGAGAAGTATATTGTGTAACTATGCATGGACTGCTCTAATGAAGATAAAAAAATATATTCTTGAAAGCTTTAATGGATAGAGTAGAGCATGAATGATTATAAAAAGAATTAGAATTTATAACGTGTTGCTAAGTCTATTACGAGTGGTAACCGAGACTGTTTTAATAGTTTTAAGCCATAAAACAATGCTAGTATCGAATGGAAAAATTGGGACTGTTATAGTTCAGATTTTAGCAGTTTTAGGGACTGCTCTATTCCAGCTTTAGTAACTGAGTTTAAACAAATGAAATTTGTGTTGCAAGGCTGCCCAGATTTGAGTGTGCATAGGTATGATAATATGTGAAATTGTTTGTAAGGAGAACATGTGTAAACATGTAAACATGCGGTCCAATTTTGTGTATATAAATGTATATAATTGTAAGCTGCCTTGTTAGGTATGTTTGTGTGCATTATTGGACAGATTTGAATGCTTAATGTGTCCAAGTGTAAGCTGCTCTGTTTTGTGATAATTTAGGATTAGAGTGGACTGTTTTGAGTACTTTGAAAGCATGTTGGATTGATTGAGTAATACATGTGTATATACCTAATTTGGGACTGATTTAATGGTAAAGAAAATCATGGACAATCTTGATCATGAATCTGGAAATTCTGGTAATTAAGGATTGTTTTAATTGGTTAATTGAAGTTGGTTGTTTGATTCAGAATTATAGGAAACTGCCTAGATGTTCGCGTGACTTTGTACATGAATGTTGAATTGCTTTTGGTGTATATATATGTATAAGAAGGCTCGAATGGGAGCTATTTCTAAATAAATTAAGTTGGATAGAGTATAATGACTTGGTTTAATTGTTTGAGGTACATTTTGGACATGAATGGATAAAGATAAGAGTTGTCGAAAGCAAAGAGAGTTTGTGGAATTCAGGTATTCCATAACTTTGGAATAACCAGGTGAGTGTAGTCACATGAGTCTTAGGTAACACGAAGTTATCATGATGTTTAATTTGCTATCATTAAGTATTAAATGTTTTGAATGAATTATATTATGCATGTACATTGTGTGAAGGGCTCATATAGAGCTAATTGAAGATGAGCATACATTCATAGCATGGCATTCATGTTTAGACTTTGTTGAGGTTACATTTCTTATGTTAAAATGCCTTGCTATGCTTGAATGATTGATTATGGAATGTTTTTGGTTTTAAGATAAATGGTGTATTTGTCACTAAGCTTGATATTGCTTACTGAATAATAAAACAATAAGGTCCTTATAAAGGATCGAATGCTAATGTTATAAGTGCCTTAATACTAAAAGCTTAAGAAACAAGAAGACTTAACTTATGCAATAAGTTATTGAAAGAATGCAACAAGTAAGACTACTTGACTGATAAGTTACACTCCAACTTCCTCTTATAAAATAAGATACCTAAGTTGCTTGGTTGATGGAAGTCCTTGGACAATCTGATATAATAGTTGGTCTTCTGGGACTACGGTCCATAAGTGATGACTCAGGGGACGCCCCATTCACACACACACACACACACATACACACACACACATATATATATATATATGTATATATGTATATGTTTTGTTTCCGATATTAGCCATTGCTAGGTGCTTTGGACTAAGTATCGTCTGGACCTATATGGTCAAACTCAGACCAACATTATTTATGCTTAAATTTGTGATCCAAGGAAAACAAGTAAAAGTAATGAACCTAATGAGAAATCAAATAGGAATTCAGAAGGATATCTATAGTATTCTGAAATGCCCCGAAGGCCCTGATAAGCTCCGTAAATTCTAAAAAGGCCCGAAAGCCCTGATAATCCCTGAAGGGTCTAAAAGCTCAGATAAACTCTGTTAACTCTGAAAGCTAACTGTGTTAATAAAGAATCGAAAGCTAATGGATAATTGCTAAGTCTCATGAGGAATTCAATGTACCAAGTTGATCTTTGACAATATCAACTTTTTGTACAAGGAAGCTTGGATAAGCTATTGAATATCATAAAGTTGATAATCTAAATTAAGACATAAATAACAATTGATATCATAAGATTGTGTATTTGAATGTGTGATTCTTTAAGATTTATGTATAATATGTTTTATGCTTTGATGTTACTACCTCACTTAGGCTATGTAAGCCTAATGCATTCCATCTCATGCATTGTAGGATAATGAAGTGTGCTTGTCCCTAATGTGGTTGAGAATTATGTATCACGGTTTGAAGTCCCTGTAGAGTTAGGAACTATCTTAGATAGTTTACTCCTAGGATGGTGGCACATTACTTGGTTATTGTATGAAATGTATTCATATATTATATAATTATCTTAATGTTTGATATTATAATGTGAATATTATTGTGCTTGTATCATTCGAATGGATTTCTTGGAGGAAAAATCATGTATGTAGGAAAGTGATTATAAGTCTTCGCTAAGCATGATTCAATGTTCGAATGGAACCTTAGCTAAAAAGATAAGTTGGTAAATCATGGCATGATTTCTTGGGGTTTATGGATGTATGATTGAATTGCTATGTTTTGTATAAGATATATGGGGAATGATGTTATAAGTGTGGCTTGGGCTATTAATGATAATGCTAATGAACATGTTTATGATTGAATGATGGATCAAGTTGTTATGTATTTCGAATTAAGCCATGTTAAATGAATCGTGTTGTCGAATAGCTATGAATTGATTGGTTGTCTAATGAGTTAGTTATTAAGCCAAAACCTTGAATGAATATAGCCATTATATCACATGGATAATAAGGTATATGTTGCCTCATAAAAGGAATTAAAATATTTCTAAAGATCCCCTTTTGAACTTGTGTTAGAATGATTTTTATATTGGGACTTTGTACTTTGGCCAAAGCTTAAATATGAATTGAATTGACTATACAAATGATAATGATAAAAATAGGCTCTAACAATGTTATGCAATGGAATGTTCTATCTGACTATGATGTATAACACTTTGAAAGAGGCTAGGTCAACTGATTCATATCATCACCAATAATGAAATAATTTTACTGTATAGGTGACAACAGAGATATCGTCATATTGTTAATGACATGGTATATTGTCACCAAACTATAGTATGTATGATGATAATACACAATGTCACTTTATACTTTGTATTAGATGACAAATAATTATGTCACAAAATTATACAACAATTCGTTATTGATAATTAGTTTTTTCATCAATAATACAATAAATTTAATGTGTAGATGGCGAAAGAACATCGTCACATTATCATTTTCATTATTGATAATTAACTTCGTCTTTACCGTAACCAAATTGGTGATAAATGACAATTTTGATGGAATTATACTAAGATTTGGATTTTGAATTTTATTTTGGACTTTTAAGTTATTCCAAATATTTTTTATTTTTAATAAAAAAATTACAAAAAACCCAAACTTTTTACAAATTACAAAGAAATTCCAAAATTGTACCATCTTTACAACTTGATCCCTTTCCTCTAAAATGTCAAAACCTAATATATTTGCAGGTATAATGGAGGCATCCAACAGATAATAAAATATATAACCTTAACAAATAGATAATAGCCACGTTAAAGATACCTAAATGTACTTAGTTAATGTAGCTCTGTCATTCTACCTCTCTTATTTAACTCGAGTCACCCTCTTTGTGTTGAGAGGCCTGCAACATGATAGAAGTATAGTCAATATATAGATATAAATTTTATGATAAAATAAAAAAAAAACGAATTCTTTAAGCTTTTGGGAAATTCCACAAGCTAAGCCATCTATATATAAAAGTTGGTTTAAGATTATAGAATTTTGAGTCTCATCTTTAACCAAAAGAGCACATCATAAGTTAAACCATGATCTTCTGCTAATGTTTCTTAGTAGATTAAGGAAAATATGTTAAATGATCATACATATTTACTTAAATGAAAAAGAGTAAACACGATAATATGAAGCAAACAAATAGAAATAAAATTGAACATGTAGAATAACATGTAATGATTCACATAATACAAAAAGTAACCTTCCATAATAAAAAAATTGAAGTCAGCATCTTAATATTATTATATGCCATTAGTTATCCGAAGTCTAACTATATTTTCATCATCTCCCATTGTTATAATAATTGAAATGTTAATTAATATGAATAAAAAACAGTTTTTGTTACTTTTTATATCAAAATTAAAGATACAAGTTGTCGTTATACACAACAATTCATCAACAAAGAGAAGAAGTGTAACACCCCTTCTCGGCCTGCTCGAGAACTGGGTCGAAGAGTGCTACCGGTGAACAATACAGTGATTTGTGCGATAAAATTTCAATTAATGACCAACTCTTAAACGATGTTATGCTTTTTAAACATTACCCAACATAAGCATTAGTCCAATTTGTTCAATATGAAACAAAGATTCATCACTTAGGATCAATTCTTAACTAATACAAGTTTTATGGACTAAATAGTAAATTTTAGAAATTTAGGGGCCCTTTCATGCAATTGACTATGCAACAATGAAATTCAATACAATAACAGTGAACTTGTAAATTTTCATGTTATTCTGATATCATTTACCCTTCCAATTAAGCCTAACATTATTCAATGACCATTGTGTAAACAATGCAGAACTATAATCTGTCTTTTAACAAAATTAACTGCCACCGTATCGAAACACCTTGGTGTCGTATCAATACGGATGCACATGAATAAGAATTTCATTTGAAACTGCCAAACCCTGTATCGATGCAGCTAAGTTTGTATTGGTACGGGTTGACAAATGTTGACCCGTTTCGGTACACCCTAAGGCTATACCGATACAATTCATTTCCCCAAACTTTACTGTCAAATTCTGCATCGATACACTTTAGAACTGTATCGATACGCTATAGTTGACTCACCTTTGACTTGGACAAATATGCAAGGCTGTACCGAAATAGGTGAACCCTTATTGGTACGCCTTGCACTGTAATAACAGATTTTATATGGTGTTTAGCCAATTTAACCTGTTGAACAATGACCAAATCCAATTAAATTTTACCAGCAAGATTTAACCACTATAATCTACTATCATGCCAAATTTTAGAGCATATGAATTCATTTACTAGGTTTTCGCCTTTTAGTGCCCAATATGCCATTTTAACCATTTTTAAGCCAAACTAAACAACCAAAATAAGCCTTTAACATTATTACAATGCAAGCATGACTTAAACACACCAAAAGAGCCATATATGACTAGTCTAGCTACTTTGCCACCATCCTAGGAGTTCATAGAGACAAAATACATTTCTTTGGCCTTGACTGTCACTTGTCAAACTCTTCAACTGCTCTGATCTTCAACTGCGAATCTCTTAACCTGAAATGGATGACATGAAATGCATTATACTTACATAGCCTAAGTAAGGTAGCCATAAACAATGAATGTACATGACATGTAATCCAACATGCTTCAATGACAATTCTAACCATGAAAGCAGAGGCATGGGATTCAATGACATAACTATCATACTCAACATATGACATGGCATCAATGATCAATATATCAACAATAATTAAGGGCAATGTTCGACATTAATAGTCAATAGAAATATTCAATAAATTCCTTCGGTTGATGTACAATATTTGGATACACGAATTCCACCTGCGTACCAAAATCAATAATGGTCTAGTCATATTCCCTCCGCCGCACTTTTGATATCGTTATATTGTTCTCGATATCATATTATCGACCCTAATAATTTCCCTATTATTTTTCATAGCTCAAAAATGATAAAGGGCATCCACCATCCCCATCAAGGACTAGGGACAAGGGAATTACTATCCGAGAGCCTTGAAAGATTTGGATTATCGAGGTGAGTGTAGTCGGAGTCACGGGATTAGGCTAGATGTCTTTTTAGATTCCATTGTCATTGTATATAGTATTGCTAACATCATTGTTAAGGAATATTGCATCGAACCACTTAGTGGATATCATTGGTAAGTAGAGGTAAGTCATAGTATTGGGTATCAAACATCGATATTGTAATAGCCATTGCCATCGACATTGCTATTGATTTCGCCATTGATATAGTCATTGAATTATTGAAGCATTAAGCATTTGACAGAAAGTATAGTCATTTTTATTGTTATCGTCATTGTACATTAATATCGACACAGTTATTATCATCGAAACATTGTAAATGAAGCATCAACTATTGCTATTGTCATTGAGATCATTGAACATCGCCATTGTCATTGACATCTCTATTGAACATTGACATCAGAACATTGGTTATTGATAAGAAACATTGAACATTGCTATTGTTATTGAACATTTATTTTCGATATTGTCATCAGACCTTGGAATTGAGAGGACTTTGGATACAATTGCCTTACCATAGAATTCATAAGATCAATGTACGGGTGGACTATGGTCCTTGGGCTACGACCTATTTTGATTTGGCGAGGCGGGGAGACTAGACCATTCATTGATTTGGCAAGGCGTAGGAATTCGCGTATCCACTATTTCAAATCAATCCAAGGGTTATTGTTGAATTATGGACTTATTGCTATTGAACATGAACATTGCATTGCTACTATTGATTCATTGCATTGTTATTGTTAAGATATGATTTGGGATGCATTTCATTAATAAAGTGTTTAGTTGTGACTACCTCACTAGGCAATGTATGCCTAATGCATTTCATTTCATACATTTCAGGCTAAGGATTCCACTATTGAAGATCGGAGAATTGACATTGTTGACAAGTCACTATAGGACCCAAGTAATATGTTTTGCCTTAATGAACTCCTAGTATGGTGGCAAAGTAGTTGAACTAGTCATTTATAACCCTTTTGATATGTGTGTAATATCCATGACTTGTGAAAGCCATAAAGGCTCTAAGTAACCTTTTGAAATTGTCTAAAAGAGGCTAAATATGCATATTTGGCACTAAAAGGTGAAAACTTAGTAAATAGATTCGAATAACCCTAAAATTTGGCATGCAAGTAGATTATAGCATTAAAATATTGTTGGTAAAGTTTCATTGTATTTTGACAGTGATTGCTAGGTCAAATGGACTAAAAACCAGATAAAAATTGACATTACAATGCAGGGCGTACCGATACAGTTCAACCTGTATCGATACGGCCTTGCATATTTGGCCTAAGAAAGCATGAGTTAACCATAGTGTATCGATACATATCTAAAATGTCTCGATAGATGTTTTGGCAGTAAGGTTTGGGCATTTAAATGCATCGATACGATTTAGGGGTGTATCGAAACGGGTCATGGTCAAAGTCAACATTAGTCAACCTGTATCGATACAGGTCAAGCTATACCGATACAAGTTCTTGAATTACTGGGAATCGGGTTCTCACCCTTGCATGCAGTACCGATACGATCCTCGACCGTATCGATACGTGTTTGGATAGTTTCATTTGGAGCTTAAATTCATGTACACCCGTACCGATACGACACCAAGGTGTTTTGGTACGGTGGTAGTTAATTCTGTTTAAAGACATTAAACACAGTTTTGAATAGTTTACAAAATGGTCACTGATTATTGTATAGTCTAATTGAACAGGTAAATGATATCAGAATGACATAAAAATTTACAAGCTTACTATCATGGTATTGAATTTCATTTTTGTAAACTTAATCGCATGAAAGGACTCCTAAAATTACTAGATTTATAATTTAGTCCCTAAAACTTGTAGGAGTTAAGGATTGGTCCGATTTGAGTATCATTGTTTCGTATAGGATGAATTGAGCTAATATTGATATTGGGTACTGTCTGAAAGGCATAACATCGATTAAATGTTAATCATTATTGAAATTTTATTGCATCGATCACTATTTTGTTCACCGATAGCACTCTCTGACACGGTTCTCGACCAGGCCGAGAAGGAGTGTTACATTTGTGGTATCAGAGCTAGAGTTTAGTCGATTCTAGGACTAAACCAAAGCCTATTGCATTTTTATTTACTTTGCCACCTAAGAGTCGTATATTGTGACTTATCGACTAATCCAATCTCTTTATGTTATAGATATGTCTGAGACTAATCAAGCTCGCATTAATGAGCCTGCTACCGATTGCTCGACTCATGGCGAGGAAGTAAGGGGGAGACCCACCGAATCCATCAAATCCCCTACCTCAGAATGTCAAGTCGGAGCTGCCTAACGCTCAGGCTGAGTGTTATTAGAACATGGCTGACATGTTCAAACAATTTATGATGTCTATGAGGGCCGAGGCGGTAGTGCAGCCTACCCCACCAGTTGTCTAATATGCCCGAGCCCCTATTGACAAGTTGGCATCGCTTCGGGCATATACCTTCACTGGTCAGGATGATGATAATTTTGAGATTGCTGAGTACTAGTTGGACAACACATTGATAATTCTAAACAAGCAATTGTAGTGTTATGATGAGCACAAGCTGGTGTGCGCTCTTGCATTACTAGCTGATGAAGCACTTTAGTGGTTAGAGACCACTATTCTTACCATTCCTGTGGAAACTATCACTTGGGAGTTCTTTCTTCAAGAATTCTGAAAGAAGTATGTTAGTGAGTACTACCTTGCAAAAAGGCATAGTATGTTCCTTCATCTGAAGCAAGATGGTCGACCTATTGAACAGTACATCCATGATTTCTGCAAGTATGTTGGTATGGTGCAGAATACAGTAAGAAGGAGGAAGATAAATGCAGGATGTTCATTGTCGGGCTTAGCGACGAGTTACGCCCTATGTTTACTCTTTGGGTATCACCAACTTCCAAGACCTTGTAAACCAAGTTAAGGCCACCGAAACTGCATAAAGGGCTCAGAGATCGGGTGGATCTAGTAAGTCTGAGAAAAGGTTCAGAGATAATCCTCGACCTCTCAAGTGAAACAAGAAGAGTAAATATCAGGACCCCAAGCAGAACACGTACTCACAGACTCCCAGTTTTGGGAACATTAAGAGACCTTCAATTGTAACACAATTTTTTGTGAAGACGGCCTCAATTGAAAGCACCGGTGGCTCTAATCGAAGTCTACAGAATCCAATTTGTAACTATTGCCAGAAATGGCATCTAGAGGGTTATTATCGTAAGCAAACTAGAGCATGCTTCTATTGTGGAGAACAAGGTCATTTCATCTGTGATTGTCCTCTTGGTATCACCAAGTCTGTTGCTACACCGACAAGTAATGCAACCCCTACTCAGTCCTTCTGAGGTAAGGGGTCAAGGCAAGGTTCATCAGAGCTACATGGAGACCTAGTGGCTCTACAAGGCAGCGAGTAAGAAAGAATCCAAGGCTCATGCTCAGATGTATCATGTGAGGAGCAAGGAGGAGGAAGATGAGCCTGATGTCATCGTAGGTATCACTGAACTGTACTCCCATTATTTATATGCATTGATTGATCCTGGTTCTACTCATTCCTTCATAAGTACTGTGCTAGTTAAGAAACACAAATTATCTTCTGAGATCATGGCACTGAGGGTCACCGTAACCAATCCACTAGGTGATTATGTCACCATAATCCTCGTGTGTAAGAATTACTTTTTAGTGATTCAAGGGATTCCTTTTGTGTCCAACCTATTGGCTTTACCGATCCATGAGTTTGATGTTATATTGGGTTTAGACTGGCTTGGTGAACATCAAGCGTGGGTAGATTGTAGTAAGAGGAAACTGTATCTCCAAGACCTTAGCAAGGAGAGCATCGTGTTGATGAGTTCAAGAAATCCTTCCTTGTATGCTTTGACATTGGAAGCCAAAGATGAACCTCAATTACAAGATATTGATATTGTGTGTGAATTTTCTGATGTCTTCCATGATAAACTTCTGGGTTTACATCTAACCCCATGAAGTTGAATTCAGTATCGAAGTGCAACCCGAAACAGTTTCCATTGCACCCTATCAAATGCCAGCCATTTAGCTGAAGGAATTGAAAGCCTAGATTCAAGACTTTCTTGATAAAGGCTTTATTCAACCGAGTTCCTCACCTAGGGGAGCTCCGGTTCTTTTTGTGAAGAAGAAGGATGGTTCCATGAGGCTATGCATCGATTACTGGCAGTTGAACAAGGTGACCATCAAGAACAAATATCTATTGCCAATGATTGATGACCTATTCGATTAGCTTAAGGATGCCACTGTGTTTTCTAAGATCGATTTGAGGTATGGATATTACCAAATGAAGTTAAAGAGTATGATGTGCCCAAAACTGCATTCTGTACGAGATACAGTCACTAAGAATTCTTGGTGATGCCATTTAGGATAACCAATGCACTGGCATCTTTCATGTACCTAATGAATCAGGTTTTTCAATCTTACCTTAATAAATTCGTGGTGGTATTTATTGATGATATCTTAATCTACTCCAAGAACCCTGCTGAACATTGAGACCACCTTCACATTGTGCTTCAAACACTATGAGAGAAACAATTATATGCCAAGTTTCCTAAGTGTGAGTTCTGGCTCACCGAAGTTGCCTTCCTTGGGGACATTATATCGGCTTCGGGTATCCAGGTGGACCTGAAGAAAATCCAAACCATCATCGATTGACACCCACCGAAGAACATTGGTGAGGTGAGAAGCTTTCTTGGTCTTCCTGGCTATTATAGAAGGTTTGTGGAAAACCAAAGTTTGATTTTGATATAATAAATTGTTTAAGGACCTATTTGTAAAAGAAAATAAATTTTTAAGTATCTCAAAGACTCATAATTGACAATGATTTTTCAAGTACAAAATTATTCAAAGTGAAAAACATAAACCTCAAAAAATTTTCTAAGTGTTTTTAAAGCCAAATTCAACTTTTACACCCAGGCGGATCGATACGCCCTCAAACGTTTCGATACAAGCTTAAATTAAAAGGCCCCTATAAGAATCCATTTTGATACAGGCAAGCATGTTTTGATACGACCTTCGTATGGGCTAAGGTTTTTACTAAGGCGTTTCGATACGGTGCCAACTGTTTCGATACGGCCTTCATACTAGGTTTAAGATTTAAAGAATAGTGTACCGATACGGCTACCACCGTATCATTACGAGGGTTAAGATTTTTCCAATTTTTTTATTTATTATTCGAACGTTGCCTTGTCAGTTATTGGAAACACTCGATTTTGAAAATCAATTAACTCGTATCGATACGCCTATAGGCGTACCGAAACAGGTTTTGGCAGTTTCCCAAGTGAGCAAAATTGTATCGATACGGCCTTGCCCGTTTCGATATGCTTCTTGTTTTACACTGAGATCGTACTGATACGCCTTCCCGCGTATCGATACGCCCCTGTATTTTGTACACAACGTCACTTTCTATTTTGAGATAAGTATCGATACGGTTGTTCATGTACCGATACAGTAGATTGTAGAAGTGCATTAATGGTGGGAAAAGGGGAGCCCAATGGCTCTATTGATGATGCCAACTACCTAAACGGATATAAATTAATGGAAGGGTATAAAAGCAAGCCTAAAAAGCTACAACAACAAGAATTAAACAAGTCAAGCACATTCAAGCATAAACCCAATCCTTTTGAGCCTTATAGAGTCAAATTCTTGTAACCCTCTTGAGAGGTTTTGTTGTATTCACTTTTATTCAAGTTTGGGTTTGTGTGAATTTGTAATTGGGTAAACTTATCTACCTTTGAGAGGAATTTTTCTATTTACCACAATTTCTTTTTGTAAGAGTGTCTTTGATCAAGCTTTGGGTAGAAAGCTTTGATCAACGGTTTCCTCCTATGCCGAGAAAAAGGGACGAATTCAGTGAGTGAATTGTTGAAATCCTCAGTACGGTATTGAGGTAGTGGATGTAGAGCTTGTTCTAAGCTCAAACCACTCTAAAATTTATTGTGTCTAATTTTTACATTTCAATCTTGCACCCTTCAACTTTTAAATAGCCAATTCACCCCCTCTTGACCAATTGCCATTGTTTGATCAACTCAACAATTGGAATCAGAGCTACACTCATCGGAAGAATTAACATCCTCTTGAGTCAATCTTGGAGAAATTGATCAACCACACACCAAGCTACAATCAAGCCATGGCATCCACCTCAGGTCAAATCTTGTACGAGTCACAATCCATCACGAAACCACCCTTCTTCAATGGGGAGAACTACCCATATTGGAAGAACCAGATGAGGCTATTCATCAAATCCAACGATTACACTCTTTGGGATGTAATCAAGGACGGGCCATCCATTCCTATGATATAAGAGGGTGATAGACAAGTTCCCAAGGCCAAGCACAAAATGACTGATGGAGAAAGAATGAAGCTTCAAGTGAATGACAAAGCCTTGCACGTTCTCTTTTATGTACTCAGACCGGACATGTATTCAAAGAATTCTTCATGTATGAGTGCAAAGGAGGTGTGGGACACTCTAGAGACCACTTACGAGGGCACCGAAAATGTTAAGGAGACCAAGATTGGACTCGTTAACATGAGCTATGGAAATTTCAAGATGGAGCCTGATAAGAGTGTCACAAAGATGTTCGACCGATTCTCGGCTATTGTAAATGGTCTCAAAGGCTTTGGTGAGGTCATTCTCGAAGACAAACTTGTCTGAAAACTCCTCTACTCTATTCCTGAGTCATGGGACGGGAAAAGAACCGTGATCATTGAGGCAAAAAATTTGAAGACACTAAAGCTCGATGCTCTCATGGGATCTTTTCTCACTCATGAGATAATGAATCAAGGAAGAGATGAAGAAAAGAAAAGAGAGGAGAAGAAGACAGAGAAAAATGAGGTAGAAAAGAAGAAACTCAAATCTTTTCTCAAAGCTTCTTTTGATGAGAGTGATTCGAGCGGGGAGGAAGACAAAGAGATGGCTATGTTAGCCAAACGACTCACTCAATCCATGAAGTCCAACAGGGGAAGAAAGTTTAACCGAGTCTATTGTAGACCGTTTCACCAAGTCTATTTCTTGCCAATTCGAATGGACTACAGTCTTCCTAAATTAGCTGACTTGTACATCAAGGAAGTTATTCGGCTCTACGGAGTGCCTCAGTCTATCATTTCTGATTGAGATCCATGATTTGCATCTCAGTTTTGGAAGTCATTGTAAGGAGCTCTGGGTACCAGAGTTAATCTTAGTACTACTTTTCACCCTCAATCTAATGGCCAGTCGAAAAGGTTAATTCAAGTTTTGGAACATATGCTTCGAGCAAGCATCGTTGATTTTGGAAATTCTTGGGAAAAATCTCTACGTCTTATCGAGTTTGCCTATAGCAACAGTTATCATGCTTCAATTAAGATGGCACCATATGAAGCACTGTATGGCAGACGATGCATAACTCTATTGTGTTGGTCTGAACTCGACGAAGGCAAGATGTTAGGCTCTGATTTACTTCGGGAAACCAAGAAACGGGTCACCATCATCCATGACTGATTAAAAGCTGCCTTTAACCGACAGAAGTCCTATGCTGATCTCAAATGAAGGGATATATGGTATGAAGTTGGTGAGAAAGCTTTTCTTAAAGTTTCACCATGGAAGAAAGTTCTGAGGTTTGGTAAGAAAGAGAAATTGAGTTCCCGGTTCATTGGACATTCGAGGTTAATAAAAATTGGTCCCGTGGCTTATCGCTTATTGCTTCCCTCAGAATTGAGTAAATTCCATTATGTATTTCATGTATCCATGCTTCGGAAGTACCGTTCTGATCCCTCGCACATCATTGAGCCTGAATCTATAGAAATTCAACCAAATTTGTCCTATAGGGAAGAGCCAGATCAGATTCCTGTAAGGGATGTCAAGAGACATCGTAACAAGACTATTCTATTGGTTAAAGTGCACTGAAGAGCCACACCGCTAAGGAAGCAACATGGGAACTAGAGGAAACAATACGAAACCAATATCCTCATCTCTTTGATCCATGTAAAATTTGAGAACAAATTTTTCTTAAGGGGGGAGAGGTGTAACACCCAAAAATCTGGCCTAGTCAGAATTAGGATCTGGCGACCAAAAACCGTATATCAGAATTGTTGAAATATTGTACTAACATTGATTGCAAGGTCAATTGTATCGACATTAGACTTTAATTGAGTCAAATTATTGTCTAATGACCTTATTGGAAGTATTGAAAACATGTTTAGTGGCTAAATTATAGAAATTGAAAGTTTGGGGGCAAAATTATAAAGAATTGAGAGCTAAGGGACTAACCTTGCGATTAGCCCCTCCTCAATTTTAATCATCCATAGGTGGGATGATCAAGAACAATTCCTTCAAATGAAGGAAACCTATTCCTATTAAAATAGAGTAAATAGCTAAAGGATGAGTCTTACCCAATACTTTAGTAAGCAAGTACCTCCTTATTGCTATCATCTTCTTCTCCTAAGCAAGCATCACCCTTGTTGGTGGAGTGAAGTTTAGATTTTCTTTGGTTTATTGTTATTGAAACTTTCCTACCGATCGAGTAAGCTATTTTCCCCAAAAAATTGTTGAAATCCATGGAGGACTTGAGAGTAATCTCAAGCTAGGTTTTGGCTATCCATTGAAAATTTATAGATATAGTCTATATTGAGTTTAGATAATGATTTTAATATTGTTATATTGATCTCGATATCATATTATCGATCCTAATAATTTCCCATTTGTTTTTCCTAGCTCAAGAAATCGATAAAGGGCATCCACCATCCCCATCAAGGGCTAGGGACAAGGGAATTGCTATTTGAGAGCCTTGAAAGCTTCAGATTATCGAGGTGAGTGTAGCCGAGGTTGAAGGATTAGGCTAGGTGCCTTTCCCGATTCTATTATCATTTTATATAGTATTGCTAACATCATTGTTAAGGAATATTGCATCGAACCACTTAGTGGATATCATTGGTAAGTAGAGGTAAGTCATGGTATTGAGTACCGGACATCGATATTGTAATAGCCATTGCAGTCAATCATTGCTATTGATTTCACCATTGATATAGTCATTGAATTATTGAAGCATTGAGCATTTGACAGAGAGTATAGTTATTGATATTGTTATCGTCATTGTCATTGTACATTAATATCGACAAAGTTATTGTCATCAAAACATTGTAAATGAAGCATCGACTCTTGCTATTGTCATTGAGATCATTGAACATTGCCATTGTCATTGATATTGCTATTGAACATTGACATCAGAACATTGCTTATTGATAAGAAACATTGAACATTGCTATTGTTATTGAACATTGATTTTCGATATTGTCATCGGACCTTGGATTCGAGAGGACTTTGGATACAATTGGCATACCATATAATTCATGAGCTCAGTGTACGAATGGAATACGGTCCTTGCGCTATGGCCTATATTGATTTGGCGAGGCGGAGGGATGTATTGTGCTGTTGGTCATATTGGCGAGGCAGAGAGACTAGACCATTCATTGATTTGGCGAGGCATAGGAATTCGAGTATCCACTATTCCGAATCGATCCAAGGGTTATTGTTGAATTATGGACTTATTGCTATTGAACATGAACATTGCATTGCTACTACTGATTCATTAAATTGTTATTGTTAAGATATGAATTGGGATGCATTTCATTGATAAAATGTTTAGTTGCGACTACCTCAGTAGGCAATGTATGCCTAATGCATTTCATTTCATACATTTCAGGTTAAGGATTCCAATGTTGAAGATTGGAGAATTGATGTTGTTGACAAGTCACTAGAGGTCCCAAGTAATATGTTTTGCCTTAATGAACTCCTAGTATGGTGGAAAAGTAGTTGAACTAGTCCTTTATAACCATTTTGATATGTGTATAATATGCATGACTTGTGGAATCCATAAAGGTTGTAAGTAACCTTTTGAAATTGTCTAAAAGAGGCTAAATATGCATATTTGGCACTAAAAGGTGAAAACCTAGTAAATGGATTCGAATAACCCTAAAATTTGGCATGCAAGTAGATTATAGCATTAAAATATTGTTGGTAAAGTTTCATTGCATTTGGACAGTGATTGCTAGGTCAAACGGACTAAAAACCAGATAAAAATTGACATTACAGTGCAGGTGTACCAATATAGGTCAAGTTGTATCGATACGGCCTTGCATATTTGGCCTGCGAAAGTATGAGTTAACCATAGCGAATCGATACAGGTATAAAGTGTATCGATACATGTTTTGTCAATAAGGTTTGGGCATTTAAATGCATCGATACAGTCTTAGGGTGTATCAAAATGGGTCATGGTCAAAGTCAACATTAGTCAACCCGTATCGATACAGGTCGATACAAGTTCTTGAATTGCTGGAATTGGGTTCTCACCCTTGCATGCGGTACCAATACAGTCCTCAACCGTATCGATACGTGTTTGGAAAGTTTCATTTGGAGCTCAAATTCATGTACACACGTACCAATACGGCACCAAGGTGTTTCGGTATGGTGGTAATTAATTATGTTAAAAGACATCAAATGCAGTTTTGAATTGTTTACAGAATGGTCACTGATTATTGTATTGTCTAATTGAATGGGTAAATGATATCGGAATGACATAAAATTTTGCAAGCTTACTATCATGGTATTGAATTTCATTTTTGTAAAGTTAATAACATGAAATGGCTCCTAAAATTACTAGATTTATGGTTTAGTCCCTAAAACTTGTAGGAGTTATGGATTGGTCCTAATTGAGTATCATTGTTTGGCATGGGATGAACTGAGCTAATATTGATATTGGGTACTGTCTGAAAGGCATAACATCAATTAAATGTTAATCATTATTGAAATTTTATCGCACCGATCATTATTTTGTTCACTGGTAGCACTCTCCGACCCGATTCTCAACCATGCTGGGAAGGGGGTGTTACATAAGTCTCTAGTGTCAACCCAGATACTAACATATTGTTAAGGTTCATATCTATTCAACACTCATAATCTTTCTTCTACTTAAATTCAAGCTGCACAGTTCATACTAGCTAAATCTCTAAATTTTAAAAATTCAGGTTATCATCTTTAAACTTCATTGGATAGAAATTCAAAAGAGACTATTTTATAAACAAAATTGGACTGCAAAGGGTTGTCCGAAAAAAAACTAATTTTTTATACAAAAGAAAAAACTACATCTAAGCAAAAACTAAAAATAATATTTAGCTAACTAAGGGACTGTACCCCAAAAAACATACTTGGTGCAACGTGTCTGATGCCCAACATAAAAGAAACATGCTAATTTAAAAACGAAACATAAAAGAAAATATTCCCCTAAGGGTCAGTCTCGACAGGGGCAGTGGGTGGTTCCAGCTGCTGGTGTTGCTCATTTGAGTTCTCGCCCTTTCTTTCCGATTCTTTTCTTTAGTCTTTGAATCCTGCTAAGAATTTTTTCTTGTACTCTTTTCATCTTCTTTATTCATATCTTTATTTCTGTAATCAGGGTCATAATTGTTTTTAAATGATATTTTGATTCTTTCAAGTGTGACATTCCCACATTTTCTTCATTTGAGGCTTGGTGATTATAGTTTTCTTCAAGTTCTATCGGCCTTTTTCCTGTATCCAAAGGTTGTGGATCAATAGAAAACATGATTGGAATATTGTTTGATACTTCAAAGTCCTCAGGTAATATCGAAACATCAAAGTAGTTACAAAGCCTAGTGATGAGCGATGGGTTGAGAGCAAATTGAATAATGAGTTAGCTATAGTTCTTCCAATGTTGATTCGTCTTCAAAATAAGATCGAGTGAACCAATAATGCTCTATTTTGGGGGCATAGAACATTACATGGTGTCGACAAAAGAGAGGTGTAGACGAATTCAATCCACATGTTAGCTTGGTCAAAAAGTTCATTGGTATGAACAAAGGGCATGCTAATTTGTTGTTTTACCCACTTTGTTACCGGATCAATTAATTCACCTAATATTACATTTAGTTGCCCTTTAGAAGACTTTATGCCCAATGTTCATGCTCATCCGGGTCATTTGGCAAACCAAATATGTTGTTGATGGACTTTGCATCACACAAAATTGTTTTCCCTTTTACCACAACAGATTTTTGCCCCTTTTGAGCCATGTGGGCATAACTCTCTTTTACTAACATAGGAATGAACACACCATTATGTTGTATACAGTATTTGCATTTCTGAAGGATAATCCTTCCATCAACATACTCATAACCCGTCAATTGTAACGAATCTCTTAATAAGAACACTTTTGCACAACAGAAACCATTGCCTTAGAATAAGTTCTCATAGCTTTCTTGAGTATCTTCACTAGCAAAACGAATAGGTAGTTGATAGCTCTTTAAAAAGAATGTATTTCCTCTAGATTTATGGTTTAAATTGTCTCCATATAAGCATTTTGTACATGCATTTCTATATTTTTCATGTTTATTTCCTACATTTTGTCTAACTCAGGTCTTAGTTCCTCTTATTACACATTTCTACCTTTGCTCTATTGTCATTGTATTACTAATATCCTTGTAGAAGATGTCTCATTACTACAGCCATCTCGACACAACATCAACTAGCTGTCTAATATGCTAAAAGATAAGGACGATCCTGCATGTTGTATTATTTGTTATAACATAATTGTTACGGTAAAGAGTCACGCAAAATACCTGAAGGACATGTTTTCTTTCTTTGGAAACTTATAAAAGGATAAATTCAGGAAGAGAGAGAGTTCATGCGATTTCTATTTCCCTATCATCTTCAACCTCTGAGCTCTTCTTCCATGCCGGCTTAAACTCCATTTTTGGAGATCGAAGGCAAAGCAAGGCAGAATGATCTGAGGAGATGAGGATTCAAGTGCTAGATCAAGGAGAAATATATGTTATATTCTTTAAACTTTTCTAGAGATAGATGTTTATTGGAGATTTTATTATATTTTGTATGTTAATGACGTTGGTTTAAACTCTTTAAGCTTTGTATGAACTTGTTTAAATTTTTTTCCAGTTCAATATATTATTATTATTATCTTTGTTCATATTTCAATTGTTGGATCTGATCTTTGTTTGCATGAGAATGTTAAACATCATCATTGACATTGAGAGATGCAGTGACAAGTCAAGTTAACAAGACATTACAATGAGAGTTGAATGAGGATACAACGAGAGTTGATCCACTCGTTCAAGGAGTTGTAGCTTTGACCAACAACGAGAGTTGTGGTTGATCTATTTCTTTACTTCATCACTTGAGAATTGAATGGAAGTTAGTAAGCAAGCTTAACCCTTTTAATTGTTAAATGAGCCAACGTTGTATATTTCCTTGTTGCATTTGGTATTCTGCCAAGTTGAACCAAGGGTATCTAGATCTTTTCTTAATATTTCTTTTATCTTCTTATATTTTTTGTTCTTGCTATCACAATTGATTTCACACACTCTACTTTATTTCTCTATTGCAACTACCATTATACTCATAATATTTCAGTTTATAGAATTTCTTGTGGCCACATAATAATTCAACTAAATACTCATCCTCATGGGATCGATATCTAACAGGATTCTCCTATTTCTATACTTCCACAAGTAGTGTTTTCTTACACTTAGTGTGTGACGATTTTACACTGATCAAGTTTTGGCGCCATTGCCGAGGATGACTTTATTTGACCATTTCTTGCACTATCATCGAGAATTAATACGAAAACTCCAGAACCTCAAACAAGGAAACATGAGATTGGAAGATTATTTTAAAGAGATGAAGATGGCAATGATACGAGCAAATGTGGAGGAAGACATTGAACCTACCATGGCAAGGTTCATTTCGGGTCTAAATCAAGACATAGCCAACACTATGGATTTTCAATACTATGTGGACTTAGAAGAATTGGTTCACTTGACTATGAAGGTGGAACAACAATTTAAACGTAAAGGTACGTTCCAAAACAACCCTTCTACTTCTAAATGGGGCCAGAATTCTAAATTGGGACATATTGCTCCCAAAGCGCCATACAAACAAAATCAGTTCAAGGAAAACATTGGGACTTCAAAACCCAAAAAGATTGTTGATGTGAAAAAGGAAAGCCACAAGCTACACAAAATTGATCCAGGGATATTCAATGCTTCAAATGTCTTGGAAGGGGACATGTATCTAGTCAGTGCCCAAATAGGCATACTATGGTGATTGAAGGAAGCGGCGAGATTGAATTCGAATCAGAAAAAAAGAAGTTGATTCCATAAGTGAAGATGATGAAGACTTATACCCTCCTGCTGAAGGAAAAGTGCTCATTGTGAAGAAGAGTCTAAATACACAAATTGTGCAAGGCGACCAGCAACGAGAGAGTATCTTTCATACGCGATGCCATATCAATGGAAATGTATGTTTTATGATTATCGATGGAGGAAGTTGTACTAATTTTGCCAACACGTTAATGGCGAATAGTCTTGGATTGGTGACAACAAAATACCCACACCCGTATAAGGTTTAATGGCTTAATGATGGTGGGGAGTTTTAGGTGACCAAGCAGGTACTCGTACCATTTCCATCAGTAGATACAAGGATGAGGTCCTATGTGATGTTGTACCCACTGTTAACACGTCAAAAGTACTATTTTATGCTTATTTTACAAAGCCTTTGCTAGCCCTTTAAGTACATTTAGTTGCATTTAGTTGTTAAATTCATGGATTTGCATAAGGTGTTAGGAAATAGGGAATTTTTGTGCTTTGCTAGTGTGAAGGGTTGTTTGTTGGCATCAATACAGGCTTGGCAGAGTAGAGCAGACATGACAGAGCAGCGCAGGAGTAGGAAGCAAGAGGATCAGAAGACCAATGGCAAGCATCCTTGGCAATACGTTGCCAGAAGATTTTTGCCAAGAACCCTTGGCAATACCAGCTAGAAAAATAAGACCGGATCAAACTGGGGAAAAATAGCACTTGATCAAGCTCTGAAAAAGTAGGATGGTGAAAAAATTGGATACCAAGCTGGTCTGGCATAGATGGACCGAATGATGCCGAGCTCGAGTGGCGAAAGATCATAGACTAATGATGTCAGCCCTAGTCAAGATGACATCGGCCCTAGTCAAGATGATGTCATCCCTAGGATTCAAAGTGAGGCTAAGATGATCATAAGCCTTAGCTCGCCCAAATTAAAACCCTAAGGCTTATCCTAGGGTTTCCCACGTATGCCTATATAAAGGACATCACGCAAGCATATAAAAGACGACACATTGGAGATCGAATTGAGAAAAGGCTGCCTTCTTACACACTCTCTTAGTTTATTTGGTTTTTATTTGATGATGTTAAACAATTTTGGTTTTTGGATGGAACCCCCAACCATGAACTAATTTTCTTAAGTTGGTTGGGGGATGTTTGTGATGAACGCTGATTTTAAGTTTGGTCTTTAATAACTATATGCTTTGGTCTTATTTTCTATCTGGCGTGCACTTCAACTATTTTTAGAATCCATTGCCATACGACAGTTGGCATGATTTTTAGTTTTCTAAATTTTGTGCCATGCGACCACTGGCATAGTATGCTTATTGCACCTTAATATCTTAACAGACTTGAGGGGCAATGATCAGTTGCTAGAAACTAAGGCAAGATGCTTCAACAAAAGATGTTCAAGTAGATGAACTTACTTCGGGAGTAAGTCTACCCCTTAGGAGTAAAGATTGACACTTAATCAAATTAATTGATGATCATCATCACTATAGACATATATGGCTTTATCGTGGTTAATTTATGGTATTGCCATGAACAGAGGCATTACTACTTTTAATCTCCTCGGAAATAAAACCAAGGTAAAACGTTATTAAAGGCTAGCATGAAATCCAAGCATCCCCTGCCAACGCTCATCATCCATATGAATATCTTTACGTTGCCAACGTTGTTTTATTTTCATTTCTTTTAAACCGTGTTCAAAACCAACTTCAAATCAAACAACATTTTACTTCCCTTGACAAGTATACAAGCAAAGCAAGTAAACTCTTAGCCAATCCATGTGGGATCGATAACCAGCTTACTACTGTATTACTTGTCAACCGTGTATACTTGCACGTAAAAGGCTAAATCTTGGCACTGTTTTTATACATTTCCAAAACATTTTCTACCCTTTTGCCAAGCACTCTCACAGTCGAACAAGTTTTTGGCATTGTTACCGGGGATTGCAGCAGAGTTGATTATTTTTAAATTTTTACTTGTCTTTCATTTTGTTTTACTTTTGTTTGCATCAGTGTATGACCAGAAGCCACCCTGTGGTGGACGAGTGGCCATACGATTTGGAAATTGAGAGAACCTTGAGGAAGTTAAAGAGAAGATTCCAAGAGATGAATAACCAAGGTACTCAAGGGAATGGTGTGGCGAACAATGAAGGCAATCCACAAAATAATGAGATGCTACCACTACCTGTTGTCCAAATTATTGATGAAGAGAGACCTATTAGAGAACATTCAGCACCTAACATTGATAACTTGATGCCAGGATTTGTTGGCACACAGGTAAACACTATCAAATTTGAACTTAAGCCGATAATGATTCAAACTCTTTTGAATTAGGTCAATTTGATGGAGCACTTACTGGAGATCCTAGGCAACATTTGAAGCAGTTCATAGAGATTTGCCAATTATTCCAACAAACTAGAGTATCTGAAGATACTGTGAAACTAAGTCTTTTCACGTTTTCCTTGCGAGATAGAGCCAAGGCTTGGCTTAATTCTTTGCCAACATGATCAATTAGTTCATAGGCAGATCTTTGCCAGAAGTTTTTGACAAGATTTTAGCCGCCAACACTCACTGCCAAGCTGAGGGGTGAGATTATTACATTCAGGCAGGCAGATGGTGAAACATTATATGATGCGTGGGAGAGATTTAAAGATATGTTGAGAAGGTGTCCTAGGCACGGATTTTTGAATTGGACGCAAATTCAAACCTTCTACAATGGATTGAATGCAGAAACAATGACTGTTGTTGATGCTTCAGTAGCCGGTACTTTGCTAGACAAGAAGTACTTAGAGGCTGTTGATATTCTTGAAAGAATTTCAATTAATGATTTTGGATATCTTGTTGTCAGACTCGGGACCAGAACCAAAGCCAGTGGGAAATTGAAGGTTGATGAACTAACATCCATTCATTATGAGATTTCCAACCTCACAACCATGGTGAGATCATTGCAAAAGAATAATGAGTCCCAAGAAGTTAAAGCATTAGACCCCTTATGTACAATCTGTGGAGAGAATCATCATATGGAAGAATGTCCTGCCAATCCTAAATTGGAAAATTATGTTGGCAATGCTAATCGTTACTATAATCTTAACTCCAATACTTATAATGTAGGTTGGAGACAACACCCTAACTTAGCTTGGGGAAATCAATGAGGTAACCAGTACAATGCACAAGGCTAGAATGCCCAAAGGAATAATGCCATGACAGCATTCTGTTAGAACACCGTGCCACAAAAAGCTCTAAACAATTTCCAGCATTGGGCAAAGATTCAACCAAGGATGCACACTTAATGATTACATAGAGAGGAATGATGCCACAGTCTAGAGTTTGGTAGCATCAATGAGAAACTTGGAAGTTCAAATTGGGCAGATTGCCAATGCACTTAGCAATCGACCTTAAGGAGCATTTCCAAGTGACACAGAGGATGCTTGACACAAAGACAATGAGCAACGCAAGGCCATAACCCTTCGAAGTGGTAAGCACTGCGAGGCAGAGATGACTGCCAAGAAGCCAGTTAACTACAAAAGTGAAAAGCCAGTGCCGGCAGATAAGGCTAGAAAAGTAGAGAAAAAGGAAATTAAAACAGATGATGCCAGTGGTAATGCCAGTACCAGTGCCAGAACCGATGCCAACAATGATGCCAACATTGATGACAAACAGACTGAGGCCGAAAAACATATTGATGCCAAAATAGATGCCAGCATTGCCTCTGCAAAGTTGGCAGCGCCAACATATGTTTATCCACCACCATCATTTCTAGCAAGACTTCTAAAGCACAAACAAAACCAACAATTTAAGCGCTTCTTGGAAGTTCTTAAGCAGTTGCAAATTAACATTCCATTGGTAGAAGCCCTTGAGCAAATGCCCAACTATGTAAAATTCATGAAGGACATTATGTCCAAAAAAAGGAAGTTGGGAGACTTTGAAACTGCCGCTCTCACTGAGGGATGCAGTGCCATGATCCTAAACTGATTGCCACTAAAGCTGAAAGATCCGATAAGTTTCATTATTCACTACACAATTGGCAACAAATTTATAGGCAAGGCATTGTGTGACTTGGGAGCTAGCATCAACTTGATGCCAATGTCAATTTTCAAAAAGCTAGCATAGAAGCAAGTCCTACCACAATGACACTTTAGTTGGCAGACCGATCCTTTGTACATCCTAAGGGTAAGATTGAGAATGTGTTGGTAAAACTTGACA
Source organism: Hibiscus mutabilis (assembly GCA_019671005.1). Classification (NCBI taxonomy): domain Eukaryota; kingdom Viridiplantae; phylum Streptophyta; class Magnoliopsida; order Malvales; family Malvaceae; genus Hibiscus; species Hibiscus mutabilis. The sequence continues at coordinate 40,444,048 of CM033715.1, read as the reverse complement.
AATTCATATTCCCAGCAGATTTTATTATTTTAGATTATGAGGCAGATGTTAATGTCCTAATTATGTTAGGAAGACCGTTCCTTGCCATAACTCTTAAATGCGCAGATGAATCCGAGGATTGCCGAGCTAAAGAAATGATGGAGTCCATTTTTAAAGTGGACATGGCACAACTGTGTCAAGATGTAGATGATGATGCCAACGGACGAGACGAGACAAGTGCGGACACTGAAGGAACAACTTTAGAAGAGGTAAGCTATTTTGGGCAGCCAAAACCATTAGAGTTGGCTAGGAGAGAGATCTTGGCACTGAAACCATCCATTGAGGAGCCATCCAAGTTGGAATTGAAAGCATTGCCAGACCATCTCAAGTATGCCTACTTAGGTAAATACTCAACCTTGCCAGTGATCATTGCTGCTGATCTAACTAATGATCTGGAGGAAAGATTGCTAGAAATTCTAAGCAATTACAAGCAAGCGTTGGGATGGACCTTGGTTGATATCCAAGGTATAACCCAACCATGTGCATGCACAAAATCATCTTGGAGTAATATCATGGCAAGACCATCGAGGGTCAAAGGAGATTGAACCCGAGCGTGAAAGAGGTTGTTAAAAAGGAGATTATCAAGTGGCTGGATGCTGGGATAATTTATCCCATTTTCGGTAGCTCATGGGTCATATCGGTGCAATGTGTGCCAAAGAAAAATGGCATGATCGTGGTTTAGAATAGCAACAATGAATTAATTCCATCCAAGACTGTGACCGGGTGGAGAGTGTGCATGGATTATAGGAAGTTGAACAATGCGACCAAGAAAGACCATTTTCCATTACCCTTCATTGACCAAATGTTGGATAAATTGCCAGGTAAGACATTCTATTTCTTTCTAGATGGTTATTCAGGATATAATCAGATTGCCATAACCCCAAAAGATCAAGAGAATACCACATTCATGTGTCCATATGGGGCGTTTACCTTTATTAGAATGCCGTTCGGGTTGTGTAATTCCCCAGCAACATTTCAAAGTTACATGATGTCTATTTTTTCGGACATGATTGAGCATAATGTGGAAGTATTCAATGATGATTTCTCGATGTTTGGCAAAACATTCGTAGAGTGCCTTTAGAGTTTGGAGTGAGTCTTAAAGAGATGCATTGAGACAAACCTAGTCTTGAATTGGGAAAAATGCCACTTCATGGTGCAGGAGGGCATTTTTCTTGGGCACAAGGTGACCAAGAAGGGACTGGAGATTGACCGAGAAAAAGTTGAGGTAATCAAGCAATTGCCACCACCGACAAGTATAAAAGGTATTAGAAGTTTTTTGGGACATGCAGGTTTTTACCGTCGTTTCATTAAAGACTTTTCTAAAATTTCTAAACCTTTATGGTTACTTTTAGAACAAAATGTCGCTTTTGCATTTGATGATTCTTGTTTAAGAGCGTTTCAGGAACTTAAGAAGAGGTTGATTAATGCCCCTATAGTTGTGGCACCAGATTGGAATAAGGAATTCAAGCTTATGTGCGATGCCAGCGACTATACCGTCGGAGCAATACTGGGAAAATGACATGGCAAAGTTTTTCATGCCATTTACTATGCCAGTCGAACATTGAATGGAGCTCAGCTAAATTACTCCACAACTGAGAAGGAATTTCTTGCAGTTGTATTTGCTTTTGATAAATTCAGATCTTATTTAGTTGGTAACAAAGTTGTGGTGTATACAGATCATTTGGCACTAAAGTACCTCTTGACGAAGAAGGATGCCAAGCCTAGACTAATCTGATGGATGCTTCTACTACAAGAATTTAACCTCGAGATCCGACACAGGAAAGGCAGTGAGAACTTAGTAGCTGACCACCTATCACACCTAGAGAATCACCTTGAAAATAGTAAGACCATTTCCATAAGAGATGAATTTCTTGACGAGTATTTACTTGCAGTCAACTTCGTGCCATGGTACGCTGACATAGTCAACTACTTGGTAAGCAATATTCTACCACCAGATTTGGAATATAATACCAGGAAACGGTTCATGCGAGATGTTTGACAATATTATTGGGATGAACCAATACTGTTTAATAGTGTGCCGATCAAGTGATTCGTCGGTGTGTGCTAAAGGATGAATAGCACAATATATTTCAATTATGCCATGCTGCACCGTATGGAGGTCACTTTGATGGGATGAAGACTGCTGCCAAGGTGCTGTAATCAGGATTCTTTTGGTCCACATTGTACAAAGATGCCCATAACTTTACCAAGGCATGTGATCGATGCCAATGGACAAGAAACATTTTCGGCAGACATTAGTTGCCGCTCCAGAACATTATGCTAGTGGATTTATTAGATGTATGGGGGATAGACTTCATGGGTCCATTTCCTTCATCATTTGGTAACCTATACATCCTTGTGGCTGTTGACTACATTTTAAAATGGGTTGAAGCTATTTCTTTGCCAACAAACGATGCCAAGACTGTTGCCAAATTTTTGCACAAACACATTTTTACTCGATTTGGTGCCCCAGAGTGATTATTCATGATGAGGGCACCCATTTTAAATGCAATATAATCTCTAAAGCTTTGTTTAGATATGGAATTCAACAAAGGATTGCCACGGCATACAATCCCCAAACGAATGGCCAAGCAGAGATTTCTAGCAAGGAAATCAAGAACATTTTGGAAAAGATTGTAAATCCAACAAGGAAGGACTGATCCTTGAGACTAGATAATTCCTTATGGACTTATAGGACTTCTTTTAAAAATACTTTGGGAACCCCCCCATTTAGACTTGTTTTCGGGAAGGCATGACACTTACCAATAGAGATGGAGCACCGAGCTTATTGGGCAATGAAAACTTTTGACATGGCATGGAGGGCTGCTGGAGAAAAGTGGTTATTAGACTTGAATGAGTTAGAGCAATTTAGAACACATGCTTACGAGAATGCCATACTCTACAAGGAAAGGACAAAGCGTTGGCATGATAAACAAATATTACCAAGGCAATTTGAGGTAGGCCAACGTATTTTGTTATTTAACTCGAGGTTAAAATTGTTTCCAAGAAAGCTTAAGTCTAGATGGTCGGGACCCTTCGAAGTTGTGAAGCCATATGCTTATGGAGCAGTGGATATCAAGGATTTGAAAACGAGAGCAATTTTCAAAGTAAACGACCACCGTTTGAAGCACTACTTGGATGACACTCAAAAGGATGCCAAGGAAGTTATCCTCCTAGCATAGTTACTATGATCATCATCATCGTCATGGTTCGATTCTTGTGTATATTAGGATAGATGTTTTTTTTCTAGTTTTTATTTATTTTTTCTTTCCTTTATTTTAATTTTCATTCTCCTTTGCTACGTTGAAAGGTTTTTCTTGAGTGAGTGCAGGATTTTTATTGGCAGGTGAACTGCCAAAGCAAAAGATTGGCATGAAATGATTGAAAATGTTTGCTAAGTGTCGAATTTTCCACACCACCTGAGTCTGAAGATGAAGGAGTCCAAAGCCAAGCCAAGGTTGTGGCAAGACTTGCAGCACCTATCTCATCTGCTGCCACCAATGTCCCTGCCGCCTCAGAGCTGTCAAAGCTTCTTAAGGAAGTTATCCATGACATCGAAGCTTCCATTGCCGCATCGAAGGGGAGCCCTCCTCTTCCTAAAATCCTTTGCATTTCATATTATTCATGCATTTTACTGTTTTCATTTGTATATATGTTGTTCTCATGCATTGAGGACAATACACACCTTTAGTTTGGGGGTGTACATCCTTACATTCGTATGCCATGCATTCATGTTTAAATTTTAGTTTGCTATATAGAATAGTTTGCCATATATGATTAAAATTTTCATGTCAAGCCACTAATTTTTTCCCCTCGGTTAAGATTGGAATTTTTTTCAATAATCTACTAGCCTAGTTAAATTTGTTCTAGATTTATCTGTCCAATGAAGAAACTGGAATTTTAGAACTTGTATGCCGGTAGGTTAGCAATGCCTAGTAGCTTGGCAATTAGACTCTAGTTTAGGGAACTTTAGTTTCACTCTACACGAGGTATGCATCTAGTCTGTAAAACAAACTTAGGTTCCCTTGATACTGATCTCGGAATAATTGTTAAAAAAAATTCAATGTCAGGGTAAAAAGAAAAGAATAAGGCAACAATGTTTTGCCAAGGCAAGAAAAAAATAGAACTCTCCTCTACCTTAGAGACAATAAGTAAATTGGGGCTTCGTGGTTTGCTCCCTCTTAGTTCTCAAGTAAAAAACTTTAGGGTATGAGTTAAGGAGTAAAAGCCTAGTAATGTCTGGATTAACATGGAGGTTCGTGGTATGCTCCCCCTTATTTCTCACGCCAAACAGTATTACAAAGCAAGCCTAAAATTATTGCCAGAGAAAAAAAAAGCAAAAACCCTTGGCAAATAAAAACAAAAATGATGACAATAAATTGTGAGTTTGGGTAGTAAAGTCGACTAAGGGAGTTGAGTAAACTTGATGCATATTGCCCGCACTTAATGCACACTAGAAGACCTTAGACTACAGCTATATTTTTGCACTTGAATTTGTTTATCTGCTTGGCATTGATATACTGAATATCCGAGGACAAACCTAGGATCATATTTTGCTAGCTGACATGTGTTGTAAACCATGACAATCTTTGCCGAGGTACTTTCTTGTTTTTTATTTTTATATTTTTAGTTGCATTACTTGAGGACAAGCAATGAGCTAGGTTTGAAGGTGTGTTAACTCCTCAAAAATATTGTTTTAATGCTTATTTTACAAAGCCTTTGCTAGCCCTTTAAGTACATTTAGTTGCTAAATTCATGCATTTGCACAAAGGAGTTAGGAAATAGGGAATTTTTGTGCTTTTCCAGTGTGAAGGGTTGTTTGTTGGCATTATTACAAGCTTTGGCAGAGTAGAGCAGAAATGGTAGAGCAACGCATGAGTAGGAAGCAAGAGGATCAGAAGACCAATGCCAAGCATCCTTGGCAATACGTTGCCAGAAGAGTTTTGCCAACAACTTTTGGCAATACCAGCATGAAAAAATTGGACCAGATCAGACTGCAGAAAAATAGCACTTTATCAAGCTTCAAAAAATAGGATGGCAAAAAAATCGGATACCAAGCTGGTCCGGCACAGATGGATTGAACGATGCCGAGCTCGGCTGGCGTAAGATCAAAGACTTATGACATTAGCCCTAGTCAAGATGACGTCAGCCCTAGTCAAGATGATGTCAGTCCTAGGATTCAAAGTGCGCCTAAGATGATCATAAGCCTTAGCCCGCCCAAATTAAAACCCTAAGGCTTATACTAGGGTTTCGCATGCATGCCTATATAAAAGGACATCAAGCAAGCACATAAAGGACAACACACTGGAGATCGAATTGAGAAAAGGCTACCTTCTTAAACACTCTCTTAGTTTATTTGGTTTTTATTTGATGATGTTAAATGATTTTGGTTTTTGGATAGAACCCTCAACCATGAACTAATTTTCTTAAGTTGGTTGGGGGATGTTTGCGATAAACACTGATTTTAAGTTTGGCTTTTAATAAACTATATGCTTTGGTCTTATTTTCTATGAGACGCGAACTTCATTTGTTTTCAGAATCCATTGACATACAACAGTTGGCATAATTTTTAGTTTTCTAAATTCTGTGCCATGCGACTGCTGGCATAAATGCTTATTGCACCTGAATGTCTTAACAGACTTGAGGGGCAACGATCAGTTGCTAGATACTAAGGCGAGATGCTTTGACAGAAGATGTTCAAGTAGATGAACTTACTTCGAGAATGAGTCTACACCTTAAGAGTAAAGATTGACACTTAATCAAATTAATTGATGATAAACGTCACTATAGACATATAGGGCTTTATTTTGGTTAATTTAGGGTATTGCCATCGACAGAGATATTACTACTTTTAATCTGCTTGGTAATAAAACCAAGGTAGAATGTTATTAAAGGCTGGCATGAATAGCGTGAAATCTAGGCATCCCCTGCCAACGCTCATCATCTATACGAATACCTTTACGTTGCCAACGTTGTTTTATTTTCATTTCTTTTAAATCATTTTCAAAACCAACTTCAAATCAGACAACATTTTTCTTCCCTTGACAAGTAAACAAGCAAAGAAAGTAAACTCTTGGCCAATCCCTGTGGGATCGATGACCAGCTTACTGCTGTATTACTTGCCAACCGTGTATACTTGCACACAAAAGACTAATTGTTGGCACTGTTTTTGTACATTTCGAAAACATTTTATACCCCTTTTTCCAAGCACTATCACTGTCGAACACCCATGCACACCAACCACTTACTTTTTGGGAGGCCTTGGCAGTTCGATCGAAGAGTGAATCATGACAAATATAGCAATCGATACTCATTCACTTTTGAAGGAAGGAAGCACACGCTATGCCCTTTATCACCACATCAAGTACACGACGATCAATTGCACTTCAAAAAAGAGTTTCCAAGGATTAGTAGAAAAAGAAATAGAAAATGAGAGAAACAATGAGCGAGAGAATGGGAGAAAAATAGTAAGTACTAGTAAAAGCAGGAAGGGAAAGAGTGAAATTGAAAGCGAGGGAAAGAAGCTTAAAATGAGCTTATATGCAAGGGGTAGTGAAATTAGAAAATGTGTTTTGGTGAGGCAAACACTCCTTGTGATTTTGTACAAGGAGAATTTTCTAAACACTAACGAACTCGGTGCAATATTGCCTTCTTCTTTGTTTCTCTTTTGCAGGATTTTGAAGATATTTTACTCGACGAGATTCCAGGAGGTTTACCACCTATTCATGGCATAGAACATCAAATTAATTATGTGCCTGGTGCTACATTACCCAATCAACCAACATATAGGAGTAACCCTGAGGAAACAAAAGAGTTACAACGACAAGTACAAGAATTGATGGAAAAAGGCTATATTTGAGAGAGCTTAAGGCCATGTGTCGTTTCATGGGCATGTCTGTGGATTGTCGAGCAATCAATCAGATCACAATCAAATATCGACATCCTATACCACGCCTAGATGATATGTTGGATGATTTAGTGGTTCTAGTGTGTTTTCAAAGATCCATCTTAAAGGCAGATATCACCAAATCAGGATGAGAGAAGGTGATGAATTGAAGGCAACGTTCAAAACAAAACAAGGTTTGTACGACTGGACTGTGATGTCTTTCGATTTAACAAATGCACCTAGCACATTTATGAGATTGATGAATCGCGTCTTAGGACATTATATTGGTAAGTTTTGTGTTGTTTATTTTGACGACATTCTCATACATAGTCGTTATTTAGAGTACCATGAAATACATCTCAGGTTTGTTTTGAATACACTTCAAAAGGAGTAATTGTATGCCAACTTAAAAATTTTTGTTTTCTGTACAAACAAACTTTTGTTTCTAGGATTTGTATTGAGTTTTGAAGGCTTGAAGGTTGATCACGATAAGGTAAAAGCAATTGAAGAGTGGCCAATGCCTACAAGCCTTAGTGAGGTAAGGAGCTTTCATGGACTTGCAAGTTTCTATCGAATGTTCATTTCTAATTATAGTACCATTGTTGCTCCTTTAACTAACGTGATTAAAAAGAATGCAAGTTTCTTTTGGAATATTGAGCAGGAATAGGCTTTTAATCAGATTAAGGAGTGCTTAACGAAAGCACTATTGCTATTTCATGGAGCAACCTTGAACTATCCAACATACAACAAGGAAATGTATGATTTGACCAAGGCCTTGGAAAAATGGCAATATTGCCTATGGTCGAAGGAATTTGTTGTGCATACATACCATGAGTCATTGAAACACATCAAGGGACAACACAAACTCAACAAAAGACAGGCCAAATGGGTGGAGTTCCTTGAGTCATTCCTATATGTCATCAAGTACAAGAAGGGAAAAGAGAACATTGTTGCTAATGCCTTATCCCGGAGGTATGTTCTTCTTAATTCTCTTGAATCTAAACTGATTGTATTTATATTTCCTAAAGAACTCTATGCTACTGATCTTGATTCTGGAGAGATCTTCAAAACATGTGAGAAAAGTGTGTTTGACAAGTTTTACAGGCACGATGGGTTCTTATTCAAGGAAATGAAACTTTGCATCCCTCAAAGTAGTGCACGTGAGGTCTTACAGAAGGAAGCCCATAGAGGGGGGATTATGGGACATTTTGGAGTTAACAAGACATTAAACATCCTACAAGAGCATTTGTTTTGGCAAAAAATGGAAAGGTATGTGGAACAAATTTGTGAGCGATGTATCACTTGCAAAAGGGAGAAACCAAAACTTCAACCTCAAGGGTTGCGCATACCATTGCCAATCTCTAAGGAGCCGTGGGTTGACATTTCCATGGACTTTGTTTTAGGAATTCCTAGAACAAAGAATGGAAAAGATACCATTTTCGTGGTTGTCGATAGGTTTTCAAAAATCGCACACTTTATTCTGTTTTATAAAACTGATGATGCTTCTAATATTGCAAATCAGTTTTTCAGGGAGATTGTGCGTTTACATGGACTTCCAAAGACAATCATTTCAGATTGGGATACGAAGTTTTTGATTCATTTCTAAAGGTCTTTATAGAGTAGGATTGGGATAAAGTTATTGCTCTCTACAACTTTTCATCCTCAAACTGATGGCCAAACCGAAGTGGTAAATCAAGTAATTTCAACTTTGTTGCAGTCTTTGGTTAGCAAGAATTTGAAATAATGGGAAGAGAGCTTGCCACATATGGAATTTGCTTACAACATGTCAGTTCATTCAGCCACCAAATTTTACACCATTTGAGGTTGTATGAGTTTAATCCATTGTCTCCTATGGATTTGTTACCTTTTCCCATTGATCAAGCATTAAACACGGATGGGAAAAACAAGGCTGAATTCATGAAAAAGCTTTATCATAATGTTCAAGAGAACATTGAGAAAAGAACAAAGCAATATGAACAATAAGCAAATAAAGGGCGAAAGTGAGTCAACCTTGAACCCGACTGTAACACCCCTTACCCCAGTTTAGTAGTAAACCGGCTCAGGAGCGTTACGAAGCATGAATAAGCAAGAACAAAGCAAGGAAGGGTGAACTCATCTCTATTAAATGAGTTCCTTACAAGCTAGTAACGTAGGCATTTACAATCAATCATAGCAGAAACACGAACCATTTAAAACTTTTCGAACTCATCTCTATTAGATGAGTTACTTGTCTAGCAAACAACTTAGACATACGTATCTTATCATACAAACAAGCATATATTTGTTTACAAGTCATTATAGGTTACCACCATCATCACCCTTTGCATTTTTATTCAAGTTAACATATAGCATCCAAATGGTCATACAAACAAGCATGTTTTATTTCATTCCAAGTTGCCTATGTATGCAACTAACATTTCATCATACAATCATGGATATATATATATATTCATTATAGGCCTTCATTTGAGTGGTTACCTTCAAGATTCATTCAAAGATAGTTACTACTTGATTAAATGATCATACATGAGAGGTATTCGAATAAGCACTTAAACTACAAGTATTGATATCATCCTTGTTTATCCTAGACGAGTAGAGAACTAGCAAGGCACATAGACATCGCATTCAATTACACAAGCATGGAGAAGTTCTTATTCATTACAAGTTACCACTTTTATTATTCACTTTTGAATCTAAGTTCATGTGATCATATCATTCGTATAGTTTACCTAGACTAGCATGTGTTCATTGTAACTCCATTTCATCATGTTTCATTCAAGACATGTAACCAATTCATGTAGGTTTTACTAAGCATAATCATGTGTACATATATTCGAACATCTCTATTCAAGCATGTAAGGATTCATTCCTTACCATTCAACAATTTCAATTCTCAATCATACCATGAATCACTTGTATCATTCAATCTCAATTATGCGCAGCTCATATATCTTATAACAATAGTTAACAAGATTACAGTGGTATACTCAATTCACATTAATTAGACATGGTCATGTAGGTTATTATATTCAAGACTTGAAACATTCCATGTAGATTCAATTAAACAAGTTCATTTAGTGTAAACATTTGAATCATAGTCTTACACAACATTAAAGGTCAAATCGTATTTATATACAAGCTTCCAAACATACAAAATGCATGAACTAGCCTTAGCTATAAACAAGACTAGGTGCCACCAACAACTAGGAGTTGTACAAAACAAGTAAGGATTCATACTCAAGCTCCACTTGTGTCTTGCTTCAGGCTCAAGAAATCTAACTTCAGGATCAAGAAAGTGTTTAGAACACCTAACCTGTTGGTTGGGAAGAGAGGAAACAAGAGTGATAAGTACAAAAATGTACTTAGTGAGGTAGCCCTAGTTGCAACAATTTTCAAGTAATGTGTCTTTTAGTCAGGTATTATCCTAACTAAAGAATTCAAGTATTTCGAATTGAGCAAGTAATCATGTAACTCAATAGCAACATGTGTAGCATTCAAATAACAAGGCAAGCAAGGTCATGGATTACCATTCATTCAAGTAGTATGGCAAACAATTCATGTTACATTTAAACAAGGCATTCGAATAAGGGTATGGAGTCAAGCAATATACATATTTCGAATTCAAGCAAGCAATTCAATTGATCATTAATTCAAGTAAAATCATGAGACATTCCAAGTAGTAAATCATACCACACAAGGTTCAAGTATAGGCATTTACCATTTTATGAGTTTCATGTCAAAAATCAAGCATTACATGCCAATCAATTCAACTGTTCAAGCTTACTTATCAAGCAATTCATGTATTCAAAATTATTTATCAAGCAATTTAAACATTACATGTCAAGCATTTCAATTATTTAAGTTTACATATCAAGTATTATGTCTCATTTAATTCTTATTTACTTGCTTTAGTTTCGGGCCTTGGTTCATAGTGGTCTATTATACACGTTTGCACACCAATACAAGTAAAACAACCCATGGTGACTTTTAGTTTATTTAAATCTGTTCATGTATGCTTATAATGAGTTCAAACTGTCCATATATGTTTATAACTTGTTCACTTAATCATGAAGACAATAAGCCTAGTAAAACAATCCACTTCTAGACTTAATATAACTTAACATGGAAACTCACTTACTCATACACTTACACACATAAAACAGCCCGGTTTTAGACTTAATATCACTTAACATGGAAGCACACTTACTCATACATTTACACACATAAAACAGTCCGGTTTTAGACTTAATATCACTTAACATGGCAGCACACTTGCTCATACATTTACACACATAAAACAATCCGGCTCTAGACTTAATATCACTTAACATGGTAGTACACTTACTCACACTTTTACACATATAAAACGGTTCATATTTCCAATCAATCCAAGTCACGTAACAAGTAGCCCAAGAAATCAAGTCAAGTAACAAATGGCTCAAGTAATTCAAATCAAGTAACAAGTAGTATCAAGTAATTAAGTTTGCATATCAAGTAATTCAAATGTTCAAGTAAGCTTACATATCAAGTAACTCAAGTAGCAAGATTTCATGTCAAGTAATTCAAGTAATGCTCACCAAGAGCTTTCTTTAGACATTATGCTCACCAAGAGCTTTCTTTAGACATTAGGCTCACCAAGAGCTTTCTTTAGACATTATGCTCACCAAAGCTTTCTTTAAACATTATGTAACACATTCAAGATTATCTTTTGAATTTCTTATTTAATTTCTCAATAAGGTTCATGTCTTTTAACATGTTTGCCTTCGAGCACAATTGGTTATGAATGATATTGGTCCGTGTTTGACCATAAAGGTCCAAGTATCCTATATTTCTCACTATTAACCAACTATCGCCAATCTTCGTACAACTCCCCCGTTACCTCCTACTATCGCCAATAACATATTACATGTAATGGGGCGTCCCCCCGAGCCATGGCTCATGGACCGTAGTCCCAAGAATACCAAGCATCATACCAATGTATCTAAGGACTTCCATTTAAAGCAACTTAAGTCTTTTAAATCTTTAGCTTTCATTAAAGGATATCTTGTGGCACAAGAATTTTTATTTTACTTTAAAGCTTGTTGTTGTTTCTTGTTTTTATGTTTTCATGTTCAAGTCAAGATAATTGTGTTCAAGAATCACATTCAAGCAATTTATAGCAATATCATGCTTAGCCCTTAGGCTAGTTGAGCCTTAGCTTCTCAATTCACTTTTTATCTTGTCATTCAAGCAAGTATTCGCTTTTATGCCCTTAGGTAACAAGAAATGTCTTTATTTCATGGTTCAATTCGTATTATTGACACATACATCATAGAGTATTATCAAGCCATCATTTGAATACAAACTTAGCATACTCAATTCAAGAAATTTAACATGTATAAACATTATCCATACTTCACAAGTTAAGTAACATATGCTAATTCAAGCAAGCAATTTCGAATACATGCCATCTTTGGCATCAAGCAAGTCAAGTAAATCACAATCAAGGTACAAGGATCAAGCAATGCCTTATAATTCATAAATCACATCTTGTTAGTAAATGTTAGACCATGAAGAACATACAAGCAAGCATTCACATAACCATCTCATTCATCAAGTAAACATTTAGCATATACTACCTTAGGCATCAAGCAGGCATTCGAATGAATAGCCACATTCAAGAACAAGAATTCACACTTTTGTTTTCACTTTTCTTTTCGATTATCTAGTCAAATTTCATGCTTTTATTCACTTACAAGTTTAGCTTAGCCAATCTTTCCTTTACGTGCATGATCAAGCCTATATTAAGTCTATTTAAACAATACAAGGATGACAAGTAATTTAATCATGCATATTTGGTTAGGACCTAAGTCCTAACCCTACAAAACTACACTCACAATACTCCAAGCTTAGCTAGTCTTGGATCCACACTCCTTTGTTCTTAGCTTTAGGATGATCCACCCTTTCCTCTTCCACCAAATTCACTCTTGGTTCTAACACAATACACAAGTAAATACATATCAATACAAGTTCACATAATCATTCAACCAAGGCAATATCACTAGTACACAACATATACCAATCTGTCAACATGTTCACTTTCATAGATTACAAACATGACTTTAATTATTTATACTTCTATTCATGTAAAACAGGGCAGTAACCACTGTCCCAAAACTGTTACAAAATAGTTTACCAAACTATAAACAAAATAGTCTCAATTAACTAGGCTGCTACTGCCAGGCAACTTGTACACTACTTACTTAAACAAGCATAACTTTTATTTCGTACGTCGGAATTTCAATTAGTTTACACCGTTTTTAGTACAGTTTAATTCTTTTCCATTTAGTACAATTTTTAGTTCAAAGACAGGGAAATTGCATTTCTGGATAGTTTGCAATGTCCAGAGGTTTTCATTTCCAGATTCCAGCTCACAATCCAGAATTCAATTCTGTTTTCTCCTAATGAAAATAGACATGATAAGGCATCATATATCAATTTTTCAGCCTTAAATTCCATGTATACAACTTATGGTGATTTTTCAAAGTTGCTACCCATAACAGAGTATTCTGGGCAGATTACACTAGGTTACATTTTGGTTTCTTTAATCACCTATACAATGTTCCTACATGGCAATTCATTATACATACTCATGCATACAAATCCTAGGCATTCCAATTCTTCTATTAATGTGATTATAACAGGGTATTATGCACAATTAAGCATGTTCATACTTCTATTCTAGCAAAACAGTCCCTAGCCATCAATTTAACTAGCAATGTGACCACTTTAGTTTCAAGCTTGTTCCATTCAATTATACTATCAATTTAACTCAATCTAGGCTTTGTTAATTCAGTTTACATGATTTTAACTAGTTAGTTACTTGATAATCACTCCCCCTATTCAAATTAGTACACAAATTATCACATATATCTCCAACTACATTCGGCTATCACCTTGAATATGTTAACTCAATTGTTTGCTAAATTTAACATGATACCTATTGTTCATGCCTTAATTTAACATAGCTATAACATCAATTCAAGCATTATTCAAGCTTTAAACAATGGCTATCAAATACTAACATCAAGCAATTACAAATTCATTTCAATCCAGCCCCTAGTTTCTATTCGAACGGAAAAAAAAGATGGGAGATTACATTGTTTTGCAAGATAACCTATCTACCAATGTTGATTCAAGCTCAATTATCATTTTTTATGGCTGAATTTTCTTCCTCTCTTTCTACAATTTCTTTCAATCTTTCTTTCTTCAACTTGGCAATGGTGAGAAAGAGTGAAGAAGATGACAAGTTGTCATCCTTGTTTATCCATGCATTGCCAAGTGGTTAGATGAGATAACACATGTTATTTCATTTAATTTACATGTGGCTTATTTGATATTTCCATGGATTTTACATGCATTTCTCCTAACTTTCAATTTATTCATTTAGTCATCTTATTTTGGTCACCAATCATTCATTTCTAGCATTTAAGTCACTAGATATTCTAATTGCTTTAGGATCAAGCTCAATTGAGCTAGCAAATTGGGTGACTTAGTTTAATTACTTATAGGGTGTGTTTTAGGGTATTACATTGACGATTGGGTTGGGTGCACTTCAGGAATGAATGATTTCCAGTACAAAGGAAATCTAAACTCTCGCCCAGAGGGGATGGGCCATTTCAAGTATTGGAGAAGATCAATGATAATGCCTACAAGATAGATCTTTCGGCAGAGTTTGGTGTCAGTGCTACTTTTAACATTTTAGACTTATCTCTTTTTGGAGAAAGGTAACGATTTGAGGACAAATTGCTCTCAAGAAGGGAAGGATGATGAGATCATGGCTTCACCACCACCATTGGACCTGGAGGAATTTCCCTTAGGCCCCATTATTTGTGCAAGCGCAAGGAAATTTAGAGATGCAGTCAGCAACAAGTGCAATCATAAATGGAAGATTATTGAAGTTGCCAAAGTTGAATCAATGCCTTGCAACGTAGAAGATTCATGCAACGTGAAAGGGAGTCCATGCAACCTGTTGCATGTTTATTTCTATTGCATATGTTTCATTTGATTATTATAGTTTTAGTGTGCACATGTTTTCTATTATGTTGTTTACTGTTTATTTTACCAGCACTAGAGTTCGTTGAATCATATAATATATATTTATTATATTTAGCATGCATCATATTACCTTGTTTATTTCTAATCATATTTCTCGTTTTTACATGTGATATCCAAGGAAAATGAATAGACACATCATTAGGGTGATTTAGAGAATTGTGACTACTGAAGAGGTGCTTGATTGAGATGCTTGCTTGGCTTTGGAGGTGCTTGCTTTACGTTCACATGGAAATTGACATGATTGCTTATTTTCACATAGAAATTAACATACTTGCTTACATTCACAATGGACGACAATTCTAGAAAGGTGCTTCTATGTGACATGCTTGCTTACATTCACATGGGGCGGAAAATGCACACATTTCAAGGGTTTTTTTAATTCATTATCCCTTCACGCTACCCTAGGAATGTTGGCTGATCAATTCATTTTGTACAGCCTATAATAGAGGCTGATATTTCAATTGTAGGACACAACTTTGATTAAGAAATTTGAGGGTTTTTATCTTTTCGTTCTATTGAGAACTTTATCGATCCTTCAAGTTCTACTTGTTGAATCAAACCGTTGAAAATTTTAATTCCTAGTTATACTTAACTATTGGATTAAGATCTTTATTTCATTTAGAGACTGTTATAGAGTTTAGGTCACACTATTTAGTGATTGGTTCAATTCTCAAGTCGTAAACTACTATCTATGCTCCATCATCTATTGCTACCTCCACCATCAAACACAGTAACCATTCAAAATTCCAGAATCTTTATTCCCATCACTTTCTATATTGTTACACACCATCACTCTTTAAACCATCCAAAACTGTTGCAAGTCTTACAACACAAAGTTACTTCATTTACGATCGGGCAAATTAAGCATCTCGGTAAATTACAAGACGTGATCGCATCACCAACCATGTGTGAAGAAACTTTAATAGATACAAACATATAGGCTTCCAAAGGCCCTCAAACGGTAAGAAGATAAGAAGTGTTTGGGTTCCTAAGGAACTAGTTACTTCTAACAACATTGATGTTATTGCTTATTGGATTCCCAAGGGAACCGAGATTTTGGGAGCTAATACTCATGGACCCAAAAGAATTTGGGTACCAAAACTCAAAACTTGATTCTATGTTTGTAGGGGGAGCATTGCTACAAGGCCAAAACTTCAAGTGCAAACTCATGGTACCTTGATAGTGGATGTGTAACACCCATCCCCGATCAGATAGGGATCTGGGTCAGATAATGTTATCGAAAGAATAATTGAAGGTTTGGAAAAAGTTTCAGAGTTCAAAACCTAATATAAGTATCATATTGATTATCCTTAAGGCTTATCCACTTAGTTGGTTACTAAACCTAATCGGAGTTGGGGTCAATTTTAAACCTTTTTGAGTTTTAGGGACTAAATTGTAAATTTTACAATTTAAAGGTCCTTAGCAGAAATTTAGGTTATCATACTAAAATTAATCTTACTAATTATTAGCCTGTGAAATTTCATCACTAACGGAGGTCATTTACCTATCTGATTAGACGATACAATATTTAGTGACCATTTTGTAAATTGTTCAAAACTGTTTTGTTATTCGGATTAAACTATCGGGTGATTTCCAAGCCTTACCAAATTTTACCAGTACACTTAAAAATCATGTTCCTATTGGTATGTCACATTTTAGGGCGTTCAGAATCCATTTACAAAGTTTTCACCTTAGGCTCATTTTAGGCACTTTTTAACCATTTTAACCTATCCAAATCTAGTCATTCTAAGCATACAACAAAATCATATTACCAAGTCATCATACAATCATAGAAAGGCTTGTACAAAACAAGTTGGTCCATATGCCACTTTACTAGGAGTTTATAGCAAAAGATAACATACATATATGACAGAGACATGACTTGCAACCGCAACAACACAATCAAAGCTCTGAATTGTTCAAGGTCCTAAAAATACATGAGACACACATGTTAGGCTTACATAGCCTAGTGAGGTAGTTATAACAATTGCAATGAAATGCATGATAACCAAATATACAAGTAGTCATATTATACTATGCATAATTCATGCTTATTACACATATTCTCATGCTTTCATATTCACATATTACATGTCACACAGTTATATCATAATCATATGGTCATAGCATAATTCATAGGCACATATCACATTAGGTACCATTGGATAAACGGATTCCCCTGTACACCAACACATATAACGGAGAGTGAGCCGTAGCCCTTGAGCCTTAGCTCTGGAGATATATCCCTTACACAGCTAACCTTATTTCTCCCACATATAGGCCGTAGCCCTGGACCGTAGTCCTCTCTTAATTATTTGATCTCAATAATCCTATGGCATGCCAATTGTATCCAATGTCCATAATTACACAAATTCTCATAGTCCATATTTTTCAAGTCATATCATATCAAATATCAAAATGAGTCTTAGCTCCATATCATGTCACATTTCATATTAATTTCATATATCACATACGTATATCATATCATAGTTATATTTGCACATATCAAGCAATGTAGGTACTTACCGGATTTGCCTATCAAATTCGACATAGTTGCTCTACGTGAGCCCTTAAACAAATACAGACATAACCACAAAATAATGCAACGGGATGGCGCCGATCCTATCCCTTGACACAACTACACTCACCTTGACAACCCGATGCTTTTAAGGTTCTCATATAACAACGCCTTTATTTGTGGCTTTCGAAAGAGATGACGGTTGTTCTGTATCAACCCCTTGATCCAATCGATTGCAGGGACTCAAATTTATCGAACTGGAAAACTCGGGCTTACCAACCTATCACTGAATCATTTTTTGTTTTCTCCTTATTTGCTCTCTATATGTTACACATAACCCCCGTTATTTATACTAAATTGGCCGGCCCCAATTGCATTCTCCATCCTCTACGAGGGCTTGGAGCCGTGGCAAATTTTTGGAGATTAATTCTCCCCCCATACCACGTGGTGGAAGGCTCTTATGGCCCTTGTGTTGTGTCATCCCCTAATGTGGGGATTTAACGGCAAATTCCTTCAATTTGAAGGAATTACCGTGGGTCCCCCCACCTTTTCTTTTTTTAATATAATAATAATAATTGATACGGTTAGCCCGAATAACCTTTATTGCTTCAAATTAGGTACATGATTGAGCTAATTGTTTAACCGGTACAAAATATTCGATCACCGGAACTTAACCCTAATTAGACCGGTTTTTGGGGTGTGACAACTCTTCCCCTTAAGAAAATTCATCCTCGAATTTTCATTTCAGGCGAACAGATGAGGATACTGTTTCTGCATAGTCTCCTCGGGTTCCCATGTTGCCTCTTCAACGAAAAGACTTCGCCACAAAACTTTTACTAAGGGCACAGTTTTGTTACGAAGTCGTTTAACTTCTCGTGCGAGGATCTGAACAGGTTCTTCCTCGTATGTCAGATTAGATTGAATCTCCACAGATTCTGGTTTAATCACATGGGAAGGATTTGACCGGTACTTGCGTAGCATAGATACATGGAAGACATTATGAATCCGATTTAACTCTTCGAGGAGAGCTAATTGGTAGGCAACAGGTCCAATCTTTTCAATCACTTCGAATGGACCAATGAAGCGTGGGCTCAGCTTTTCTTTCTTTCTAAAACGATGAATCTTCTTCCACGGAGATACTTTGAGGAAGGCTTTCTCACCAACCTCGTAATGAATATTTCTCATGCCCAGATCGGCATAGGACTTGTGTCGGTCAAAGGCAGCTTTAAGCCGGTCGCGAATAATGGTAGTCCTTTCTTTGGTTTGCCGAAGTAAGTCAAGACCTAGCATCTTGCCTTCACCGAGTTCAGTCCAACAAATAGGAGTTCTACAGCTCCTTCCATAGAGAGCTTCATACGGAGCCATTTAAATTGAAGCCTGGTAACTATTTGTTGTAAGCAAATTCGACCAATGGTAGGGATTTCTCCCACGTATTCCCAAAGTTAATGACACAGGCTCAGAGCATATCTTCCAGAATCTGAATAACTCTTTCAGATTGGCCGTCAGTTTGAGGATGTAAAGCAGTGTTAAGATGCACTCGCGTTCTCAAGGCCTCGTGTAAGGTCTTCTAAAACTGAGACATAAATCACGGGTCACGATCGAAGATGATAGATATCAGAATTCCATGTAAATGAATAACTTCACGGATGTCCAACTCCGCGAGCTTAGGCAAGCTGAAATCCATTCTTACCAGAGGGAAGTGAGCAGACTTGGTGAATCGGTCCACAATAACCCAAATAGCATCATTTTTCTTCAGAGTCAAATGTAGACCACTCATGAAGGCCATCGTGATACACTCCCATTTCCATTACAGAAGCTCAATAGGCTACAGAAGACCCATAGGTACCTTGTGCTCAGCTTTGACTCGTTGGCAAGTCAAACACCTAGCTACGTAGTCCGTGATTTCATTTTTAATACCGGACCACCAATAGATCTCCTTCAGATCTTTGTACATTTTGATAGCTCCAGGGTGAACAGAGAAATGGCTCAAATGAGCTTCACTCAGAATTTGGTTCTAAAGATCATCATCATCGGAAACACAAATGCAGTTGCGAAAACACAGTAACCCTTTCAGAATTCAAAGCAAAGTCAGGATCTGAGCTATCATTGACCTTAGCAATAAGGGGTTGCAACTCCTCATCAGTTTCTTGGAGTGCCTTAATTCGAGATACAATGGTGGAGTGAACTCTCAGCTCGGCTAACAATTTGCCATGCTTTCTAAGTCGGAAGTGAGCATTCAAGCATCTCAGAGAAGAAGTGGGCTTCCGGCTAAGAGCGTCAGCCACCACATTGGCTCTACCGGGATGGTAGTCAATGACTAAATTGTTATCATTCAATAGCTCCATCCATCGACGTTGATGAAGGTTTAACTCTTTTTGAGTTAGGAGATATTTCAAGCTTTTGTGATCAATGTATATGTAACACTTCTCACCATAGAGATAATGCCGCCAAATCTTCAAAGCAAACACAACTACAACGAGTTCCAGATCATGAGTCAGATAATTCAACTTGTGAGGCTTGAGTTGACGTGAGACATAAGATATGACTTTGCCTTCTTGCATCAGAACACAACCTAATCCCAAGTGGGATGAATCACTGTACACGGTGAAATCTTTGGCCAACTCGGGTTGCACCAAGACAGGGGCATGCGTGAGGACTTGCTTGAGCTGGTCGAAACTCCTTTGTTGATCAACGGTCCACACAAAAGTGGTATTCTTGCGGAGAAGCGTCGTTAAGGGTGCTACAAGCAATGAGAATCCCTTAACGAATCTACGGTAATAGCCTGCAAGGCCAATAAAACTACGAACTTCTCCTACATTCTCCGGAGGAGTCCAATCAAGGATTGCTTGAATCTTCATTGGGTCTACCTGGATTCCTGCATAAGAAATCACATGGCCAAGGAAGGTACTTCAGACAGCCAAAATTAATATTTACTGAACTTGGCATAGAGTTGTTTCTCCAAAAGGGTCTGAAGCACGATCCGAAGATGTTCTTCATGAGAAACAGAGTCTTTAGAATAGATTAGAATGTCGTCTATTAAGACAACCACAAACTTATCGAGATAGGGTCAGAATACACGATTCATCAGGTCCATGAAGGCTGCAGGTGCATTCGTGAGCCCAAAAGGCATCACCAAAAATTCATAGTGACCATATCTAGTGCGAAATGTAGTCTTTAGAACATCAGACTCCTTTACCAGCATCCTTCAACTGATCAAAGAGGCCATTGATCCTCGGAAGTGGGTACTTGTTATTGATCGTCACTTTATTCAATTGACGATAGTCAATGCATAGACGCATCGATCCATTATTCTTTTTGATGAACAAAACCGGTGCTCCCCAAGGTGAGGAACTCGGTCAGATGAATCCCTTATTTTGAAGGTCTTGAATTTGAGCTTTTAACTCCTTCAACTCCACCGGAGCCATTCTATATGGAGTAGTGGAGACCAGAATAGTTCCAAGTTGCATTTCTATCCTGAACTCAACTTCACGGGTAGGAGGAAGTCCCAGAAGTTCATCGGGAAACACATCGGGAAACTCTTTCACCACGGGTACGTCTTCGATTTTCAAATCCTTCTTAGACTCTATGGCATACATAAGACTTTTTTTAGGCTTGGGTTCGGACTTCATCAAGGTTATGCTCTCCTTACCGAGTCCACATAGATATAATTTCTTCTTTGAACAATCCACCCATGCTTGATGTTCAGCTAGCCAATCGAGGCCTAGAATGAGATCGAACTCATGGAAGGGTAAAGCCATCAAGTTGACCGGAAATGGGATCCCTTGGATCCTTAGGGGTCAAGCTTTACAGATCAATCGTATAACCACACTGTCTCCTACTAGGTTAGAGACAAAAACCTTAGAAGTAACTAGTTTAGATTCTAAAGCATACTTTTTTAATCACTATTCACTAAAAAAGGGATACGTAGATCCTGGACGTGTTTCTATTGCAACACGTCTATCGTTAGGCGCAGACATTTTCAGATATAATCATACATAAAGAATTTAAATCATGTAAGTTGCAAGTAATAGAATACATATTCAATAACTTCTAAGTGGCATATGTAGACACAGACTCATAAAAGATGCATGGTTAGTCCTAGATTCGACTAAACCTAGGCTCTGATACCACAATTGTAACACCCATTCCCGATATGGTAGGGATTCAGGTCGGATAGTGTTATTGGAAGACTAATCGAATGTTTGGAAAAAGTTTTAGAGTTCAAAACCTAATCTAAGTATCATATTGATTATCCTTAAGGCTTATCCACTTTGTTGGTTACTAAACCTAATCGGAGTTGGGGTCAATTTTAAATTTTCTTAACCTTAGTGACTAAATTGTAAATTTTATAATTTAAAGGTCCATAGCCAAAATTCAGGTTATCATACTAAAATTAAACTTACTAATTATTAGCCTGTGAAATTTCATCATTAACAGAGGTCATTTACCTATCTGATTGGACGATACAAAATTTAATGACCATTTTGTAAATTGTTCAAAACTATTTTGTTATTCGGATTAACCTATCGGGTCATTTCCAAACCTTACCAAATTTTACCAGTACACTTACAAATCATGTTCCTATTGGTATGTCACATTTTAGGGCGTTCGGAATCCATTTACAAAGTTTTCACCTTAGGCTCATTTTAGGCACTTTTTAACCATTTTAACCTATCCAAATCTAGTCATTCTAAGCATACAACAAAATCATATTACCAAGTCATCATACAATCATAGAAAGGCATGTACAAAACAAGTTGGTCCATATGCCACTTTACTAGGAGTTTATATCAAAAGATAACATACATATATGACAGGGACGTGACTTGCAACCGCAACAACACGATCAAAGCTCAAAATTGTTCAAGGTCCTGAAAATGCATGAGAAACACATGTTAGGCTTACATATCCTAGTGAGATAGTTATAACAATTACAATGAAATGCATGATAACAAAATATGCAAGTATTCATATTATACTTTGCACAATTCATGCTTATTACACACATTCTCATGCTTTCATATTCACATATTACATGTCACGTAGTTATATCATAATCGTATGGTCATAGCATAATTCATAGGCACATATCACATTAGATACCATTGGATACACGGATTTCCCTATACACCAACACATATAGCGGAGAGTGGGCCGTAGCCTTTGAGCCATAGCTCTAGAGATATATCCCTTACACAACCGACCTTATTTCTCCCACATATAGGCCGTAGCCCTAGACCGTAGTCCTCCCTTACTTAACTGAGCTCAATAATCCTATGGCATGCTAATTGGATCCAATGTCCATAATTACACAAATTCACATAGTCCATATTTTTCAAGTCATATCATATCAAATATCAAATATCAAAATGAGCCTTAGCACCATATCATGTCACATTTCATATTAATTTCATATATCACATGTGTGTAGCATATCATAGTTATATTTGCACATATCAAGCAATATAGGTAATTGCAGGATTTGCCAATCGAATTCGACATAGTTGCCCTACGTAAGCCCTTAAACAAATACAGACATAACCACAAAATAATGCAACGGGATAGCTCTGAGCCTATCCCTTGACACAACTACACTCACCTCGACAACCAGATGCTTTTAAGGTTCTCGAATAACAACGCTTTATCCGTGGCTTTCGAAAGAGATGACGGGTGTTCTGTATCAACCCCTTGAACTAATCGATTGCAGGGACTCAAATTTATCAAACCAGAAAACTCTAGCTTACCAACCTAACACTGAATCATTTTTTGTTTGTTCCTTATTTTCTCTCTATATGTTGCGCATAACCTCTGCTATTTATACTAAATTGGCCGGCCCCAATTGCATTCTCCATCCTCCACGAGGGCTTGGAGCCGTGGCAAATTTTTGGGGGTTAATTATCCCCCCTATGCCACGTGGTGGAAGGCCCTTATGGCCCTTGTGCTACGGCATCCCCTATTGTGGGGATTTCAAGGCAAATTCTTTCAATTTGAAGGAATTGCCCTGGGTCCCCCACCTTTTCTTTTTTTTAATATAATAATAATAATAATAAAGTAATACGGTTAGCCTGAATAACCTTTATTGCTTCAAATTAGGTACAAGATTGAGCTAATTATTTAACCGGTACAAAATATTCGATCATCAGAACTTAACCCCGACTAGACTGGTTTTCGGGGTGTGACAGGATGCTCGAGACACATGACCAGAGAAAAGAGTCGATTCTTGGAGCTAAAACTTAAAAGTGGAGGAGTAGTGTCTTCCGGTGACAACTCCAAAGGCCACATTGAAGGAATTGGTTCTATTGGAAATCTCTCTTCTATACTCATTAATAATGTTTTATATGTCAACGGTCTTAAGCATAATCTTTTAAGCATAAGCAAATTAATGATTTAATCTTTTAAGCATGACTCTTGGTTGTGGCATAGAAAATTAGGACATGTAAGCATGAATGTTTTGGAAAAATTTAATTTGAAATGATCTAGTAAGTGATTTGCCAAAGATCAAGTTTTTCCTTGACAAAATTTGTGATGCATGTGCAAAAGGAAAACATAAAAGAGTTTCTTTTAAATCTATTAATGATGTATCTACAAGTAGAGTTTTACAATTGATCCATATAGATCTTTTTGTCCCTATTAGAACTATGAGCTTGGGTGGAATACAATATGCTTTTGTTTTAGTTGATGATTACTCTATATTTACTTGGGTTCTATTTTTAAGTACCAAGGATGAGGCTTTAGAAAAATTCATCACATTTTCAAAAGCAAACCAAAATGATGTTGGTTAATCTATTTCACATGTTAGGAGTGACCATCGAACCAAATTTCATAGTCTTGGTTTTGAAGAGTTTTGTAACTTAAATAGAATTAGCCATAATTTTTTGGCTCATCGCACACCTCAACAAAATGGGGTTGTTGAGATGAAAAATTGAACTTTAGAAGAGATGGCTAGAACAATGCTTTGTGAAAACAATTTGTCTAAGTATTTTTTGGCGGGAGCCACTAATACGGCTTGCTATATTGTCAATAGAGTAATGATTAGGCAAATTTTAAAGAAAACACCTTATGAGCTTTTCAAATATAAAAAGACTAACATTAGCTATTTTCATTCATTTGGATGTAACTGTTTTGTTTTAAACAATGGAAAAGACAATTTAGGCAAGTTTGATGCAAAAAGTGATGAAGCTAATTTTCTAGGTTACTCTTTAAACTCTAAAGCCTATCGTGTATTTAACAAAAAAAACTTTAGTGGTTGAAGAGCCATTTCATGTTGTTTTGGATGATAACCTGCTTCAGTGGAAGGACAATTGTGATGATGATGATGATGTAGGAATTTTTTATGCCAATGATGGTGGAGGACAATCATCAAAGGTAGATGAAGTTCCAACAAAAGAAGAACCACAAGATCCACCTCTAGAAGCCATGAAAGACATGTCTCTAGAGGAAAGGGATGTCACCTACCAAAGGGAGTCCAACTATGTCAAAGGTTGTGAGATTTTGGGTGATCCATCCAAAGGGGTAACCACTAGATCCTCTCTTAGAAATACATGTAACTTTCTAGCATTTATGTCATGCATAGAGCCTAAAAATATCAAAGAAGCATTAAATGATGATTATTGGATATTTGCTATGCAAGAAGAGTTAAATCAATTTGGGAGGAGTAAAGTTTGGACATTAGTTGATAGGCCTAGTAATAAATCTACTATAGGTACTAAATGGGATTTTAGAAACAAACTAGATGGGAGTGGTAACACATTGAGAAACAAGGCTAGACTTGTTGCTCAGGGTTAGACTCAAGAAGAAGGAATTGATTTTGATGAAACCTATGCACCCGTAGCTAGAATGGTAGCTATTAGGATGTTGCTTGCATTTGCATGTCATCATGAATTCAAATTTTTTTCAAATGGATGTTAAAAGTGCTTTTCTAAATTGTTTTATAAATAAAGAAGTGTATGTAGAAAAACCACCCAGTTTTGAAGACCCAAAATATCCAAACCATGTTTTTAAACTTTAAAATGCTTTATATGGTTTCAACAAGCTTTTAGAGCTTGATATGAAAGATTGTCAAATTTTCTAATAGAAAATGGTTTTGACAAAGGGAATGTTGATACTACATTTTTTATAAAAAGAAAAGACAATGATAATTTAGTAGTTCAAATTTATGTTGATATTATTTTTGGTTCTACTAATGAACTTTTTTGCCAAGATTTTGCTAAGCTAATGCAAGGTGAATTTGAAATGAGCATGACGGGGGAGGTCTTATTCTTTTTGGGACTCCAAATCAAATAAAGGAATGATGACATCTTCATCAATCAAGCAAAGTACATCAAATATATACTCAAGAAGTTTGGCTTTGGAGAATGTAAGGCCTCAAGCTACTCTAATGAGCTAATCTACAAAGTTTAACAAAGATGAAGGAGGTAATTGTGTTGATCTTAAACTTTATAGATCTATGATAGGATCTTTGATTTATCTTACCACATTTATCTAAAAAAAATTTGAAGTCTGAAAAAGAAGCAGCTGACCGGTGACATCCCCCCTCCTTATCATCTGGTAAGAAAGATCCTTCAGGTCCCCAAGAACTACCCACCTGTCTGCTTGATGACCTGCCACTCGCTGCGAGAGACTCTACTGCTCACGACATCGCTGGTCATCAAATAGGTCGTATATCATGTTTAGTGTTTACTTGTGTGCTAGATTTTAAGCTAGTCCTAGAGAATCACATCTACAAGACGTTAGAAGAATCTTTAGATACCTTAGAGATACCTCTTATTTAGGTCTTTGGTACCTAGAGACTCATGCTTTAGTTTGCATGCTTATACGAATATAGATCATGTAGGTTGTAAGATAGATAGAAAAAGTACTTACAGTACTTGTCAATTCCTAAGTAACATGTTGATATCATGGTTTTCTAAGAAGCAAAATAGCATAGCGCTATCTACCACCGAGGCAAAATATATTTTTGCCGGTAGTTGTTGTGCTCACGTCCTTTGGATGAAGCAACAACTCATAGATTACAAAATTGATGTAGGTGTCATCCGTTAAAGTGTGACAATACTAGTGGTATATGTCTCACTAAGAATCACATCCAACATTCTAGAACCAAGCATATAGAGATAAGACATCATTTCATTAGAGATCATGTCTTGAAAAATGATGTTGTTTCAGAGTATGTAGACACCTTGAACCAATTAGAGGATATCTTTACTAAACCTTTAGATAAAGAGAGTTTTTGGACTCTTAGGAGAGAGTTAGAGCTTACTAGCCTTTCTTGAACCTTAGAGCCTTGTTTTGATTTTATATCTTGCTTGAATTTGGTTGATATTCATGTTTGTGTGATTTTGCTCCTACATGCATCTATTCATGTTGTTAGGGGGAGTATGTATCTGTTTTTGCCCTTTCATGACGATCTCATTATCGTAATCATGCTTTCTGGTTCGAGTTAAATCAAATTTTTGGGTCCTTTGTAGCCAAATTTGGCCAGAGGGTATCGAACGGGGGTTGTCCTATTGATACGGGGTATCTGGGGTAGCATTCCGGTACAACTTGGTTTGTACCAGTATGGGTCAAGGATCGGTACGGGTGATCCTTTACCGGTACGCAATTTCGGTACGCAAAAGTGTGCATCAGTACGCATGTCTACTGGAGCCATAAATAAGGTTTTTCCTAATTTAACTCAAACACTAACTTTTTCTCTCAAAACCCTAGTCTTTTTCCCTATTTAAACACTCCATATCTCTCAATTTTCATCAAATATTATCAACTCTTTGGGGGCTTTTGATTTCAACTTCAAACCCAAGCTATTATCATCAAGTCTAGTGCAAATCATCTCCGCATTCATCAATTCATCCATACTCAAGGTAAAAAAAACATTATTTTCTTTATATTTCGAATTCTTTCTTATTTGTATAGCTTTTATGTTTAAATTTTATATATTTAGGATGTATATATCCTTATTTTCAAAGATTTTACAAAAACTTTTTCAAAACTAAAATTTTTTGTTCAAATATAAAATTATACTCGTATATTTTATTTTCCAATATTAACTTTACCAAAATTCTTCTTTATACTTGTATATGATTTTAAACTATACAATATAGATTTTTATATTTCCTTGATCATTGGATTGAATTATTGGATTGAATTTGATGTATATGCATACATGTGTTTTTGTGGTTTGAATTTTGGAGGGTTTTAACTATGCCTTCTAAGAAAAGATCTAGGAAAGAGATGGGGTTTAATTCTACCAATCTCAATCCAAATCCAAATCCCGAATCCAATGGTACCAAACCCAATCTTAACAAACTTTGTATCCATTGTTTTAATGAGCAAGAATATTCCAATGCTATAGAATATTTTAAACAATTTTCAAACTTACAAAATTCACCGTGAGTGAGTTGTTGGTTTTACTTATATATGCTTCGGTGAGTTAATTTTCGTTATCTTGATTTAATGAGGCAATGTAAGTTTATGACTTTTTTTACAAATACCCGACATTGTTTACAAAAATCTTGTATGTATTTTCTACTCGAATTCCTGGTGTATTTTGAATCGAGAGAAAACCAAAACCATAGCTATTGAGTCTTATCTCATGGGAAATAAATTTCGTCTTGATTCTACCTAAATTGCTGATCTCTTTTGGGATGGAGGATTTAGGTATAGATGATGAATATGCTTTTGGTCAAATTTATGGTGGCTCAGTAACTATGCTCGATGCCCATGAACGTTTCCTTCATTTTCTCATCACTTGGTGGTTTCAACCATCCGATGGCAAGTGGTCTACCATTCACATGGTGGATGAGTTTTGGATTCATTGTTTCTCTGAGGAAAAACATCCAAACATTGCCCAAATTTTGTTTGTCGAGTTAGTCCACATAGTTCAAAATTGTCATACCACCATGTCTTCTTTCACCTATAGCACCGCTCTTAGCTTCATGTTCCACAAGCTTGAGATCGATTGTTCTCTTGACCTTGGAGTGCCTCTCACCAATCTTATTGATGACAAGTTGCTCCGGTGATCCAAGTTCACCTTCCCGGTGGTGCTCAAGCTGCTCCCATGGAGAATGTTCTCGTTGCTCCAGTTGCTTCGGTTGCTCAACCCTTCCCTTGATGCTCTCATGGCTTATTTTGATGGGAAGTTTGCTTCCTTGGATGTGAGGATGGATTCTAAGTTCAAAACGATTGATACTCGCTTGACTTCCTTGGATTCTAGAGTTACATCCCTTGAGAATCGTATGGCCTCGATGGACATGAGTCTTACTGTTTTTCATACTAAATGTTGTGGTCATGCTCTTGGTGATGATGAGGAGGAAGATGAAGACGAGGACAACTCTTAGGTTTTGCATCGCATTCATCTCATATCATATTATCAATTAGGATTTGAGTTTATGCACCTTTGTTTTATTTGATTTCCTATGACATTATGCTTTATGCTTTGGTTTATGTTTTTTATTTTTAAGTTGGATATTATTTTGCTTTGAATTGATAATATCTATGTTGTTTAATTATCTTTGGAGTTATATTGTTTATTGCCAAATTGATTTTGATTTAACAAAAAAGGGGAGAAGTATGGGATGTAAATTTTTCAAAGGTTTTTAAAAAATAAACTACCTTTTAGCCTTAAAGAGATGGGGAGTGAACTAAAAATTTATTTCGGTTTTGTTATATCCAAAAGGGGGAGATTGTTAAACCTATATTTTATTTTGATATAACAAGGACAAGCTTGTAAAAAGAAATAAATTTTTAAAGACTCACAAAATTGACATGCATTCGAACTTAAAATAATTTATAAGTCAAAACCTTAAACCCCAAAGTTTTTCTAAATGTTTTGGTACTCAAAATAGCTAATTTGGTATAGGAGTATCGATACGGCCTATGGTGTATTGATACAATTTTTCGCTATTGGAAAACTATTTCACACTTAATGGCTATAGGTTGTCGCTACAGGTGTAGTCATATCGGTATCCCTTATTAAACCTGGAAACCAAATTGCTATTAAGTATCGGTACGGCTTATAGCGTACCGGTACGAGGGTTAAATATTTTATAAATATTTGCATTTAATTTTTGACCGTTGCCTTATCAGTTTTATTGGAACCATAAGTTTTAAAAAATGGTTATGCAAACTGATACCTTTTAGACGTATCGATACAATTTTCCAACCAAAACTTCGAAGGATTCTAGTGAGCAAAATCGATATTGATACGGCTTGGAATATACCGATATCCTTTGTAAAATGGTCACTCCATATCGATATGGCTTCCACATATCGATACCCTTTTGTTGCAACGACTCTTTCTTCTTATGGCAGCTACCGATATGAGTGCTCGAGTACCGATGCCCAGTGTTGCCAGACAACATTTATAGCAGGAAAAATGCAGCCCAACGGCTATAATCAATATCACAACTATCCAAATGGATAGAAAACAACGAGGGATTATAAAATCAAATCTCCAAAGCTTCTTCGACAACTATTCAACAAGTCTAAAGCATTCAAGAACACATCCAACATATTGAGCCTTTTAGTGTCAAATCTTGTAAACCCACTTGAGTGGTCTAAATTGTATTCTTTTTATTCAGGTGTTGGGGTTTTAGTGAGCCTAGAGTTGTGCAAACATTCTACCTTGTGAGGATTTTCGGTTTGCTTAAATTTTTATTTATCTTTGTGAGTGTTTTTAAGGTTTTGGGGTATAAACCTTAAGGGAGTTGTAATGTTATTGTAACACCCCTTTCCCGGTCTGGTAGAGAATCGAGTCAGAAAGCGTTATCGAAAAGTAGATTCAGAGTTTGGAGTCAGAGTCGAAGATCAAAACCTGTTCTGAATGTCTTATTGATCATTCTTAAGGCTTAACGAGCCTAACCATTACTATTTTTATAGGAATTGGGGTTAATATAAACTTTTAAACTAAAAGGATTAAGTTGTAAAACTTTACAAATTAACGATCCTAATACGAATTCTTTGTTACCCACTTGTAATTAAACTTACCAATTATTGATATGTGAAGTTTCATTACTATCGGATATGTTAGCCTGATTAACTAGACTGTATAATTATTAGTGACCAAATTGCAACCTGCCTAAAACTTCTTTTTATTCTTTATAACAGAATTAACTAACACCATATCGTTACTCTAAGGGTTGTATCGATTCGCTAAGCCTAATTTTAGATTTTAGATTCGAAGGTTGTCAAACCTATACTGATACAGCTAACCCAGTATCTATACGTGTTGACCACGTTGACTCCGTATCGATACACTCTAAGACTGTATTGATAACTTTTTCCCATCCAGCTTCTAGTGATCAAAATCCACACAGATACGCCATAGCTGTATCGATACGCCCTAGCCGTATTGATACACCCTGTTTTCTTTTAGCCAAATTATGCTTGATCGTATCGATATGCCATTACCCGTATCGATGCGCTTGGACTTGTAATGACAGAATTTTACTAGTTTTTATTCGAATTACCCAACCAAACGTTATTCAAATTTTACCAAACTTTACTAGAAATCTTAGAAACAATATTTCTAATCGCATGTCACATTTTAGAGCATTTCAGATCCATTTGCTAAGATTTTACCAATTAGTACATTTAGGCTTCAACCGCAAATTATACCATATTACACATACATCACTTAGGCTATTTTAGGCTTATACAAACATATCCAAAATAAGTCATTTCAACACATCTAGACCTTATGCCACCTTACTAGGAGTTCAAAAATGGAAATAAACATACATATGACTTGCGGAAGTGACTTGTAGCTGGGAGATTACACGATCGAGCTCGAGAGATCTCAAGATCCTGAAAAATGCATGAGACACACATATGTTAGGCTTATATAGTTTAGTGAGGTAGTCTTAACAAGCATAACAGAATAACATGACATGCATGGCAATCTATCATCAAGAATAGCATGGTAACATAATTAGGCATCATGCTTAGGATCATTTATCATATTCTCACATAAGCATAGCATAATTTAAACACTTATTAATTCCCTTGGACAATGTAACAAATAGATACATGGATTCCCCTTTACACCATAACATATATTGAAAAATAGGTCGTAGCCTTGAGTCGTAGCTCCAGATAAATCCTTTACACAATCCATCCTTATCTCCCCCATATATAGGTCGTAGCCCCGGACCGTAGTCCACCCTTACTTATACGAGCTCATATAACCCTATGGCATGCCAATTGTATCCAAAACTCACAAATGTCTAGGGTTCACATAAATCAATGTATTTTCTTACCTTTGTGCCCATAGGCCATAATATATCAGAAACGAAAGTGAGTCATAGCTCCACAACATATCATCGTACATGTGTACATCGAATCATCATATAGCCATATCAATTTCACATAATATAACATATTTGTTCGTATTTCAACATATCATTTTCATAGTTCATTTATATCAGATCATATGTCACATGTATACCTATAACCATATCAAAATAACACAAGGGCTTACCCAACCTTACCATTCGAATTTATAGTCGATTGCTCTACTTGAGCTTTGACACAATGCATAGCAAACCACAATAATGCAACGGGGTGGCACTGAGCCTATTCCTTGACACGACTAGACTCACCTTGATTATGAGGTTCTCGAATCGAAATTCTGATGTGCCTAGCTTTCTTCGAGGATAACAAGGAGTCCTTCTCCAACACTTGAGCTAGCACAATTTAAGGGCCCTGTTAGAGTCTGAATTAAGGATTTGGAAGCATATTTTGAACTTACCAGAGTTTAAGGACAAGATCGAATTAAAAAAATCAAAATTCTAATTCATGGGTTCCCATATGAACCGAGAAAACCTAATTTCGAAATTAAGTTCCAACGAAGATTGGAATCATCAAATCGAATGAGGGGTTTTACTCACCTAGTCAGAGGCTTTCAAATTGTGTATTGAAATAGAGAAAAGGATGAAGGGCAAACTGAGGTGCTTGCTTAGCTCAAGGTATAAGATGAAGATGGTGGTTCGTACTTGTTTTAAGGGAAAAGTTTGAGTTCTGGTTACTAGGAGAAATAAGCAAATGAAGAAAGTTTTACATTTTTGTAGAATTTAAAACAACACTTCTTTAATCACTCGTTCACCTCCCCTATAGCCAATAGAAACATTTCTCTCTCTTGAGGGTTTGCTACTCCCCATCCATTTCATGAACCCAAGGGATAAAAGCTAGTAGCTTTTCAGCACATTGGTGGCCCAACCACGTGGGATGGTAGCTAAAGTGATGAACCATCACTTGCAATTTTTCTTTCTTTTCAAATCTACTGCTAACTTCATTCGAAACAGGGGACCCGTATCGATACGACCATAGTCGTATCAATACACCCATGCTAAACTAGGTAAGTTGGTTACTAACAGTTTGGTTGTATCGATATTGGCTTGACCATATCAATACGCCTAGCTCAGAATTTTCATTTTGGGCTCCAAATTTCCTACAAGGGAGTTCATTCACTTAAATAGGACCAATTTGTGATTTCATTACAAAAGAGGGGTACAGAAGTCAACTATTACAAACACGTAACATATCGGATTCAAAATTTTTGATCACCGAAACGTACTTCCGACTAGACTAGTTTTCAGGATGTGACAACTCTCCCTCCTTTAAGAAAATTCATCCTCGAATTTCATTTCAAGCAAAAAGATGGGGGTACTTTTTTGCATAGTCTCTTCAGGTTCCCACGTTGCCTCTTCAACAGAATGACTTCTCCATAGAACTTTCACTAAAGGCACAGACTTTTTACGAAGCCATTTGACTTCTCGAGCAAGGATCTGTACAAGTTCTTCGTCGTACGTCAGTTGGACTGAATCTTTACAGACTCTGACTCAATCACGTGGGAGGGATCTGACCGATACTTGCATAACATAGATACGTGAAAGACATTTTGAATCTGACTTAATTCCTCGGGTAGAGCTAATCGGTATGCTACAGGTCCAACTCTTTTAATCACTTCGAATGGGCCAATGAAACGGGGGCTTAGCTTCCACTTTTTGCCAAAACGAAGGATCTTCTTCCACGAAGATACTTTGAGGAAGACCTTTTCACCAACCTCGTACTGAATATCTCTTCTTTTCAAATCAGCGTATGATTCTTGTCAATCGAAGGTAGCCTTAAGCCTATCACAGATAATGGTTGTCCTTTCTTCGGTCTCCCAAAGCAAGTCAGGACCTAGTATCTTGCCTTCACCAAGTTTGGTCCAACAAAGAGGAGTTCTGCATCTTCTTCAATACAATGCTTTGTACGGGGCCATTTGAATTGTGGTTTGATAACTGTTGTTGTATGCAAACTCGACTAAAGGTAAGGATTTCTCCCACGTATTCCCGAAGTCGATGACATAAGCTCGGACCATATCTTCCAAAATCTGAATAACTCTCTCGGATTGGCCATCGGTTTAAGGATGAAAAGCAGTGCTAAGGTGCACTCGTGTTCCCAAGGCCTTGTGTAAGGTCCCCCAAAACTGAGCCACGAATCGAGGGTCACAATCAGAAATAATAGACACATGGACTCCGTGTAACTGGATGACTTCATGGATAAACAACTCTACGAGCTTAGGCAAACTGAAATCCATTCTCACCGGAAGGAAATGAGCAAACTTAGTAAATCGGTCCACGATGACCCAAACAACATCATTCTTCTTCGAGGTCATAGGTAGGCCACTTACAAAGTCCATTGTAATATGTTACCATTTCCACTATGGAAGCTAGATAGGCTACAGAAGGCCAGTAGGTACCTTGTGTTCGGCTTTGACTCGTTGATAGGGCAAACACCTTGCCACGAAGTCTGTGATCTCATTCTTCATACCAGACCACCAATATAACTCTTTTAGGTATTTGTACATCTTGATGGCCCCGGGATGAACAAAGAAAGGGCTAGAATGAGCTTCACTTATAATCTGATTCCGAAGATCATCATTATCGGGCACACAAATACGATTGCAGAAACATAACAAGCCTTCAGAATTTATGGCGAAGTCAGGATCTATGTTATCCTTGACCTTGGCAATGAGAGGTTGCAACTCCTCATCATTTTGTTGGAGTGGTTTGATTCGAGATACAATGGTTGATTTTACTCTTAATTCAGCCAACAACTTCCCACACTTCTTGAGACAAAAGTGGGCATTTAAACATCTCAGAGAAGGAGTGGGCTTTCGGCTAAGAGCATAAGCCACAACATTGGCTTTACCGGGATAGTAATCAATGACCAGATCATAGTCTTTCAAAATCTCTATCCATCAGCGTTAACGAAGGTTCAACTCCTTCTGAGTTATGAGGTCTTTTAGGCTCTTATGATCAGTGTAGAGGTAGCATTTCTCATCATATAGATAGTGTCACCAAATCTTCAAAGAAAACACAACTACGGCTAACTCCAGATCATGAGTTGGATAGTTTAGCTCATGTGGCTTGAGTTGATGTGAAGCATAAGCTATGACTTTGCCTTCTTGCATCAGAACACAGCCTAATCCCAGGTGGGACGCATCATTGTAAATGGTGAAATTTTTGCCCGACTCGGGTTGCACCAAAACATGAGCATAAGTAAGGACTTGCTTGAGCTGATCCATGGTCCACACAAAAAGGAGTGTCCTTGCGGAGGAGCTTCATCAAGGGAGCAGCAATCAGTGAGAATCCCTTAACGAATCTACGGCAGTAGCCTGCAAGGCCCATAAATCTACGAACTTCTCCTACATTCTTCAGAGGAACCCAATCCAGGATGGCTCGAATCTTCTTTGGGTCAAATTGAATTCCCGTAGAAAAGGTCACATGGCCTAGGAAGGACACTTTAGATAGCCATAATTCACATTTGCTGAACTTGGCATACAATTGCTTTTCTCAAAGAGTCTGAAGCACAATCCGGATATGTTCTTCATGAGTAGAAGCATCCTTCGAATAGATTAGAATGTCATCTATGAACACCACCACAAACTTATCTAGGTAAGGCCAAAACACACGGTTCATCAAGTCCATGAAGGCTGCAGGTGCATTCGTAAGCCCAAATGACATTACTAGGAATTCATAGTGGCCATATCTGGTTCGGAAGGCAGTCTTTGGAACATCAGGCTCCTTCACAAGCATTTGATAGTACCCAGATCGAAGGTCTATCTCTGAGAAGACAGAAGCATCATTCAAATGGTTGAAAAGATCATCGATCCTAGGCAACGGGTATTTGTTCTTGATCGTCACTTTATTCAACTGACGATAGTCATTGCATAGGCACATCGATCCATCTTTCTTCTTAACAAACAACATCGGTGCTCCCCAAGGTGAGGAACTCGGTCGGATGAATCCCTTGTCCAAAAGGTCTTGGATTTGGGCCTTTAGCTCTCTTAACTCCATCAGAGCCATTCTATATAGAGTGATAGAGATCAGAGTAGTCCCATGTTGCACTTCTATCCTGAATTCTACTTCTCAGGTTGGAGGGAGTCCCAGAAGTTCATCGGGAAACACATTGGAGAATTTTTTCACGATAGGTACACTTTCAAGTTTCAGATCTTTCATGGCATGCATGAGAGTCTTCTTAGGCTCGGGTTCAGATTTTATCAGGGTTATGCTTTCCTTACCGAGTCCACGGAGGTACAATTTCTTCTTTGAATAGTCTACCCATTCTTGGTGTTTGACTAACCAATTGAGGCCTAATATGAGATCGAACTATCAAAAAGGAATGGCCATCAAATTAGCCAGGAAAGGGATCCATTGGATCCTTAGAGGGCAAGCTTTAGAAACCCATCGAATGATTACACTATCTCCTTATGGATTAGAGACAACAATCTCGGAAGTGACCGATTTTGATTCTAAGGCATACTTTACAATCAAAGGTTCACTAACAAAAGAATACGTAGAGCCTGGATCTACCAAAGCATAAACAAGATCGGAACATAATTCCACCATGCCTGCAATCACATCAGGATCATCCTCCTACTCACAACCCCGAACATGGTACATCTGGGCTGAAGTCTGAGGGTCACAACCAGCCGGAGGAGCATTGGCGTTACGTGGTCTCCCCGTTGATCTAGTTTTCACTTGCTTTACCCCTCTCCTTTAATACCCCAAAATATAGCCTAGAAGAATGCAACTAGTTTAATCATAGTTAATTTTGATTTGAAAATGTTTTTAAAATAAACAATTAGAAGTTTTGGGATCAAATTAGAATATTAACAAAAATGGATGATCATTTTAGAATGGACCAAAACGAAGTTTGTTAGGAGTTGGAGATTTGCTTGTAAAACTCTTACAAATCTAAGGATCCATACACTTGTCATGACAAAAGAAACATAGGTGGAAGGAAGAGAGAACACCGGTCAAAGGGATTAACCAAGAAGATCATCTTCTTCTTTGGAATGGATCGAAGCAAATCAAGTGAGGGAAAGAAATAATGAAGCTTTGTGAATTCTTGATGAATTAAGTCAATTTTTGGTTAAATCCTTTGTAACAATTTGAATAGCCCCAATAGGAAGGTGAGATACTCTTCATTTTTTTACTCTTACAAGTTGGATTATTAAGTTTATCTATGAGATTTTGGTTTTGTTAGATGATGCATGTATGAACCCTTTTAATTCGAAAATCTTTGTAAAATAGTTAGATGGATTGGATTGCTTGGAAAAGAAGAAGAAGATAGTTGAGACCTTATGTGTATAAATATGCAGCCGGATAATCATGCACGTTGATTAATGCTTTAATTGTTAGAAAAAATGATCCATGTTATGAACTTTCTTGAATCAATGGAATTTGCATTTGTGTAACCACGGTTGATGCGTAAATCTACTTGTTAGATCGATTAAGTAGGCGTTGACTATGGTAGTACCCTGTTTTGGGAGTGATTTTGATAGTTCCAAAGGAGTGTTTGCATGAATATATATATGTATAGGTCAGTTGGGACTATTTTAAGCATTAAGAAGAAAATGTGTGGACTGTTTTAAGGATATTTGAGTGTAATTGTATGTTAGAAACGGTTCTGTTTATGCATAAATATTTTGGGTTGTTTGATGTATGTAAGACATGTATAAGCACAATGGATTGATTAAGCAAGAACATAAACACTAGTGGGCTATTGAGAATATATGTGTATGGATATAAGAAATTGAGACTGTTTTGAGAGTATGGGATCAATTGTGGGCTGTTTCGGATTGATAAAGAACAAGGAAGGGTTGTCCTATGTATTTAAGTGGCTGTTAAGGTCTTAAGTAGACTATTTTGGTACATAGTTATGTGAACATTTGCGATTAAGATTGATTGGTTTATAAATTAAAGAATGAGGACTATTTTCGATATATATATATATATATATATATAAATATGTGTAAACTGTTTTTGTTTTGACATAAAAGTTGGGGACTGTTTTGGTAAATAGAAACATGTAAACAATTTAATGGGTCAATTTGGCATAAAGATAAACATTTGAGAATTTTGTTGTGTATGTACTTATGTATACATCAAAATTTGGACTACTTTGAATAAGTATGCATTTTAATGGATTATTTTAAGTATGTATGAGAATATATAAGTATTTTGAATTGAGTTTTGAATGTGTAAGTAGATACATGCATGTTAGAACTATTTTGTGTAAACATGAATAGTTTTGTGAGAATCGATTGTTAGGAATTGTGCTGATATATAGTTGCACTCTTTGTCATATTAGACAAGGAAAAGCTAGGAAAGGGTTCAGATAAGTAACAAGGTGTGGTTAAGGGTTCAGGTATCCCGTAACTTCGGGGTAGGCTAATAACCTTCCCGAGCATTGCTTGCTGTTTAATTCATTTAATTTGTCTCGCTATATGCTATGCATAATTGAGCTTGGAGATGAGGTAAGTATCTAAAGTTTTATACTAGATGGCCGTATGATGATTTAAGTGATTCACGTAGAATCCTTGTAAAGAAACTTTGTTGAGATATCTTTTGGGCTAAGAAATAATATGTGAATAAAAGACTATAATCGTCTTTGAAATAAATATGTTGTGTTATTTCGAATACTTTGATCATGATAAACATAATATGAAGTTATAAAAAAATAAATATAATGAAAGATGTTATGTATATTGCTTAAGATAAGTTTGCGTAGTTTTGAGATTTGTGCTCATAGTAGAAACTATATATATATATATGAAACCTAATGATGGTAATCCTTGCTATGTTATATTCCAAGTCGAAGAAATGAAATGTTATAAAAAAGCAATAAGCTTTGTGATATACTATTTGATGTGGAGCTATGCTCAATCTGTTTCTAATAAGAAAAGATAATAGTGAAAGCCTTGGTCTCGAGTCAGTCTTAGGTATAGTTAGCATGCCGCATAGTTCATAGAGCTCAGTGTTTGGGGTGGACTACGGTCCTTAATTAGAGATAGTAGGAGGGAAGTGTTGTAGTCATTTGGCGACAGTATGAGGGATTGACCGGTACTACGAGTACCATATTATTTGGCGACAGTTGGTTGAGGATTCGAGTACCTAGGTTGTTATTCGATTCATAAGGCTATGCTAAAAGACAACAATGAAATTAATATATTAAATTAAGAATTTATTCCAACACATTATATGCTAAGAATAAAGGAAACTTGTACTTGTGATATAATACACATTTGATAACTTGCATGATAAGAAATACAAGTACGTGATAAGTAATGTATGCTTATGAAAGGCTAAAGTAAGGAAATGATGAAAATTTGTAAACTAAATTATTGATTGACTTTGATAACTTGAATGTTAAGTTATATATGTCTTTGATGTATAATTTGATATTTTGAATGTTAAATTATACATGTTCTTGAGTATGAGCTTTGATAATTGGTATGTTAAGAATATGAGCTCCCTTGAAATACTACTCGATGTTCAGGGCTATGATAAGAGAATCACAATTTTGTTTTACTAGTTAATTGATGGATTGTTTATATAGCTTGATCGATAAGTTAATAGTTTCTTGTTAACAAATAAATCGGTTCTATAATTTGTTTAATCTTTAGTAATAACATACACTAGCCGAATGTATTAAATTAAGAAAACTAATTCTTGTTCAAGGTAAAGGTATGCATTCTTGAATACAAGGCTAAGCTATAGTAAATAAATAATAGTATAGTGTAAATCATAAGTTAGAATTCAAATCATGGTAACTTATTGGGTAATCATATTTATATACATAATCTGTATCTCTTCTTGTAATTATTTAAAATATTCTAATTAAGAATGGCATGAAGAAAATACCTGACTATATGATTAATTTGAATATTGCAGGATCTTTGGTTTGATTTTGGTATTCGACTAGATATGTATGATTGATGATTGTTTGATTCAGACCTTTAAAATTGTATAACAATGAGCGAATCAGTGACTAGTTGTCAAGATAAACGAAACCTTGCATGACAAGATATACTAAACTGAACTGTCTTATGTTTCATTTAATGAAGTACATGTTATGCTATAAATTTTTGCAGAAGGTAGTTGTTTCACAAAATTTAAACAAACAAGGTACTTGTAAGACTAGTTTATATGACTACTAAGGATTTCATGATGATCAAAGCAATAAATAAG
This sequence comes from Hibiscus mutabilis, assembly GCA_019671005.1. Lineage (NCBI taxonomy): Eukaryota > Viridiplantae > Streptophyta > Magnoliopsida > Malvales > Malvaceae > Hibiscus > Hibiscus mutabilis. Next base: position 40,403,994 of record CM033715.1, on the reverse strand, counting down.
CTATAAAATACTAGCTACTTGTGTGATTCGTATGAACTACTAAGTTAAACCCTACTTATGCATATGATGCATTTTGTTGGGCCACAATTGTAACACCCCCTACCCGGGCTAGTAGCAACTCGGCTCGGGAGCGTTACTTAACAAGCAAGCAATGGCAAGAACAATACAATACAAGCAATACATACAATATAAAAACAATCAAACAACCATCCTTACTTAGCTAACAAGTAAGCTCTCATTTGTTTCAAAATCATCCTAAGGCATTCGAACAAGGTACACCTAACCCAAAATTTCTAACATGATTCTTTGATCATTCAATTTACATGTTCTAGTTTCCATTCAAGCCTTATTCCATGCCTAACCATTCGGGTATCTATACAAACATACATAACACAATAACAAGGTATGATCATACACATGAGACCTTAAACATCCCAAAGCAATTCGAATGGAAGGTGAGCAAGCATGGTTCGGTTCTTAATACTTTCAACTCAAGCTAGACATATACATCTTCAACAAACAAGGCATTTGATTGTTTCAAATCAAACTAGATTAAACATTAGACCATTCCAATAGAATTTCATCATATGCGCAGCAAACACCATTCTTCACATGATACTTAAGTTCATTACATACTTCATAATGTCATACAAGATCAAGACATAGTAGGCCCATCAATGTCATTATATACAAGTACCAAAATGCATGTTCAATCTAACTATATACATTCTAGTGCCACTATTCTAGGAGATATACAAAACAAGTATGAAACCATACTTAGGCAAAGCTTGTGTGAGTTGCTTCTTGCTCAAGGTAACATGCTTCAAGATCAAGAAACTCATATCCTTTATCATGTAGGTTGGGAAGAATGAAAATAAGAGTGATAAGTACAAGAATGTACTTAGTAAGGTAGTACTAAGTCTAACGAATTGTTATGTCAAGTTTCATGTGTGATTTAATCAAGTATAGACTTAGCTAAGGCTTTCAAACATTAGAGTGATCTTAGCTAGGCTTTCAAGCATCAAGATTATCCTAGCTAAGGATATCATACATTCGGCCAACAAGGTACAAGCAACAAGAATTCATACTTCATGAATCAAGCATAACATGCTTACAAAACAAGAAATCAAGGAGTCATGCTTTCAAGTCAAGTAACATACAAATCCATGGCATTCAAGACAAGTAACATATGATGTAGGATTGTTATTTCAATTGTTATTCATTAAACAACCCCCTTGGTACTTAGTTTGTATAGGTAATCGAGTCTCCAACCAACTGTCGCCACAAGATGCACCGTAGAGCTGGTCAACCCCCCTACTGTCTCCAAAGACCATATACGTACCCTCCGTCTGTCACCAAATAAGGGCCTTAGCCCTGGACTGTAGTCCACCCTTACACAATGAGCTCTAGACTCTAAGGCATGCCCTTCTACCTAGTCCAACTAGCTACCAAGGTTGTTCGATTTACCATTTATTCATGTGTTTCAAGATCAAGATCATATCAAGCAAGTTCATTTCATGTTAGGCACTTAGGCCATTGAGCCATAGCTAACATGTCATGTAGTTTTCATGTTTCATTTCATTAAGATGAGATGATATGATATCTCAAACAAGTCTTTAGCATTTGATCTCATTACATCATAACACATACAAGCATTCATGTTATCACTTAATCATACTTAAGCATTCGAATTGATCATGTATACAAGGCTAGGATCAAGTTTCATGTATTACTTTAGTCATCCTTCCCTTATTAGGTCAAGTTCATGATTAAATTCATTTAACATTTCAAGAATGTAACAAGAATACATTGGTTAGGACCTAGTCCTAACCCTAGAGGTAACTACACTTACAATACTCCAAGCTTAGCTAGTCTTGGATCCACACTCCTTTCTTCTTGGCTTTAGGATGATCCACTCTATCCTCTTCCACCAAGTTTACTCCTAGTTCTATCACATTACTCAAACAAATACATATCAAAACAAGTTCACGTAATCACCAAGTCAAGACAATGTCATAAGCATATAACATTCACAAATTTGGCAGCATGCTCATATATATTCTCCATTACTCTTAACTACACTTTTCTACATTCTAGTTCATGTGAAACAAGGCATAATCAAAGGCCTAAAACTTTTTACAAGACAGTTTGCAAAATGTCAATTTGCCTATACAGCTGCTGCCAGACAGCTTGCACTCTAGTCACTTAATCAAGCATATCTTTCATTCCGTACGTCAGAATTTCAATTGGTTTACACCATTTGAAAGCTAAAAAAATTTTCTTTATGACCTTATAAGGCTTGCATTTTAATTCTTTGCCAATTAATACAGTTTTTTACTTAAAGACATGGCATTTTTCTATACTGGACAGTTTGCACTGTCTCTAGTGTTTCTTCTCTACATTTCAGTATACAACCTAGAGTTCAGTTCTGTTTTCTCCTAGTGAATTTAGACATACCAAGGTGTTTTCCATAAAAAATTCATCCTTAAATTAATTATATACAACTTTTAGTGATTTTTTCAAAGTCACTACCCAGAACATAGCATTCTGGGCAGATTGCACTAGGTTGGATTTCTAGCTTCTTAACTTATTTTAGCAAGGTCCTAACATGGCAATTTCATTCATGTTCATTTTCTTACATGTCTAGGTCATCATAATTCACCTAGAAATGAGCTTAAAACAGGGCATAATCATGTTGAACCTAGTTTGATCTATTTCATCACATCTACACATCCAATTCATCAACTAGGCAGTTCATTACCTAATTTAACTAGTTCAATTAGGTGTAGTCACATTTCCAGCAACATATGTATTCAATTCAATCTTCTTTTTACCTAGCAACATGATCAAAACAGGGTTCTATGTTCATTTAACTTGTTTACACAATTTCTCAATCAAAACAGTCCCTAATCAAGACTGTTTTCAATCATGTTCATATTTCTCGAATTTCCAGCAACAACATATATATTTCATTAGCAATTTAGTTACTAGCATTCAATTTCCAGGTTCTAATTGAAGCTATCATAACTCTAACATGTATAAAAATCATTCAATTTCATCAAGGCAACAAGAACATCATCAATAACTCATTCAATCAAGTTGCTAGGGAGAAAGGATTTAGAATCTACTTACAATCTTCCTAGCTATTCAATTTTCATGCAATTGTGATCTCATGCAAGCTTTCTTCCTTTCAACAATGGTGATTTTTCTTCCTAGATGGATGAAGAGGAGAATTCGGCAAAGTGGAGTGGAGAAGATGATAATAAGATAGCCACTTGGCCATGGTGTTATCATATGGCTTAGCTATTTGCCTCCACTTGGCAATTTTTGGTCTAATTGCTTCATAAATCCTTAATTACTCATCTTAATGTATGCAATCCTATATTTACAATTTGTTACTATTTGATCTCATGATTAGGCTACTTCTTTATTAATCCATGTAATTTAGTCACTAGGTTTAATCAATTCTTCTAATTTGTAGATTGTTTGTACAATTAAACTCTAATTGGTTTATAACAAGTTACTAGGCCATGATTTGGGGTATTACAACAATGCTGGAGTGTCATTGGGTTATAAATACTCTTGAGGAGTATTACATGAATCTAAGTATTTGACTCATCTTCATGTTTAAGTGTATTGAATTAAATTATTCTTATGAGATTTCCTTTCGAACTTAAATGAAAAGTACTAATTATACTCTTTTAGTACTTTGTTTGTACTGTAATCGTTCATTCTTTTGCTACCTCACTAAGTAACTACTTACTTAGTCATCTCTGCCAATGTTTCAGGTTCAAACTAGTGATTTCTTACCTTGGAGCTTGGCTATGATCACAAGTACAAGATGCATACTTGTAAGCTTTCGTTGTAATCTCCTAGTAGGGTGGCACATGATTGAACCTGCATATAGATGTTTGATAAGTTTTGTTTTGTTGCTAGCAAATCATTCAATTTGGTTGTATAATTTATGTGTGTAAATGGCCTCTTAAATTATGGTGTTAGATCTTTAGATAAATTTTAATTTGATTCATTCTGCCCTGCGATGAGTATAGCATGTTAAAAGGTCAATTTTAAGCCTAAGGAAACCATCTAGGGATCCTCATAGGTTCAAAGTACTCGTTTATGTTTTCTTTTGAAATCAGAATATCAAATGATTTAGTTAATAAGATATAGGTCATAAATAATACATTATCGAATGAAATGGGAATAAACAACTTGACTTAATGTGTCTAATCATTATCCAAGCTATAGAAGATTATGAATTCTGGAAGTGTTCATGTTGGAGTCCTAATATAAAGGGGCGTGTCTATAAAAGTTTGAATTACTAATAGAACCATGTTGCAATGTGTTTAAAAACACTTGTAGAGTGATTATCTTGTACATTATAGTAAATAAGTCTCAGTTTGCAAGGATGCTCTAATCTCATAAGTTGAATGAACTTTATGCTTGAGCTGATTTATTGGTGTTATGATTGATCAGTATCTTACATGCTATGTGAAAAGAAATTTCTAAGCTCACTCGAGTGTTATTAGATTAGCTAACTTGTTAATAACTATCACATTCGGTTTTTCTTAAATGAATTTAGTAAGATGGGAGAGTTATAAAACAAGCTAGACCAAATCAAACAAGTATCAAATAGTGACTAAAAGATATTTAAGGTTTAAAGAGTTTGCTTGAGGTTTTATTTTTTTTTGTATCTTTCTTTCATATGTCTTAATAAAGATTAATTAAAGAACTTGTTAAGTACCTTGATGTCTAGATTTAAAACCTAGTCACATTCCTTAATAAAAAAAAGAAAGAAATTTATTAGTTCCTAATTTTGATAAAGAGGAACCTTTAGCAGAATTAGAATAAACTTGAACCTTTAACAACAGATGTACGGGCGTGCAAATTCTGCGAGCACTGCCTGATGAAGTGGCCAGATTCACTGCAAAAATAGCATGATCCATATTGTCTACGGCACTGCCCAGGGTGCTTCTTCTGGCAGAAATTACACAAATGGATCGGAGGGCCTTTCGTAGAACCACATGTACTATCTACTAAAGCTGTGTGAGCAACAAATATCCCTACAGACTGGAACTGTGGTACATAACCGGATCGTGGTAGCTGCTGAAAGGAAGCAGACTTCTGGTCCCACGGCCTGCCCTTCTTTTGAGACGCAGATAGCTTGGAATCATCTTGGAACCTCTTATCAGATCGGACCTGGTTCCCTTTCCTTCTTTCGAAAGCCTTTTGGGAGGCTTCAGTAGCAATGGCTCGATTAACCAAAGTTTGGAAGTCTTCTAACTCCAAGACAGTGAAAAGAGGATGTAGTTCGTCACAGAGGCCATCAACGAACATCCGGCATTTTTCTTTCCCCGTGCATATAATCTCAGCACCATATCTTGCATACTTGTAGAAATCCTGGATATACTGCTCTACGAGCCTTCCTCCTTGCCTTAGATGGAGGAATCTCTTACGCCTCTCAGCGATGTAATAGTCACTGATGTACTTTTTGCGGAACTCCAGAAGGAAGATGTCCCACGTAATCCTGTGCTCAAGCACGGTAAGTGTCACGGTGTCCCACCAATTCTGGGCTTCCTCGGCAATCAAGGCTAAGGCGCACTCGAGCTTATGTTCTTCAGGGCACTTCATTTGCTTATTCAGCACTTTCAGAGTGTTCTCCAGCCAGTATTCTGCAACATCAGTGTTGTTCAGGTCCTAGCTGGTAAAGGTGTAAACTGGGTATTATTTGAGCTTTTCAATAGATGCCCTCAAAATAGTCGGGGTGGCTGTAGCAGGCTAAAGGGGTGGTTCTTGTCGAAGGGACACAACCACTTGCTTAATCATGTCATCCATGGACATCAGATATTCCTGCTGAGCGGGCGATATCGATTGAGGATGAGGAGGATCACTTTGCCCAACTCGTTTGGGCCTAACTTCTGCCATCGGATTATCCCCTTGAGTAGAGGAGGATCCGGGATTTGGTTCATCATTAGCACGTCTATCAGTAGGCACAAACATATTTAGATCTAATCATACAGAAGGGTTAAATCATGTAACCTACAAGTCACAGATAACATATACAAATAACTTCTAGGTGGCATAAGTATATACGGACTCGTAACGAGCTTCAATTTAGTCCTAGAATTGACTAAGCCTGGCTCTGATACCACAACTGTAACACGCCCTTCACAGTCTGGTAGAGAACCAGGTCAGAAAGCATTATCGGAAAGTATATTTGGGGTTCGAAGTCAGATTCGAAGATCGGAACCTGTTCGGAATGTCTTATTGATCATTCTTAAGGCTTAACGAGCCTAACCATTACTATTTTTATAGGAATTGGGGTTAATATAAACTTTTTAAACTAAAAGGACTAAGTTGAAAAACTTTACAAATTAGCGATCCTAATCCAAATTCTTTGTTACCAACTTGTAATTAAACTTACCAATTATTGATCTGTGAAGTTTCATTACTATCGAATATCGTTAGCCTGATTAATTAGACCGTATAATTATTAGTGACCAAATTGCAACCTGCCTAAAACTTATTTTTATTCTTTATAATAGAATTAACTAACACCGTATCGATACCCTAAGGGCTGTATCAACACGCTAAGCCTAATTTTAGATTTCAGATTCGAAGGTTGTCAAACCCGTACCGATAGAGCTAACCCAGTATCGATACGCGTTGACCATGTTGACTCCATACCGGTATGCTCTAAGACTGTATCGATATCTTTTTCCCATCCAGATTCAAGTGACCAAAATCTGTACCAATACACACTAGCCGTATCGATACGCCCTAGCTGTATTGATACACCCGATTTTCTTTTAGCCAAATTATAACTAATCGTATCGATATACCATCACCTGTATCGATACGCTTGGACCTATAATGATAGAATTTTACTGGTTTTTATTCGAATTATCCAACCAAACGTTATTCAAATTTTACCAAACTTTACCAGAAATCTTAAAAACAGTATTTCTAATCGCATGTCAATTTTTAGAGCATTTCCAATCCATTTGCTAAGATTTTACCAATTAGTGCATTTAGGCTCATTTTAACTAGGTTATCAACCCCAAATTATACCATATTACACATACATCACTTAGGATATTTTAGGCTTATACAAACATATCCAAAATAAGTCATTTCAACACATGTAGACCGTATGCCACCTTACTAGGAGTTCGGAAACAGAAATAAACATACATATGACTTGCGAAAATGACTTGCAGATGGGAGATTACACGATCGAGTTCGAGAGATCTCAAAATCCTGAAAAATGCATGAGACACACATATGTTAGGCTTATATAGCCTAGTGAGGTAGTCTTAACATAACAGAATAACATGACATGCATGGCAATCTATCATCAAGAATAGCATGGTAACATAATTAGGCATAATGTTTGGAATCATTTATCATATTCTCACATAAGCATAGCATAATTTAAACACTTATTAATTCCCTTGGACAATGTAACAACTGGATACATGAATTCCCCTTTACACTATCACATATATCGAAAAATAGGTTGTAGCCTTAAGCTGTAGCTCCGGATAAATCACTAACATAATCCATCCTTATCTCCCCCACATATAGGTCGTAGCCCCGTACCGTAGTCCACCCATACTTATACGAGCTCAAATAACCCTATGACATGCCAATTGTATCCAAAACTCACAAATGTCCAGGGTTCACATAAATCAATGTATTTTCTTACCTTTGTGCCCATAGGCCATAACATATCAAAAACGAAAGTGAGCTGTAGTTCCATAACATATCATCGTACATGTGTACATGGAATCATCACATAGCCATATCGATTTTACATAATATAACATATTTGTTCGGATTTCAATATATCATTTTCATAGTTCATTTATATCGGATCATATGTCACATGTATACCCATAACCATATCAAAATAACACAAGGTCTTACCCAACCTTACCATCCGAATTTATCGTCGATTCCTCTACTTGAGCTTTGACACAATGCATAACAAACCACAATAATGCAACAGGATGGCACCGAGCCTATCCCTTGACACGACTACACTCACCTTGAATATGAGGCTCTCGAATCGAAACTCTAATGTGCCTAGCTTCCTTCGGGGATGACAATGAGTCCTTCTCCAACACTTGGGCTAGCACAATTTAAGGGCCATGTTAGAGTCCGAGTTAAGGATTTGAAAGCATATTTTGAACTTACCTGATTTTAGGGACAACATCGAATTAACAAAATCAAACTCCAATTCATAGGTTACCACATAAACCGAGAAAACCTAATTTTGAAATTAAGTTCCAACGAAGATTAGAATCATCAAATCGAATGAGGGGTTTTACTCACCTAGTCGGAGGCTTTCAGCAAAGGATGAAGGACAAACCGAGGTGCTTGCTTAGCTTAAGGTAGAAGATGAAGATGGTGGTGTGTGCTTGTTTTAAGGGAAAAGTTTGAGTTCTAGTTACCGGGAGGAATAAGAGAATGAAGAAAGTTTTACATTTTTGTTGAATTTAAAACAAAACTTCTTTAATCATTTGTTCACCTCCCCTATAGCCAATAGAAACATTTCCCTCTCTTGAGGGTTTGCTAATCCCCATCTATTTCATGAACCCAACGGATAAAAGCTAGTAGCTTTTCAGTACATAGGTGGCCCAACCACATGGGATGGCAGCTAAAGTGATGAATCATCACTTGCAATTTTTGTTTCTTTTCAAATATGCTGCTAACTTCATTTGAAACAGGGGACCCGTATTGATACGCCTATAGCTGTTTCAATACGGCCACGCTAAACCAGGTAAGATGGTTATTGATAGTTGGGACGTATCGATACTTGCTTGACCGTATCGATACGTCTAGCTCAGACTTTGCATTTTGGGCTCTGAATTTCCTACAAGAGAGTTCATTCACTCAAATAGAACCAAATTGAGATTTAATTACAAAAGAGGGGTAGAAAAGTCAACTAGTACAAACGTGTAACATATCAGATTTAAAATTTCCAATCACCGGAACCTACTTTTGACTAGGCCGATTTTCAGGATGTGATAGTTATCTCTTTGAGCCTCAAAAGGAAGGAAAATCTAGTGGATTTGAGAAATCCTTAGTGTGGATAGCTAAGGTAGTGGATGTAAACCTTATTGAGAAAGTTGGACCACTCTAAATTTCTTGTGTCTTTATCCTTTTGCTACCACCAATTTTTTAATTGCAAATTCACCTTTTTTCTTAGCCATTTGAAATTGATTGTTCATCCTAACAAGTTAGGCATTGGAGGAATGAAACCCAATGTAGTCATATTGTCACATCTTGAAAACCGGCCTAGTCAGAAATAGGTTTCGGTGATCGAAAATTTTGAATTCAACGTGTTAAACATTTGTAATGGTTGACCTTTCTACCCCTCTTGTATAATGAAATTACATATTGGTCCTATTTGAGTGAATGAACTTCCTTGTATGAAATCCAAAGCCAAAATGCAAATTCTGGGCTAAGCGTATCGATACGGTCAAGACAATATCGATACGGTTCAACCGCCCATAACTAACTTACCTGTTTGGGCATGAGCATATCGATACAGTTACGAGCGTATCGATACTGGTCTCCTGTTTCGAATATGTTTGAAGCTCAAATTAAAGGAAAGTGTAGCAAGGTGCTTACTCACCTTCTTGCTTGGATTTCCTCACGTGAAATTCATCAGAAAATGTGACTAATGCTAAAGGGAAAAGGGGTGATAAGATAGGTGGTCTTGGGTTGAGCAAACCCTTGCTTAAGGGAAATCTTTCGTTGGCCAAAAGCATAGGTGGACAATGATTAACGGATTAATTGGGTTTTAAAATGAAAAAGTAAAAAGAGAAGTTTTCATTCTCCCACTTTGAACTCCCGATAACAAAAAGCTCAACCCTTACTTCTCACCAAGTACACACCTCTATTTACATCTTCAACCTCAAGCTAAGCTAGCACCTCGGTGTAATCTTTGATCTTTGTTCGAACCCGATATACCGTTTGAAAGCCTACAACTCGGTGTGGTGTAAAGGGGAATTCACATATCCACTTGTTACATCGTCCAAGGGATTGATATGTGTTAAACCTTGCTATGATTATGTGAAAATATGGTAAATGATTTAAGCATGAGACGTATGTGATTGATAGTGTAATTATGACATTTGAGTATGATGCTATGTAATTCATGACCATAGTATGCCTTTCATGTCATTTAATTGCCTTACGTTCGTTATGACTACCTCACTAGGCTATGTAAGCCTAACATGTGTGTGTCTCATGCATTTCAGACATCGATCGTGTATTTTGCAGTTGCAAGTTACTCACTCTACAAGCATATGTATATTTACTTTTGTTTTCGAACTCCTAGTAAGGTGGCATAAGGCTAGATAAGGTTTAACGACCTATTCTTGTATGTTTGTATAAGCCTAATACGGTTTTGGTGATGTATGTGCATGTTGGTGTGTTTTGGACTTAGCAAACTAGTTAAAGTGGGCCTTAATGCATTAAATGATAAAATCCTAGTAAACGAATTCAAAATGCTTTAAAATTTTGCATACTATTAGAATTATTGTTTATTGGATTGCTGGTAAAATTTGGTAATATTTGGACAACGTTTGCTAGGTTAATTCGATCAAAAACCAATAAAAATATGTCGTTACAGGTCAGGGAGTATCGATACGGGTGATGGCATATCGATACGTCCCTTGCATAATTGGTCTGGTCAAGCTTAGTTAAACGGGGCATATCAATACGGTTTAGGCATATCGGTAAGAAAATTGGTCACTGGAATTTGGGATGAAAAATGGCATCAATATGGTCTTCGAGCGTATCGGTACAGGGTCAACGCAGTCAACTGGTATCGATACGGTCATAGCTGTATCGGTACGGGTTTGACATCCTTTGAATCTGGAAATCTGGAAACAAGCATGGTATATCGATACGGCCCATAGGGTATCGATACGGTATAAGTTAAATTTGTTATAAGGCATAAAAACAGAGTTTGGACAATTTACAAATTGGTCACTAATAACTATACAGTCTAATTGATTAGGTTAAATTTATTCGATAGTAATGAAACTTCACAGATCAATAATTGGTAAGTTTAATTACAAATTGGTAATAAAGAATCTGGATAAGGATCCTTAATTTGTAAAATTTATGATTTAGTCCCTAAGTTTGTAAAAGTTTAAAATTGACCCATATTGAGTCAGTAATTGATAATTAGGTTCTATAAGCCTTAAATAAGAATATTAGAACTTATGGATGAATTTTTGACTTTGATTAAGCTTATGATTTCTAAATATGTTTTCTGATAACGCTTTCCAACCCGGTTCTCTACCAGACCAGAAGGGGGTGTTACACATATTGCAACTAGTATACAGATCTTTGACTCATCCAAATGGACAAATAAAAGATGTGCTTGTCCATGTGGATGAGTTTCTTTTTCCAACTGATTTTATTATTCTTGACTGTAAGGCAGACAAAGAAGCTCCTATTATTCTTGGCTGACCATTCTTAGCAACCGGGAAGGCTATTATTGATGTATCAAAAAGAGAACTCACAGTGCGGGTCAACAATGACCATGTTACTTTTGGGTTGTTCAACGCTAATCTTGGAAGACACACAAAGGAATTTCATCACTTTGATGTTCTTGACAATATCATTCAAGAAGACTTAAATCATCGTGGTATTCTTATTCTTGAAGACACCATGCTGACAATGGTAGAAGATGGTCTCCCATCTTGTGACAACATTGTTGAAGTGCTCACTGTTGTTGTTCAACACAAATGGTAAGTTGAATATTTAGATCTGACACATTGTACAATTCCCACTTTTAAACCATCTATTGAACAAGCTCCTATTCTAAAACTAAACCCATTACCAGCTAATGTCAAGTATGTATTTCTTGGATATGTAGACACACTTCCATTTATTGTCTTTGCAACTCAGGATACAACGCAAGAGACTAAGTTGGTAAATATTTTGAAGCAGCATAAACGTGTTGTTGCTTGGACCATTGTTAATATATAAAAGGCATAGGCTATCTTTGTGCATGCACAAGATCAAGCTGAATGATGAGAACAAACAATCCATTGAGCCGCAGCGTCGACTAAATGAAAAGATGAAAGAAGTGGTCAAGAAAGAAATTCTCAAATGGTTGGACGCAGGTATTATTTATATCATTTCTGATAGTGCACGGCTTAGTCCAGTCCACTATGTTCCCAAGAAATGTTACATCATTGTAGTCCGTAATGATGCTGATGAATTAATCTCGACACGTATTCCTACAGGTTGGCGGATTTGCATTGATTACAGAAGACTCAATGCAACCACAAGAAAAGATCACTTGCCTCTTACTTTTCTTGATCAAATGCTCAACTGGCTTGTTGGAAAAGGGGTATTATTGTTTTCTAGATGGATATTCTGGCTACAATCAAATTGCTATTGCTTCAGAGGACCAACAAAAACTACTTTTACTTGCCTATTTGGAACATTTTCTTTCTGCAGCATGCCTTTTGTTCTTTGAAATGCACCAACCACATTTCAAAGGTGCATGATAGCAATATTTTTAGATATGAACGAAAATTCCCTAGAAATCTTTATAGATGATTTTTTGGTGTATGGGAATGATTTTGACCATGGCGTCAACAATTTGGAGAAAGTATTGTGGTGATGTGAAGACATTAATCTTGTTCTAAATTACAAGAAATGTCATTTTATAGTCACAGAGGGAATTGTGTTGGGTCATCAAATATCTAAAGAAGGAATTGAGGTCGATAATGTCAAGGTTGATGTTATTGAAAGTTTGACTCCACCGACTAATGTAAAGGGCATTCGAAGTTTTTTGGGTCAAGCTGGATTCAATAGAAGATTCATTCATGATTTTTTGAAGATCACAAAACCACTATGTTTTTTGTAGGAACAGAACAAAAAAATTGTCTTTGATTATGCGTGTCTGGATGCATTCAATTAAATAAAAAAGCAGGTTGTGAACTCACCTATCGTCATTGACCCCAATTGGGAGCAACCATTTGATCTAATGTGTGACGCTAGTGATTTCGCACTGGGGGAAGTGTTAGGTTAAAGAAAAGACAAGGTATTTCATGCGATCTATGATGAGTGATTTAAATAGTTATTATTTTGTTATTAATTACTCCTTGTTTGTCGATTTATGTTGCTAATTTGGGCGTTTTCTCTTTTTTCTGTGCAGGACATTGGATTCCAGAAACTATGCTAAAAAGGGCAAAATTCTACAACTTTTATTTTTCTGGAGTCAAGGTTGGGCTAGTGGGCATGAATCTAGGCATAAAATCTTACGTGGCATCTAGTCAGCAGTTTCTAGAAGGCGATGACAACAACTTCTAGATGATGATGTCAGCAGCATCAGATAGCTTATCAGCCGCGAATCGATAGCTTATCAACTGGGATTTTAAATTCAAACTTGGAATTATCATTTGTGTTTAATTTAAATATTTTTAGGATTTATCCTTTATCATTTTTAGGGTTTTAGAAGACTATAAATACCCCCTTTGAGGTAAACTCTAAAATCATTCTCATTCTTAGCTTTGTTTTTACTTTGGAAGTTTTATAAAATTCTCTATTCTTTTCATTTATGTTCTTTAGTTTTTATTTATTTTCTTTTAAAATACTAAGTATGGTTTTTACCATAATCATGCTTAGCTAATTTTCCTATTAGCCAAGGGCTTAAAGCAAAGCTTCAATTCACCTTGTGAGAATTAAAAGCACTCAACAACTTCATTTTACATTCTCAATTTTCTGAAAACCTAGATCGACAATCAGCCTTTCTATTAAAATCTTTTTGCTTTCATTTCAAAAGTGCAAGTTGACTTGATTGTTGTTCAGATTTATAGTTGGGAGGAAGGATCGGCTTGTAGCAAATTTGACTTCCTATGAACACACTTAGCGACAGATTCGCTAAGGGAAATTGAGATCGAATTTGATTCTCATCGAGACAACATAGTCCGAGTCGGGTTTTTCCAAAATTATAAAACTGTTTTATTCTAACGACGATAGTCATGGTTAGTCTAGCCGAAAAACTGGAATTCAAAAATTGATTTTGAATTGTCGGTTTACCAGAGAGAAAAAACAAGTTACAAGGGTTGGGCCTTGTAAACTGTAACCGGCATGTATCCAGAGTAAAAATTCTTTTTCGATGATTATTTTGAATTGAAGCGGAGAAAAGCTTGATGCTAATTAATTTATTTAATTTACTCTTCAAAATTTACTTCCATCATTTTCGCTTTTACTCTACGGTTATTTTCTAGCTTTCTTTCTCAAACCCCCCATTCACTATACTGCCTCGAAACAGTCAGAATCAAAACCTCCTAATTTCATAAATTCCTTAGTCCTTGTGGACCGACACCTTCTTCTCTATACTATGTTTTTATTTATTTAATTTGAGATTAAGGCTTAAATTATTTGATAAAATACGATGCTTGTCAAATTGGCGTTATTGCTGAGGGCTTCGGCAAAGTTACTAATATAGTTGTTTTTGATTTATGACCAAGAAAATTCTGAGCAAATTAGCAGATTTTGAACCAGAAATTGAAGCATTAGCCCGAAGACTCCATGGACAAACACTTCGAGAAAGGAAACGTAGACTACGACAACAACAACTCGAACGTGATCTAGAATTATCCTCTGAAGCTGAAACACATTTTGAGCAGACCAACGACGAAAAGACTTTAATGATGAAAAACGACCAAATGATTCACCAACTTGTCGTGGCACCGAATGATCAACAACCTTTGTGCATTACATTCCCGAATGGCGAAACACCATTCGCACTCAAGACGGGCTTGATACATCTTCTACTAACTTATCATGGTTTTCCCATCGAAAATTCTCACAAACACCTCAAAGAATTCCATATGGTTTGTTTGAGTACAAAACCACATGAAGTATCTGAAGACCAAATAAAACTTTGTGCTATTCCTTTTTCCTTAGCTGATATTGCCAAAGATTAGTTATTTGACTTACCTTCCAACTTGGTTACAACTTGGACTGACATGACTCAACTTTTTCTTGACAGGTTCTTCCTTGCGGCCAAGGCGAACGAACTAAGGCGGAGCATATTGAGTATTCGACAAAAGGATACCGAGTCGTTATACGATTATTGGGAGCGATTCAAGAAGTTGTGTGCAAATTTCCCACAACACGGGCTATCGAAACAAACACTTCTTCAGTATTTTTATGAAGGCCTGTCTCTGGTGGAAATAAAGATGATCGATGCAACAAGTGGAGGGGTACCTGTGAACATGACCCCAACAACGGCAAAAACTCTAATCTCTACGATGGCTGCTAACTCTCCTCAATTTCACCCTTCAAGTGAACCCTCTCGACGAGTTTACAAGGTAAGTATAGTTTCTCTAGAGAATAAAATTGACAAACTAGCTGACATAGTTAAATCCCTTGTTACAGACAAAAGAAGCACAACTAGACTTTGCGGGATATGCACGAGTCCAGAACATCCAACGGATTGCTGTCCGATGATACATGAGGAGGATGCTGCGCAAGTGAATGCCATGGGTAATTTTCTCAGACCTCCCCTGAGACCATACAATCCCAATGCTAACACATACAACCCGGGATGGAAGGATCATCCGAATTTCAATTATGCGCAAAACCAGAGACCAAATCAAGCTTATCAACCACATGTACCACAACAATATCAACCACAAAAATCACCGTTGGAATCGATTGTTGAAAGGTTGGCGCTATCCCAAGAAAAAATTCAACTAAAGACCGAAGCACACTTTCAAGCAATTGACAAACAGATGAGTTAACTGAAGTTAGCAGTGAGCCATTTAGAATCTAGAGGGAAGCTACCATCACAAACCGAGGCAAATCCAAAAGAAAGTGTTAGTCCAATCACCCTACGGAGCGATATTGTTGTCACACCGCCAGTCCCTGAGGATGTAGTCGCAAAATCCCAGAAAAAAGATGAGTCAAAGTCCCATAAGGGGAAAGAGGAAGTTGACGCAAGATCCCAGAAGAAGAAGAAAGATGAATCACAGATTTTCCCTACGCAATCTCCCTACGCTACTCCACCTCCTTTTCCTTTGAGGTTGGTAAAGCGTGATAAGCAAGCTGAGGAACAAGAAATTCTTGATGTGTTCAATAAGGTGAAGGTAAACATACCTCTCCTCGATGTGATTAAAAAGTTCCGCTGTATGCCAAATTCTTGAAGGACCTTTGCACAAACAAACGAAGGCTTACCGGTAATGAGACGGTAAACTTAGGTGAAAACATATTAGCTATTTTCCAACGTAAGCTTCCACCTAAGCTAAAAGACCAAGGTATGTTTGCCATCCCCTATAAAATTGGTAAAGTAAAAATTAAACGTGCTATGTGTGATTTAGGCGCTTCTATAAATGTAATGCCTCTTTCTTTGTACAACTCACTTTCTGTTGAGCCTTTAAAGGATACAAAAGTGACAATACAACTGGCTAACCGGTCCGTGATATACCCAGAAGGACTCCTTGAGAATGTCTTAGTAAAGGTAAATGAACTTATTTTTTTGATGGATTTTTATGTCATCGACATGGAAAACGACCAATTTAATACTTCTTCAGAAATCCTTCTCGGTCGTATCTTCCTTAGTACGACGCATACAAAAATTGATGTAAGAAGCGAAATTCTTACAATAGAGTTCGACGGTGAGGTTGTTAAGTTTGACGTTTACAAAGAAATACGATATCCAGATAATATCGCTGGTATTAATTTTCTTGATGTTATTGAACCTACCGTTGAAGAGGTTTCAAGCCTAACCTTGTTGATGATCTGTGCAGGGAATTGGAGGAATTTGAAGAGGAAATCAGGAGTTTGAAAAAAAAATCAATTGATTTTGATTTAAGCCTTACTCCATTTAAATCTAAACTCTTACCTTCCATTTTGCATGCACCAAAATTGGAGTTAAAATCACCGTTGGAACATGTGAACAAGCTAAAAAAGATCCAAAGAAAAATCTATGAGAAAGTTCGAAGCTGCAAGGATAAAATAAAGGAAATTTATGATCGTATAATTTCTCGTAAGCAATTTCTTCAATGGAAAAAAACGTATAAAGTGGAAGGAGCATCTCTCTCGGTACCTGTAGTCTGAACCAGGTCGCTGAGCTAAACGACGTTAAATAAAGTGCTAAATGGGAGGCAACCCATTTTCTCTTATCCCTTTTGTTTTTATTTTTTATTTATTTATTTATTTATTTTATTTTATTTTATTTTATTTTCAATTTTTTTATTTTTAGATTTATTTTATTTAAATTTTACATTTATCTTAGATTTATTTTTATTTGTAGGTACCCAGCTATTTTTGAATCGAACATTAATTGTGTTCCCTGTTGTATTTTTGGTCGAGTTGTACAGCCCTTGAGGACATCACATGCATGGGTTTATTCCACGGTGCATTTTAGCAAAACCAGTCATCCTTTGGTGCGTAATAGCTGAACCCAAACCTCACTTGCAGCCATCTCATCGGTTATTCCCCTTTATCCTTATTTTAAACGAACCTTTTTCCTTTTTAAATTTAAAAATTCCCTCCCCGTGGACCTCACGTTACTTTGATAAACCAAATCGTCTTCCCTAAGCAAATTCTTTTCCTTTTTTTCACAATCTCACGTGATTGCAACAAAACAAAAACCTAAAAACCATATCTTTATCCTTATTTTAAAATTTGAAAAAATAAACAAAGCAAAATACAAGCTAAATAAATGGGTTTAAAATAAGGATAAAATCCCTTGAACCCCACACCCTTTTGACCATGGTTCAGTGTTCTATTTTCAACATATAAAATTCCTTTTTCTATAAAGTTCTCTCAGAATCACTCACGTGATTCAATTGCCCTACACCCCTTTCTTTTTCCCCACTCTACCGCATACCCAAATCAGCCGCATTCCCTTTTTCATCACGCAGAGTGGTAAGAGCAAGGCAGCAAACAAATGCCCCTTCTCCATTCAAACCTAAGCTTTCACCCGTTCGCGCCGCATCACCGATCATTCGACCACCATTTGCCAGCCATACATCTTGATGTAGCCATGGTCGTGGCCATCATTAGAACGGGGAGTATCTCTATTCTCTCTATATGCTTTCTTTTCCATATTGGGACAATATGACTTAAGTGAGGGGTGGGAATTGCATCAAATTTACCTTACTTATTTGGTTGATTGGAATTAGGTTTTTCTTGAATTGATGTGTTGAAATTGATTGTTGCATGTCTCGTTTTTCACCTTGTTTCTTTGTTTTTTCTTGTGAATTTTGATCTCGCTTTTGTTAGAATTTAGGTTGTATGATAGCACTTGGATTGACTAATTGGCTTTTCTTT